>OZ004694.1:11278591-12528591 GCA_963924545.1 Pogonocherus hispidulus | reverse complement strand
AAATTAAAATTAAATCTGAAGGAGGCACTGAATTGCTCTTGTAATTCTGTCCAATTTTGCTAATTTAAACAATTCTCTATCTCCACTATCAACAAACTTAGCCATGTAAGGGGACAGATAATGGGCACCTCGTATAATCACTGATCATGTATAATATCAAACATATTTTTCTTGATCTAAGATAAGCACGAGTTACGCTTCTACTATTTTTGTACCACAGCTCGTTTAAACCCCTTCCAAAGGATAAGAAGCTAGCCATGGAGTGCCCCGGAGTCCGGATCCGGGTCGGCAGCCTCCGGAAGGGCGCCGCCGCGCCCGGACTAGACCGTGTTTACCGGAACTCGCCGGCCATAACAAGATTACGCCGTAATAGCGGATAACCGCCGCCTGGAATCATTTAGCCGCAACTTTGGTGTCGCCCGTAATGCTCCTTGCCCAGCGGTCACCTCAGAATGCCTAATTGTTTATCGACTGCCCTGCCGACGCTGAAAAGTCGGGATTGTATGCAGAGTGCAAGGAGCATGGAGATTATAATGCCATTAACCAGGCGGTGAACGGTCCCTAGTGACTAGTAAAGTTAATTATCCGCCTTTTAGACGCAAAATAGATACATTGTTGCAAAAAGAATGCCAAAAGTAAGGGAAGGGATTGATGCTGACATGTAGGAAGAATAAACTAAGAAAGAGTACTGAGAAAATTCACAGGGACAAGAAAGAGACACGTTCAGTAATACAAGTAGACCTGGGAAGATTTAAATAAAAGAACTAGAAGAAGTGCGACGAAGAAAAAAACATTTTTATTGAAAACCCTTCTACCATTTGTAGCAGGTTAATCATTCAAATTTGATATATATCTGTAGACATTTTTTGGATATGATTTGGTTGAGAGTTGATTTCTAATAAAACAATCTTTCACATTATGAAATCTCACATTATGAAGAAGTCAAATCAATCTTCTGCTTCGAAATACCTAACTGCTTATCGATGGCTTACCAAGGCTGGAACGTCCGGATTAGATGCAGCGGTATTAAAACTGGAGTGGTAATAAGGGGGTAAATTGAACGATTTCTAGTGAATACGTCACTGACTTTGGATGAGATAAAAAAGGTACACTATTGTGAAGTCAGTAAAAAGAGAAACATATATTTATTTATTCATAGTTTGTTTCTTTTGGGATTACACCACCTGTAAAATAACAAAAAGCAGAAAACCAGAAGCATACAAATTAAATATTCAAAGTGTAGTAGCAAAGGTAATTTTTTAATTTTTTGGGGCAAAATTTAGAAGATTGCCTTGTTACTGCACTTTGACTATTTAATTTGTATGCTTCTGGTTTTCTGCTTTTTGTTATTTTACAGGTGGTGTAATCCCAAAAGAAACAAACTATGAATCATGAAAATGCGCCACAAATAAGTTACAGACATGTATTTATTTACTTGTTTATGTAACCACTAAGAAAAAGTAAGAAACCTCTACCAATAATGAACAAGAATATAAGGGAATTATTCCTAATTACTGTACCAACAACGCTCAATAGCTACTATTTGTAACTATAAAATAACAAAATATTTAACAAGTTGATGAATTAAAGATCCTGAAGAAGAAAGAAAACAAAATCTGTGCAAAGCTAAGCAAATAATATTTCACTAGAAGCACCATACCGTAGTGCCACCTAGAACAAAATTGAATCCGTAGATTTACGTTTAAAACTACACGTTGATTCAACGAAGGAATGTCTGGGGGAGACGTTTATTTTTATAAAATAAAAACGTTTATCGATATCAGACAACGTTTAAATTTGCATTTACTCTTTTCAATATTTACATTTTAACGAGCAGTAATATATTCTACTATCATTACTGGCACTATTATCTAAATGTATATTATCCGTTTATATACATATATGCCAGTAGATTAACGTTTATTACAAAAACATTTTATTCTAGTATTCTATTCTACCTCTAGAAGACGGTACTAACAACGTATTGTATGTTATTTTTATTCGTTTAAATTTTCTACTAAAATAAACGTAAAAAAATTCAGCACAAACTGTTTAAACAACATTAAAAATCGGTATTAAATGTACTTATGCTCGTTGGTTGGCATGTTCCACTTAACAAACCAATATTTACGGCGTACTCTTATACTTACAAAACGCCCTATATATCTTAAACGAAGTAATTTGAATGTCATCTCAGTGCATGAACATAATTGTAACACCCGTACTTGTATATTTATTTTTATTTTAATACATTTATTAAACTACAGCCCATCCTGTACATTCGGAAATATTTCTATCTCGTATTCTCCCCAGTCAGTCATTTTTTTCGTGGAACTCCAGCAACAGTTTAAAACTTAAATAACAAATTGGGCTTTAAAATTCGTTCCCTTTGAAAACTTTATCGACTACGCCCATACCCTTTGATGATGTAGGAGGGGGTGGAGTGGGAAAGAGCAAGTTCCGAACAAAGTTTGTACTTGTTATCTAATTAGGAGCTCTTGTTCCACAATACGATGTCTTTATAACTACTGGATTCAATTGGAATTCCGATAAGCTCTGGGAATTCCGCTATCTGAACCCATTTTACGGCCCAAATTTACCAGAGTGTTGTCCGCTATCTTAGCCCGCCTTGTTTCGGTATGAATTGTAGACATTGGATTTATCTAAATTATTTGGTGTCTGGTTATAGCTCGGCGGTGTTGATAATGCAGAGAGCGCTAATTCTCTGCCTAACCTTATCGCAATATTTTACACATTCCTATTATGTTATCTCCTTGTACCTACTTGGGTTTATTCTTAGTATCTTTCGCTCGTAAATTATTATTCCCCCGTACCTCGGAATTTCTCTGGAACATTTTACCTAAAAGAAACACCGGCTTTACTTGCACCTCCGTCCCGTAGCTCTAACGTATGACTAATAATGACAAGTGATTAAACATATTTGAGTCTCTATGGATCTTATGTTAATGTATGTATGTGTGAGAGTATTTCAAATTATTACTAATATATTGTAGTTAATAACTTGGCTTGTAGAATTAGTAGTTATGCTAGTATATATTGTAGTTAATAATTGTGAAATTGTTGTAAGTTGATTATGTTTTACTGTATTGTATTTATTGATGTTCTTATGTCACTACAAGTTTTTAAATGAAACTTTGTGAGTAAGCTGTTTATTTGTAACATAGCATAGGTTTTCTTTTTTGTAAAAATTCTAAGAACTTATATAGAACAAATAAACATTATTATTATTATTATATTATTATATATATCTTGTTTCATGAGTTAATAGTAAATTTCACTTGGTATAGGTGACCGTAAATTTTATTTTGTCTTAATTTTTTACGAAATAATTCGTCATAAAGGTAGGTAAAGTAAATTTAATTCTTAACAAGATGGACCGCAAGCAACCTTCGTTTTAACGCATACAGGGTGCCCAGTTTTCTATAGTCCACTACTTGAAAACTAAAAGAACGTTAAATAAAAAAGTTAGGTTAAGTTAGGTATAAAAGAGCATAATAGAGATAGGTTTAATAGTCAACACGGAAAAGGTAATTAATTGAACATCGTGTTTTCGGATATCGGTGCAAATGTATGTTTTTTAAGTGTAACACAATATGTTTCACATATTTGGATACAGGTTTTCTCACAAATACCCCGATACATGGCTTGATGAGTTTATCTCTGTACTCAGAAGGGTATGTCATAAGAGTAAAATCCTAGATCAAGATATAAAAAGACTGCAGCTTTACAGCGAACCGGGAATCTCTTGCAAACAAGCTACTCTAAATGTTGAAGGGAGTTGGAACTTTGGTGTGAAGATAACACTGACGTAGTTTTCCACATAACACCTAAACACTATACTGCACCCGACGTGCGTTTCGCCAATCAAGTTGGCATCATCTGGAGATGATTAAAATTAAACCTCACTATGTCCTTCCTATTTACCGTTAAACCATTGTTACGGTTCAATGAGCCGTTGCATATAGATAATTACTAATATTAAATATTTATTTTCAACAATTAAATACATTGGTTTAATTTATACCAAGTTTTATTATTTATACATTGGTTTATAGCCCTGAGAGTACAGTGCTTTCGAAAAGTAACGAATAAATTCATTATTTTAGAAATTGAGAAGTTTTCGAAAAAATCGATTGTTTTTAAAAAAGGCACTTTTTGACATACGACCCATATTTGTGACGTCATCGTTGTTCGAGATATGACGTCATCGACAATTTTTTTAAATAGCAACCCCCAATTTTGCCCACGCCATTTGAAAGAGCGTATCATTCTACATACGCATCATGAAAAATTATGGTGTTACATAACAAAAATTTCAAGAAAATAATGTTTGAAGATCTTAAAATTTAATTTTCACAATACTGACAATGATAATGATTATGTAAAAAATCGATTAAATTAAATGTTCAAATTGTGCACCGTTGGCTGCCTGACAGTAGCCAAGACGATTAATAAACTCTTTTTGGACATTATCTATAACTTCAGGAGGTATACGATGTATCTAGTGACGAATTCTTGCTTTTAAATATTCTAAATTAACCGGTCTAGTAACGTATACTTTGCTTTTTAAGTATCCCCACAAGAAATAATCTAGGGGTGTCAAATCAGGCGATCTGGCTGGCCACTCAATCGGTCCCCTTCTTCCTATCCAACGATTCGGGAACAGCTCATCTAAATAAACACGGACAGGTGCTGCATAATGGGGAGGTGCACCATCTTGTTGAAAGAACATGTCATTTCTTGGAAGATCACGTCCCTCTATATCTGGATATAAAGTTATTAGTGCAGGAATGAGGTCGTCTCGAAGAAAATCCAAATAGCTTGCACCAGTTAGGTTGACGTCAAAGAAATAGGGACCCAGAATTCTTCCGTCGACTATGCCGCACCACTCATTTAGTTTCTGGAGACTTTGAGTGTGATACTCCATCATCCATGGGGGATTCTCGGTAGCCCAATAGCGGCAGTTTTGCCTATTTACATGCCCGTTCAAAACAAACGTAGCCTCGTCAGAAAAAAATACGTTTTTTACGAAATTATTATCATTATTGCATAGCTCTTGCATTTGCTCGCAGAATTGATTTCGCCGATCAAAGTCGTCTTCAGATAGCTCATGAACAAGGCATACCTTATAAGGATGATACTTTGCTTTTTTCGTAATTTTATGAACTGTGGACGCTGCCGTATTGAAATCAGAAGCCAATTGGTTAAGTGTTGAGTGATGATTTTCTTGTATTGCCAACAAAACATTAACCTCATCATCTATTGATTTTAACGGTCGACCTGATTTAGGAAGATCAAGAACATGTCCAAAATTACGGTATTTTGACTCAATATTGCTTACCATGCTTTGGCTAATGGGATGTCGATCAGGATGAGTTTCATTGAACAATTCAACTACTTCTCTTTGGGTGCGCATCCTGTCTCCAAATCCGATCATGCACAGAATTTCAATTCGTTCTCGTTCAGTTAATTTAACCATTTTTTTTTTTATAAAATGACAAAGTTACTACTCAATAAACACTTCAAACGCAGTGCTTTTGCCAAACAAAAGATAAGAGTTAAAGAAATAACTCAAAAAACAGAAAAAACTATTTAATAAAGTACGATTTCAAGTTTTTATCTGACAGCAATAAAACATATTCTCGGTCGCTAAGGCTACTGTCAGGCAACCATGATTTTTCATGATGCGTATGTAGAATGGTACGCTCTTTCAAATGGCGTGGTCAAAATTGGGGGTTGCTATTTAAAAAAATTGTCGATGACGTCATATCTCGAACAACGATGACGTCACAAATATGGGTTGTATGTCAAAAAGTGTCTTTTTTCAAAACAAAATCGACGTGTCAGGGGATTTTTTCGAAAACTTCTCAATTTCTAAAATAATGAATTTATTCGTTACTTTTCGAAAGCACTGTATATATACTACTAAATATATTGTAGATAAATATAATTTATAATAAATATAATTTGCAAAAACAAATAATTAATCATTTCAAAACACTATGACTTAGTAGCGGTTTTAAACAAGATTCTTCCCTCAGTGTACAAGAAGAAGTAAATAGAAACAGTAGCTTCCAGTTTAATCCCTCGTTTGTTTAACTGGATCTACTTAAAACCTAAAAAATGTTTTTGAGTAGCGGTTTCATTTTTAATAGGTATACATGAAGTTAGAAGTGGCACCGTTAATAATATTTCGGTTCATGCACTTATCGTTGATGTATTTATGTGCTCTCCTCGCTCTAACACAGACATTCCACAGATGGCCCTCAGCCATCACATCGATTTCCATACAACACCAATTGAAATTTATTTATACAAGTCGAGCCGGTAACATCGTGTTAATTTGCCTAACGAAGTTGTTTCAACAAACCCTTGAAAAAGTCGATGGCGACGACGATATTGGAATAACATTACTAGATTGGTCTCGGGGCGTAGGCGAGCGTTGATCTGCTGATGAACATGTGAACTCTCACATTTAAAACACCTACGGACCGGGTTTACAATACACCTTGGACCATTGTGCTGTTGTCTTGCAGGTGGTTTCCATCGAATAATTTGTAATTTACATAATATTTCATTCTGTGCTAATGGATACATTTGAACCTGTTTAATGTCATCTAAAGGCAACAAATCAAACGTTATGAAGGTTACAAATCACACAAGGATAATTAGGAGTAACAAGTGCTTTATTACCGTCTATGTGTTCAACGGCAAAGTCATGTAGAAAGTCTTTTATTGCTAAACAAAGGGGTGGGACCACATGAGTTGGATCATTTGTGTCACACTTCTGAAAAATATTGAAGAACTAAACATTAAATGTACATTAATTCGCTATCTGTTAACTGACCTCATTTTCGTAACACGAATAATGTGATACGATACTTTCATGAAGAAAAAAACCGTAGCTATTCTATACCGGGTCCACTAGAAAATTACTTTTAAAGTTCGCTTATAAACAAGGCTGGTAACTTGCGACTTATACCAGTACGCGCACACGTCACTCGCTATTGTTTGACGCTGAGACAAGTGTTAATTAACCTGAAATTAATTTTTACCGATATTCTAATTGGAAAAGCATTTCGCCTCAGTATTTTGGTAATCAGAAGTGGTTGGCAGTCAGTATCGATTCCGTTAGTAATATATTTCTCATAGGAAAATAATAACCTCTCTGAAGTAAATTAATTTAAAAGTTTTCGTAGGAAGTGTTTGTCGTTAGTGCAATCTCACATCGGCAGATAAAATGAAAAAGAAGTTGAGACGGACGCGACTTGAGATTTTCGACGACGAAATATACGTAGAAGGACTCGACGTACGGTCTCGAAAAAAAATCTCAAAAGATTAGAGAAAGGACGGAAGTTTAATGTGAAGCGGTTCTCGAAGCCGTAAAAATTAGAAAAAGGATCGAGGGGTTCCAAGAAAAGTCGGGATTTCGGCAGGCGTGACGGGGTTACTAGGCGCGAGAAAAAACGCCGGTGCTGGCCGCATCTCTCTCGCCGAACGGCGGTCGATAAAAATTTTGCAGGGGTTTTTTGAAAAGGCGTTTAAATTAAGCTTTTTCATAGAGTGCTTATTTCTCCAGATATTTGAAAGTTTCACGTTAAAAAACGCACCCGTTACAAGCATTTAACATAAATTGATGACAAATTCAACAAAAAATCTTTACCCACTTTTTAAATTTGTATCTGTGGGATTCTCTATTAATATGTGTTATATAAAACGCCTTGTCCCAATCTAACAAGCTTTTTTACACACAAATATATCATCTGAGAGCCGTCATACTTTTTGAAATATGGAAATTCTCATCTAAATTTTCTGACATGGTGAGAACACAGTCGTTTATTAGAAGTTACTTTCGACATGTAAACATTAATGAAAAGATCGTTTTGATCGAAACATGGCTCATATGCTTTACAGCAACTGTTCATATTATATAGCATATTTAACCGGGTTTCCAATTATTAATTATTTACTGCTGATTGACCGCAATCGCTCATTGTCGTTCTCCGCTGTACCCTGTTCGGGCTTATGTTTCCCCCGCCGCACACGCATGCAATCTTCCGGAAAATTGCCAGCTTTAACAATTAGTCTAGAAACAAAATGTAAACAATACAATAACAAAATAGTCATTGTTCGTATAAATATATTTCTTTAACACTTCTTGGCTTTCCTTACTACACATCTTTTGTATACATACAGTGTCTCCCTAAAGTCGTGCACAAATTCATTGTTAGGTAAACAAAAGAAATTATTAAAAATTCCCGAAACAGGTCGATTTTTTAATTTAATTTACTATTTTTTCAAATAATAATTTAATATACAGGGTGACCTATGTTCGAGTAATGACGTCATCACAATTTGTTTTAAATGGTACACCCCACTTTTTTTCCAATTTTCGGATTGCCCTAACTGAGCTGATTCCAAAAATATACCACAAGTTGCTTCTAATTGTTACAGGGAGGACAACAATACCCAAATTATTTACAAATACTAAATTTATTTACAAATAAATAAACGTACTAAAAATTGGATCAAAGCACCAGAAACACCTAAATTAAATGTTCAAATTGTTGACCATTTACTGCCAAACAATGGGCCAGACGGGAAACAATTCGTGCTGTACATTCCCAATGACTTCAGGCGGGATCGCTCGAACTTCTTGCCGAATTCGTTCCTTCAGATCGTTAATACTGTTTGGTTTATTGACGTATATTTTGCTTTTTACATAACCCCAAAGAAAAAAGTCGAGCGGTGTTAAATCTGGTGATCTGGCGGGCCATTCCTTAGGTCCTCTTCTGCCAATCCAATGATGAGGAAACACATCATCTAAATAGCGGCGAACAGCGATGGCATAGTGCGGTGGTGCACCATCTTGCTGAAACCAAATGGTTTCATTGGGCAAATTTGGATCTTCTTCATTTGGAAATAGAACAATCAAGGAAGGAACTAAATCGAACTGAAGAAATTCCAAATATCTTGCACCATCTAAATTTCCTTCAAAGAAATACGGCCTCAAAATTCGATTATCAACAATTCCGGCCCAAACATTGACCTTTTGGGGATGCTGAGTGTGTGCTTCCATTATCCAATGTGGATTGCGATCTGATCAGTACCGACAATTCTGTTTATTGACGGTGCCATTCAAATAAAAAGACGCCTCGTCGGAGAAAATTATGCGTTTGACTAAATCCGGATCTGCCTGACATTCTCTGCCTTCATCATTTCGCAAAATTCTGTGTGTCTGTCGAAATCATCGACAGATTTGTACTTTGTGTAAGTGGACTTTGTAGGGATGATACTTGTTTCTGTGAAGAAGTCTACTCAATGTACTTTCACCCATTCCTAAATTATCTGCTACGACTCTCAGACTGGATTGCGGGTTTTCATGAATGCGTCAAAAGGGCTTGTAACTGCACTTCTTCATGACCATGACCATGATTTGGAAACTTTGCTTCAGTTCGACTAACCGTGGATCGATTTATTGGTGGACGATTGGGATGACTTTCATTAATCAGTACACAAACTTGTGTCCTCCCTGTAACAATTAGAAGCAACTTGTGGCATATCTTTGGAATCAGCTCAGTTAGGGCAATCCGAAAATTGGGAAAAAAGTGGGGTGTTCCATTTAAAAAAATTATGATGCCGTCATTACTCGATCATAGGTCACCCTGTATATTAAATTATTATTTGAAAAAATAGTAAATTAAATTCAAAAATCGACCTGTTTCGGGAATTTTTAATAATTTCTTTTGTTTACCTAACAATGAATTTGTGCACGACTTTAGGGGGACACTGTATAGTATTATAAATAAAACTTTACTCTTGTTATTGTTTCAATGCTTGCAAATCAGAAAGCCTTGAAAATTATTTTGAATAAGAACACAACTGTTCAAAGTATTTTTATTATTTTGAATACATTTCGCATTTCCTGTCGGTACCCTGTCAATGGTAATACGAACATAAGTTACTTTTTTTTTCTATTGCAGCCGAAATAATCATTTATTTCCAGGCTAGGATGTAATCAAAATCAAAAATTCAATCCTGCCACTTACGCCTTCCTGTTGAAATCTAGTTATTTCATAGATATTTTTCAACCTTCCCAATATTCATCCATTCCAATCTAGTTACCAAATCTAATAACTTATTTCCGGTTCCTCGTTTTTTATACCAGTCGATATAATTTACTTATTTATTGCTTTTTTCTCATTTCATTGCTAAAGAAGTTTTTATTTATGTGGGCTCACCTCACCGTTGCGTTCAATTAAAAACTAGTTTAGTGAAATATAATCCTGTAGACCATAATTATCGCTTTAGATGTGGAACAGAAGGTTGCTTGATTACTATTCAGTATCTACGGTGATTATTTACTAATTTTTACGAAATTACCAGGTTGTTTCAATCTCAAGAACTGGTCTCCGGATATTAGAAAATTTTCTGACGGAGAAACGAGCAATTAAGATTTTAAACTTGCTCAACTAAAGAAATATTTAAGATTTGTAACGGTCTTTCACCATTTTACTGTACATTAGTTAAATCATTAAGTAGTTTTTCTAGGAAAAAGAGAATACGGGTGGGCCTTATTTATATGCATTTGGTATCACGAAAACGGTGACCATAAGAAAGGTCAAATCAAGGAAAAGAATATGTAAAGACATTTAAAATAGGCTTACTCAACAACACCGATAATACACGGTGTTGTTGGCTTACTGCCTCGGAGTTTCTGCCTACGATTTCTAATGGGGCACTATATAAGTCGTAAATTGAACTCTACAAGACCCACTAGGGCACAAATTTGGTGACCGACCCACCCATCCATCCCTTAACTACTTCTACAACATCTAAAAATCTTAATTTCAACCCTTAAATCATCCTTCCTCAGTAATAAAGAAAATCGAAAACACCCATAAATGAAAATTTCTAATTTCAACCCCTGGAACTTCCTACCCATAAATAATAAAAAAATCCAGAAAACCACCCCTAATATCTCCCGAATTCTAAATTTTTTCTCCTCCAGCATCCTTTGTAATAATTAAAAATCCAAAAATCCACCATGCCTAACCCACCCCACCCCGCACTGCTGTAAATATTAAAAAGCGATAGATATATTAAGAAACGATGATAGTTGTTTTCTCTAATATAAACCGAGGCAAGCACCATCAGGTGGAGAGCGTTAGAGCAACACTCATCCTCGTTGACCGGGTAGTGTATAGAAAGTTTAGATGTTTGGCACTAGAATTTTCGGAGTTGCATAAAAAATTGCATATTTTTGCATGCTGATTCGGTAATGACATAAATATGTTCCTCAAATGTTAATTTAGCATCAATCAACTCCAAGATCTCTAATTTAAGTTTTTCTATTGTAGTAGCAAACTAAAATAAAAAGTTGTATCTGTTCTACGTCTTGAATATGACATTACGTTATACTTACCTACATTCAGTGGTAAACCATTCCTGACACACCACTGATTAAAATGTTCAAAACTTTCAAATGCGAATTATTATTAATCAGAGTTAAGATTAATTTCCTTAACCCATAACGTGGCAATGTAATAAACATTTAATTATTTTTCTTTGAAGAGTTCTCAAATTTTATTCGTCATCAAATTTTTATGGAAATATGCTATCTATAAAATAAAAAAAAAAACATTATATTCTAAAAAATAACCGATAAAATTTCATTAATGATTAAATATCTGCCTTCATTACAGAGCTACTTATCATGGCTCTTGGCTCATGGCATCTTTTTGGGGCAAACTTTAGCGGTTAGCCTTTAGCCTAATAATAAAAAATCATCAGTAGATTAGGAGAAGTCATTGTTGATTTTCAGTTTTTTTTTTTTTTGGGAGCAGCACAAAATGCTCAACCTTTTACAAGATAGCAAAGGTGGGCATTTTAATATTTCCTACTCTGTATATCTATCAGGAGGCCGGTGTAGCATCATATTTCAGGGACTCCTTATAATATCTCTAATAATTCATATAGCTCGGAAAAAGGACACATACATAACCAATTATTTACAAATGTCAAAGCGCCACGAAAGCACTTAGCGGTTGAAAAAATTGATACGAATAGCGAGCATTCCAGCGATTAACTTTATCATGTTAAACCAGAATGTTTAATTTGTGGTAATAAAAATATCAAAGGTATCTGTGAGATACCTGGAACACCTGCGAGTGACTGGTTGGGGCAATTATTAATACCGTTATCCGAGTGACCCCAGGCTTATAATTCTGACACAGGTTAACAAAGATTAAAGGTGTTTCTTCATGTCGTCTAAGAGGCAGTGGCGCCCATGAATGAGTGCTAGTGGGCTACAAACCTGCATATCAATACGTTTTACAAACACTACTAATTATTTAGGTTATTTAAACAGTATTTAGGTTGTTTTAAACAGTATTGTATATACAAAAAGTCGTTCGGATTGTCGTGTCTACATACAGGGTGTTCCTTAATGTCATGTCCATACTGCAGGAGCTAATTCCTTGTCCAATTTTATGACGAAGAGTCCAAATAAACGTGTGTCCTAAATTTTCTCGTTTTCGAGATACAGGGAGATATAAAATTCACTGTGCGATATTCTTTCGTTTAAAATGTTTATGTTAAGTCCTGCTAAATCTACTACCTCCTGCTAAATTTACCATCTCACGTGATGTTGGAAAGAGAAGCAAGGATAGCAGTATAGGGAATCAGGAACAATAACAATTGAATAGGTAGTTCCCAATAAAGGGGACACTCCAAGATAAGAAACACATTGATGTCATAGCCTACCCTAGAGATTGCAAGGTTTAACTTCCGTAAGCCAATCGAGGTTCAAATACAGGATCTCGGTGACTGGGAGTTGAAAATAAATTCTCTGGAGGCTCAGAGCCTTGTATGATTCACAGATGGCTCAAAACAGACAGAGCAACAGGAGCTGGATTATTTGGGCTAAGGCCTAGATGACGTACAAGCTATAGTCTGGGAACTTAGCCCACGGTATTCCAATCAGAAATTTTTGCAATAATGGCATGTTTGGCGGAGTATGCGAGGAGAGGGTACTCGTACCCTACTCATCTACATATTCTCTAATAGTCAGACCGCAATCAAGGCTCTGGGCTCAAACAAGATCAGTTCGAGGCTTGTTTGGAACTGTTTGCAATTGCTGGTGGAACTGGCAAATACCAATAATACGGTGAGACTGTGTTGGGTGCCAGTTCATAAAGGCATTGAAAGAAATGAACGGGCAGATGAACTTGTTAGAAAGGGATCTGAAATAGCTTTCATGGGACCGGAGCCAGTTTGTGGAGTCGCTTATAGTGCTGCCAGAATTGCTCTGGGAAAATGGGTCGAACTAGAACATAGGAATTACTGGTTTTTAAAATCAGGACAGAACCATGCACATCCAAGGCACTCATGGAAGATCCTTTGCAGAGAAGAACTGTAGAAATGCTGGGCATGAGTAAACCTGGGCTTAGGAGTATAACAGGGCTCATAACAGGACTCATAACAGGGCACTACTATCTCAAAAAGCATCTTTATAATTTAGAATTAGCAGAAAGCCCGGTATGCTGGGGCTATGATGATACAGACGAGACAGTGCTTCATATTCTAAATGAATGTGAAGTGTACGGTTTTTTTAGCTATCCAATAGGCTATTTTTTAAATTATTATTTGCATAATAACCCAAATAGGACTAGCCTTGGATGGTGCTCTTAAATTACAATATAAATAATACATAACTGAATATTTTTAACAGATAGTGAACGATGTATGATTGACTTCGAGAATAGACTGGCTGATAAGTACTCTAATATTTGTTATAGAAGATTTTAAACTTTGATTCATCATTTCCGTCAAGTAAACCACCCATGGTAGTATAAATAAACAGTTTTTTATAGAGGTGATAAAAAATACCATAGTAGTAGAAATGTGTACTTATACCCTCTGACATCCCTCTACGAACGTTCATGCCAAGAGGTAACCTGTCTCGATTTGTAAATTTAAAATTCCTGGATGTTCACAAACGAAAACTAGTTCTTCTTGGAAGGCGGTTATGGAGGTATCTTGTTGTTAGATTTATTTGGACTGCTCTAGTAATTTATTTTTTGTGGACAAAACCCTAAATTATCAGCACTCAGAATATTTTCAAGTAAATGGATATAGTGTATATGGTCGTAAGTATTGCGAAAAATTGGTTTGTCATTACATTTCATATTTTATTTTTTTAAAAGAATTTCCTGCCTCAGGGATTATTAGAAATGCCAGCTATAGTTAGTTCAGTCGAAAATTTGTCTTCTTTAGTATCTCCGTGTATAGTTCCTCTGATAAAATCCCCGAGTCTTTTTGTAAATTTGTGTAAGGGGGGAGAGGCATATCTTTACATCAAAATTATTTTGCCACTTAAATTATTATACCACAGGTCATATTTATAAGCATCTAAATATTAATCTCGATAAGTTTAGGTCCTTTTATCTATTAATCATTTTATTATACAGTATGCGTAAAACTGCTCCCTAATGACTTGAACCAATAATTATATTACTGATTGACAAAATACAGAGTGTTCTATACACGGTGTTAAATTCAATTTTGGCCACCATTGGGAACTCGGAAACGGTAAGAGATACAGGGTGGCTTAAATTAGAAAAAAGTTGCACAATTTTATGTTGAATCAAATGGCGGTTATCTGTCATATACGCACTTGGTCGTGAGTTATCAGTAAAAAAACAAAAACTGACGTTTTACAAAATGCTAAATATTTCGACTAAGCAAAAGTAGAAATTTCAAAGTTGAAACTTATTCGTTATTGATAATGGCCAGTCCAAAAATTCAATTAGATATTCTCTAAGCACTCTAGATTTTGAGATGCGATAGTCAACTTTTTTTATTTCTTATGGACCCTATATTGAATTTTTATGTCATCAAGATGAAGCGTTTTATTCTGTTGTTGTTGTTGGAAGGAGGCGCGGTTACCCGCAGCACTCTAAAATTTTGAAAATGAGGATAAATCAACAAATAATATAAATTTTATAATTGTTTAAAAAAAAAGCACAGTTTTCGTTTAGTTGTTTCAAGGAATATACTCTATATAAGGAGAAAATACTCTATATACTAGTATTTCGGCTTATTAGGTCTTTCTCAATATAGTAAATGTCTATTACTAAATATTTTTAAGCGCATTTCAGTTATTTATCCATTTATGAGTACCTACCCCGATTGATTCTTCGCATCTGGTAAAGCCCGAGTGTTTAGTGTGATGAAAGTGTAAAATCTATCTGATCATCGTAGTACAAGGATTTTATAATTACAGATTTTTTTATTTCTAATTGTTCTAATAAATCTAAGCGTTTTCCTTTCTTTTCCCGATACAGTATTCTTACATTTTCCAGATCTATAAAATGATTGTTTTCTATACAACGCGTATAGATTTCGATTTCGCCTTAATATGAGCACGTTGTATACGAATAGTATAGTTTTTTATTGCCGTGTAAAAATATAGTAATAACACGACAATTTTGACAAACTGAGAGTTTTGACATTTTTCTGCATTGAAGAAAATTAGAAAACAGAGCTGTGGATCCCCCTAAGTTTTCGCTTGGTTATTTTGAGCATATTGTCTGAATTGGTCTGAGTGGGGATAATTCCGATTATGATAAATAAAAAATTCTTGCAGGTATTAAATTAGCGACACAAAGCAGCAACTGCCCACAAAAAAGGCCAAATCGAACAGAGAACATAATAGGTGGCCGTGGAAAAAAAGATTAATTTGCGGCCGTGTTGGAGTAAATAGGTATAATCTTAATTAAAAACTAAATGAGTTTTTACCAACATTATATTCGCGTCCTTATTTATTTTATGTACAGGCTTTAATTAATAATTAAAATAACACTGTAGGCAGATAATACTCCGAGGGCCTGTGTGAGCATATAATTAAGCGTCAAATGCAATTTGGTATATTTGACAGCTAATTAAAAATCTGATATCGGGGGAAAATTATTACCATTGCTTAACTCTAATAAGATTAATTGGTTTTCTGGATGTGGGCACGACCTCTCAGATGGAGCTTATAAAGAGAGTCACATTTTATGATATTACAAATACATACTGGATTAATAACCAAAAACGATAATACCGATTCGTAATGTTTCTGTAGTTTTTGTGGATCTTCTCGGAGATGTATCAACATTCTTCATGTACAGTTTTTAATTATTTATCCAGTTAAAATGGTCTTCGAGTAAAAAAAAAAAATTAAAAGCTCTACATAATTATACAGTGTGGGTGAGTTTGCATTACACACTCAGTAACTTCGTAAATGTCAACATATTAAAATTTTTAAAAAGTACTTCTCTCTCAGTGGTTTTTGTGCTCTTTTCAACTCTCTTTTTAAAAACGTTCTCATTAAAAAAACAAAAGAGCAGCGACATGTACAGTGATTTTTTTAAAGGGAGCACCCTGTATTTTATTTTATAATTTGAAATCCTATCAAATTCTGAATATGACACCGATTTTATTTTTTCTGAAAAGTGATAATACATATGTAAGTTAGGAACAATACTAGAAATTATCGGTACTAGCAAAGTTCACAGAATATTTACTCTGTAAACTTTGGTACTAGGGCATGAAATAAATGAAAATAATATCATTAATAAAAAGTTATGAGTTATTTGCAAACTTTTGTATCACAAGCATACTTTGCTTTCAATAATTGTGTATCTTATATTGTTCCTAACTTAATATTATCACTTTTAAGAAAAATAAAAACGGTGTCATATTCAGAATTTGATAGGATTTCAAATTACGCAATAAAATACAGTGTTCCATTTAAAAAAATCACCGTATATGTCGCTACTCTTTTGTTTTTTAATGAGAGTGTTTTTAATCAGAAGGTTGAAAAGAGCACAAAAAATCACTTTGAAGTTTTTACTTTTTGAAAAATTTTAATATCTTGACATTTACGATGTTACTGAGTTTGTAATGCAAACTCACCCACACTGTACATTCTATCTCTGATAATAAGGGAGTGATGCCCAAAAGAGTGTGTCATAAGATCATCTGTAGAAATTAGTTGCTGCCACGAATAAACTCAAATATATTCATAAAAAACGTTTCTGCTAGTCTCTACAACTTTCGTACTGTTTCTTTCTTTCTTTCTTTCTTTCTTTCTTTCTTTCTTTCTTTCTTTCTTTCTTTCATTCAACATTCAACATTTCTTTGTAAAATCTAATCATGTAAATTATGGTGTGATATTTATAACCGATGACACTGTATATTTTATTCTTATAATGGTGAATATACAGGGCGCACAACCGCCGCCAATGTCGCATTTCATTTTGTCACCTACAAAAAAGCATTGTTTTTAAAAACAAAACGATGGAATTGTTATTAGTCTCGGCGTTTTTAATGAAACACATAACTGAATATACCTATAATTTGTCTTTGCCGTAAGTTGTCGAATAATATTTTACAAAAATTACGTGCTATACGACCGGTTCATTCAATACGCACTACATTTTACACAATTTTATGAAATTCAATGAACATTTACATTTACTAAACCGAATGTTCCTCCTGGTTGCTGATCTTGTAAACCCAAATTATTAAGTAAATTAAGGATTTTCAGCATTTTGCTGCAACAACCACTCACAAAACCTAACTTTTAATTGATAATCCATTGGTAACAGTCCATTAACTCAGCATTACTGTACCCATGAGCCATTTTGAAAATTTTACAGTTTAACACTCCTAAGATAAATAAAACACCCGCGAGAGTGACACACATAGACTGACGACTCATAGACAATAGAGATATTATCCTCACTCCAACTTTATTCGGTCGGTTCGTTCCAGACAAAAACGTGTTTACTTTTTTTATCACATTCTTAGGAATGTGGTAGAAAAGTATCAGATGTGTTGAAGTACAGTTGCCCAGCTACGTAGTCCTTTAGTATAACTTTAAACATTGTTTACGGGAAATCCTAAGCCTTTTATTATAAATTTTTTTGGTGATATCGATTTCTTATTTAAGGATGCACATATCCTCAAAGTTTTAGAGATAAGTTCTGAATAAGGCTGTATTTTTGTTAGAATACTTTTTTTTACAAGGCACAATTATGTTCATTTAGCTAAACACGCGCGCTCGATAAAGAATATTATAGATCGAGAAGAAATACCAGAAGCTAATTGTTCAGGAAACAAAGCTTTATGAATCCGGATTTCATTAGATCAGCCTCGTAGATTTAACTTTTTATGAATTTTTAATTCACCGTGTTGTTTTTGTTCCAAACCGCTATCGATCTGTTCTCAGACCCTTTGTTTTTTCAACAGCCTGCCTGGCTACTATTCATAAAGCAAAAATATGAATTGGGCAATTATTCAGATTTATTTGTGTAATTCCATTTGGCGATTTCGTCAGTGTTTTATGGTTTGAGTATGTAGATGACACCGCGTAGCCGTTATGTCTGGCTGATGGGCCTGCCTCGGACATTTCAATATACTGGTAAAGCCATTCGCACCCTAGCCGCTACGTAAAAAGACAAACATCGCGACTCGATTGTTGGGAATGGCGATTTTGGAGTCAAGAAGCTTTAATGGTTTACGTTGAGATGCCATACATAGTGTTACGTGTCCGTAGGAAGCTAACCAAAAATAGAGACGATGAATGATAGGTCATAAACTTACATTAAATTAGCTTTAACTTTAATATAAATCTAATTTTGAAGTCTGGAAATATACGAAAATCGTATCCCAGAAGTAAAGGATCCCAAAGATAACATCTTCAATAGCAAAACAGAATCAAACATTGTGATTGTGTGTATTTGCACATATATGAATAACATAAAGTCTGTATTTTTTTAAACTCTTAAATTAATGATTCGTAATAATAATAACTTACATCTTTACAAAGTTTTTTTAAGGACTTTATGTAGTATGCCAAATGAAAACTTAAAATATATAACTAAACTATTTATTTATGATAAAATTTGGAACAACACTTTTCAGTATCCACATTAGATAACAATTGTTCTCCGTTAAATTTAGACAAAATTTTATCGAAAAAAATCTTAAAAAAAACATAATGCTACCAATAACTAAACTAATAACATCAGTTAAATAATATGTGCATGTAAAATAATTTGAGTAAAATCTACAATAAATTATTAAAGTAAAAACTACCCTAAACAAAATAACTTAGCACACCCGCATGAATTAAAAAATATCATAAAACCTTTTTCAGTCAATCTGCAACCTGAATAAAATCTAAGCAAAATAGGAACTTCCAGCACATGCTCTGAAAATAGTCTTAAACTGCAGTCCCTAGTAATTTTAAATATCATTCATTCAGTAAGCATACAGCAAACAAGTTATTGAAAAAATACAGTAAGAAATGTGGGTTTCCCAAAAATGCCAGTGTCTGTATATGTCAATATTAGTTAGTGTACGTACTATCAAGATCACCATAATTAGTGAACAAACACCAAACACACCGCCATGCCGCAAACACAGTTAGATCCTGGTTTAAGGTATGTTATTAAAAACAATAACATCATTTGTAGTTCGCATTGAAAAAGGTGCAAACTAGCATCGAAACGTCTGCGTAATAAAAAAAAATGTTTAAATGAATTATTTATTTCAAAATTAAAAGAAACTATAAATCCAAAAAACCAGTTTTGGAAATACATATACAGGGTGTCCCAGTGTGAACGTACAAAAATTTACCAGTAGGTAGAGCAGACCAAAATAAGAATAAAACTCAACTAAAACTAAAAATTTCTCTGATGCACGCTTAACGAGTTACAGGGTGTTATTTTGGAGAAAAAAGAAACTATTTTCCGCAAAAACCGTTTCGTAGATTTAGGTAATTTTTGGGTGACGTGTACATCTATTAAGGGTCATTAAAACTACATGGTGTTTGTTTAACTCTGACACCTGTGGTGGTCTAAACCTACTCTTCCTTATGATTTTGTCTTCATAACTCTTGCATATCCTACTTTTTCGTGGATTAACTAAGTTTTCCTTAATCGGCTATCAATTCCGAACAAAAAATGTGCTCTTGTTACACAGCTCTAAAATCAACCATTTTCGAGTAAATGCAGTGTAAAGTACCGACTACATTCCTTTATGCAGAAAAATACATGTAAAGGAAGTCATAAGGAAGAGCAGGCCTAGGCCACCACAGGTGTCAGAATTAAACAAACATCATGTAGATGTTTAGATGGACACGTCACTCGTTATTGCGGATTTTTTTTTTCAAAATAACACCCTGTAACTCGTTAGGCGTGCATCAGATATATTTTTCTATAACAGTTTTATTCTTATTTTGGTCTGGTCTACCCCCTACTAAATTTTTGTACTCTCACACTGGGACACCCTGTATATTATAATTGAATGTTTCTGATTGTTTTAAATTATTCCAAAATTATTCCAAAATTATTTTTCAGATAAATTACACAACCTGAAAGTTGACAAAACATATTGAATAAAAATAAAGAACGAGGATTATTTTGTCTTTAAAATTAAATTGCCTCTAGTTCCGTTTGAAAACCATATTATATTTTTTTTTATTAAAATATGCCAGTTGCCCAACAGTTGACAGCAGAACGAATATATTTTTCATGTAAAATCATACCTGGTTTTTACAATAACGATCACAAGTGAAAAATGACATTTTTTGGACCACCTGTTATGTTAAGTAGATAGATTTAGTTGGCGTAGGACTCTTGAATACGAGTATAAATCATTTAATAGGAAATTATAAAATGCTTATTATAAATTATTCAATGATTGCGTGGTAAGGAATAATAAACCATTTATTATAAGTTACTCTGTATTTAATATATCTAAATAACTACAAATTGATGACTAATTTATGTTAAGGTGAAGTATACGAATAGTTGTAGGAGAAAATGTAGGTATAGAATTCGACCAAATATAACTATGAAATATTTTGAACATGTTTTCGGTGTTCGTTAATTCGTCTTCTAAATATTGGTTGCCAATATTTATTACCAAGTATTTACAAATACTTTCTTCGGGAATTTGTCACGCAATAATAATTTTTTTACTGGTAGTCTGAAATATTTAATCAAACTAGATTATTTAGTCAAAGGAGTATTTCGTATAGTAACCTACCTCTCAAATATTGTCGCCCTATTATACAGGGGGTATTCAGTCAATTGTTTTTATGTGAATTTAACTGACAGTTTTGTATAAGTTGTTTGTGCTCAAAAATTTTGTAAAATAAATAAAAACCATTTTTTTATCCACCGTTTAAAGGGCTGTAGGTATGTCTATTTGAAGGAGATGCCAAAAACAACTACTCTACGGCCAATGTGCCCCGACTGGCACTGAATTACTTCGGTCATATCTTTCATCAAGACCAACCATCAGACACTGACCGGTTTCTCGCTTATTATGGGCTCATCAGACTACCATAAGTAGTGGACTTACTGACTCAAGATCAACTGTTTTTAATCTCTCTCATTGACACCAAGCAGACATTCTTCCCATCTCTGTAGGTCAGCCAGGTCATCAACCCATCCCTGCGAACAAGCCTTAATCTACAAGTAGACAATTTAATTAAAAAGTGCCTGTTGGAATTGGGATTCGAGCTCCCCGACCTCTGAGTTGACCGATAGTAGTTGAGCCTATAGTATTGTTGGTGGTTGATGTAGTATATCTAAAATACACGTTACCACAAATTGTTTCTCTAGAAATAATGGATGTTACTTTTAGACTGATTCCTAGGTAATCAACTTCTTTTTACTACCAGTAACTAGACCAAACGATTGATGATCGCGAAATTAACTCTAACATAAGCGTATTGATACGTAAACTCTATTAATAAGATAACTTAGTACATTTTTTGTAAACTATTGGTACTTAATAATTGTAGCAGAGAACTATTTAATAAAGGAATTTTGGCAGAGTGACGTATCCTCACTGAGATTAAATTTCATCGATACAAAGTCGTGTCTGAATAGGCCCTTATTAAAAATTCCACACAAAAAAGAAGCAGCATGTGGCCAATTAGGAGAGTAAACATATTCTATGGGGCTGTCAGCTTGTTTTTTGATGAGCATGAGAATCTAGGTATATCTGGGGTGGCCATTTCTGAGTGCGGGTGGATAGAGGTCTGTGAATGGATCTTAAACCGAGCAAACTTAACAATAAACGGGTACCTGGCTCGTATGAGGGATTCAATATAAGTGTTATTCAAGAAAAAGGACCATTAGTGGATCCGATATGTAACAGGGCTGATTGTGTAAGGGTTCCCAGAAAATTCGTTAAAGAATGGTTCGTTTTGTCAATGGCTAGGTGTAGTTCTTGGAAATGCTTCTGCAAAATACCGCAAATTTTTGGTTAGTCTAAATATTGTGTTTAAAGGAATTATTATATTTTATATTATTAAAGTTTTTAGAGACAGGGACGAATTATGCCTCAGAATTAATTCTATCGTTTCTACATTTTCTAAATTATGTTATTACTTAAGTTTGTAGCCATATGAGGAATATCAGTGGGTACGCATTTGTTAAAAGGGATTTTCTTACAAGAAAATATATCTTTAATGATAAATAGTGAAATTGGAAAAATATGAGATTGATATGAATGGATTTAATCTACAGTTTAACAGAAGATAACCATCTAAATTTAATAATTAACATAAATGCCTTCTCATCGACAATGCAAAGCTTAGATCTTGAATATAAATCGTACACCATTTCAGCATCATTTTGTGATATTACTAGGTGATGAACAATATTAAAAACAATGTCGTGGCAACAGTTACACTGTATATCATGATCTAGTATATTCCCAGCTTCAACACTAGTATGACGATGGGTATTTACATTTTTTTCAGTGATAACTCCTGGTCAGTGTATGGCTTTTATTTGGGGTTGCTCCAATGATGTGGGGTGTTCATATTTTATTACTGTGATCCTTTTTTCTGATGATAAGACAACTATTTATTATTTTGTATCAATTTATTATAAATGTATAAAATTGTTCTTGTATAGGGTTTTTCAATAGGAACGCTCGATGTTTGGCAACAGCGTATGATGAAGTCGGTAGTCAGACAGGTTGTATCTTTGACAGACGTATTCAGTTAGTCTTTACATTTCATTATGGAAAGCTATACGATTCAACAACGCCTCGAAATGGTTAAAACTTATTATCAAAATCAATGTTCTATTCGGCAAACGTTTCGTGCACTTCGGCCAATTTATGGTGTCGATGGTCGTCCTTTAGAGTCCACAATTCGCCGTCTAATAAATAAATTTGAAGCAACCGGGTCACTGTTAGATCAGACAACGCCTGTAAGTCAGCGAAGCGCAAGATCCGTTGAAAATATTGCTGCAGTCCGGAAAAGTGTGCGTCAAAGTCCACAACAATACATTTCACGACGTGCTCAAGAACTTGGCCTTTCTTCGACGTCAGTTTGGCGAATCTTGCATAAGGACTTAGGGTTTCACCCTTATAAAGTGCAATTAACCCAAGAACTAAAGCCCAACGATCATAGACAGCGGCTTGCATTTGCTGAGTGGGCGCTAGAGCAGTTGGAGGTTGATCCTAATTTTGGATGAAAAGAAATCATGCGATTTAACGCCACTGGATTTTTTCTTTGGAGCTATGTGAAATCTCGTGTCTATGCCGACAAACCACAGACGGTTGCCGCCTTAAAGGCCAACATCCGACACGTCATTGGTGAAATTGAGCCACTTCTATGCGATAACGTCATCGAAAATTGGATCTCCAGGATTCGAGTCACCAGGCGACGCCGCGGCGGACATTTAGCTGATATAAATTTTTAAAACATAATGTGCTCACATATGTTTTAAAATAAAAATAAAAACATGTCAGTTTAACTTACACAATTTGTTTTATTACATTACAAAGATCGACCGTTCCTATTGAAAAACCCTTTATATGTAGTAACCAAATAAATAAATAAAAGTACTTGTTTCAGTTAGCATCGTTTCGATCACCACGTGTGTATTCTTAATTATATAGTCATCTTGGAGAACAGCTTATTCTCGTTAAATATCCCACAATGGAACTGGACGGTGACGTTGTTTTGAAGTAATTCGTTATGGATGTTGACTTTTGGAAAAATTTATGATGCGTGTCGCGGATTGTGCGGGGGTCAAGCACTTTAAACTCGTTTTCGAGTTGGCCGAACTCAGGCAGGTAGAGTGGATGCCATAAAGCACATAGTTGCTGGAACTCTTCGTAACGAACTGGATAACTACGTCAGCGTGAAGACGTTTAGGAGTTAAGTGTGTGGAGAAAGTGTTAAAATAAATATTTGCCGTTATTCTAGAGGACGAATAATTGCTTTATTGTATACAGTGTACTTTTATATCGTTAACGGCGTTTACCGCTTGGGCATTTGTACAGGATGTGCTTGTAATAACGTAGATAAAATGAAGCAAAGATTTCTCAGATGAAACTCACAATTAATCTCATGTGCAGGCCTTCCTACCAAAAAACCCTATTTTTTTGATTACACTGATTTTGAGAACGCGGTCATATAATTTCATCGTTTAATAAAAAGCACCAGGCACCATTAAATTAGGTACCAGCCTTGAAAGTGTTCCCCTTTGTAAATTTGACTTCTGATGTCACTCATCCTGATTGACATTGAAGTGAAGTTATAATAAGTATACATAATAAGTGTACAGTGTTATTCAAAACTTATCCATAATAATAAAATTTGGGGATGTTCAACATACATGTACAAATGTGGTAGTGTATAAAAAATTTTTTTTTGGCGGGCTCTGAAAACTATTTAAAAATTTTTCATTGCATGCCGCTGGATACTGGTCCACTGTAATGGAGTGACCTTGGCACTGACAATGCACACTGGCTAGCACGAAAAAAAATTCGGAAGTTCTGAGAGTATACCGACACTCGGCGCAAAAAAGATTTGCAGCGTTTTTACTTTAAAATAAACTGAAAGATAGATGGATGTGACCAAAGTGACGTGTCTTTAAAATGAATAAAATTTTGTTACACTAATTTTGAAGAATTGCGCTACTTGATTACTAGGTATTAGAAACATGAAATTTATAAAAAATTTGCACATACCTTGTTACAAAAGCTGTACGAAATTTTGTCCCTCGACTTCCACACACTTTTGGGCACGCCTTATCCAATTTTGCCGCACTAAAGCGACTGTTCCTCCTGGTTGCTGATCTTGTAAACGCAAAGTATTAAGTAAATTGGGGATTTTCAGCATTTTGCTGCAACAACCACTCACAAAACCTAACTCGTATTTGATAACAGTGCTTGAACAAGCTGGATATGATACAGATAAAACTGAGCTTCGTGTAGTAATCGCCACTCCGTTGATTGGGATACCCCAGGCACCTGCCTAGCGATCTGACTTGTACTTATTCGCGGATTTTCACGGACCAGATTCAACACTTGTTCTTCAGCTGCTAAAATACGTTGTGGTCGTCCCGGGCCACCATCTCGTCGACTCCAACTTCACGATAAATAAGAATCATGTCCATTAACTCAGCATTACTGTACACATGAGCCATTTTGAAAATTTTACAGTTCAACACTCCTACGATAAATAAAACACCCGCACTGAGACAGCGACACAGATGGACTGTTGACTGCATAGACAATAGAGATATTATCCCTACTGCAAGTCTATTCCCTTGGTCTTAACCAGGCGTTCAAGGTACAAAAACTGTTGTTTACTGTTTTTTGAAGAAATGTGGTATATCAGATGTCCTTGAAGTACAGTTGCCCATCTATGTAGTCCTTTATAATGGTATAACTTTAAACATTGTTTACGGGAAATCCTAAGACTTTTATTATAAATTTTTTTGGTAATATCGATTTCTTATTGAAGGATGCACATATCCTCAAAGTTTTAGAGATAAGTTCTGAATAACCCTGTATAATTTATAAAATTTTATTTATGAATATTCAGGCTATTTTTTAAATTATGTGACGTTGTGCTTAGTATTCGACTGGAAAGCCAGGGGGCGCCCCCTGGGGATGCCAATGATCTTATGCAACTTAACCTTGAGGAAAGAGTTCATACCCACTCATAAAAAGCAATAGTAGTCAATAATAAAGTTAATAATTGATATAAATTATGAATAATTTCTTGGTAGCCTTGATAGAATCTGTGACTAAGAAACGAAAAACTGAGAAAAACATAATAAAAAACAATAACAATAGATGATATTGTAAAAGTTGTTGGCTGTTAAAGTAGAATTAATTTCTTCAATAAAAAAAAACAAAAAATCCTTTTTCTCTCTCTTTTTATTGTTTTTATTTTCAGAGGACTTTCAGCCAGATACATTCTCGGCTTAGCTCTTCAAACTACACGCAGGTACATTGCATTCTTAAATAATAAAAAAGATGAAAAACCAAATAAAACCAACACGTACAATGAAATTAAAATAGGAAATTTATATTTAGCTGTTAGGTAACCTTGAAAAAGTCCAAAAACTCGGATGAAACGTAGGATATTTGTCCATGTGTCTGGCTGAAAGTCCTCTGAAAATAAAAACAATAAAATGAGAAGAAAAAAGGTTTTTTTTTGTTTTTTATTGCAAAACTAAATAACAATAGGTATAGTAATAATATACTTCCTACCTTCACATACACAAATATAAATATATATCCACAAAGGAATATATATTTATATGTACGAGTATATACTTGTTTCTATGTACAAGTAATAAAGAAATTTCACTTTATTATTATTAAGAGATGCATCTCTTTATCTCTGGTAATTATCGAAATACCATAGAAATACGTGAAAAATGGTACACCCTGTACACCCCCGACCTATTGGACTTTACCATCCGCCATAACGGTAACACGAATCGCCCAACGCGGACATTTGCAGACCTCCTACGCAGCGACACAAGAAACATTAGCGAGCAGCGAGCTGGCAGTTCCGATTGATATGTAATAATTAATTTACCAACTCGTTATGGAGATTACTATCGATCCTCTGTGCCATTTACTGCACCGACTTTCATTTGTTTAATTAAATATAACCCGAATAGGATTAATTAATGTTGTTTAAGGAAAATTTCAAAACGAGCATTACATTACTCGAATACTTTAATTAGTAATTACATCTGGCTTTAATAAGGCAATTCTGAGGGCTAATGATAGTGACTCATTTGTAATGTAACTAATTAATTATTATGTTTTATGTGGTGCTTCGTGGGCTAATTATTAAAGTACGTTTGTGGAACATGTGTTGGGTTGCAAGAGGGGCGAGGGAGGAAGGGGGGAGCACCCCAACTGAGTTTTAATAAACGCTGATCACCGGAAGGAACTAACGGCCTTCAGGTTGTGGAACCGTTTTTAATAAATTCTGAAATACTCGTAGGTGTAGTATGCTGATTTATATGTGAGTTCGAGAAAGAATATACTTACAGATGGTACTATCTTTAATAGGTAATTAGACATTTTCGTGCAAACCGTTTTCGAAAAAATAAACCGTTACAGGTTATTTAAGTCAAATTTCGTGATCAGTAGAATATTTTAAAAAATAAACATTGAAAATACAATGTAATGGACAAAGCCCATGATTGGTTTGGCCCCTATTTAGGGATGTCCTTATTATGAAGAAAACAGGACTGTGGCGTTATGTTGTCTCATAGAGTGCCACAGGAATCTATATTAGACCCAATACATTATACATTAATGCATTTTCCTTTACCTTATCCGTATATTGTCAATACTGTCTATATTCATTGACAAGCTATTGTCAATGTTTAAAACAATGTTAGCATTGTTAACAATATATTATATTCAACTGTGTCTTATCAAAAGCAAGCTTGTGCAGCTATTACCGACCCTCTCTACCCACTCAACTGTAATTCCAACTTTAGCCTGGAAGTCAGATACTTGTGTGTGGGAAAGGAGGTATATTATTATTCTATAGGATGCATTAGTACCCAGGAATGGCTTATGTTGGTAAATCCAAACCACCGTATGGATGACACTAGTGTTTTTTAAGAAGAAAAATATTTGTTATGTAGGTATGTTGAATGAAGTTCGTGCATGATACAATAAAGGAAGGTATGATATTGCGCATATCCCTCCCACATCCGTGTCGTCACCGAGAGCGCAAATTTGACATTTTATACAGTGTTTACATATGTAAAGGTGTGAAAGTTTCGTGGTATTTACTACATTTTGTCCTCTAAATTAATTTTTTTTTGGCAGAGTATTTGTATAATTCTAGTGTATACTAATTATAATCATATGTGAGTATAGTTAAAGTTAATTTTATATTAACACGTACCTAAACTAAAAGTGCAATAAAAATGCGTTGTGCTGTGTGCTTGTATAATAGTGATAATCGCAACCAAGAGCCCAATAATTTAAATAATATTAGGTAATTATATTGCTGATATTTAGACAATGTAATCATTGCACTATCTATTATGTTACAAGGTTTTTCACGTTTCCACGGGATGAAGTAATAAAGAAACTGTGGGTGGTAGCTTGCTGTCGAGCAGAAAAGTTTAATGTACATACTGCCAGAATATGTTCCAAACACTTCACCGATAATGATTATGAGATAAATTTAAAGACTGTAATAAATTATATAACCTGTAATAGATATGGTTCTGTAATGTGGTCATTAAATAAAAAAAATGAGAAACATTTAAAATTTTCGAATAATTAAAAAAAATGAATACATTTAATAATACAGTCAATTTAGAATCTTAACCGAACTTAAGGAACAATTTTCACATTTAGTCGTAGGTGTAAGGCGAACGGCGAAATATATGTATTAAAGTTAACTTGTTGCCCACATCCTATGTTTATGAAGCGTTTATCCTATATTTAAGTACTAATCATTTTACACACGAATCAGAATAACTAATTACTTATAATAAAAATTGCAATAATCACCGATAACAGTTATTATTATTGAAGTAGGTAAGAAATTAAAAGAGCCAATTTTAAACCACCAGGGATTACCAGGGCATTTTGTATATGATAGGTACCTACCATATGGAGTATATCTAATCTGTGCTTATGATTATTAAAGAACACATTTAAGGACACTGGTTAAATTTCCCAATATTTTCCTATTCGGGACACTGTTTTGTGCCAATTATATGAAAGTTTTGATAATGTTTCCATTGAAATCGTATCTAACATTTGTATTTAGCGATCATTCTGCGCTCTCGGTGACGTAATGCGCACAGCGGACGCATTTTCGTACTAACGAATGTCATACCTTGTACTTATTATATCATGAAGTTCGTGTATTCACACTACACGTGTTTCCAAATTATTTTCGCGTTATTACCACGTTTAGAAAAAGAAAAAACTGTTAAACTTAGTAAAACTGTTTTTTCTTGTTGTAAAATCACTATTATCAGTACAAACTGATGTATGTCAGTTTACGATCAATATACATTGTCGATATTTCATCAATATGAAAAATATTTTGGTTTCGATCAACCGTTGTTAATGGTTTAAATAGTAACAACGTATACTGATTATTTGAGGGGTTCAGCAATATTTAAAATACACAGTTCGACAACCTTTTGTCTTTGCAGCTGAGCACCGACGTGTGCGTCATCCATCCAGCAAAGATTGTCATCGGAATCCGAGCAAAATAAGTAGATCCAGCGACAGCACAAGTCCATCAAATAGCCGAGCAGCATAAATACCAAAACAGAAATCTCTCCTCGACTTCCAGCCTGTTGCTTTCGCGCTAACCCTGCCACTCTTGCCTTCTTTTTTCTACCTGCCTCGGGCCGCGGGGTTGCCGGATCTATCGGTTCTAATGGCGGGTTCACTTACTTCATAAACAAATGCCGGTCGGCATCTCGTCATTACTCACTGCAAACAAAAGCATCACAGTAGCTGCCGAAACAATTGAAATGTTAGGGATCGACCTCCTTTGTGATGATTCACTGTCAGAACGCTTTATAGGAAGAAAAATGATTGGTTTTTGTCGGTGGCGATGTGATTGTCGTTGAAAGAGTTGTTGGAGTTTTCAATGTTATCACTTCGTACATCAGCCACATATTCATTGGCTACTGCGTTATTTATATGGCGGAGATAATTTGTGATGACAGGAGGAAATTATCTTTATAAGGTATCAATACATAGATAGTTACAGACGAAAACAATGTGTTGCTCTAATTCGAATTGATGCTAAAGCATTTATCACTCGGAAAGTAAGAAAAGTGGCACCATGTAGACATCCAGTTGGGGAATTAGTACAGTTTGCAGCTTATAAGAATCAAAATTGTATTTGTTTCGCTTATGGTGGTATAATGAATGTGTTTATTTCTTGATTATTAAACTAATAATCAGTTCTTGTACCTACTGCTATACCACATCTGAATATGATTCTCGAAGGACCAGAAACCAACTCACTTGTTCCTTTCTAAACTTATACAGGGTTATTCAGAACTTATCTCTAAAACTTTGAGGATATGTGCATCCTTAAATAAGATATCGATATCACCAAAAAAATTTATAATAAAAGGCTTAGGATTTCCCGTAAACAATGTTTAAAGTTATACCATTATAAAGGACTACGTAGCTGGACAACTGTACTTCAACACATCCGATACTTTTCTACCACATTCCTAAGAATGTGATAAAAAAAGTAAACACGTTTTTGTCTGGAACGCCTGATTAAAACCGACCGAATAAAGTTGGAGTGGGGATAATATCTCTATTGTCTATGAGTCGTCAGTCTATGTGTGTCGCTCTCGCAGTGCTGGTGTTTTATTTATATTAGGAGTGTTAAACTGTAAAATTTTCAAAATGGCTCATGTGTACAGTAATGCTGAGTTAATGGACATGATTCTTATTTATGGCGAAGTTGGACAAAATTCATTGGCAGCTTCGCGCTTGTATGCGGAACGATTTTCCAATCGACACACGCGAAATTATGCAACTTTTACGGCAGTGGTACAACGTGGCCGTGATACTGGTAATTTACGTGCAAATCCAGGACGAGATGGTGGCCCGGGACGACCACAACCTATTTTAGCAGCTGAAGAACGAGTGTTGAATCTGGTCCGTGAAAATCCGCGAATAAGTACAAATCAGATCGCTAGGCAGGTGTCTGGGGTATCCCAATCAACAGTGTGGCGCTTACTACACGAAGCTGAGTTTTATCCGTATCATATCCAGCGTGTCCAAGCAGTGTTACCAACGGATTACGAGTTAGGTTTTGTGAGTGGTTGTTGCAGCAAAATGCTGAAAATCCCCAATTTACTTCTGGTGTACTAGTTACAGATGAAGCTTTGTTTAGTCGAAATGGAATACAGAACATTCACAATACACACGTTTGGGCACTCGAAAATCCGCACGCAATTCAACGAAATCACTCCCAACACCGTTTTTCGAACAGCTTTTGTAACAAGGTATGTGCAAATTTTTTATAAATCTCATGTTTCTAATAACTAGTAATCAAGTAGCGCAATTCTTCAAAATTAGTGTAACAAAATTTTATTCATTTTAAAGACACGCCAGTTTGGTCACATCTCTATCTTTAAGTTTATTTTAAAGTAAAAACGCTGCAAATCTTTTTTGCGTCGGGTGTCGGTATACTCTCAGAACTTCCGAAGTTTTTTTCGTGCTAGCCAGTTTGCATTGTCAGTCCCAAGATCACTCCATTACAGTGGACCAGTATCCAGCGGCGTGCAATGAAAAATTTTTAAATACTTTTCCGAAGCCGCCAAAAAAAATTTTTTTTGCACTACCACATTTGTACATGTATGTTGAACATCCCCAAATTTTATTATGGGTAAGTTCTGAATAACACTGTATATTAAAGGAAAAACTTGCAAACAATCAAAACTACAAAGAGCCTTTTCTTTTTCACTTAAGTCCTGCCACCCTGCGTTTGTCTTCATTCTGTCTGTCTGTCTGTCTGTCATTATTTCATTTATCTCATAGACATGACTGAGTTTCAATCAGTGAAATTGAAAGCTCTACGTCAATTTCAGTAGACATTATTCCAATAATGCCTACTATTCACCTCAAGAACAAAAATAATACTGAACTATATGGAGAAAGACTGATAAATGGGACCGATAGTGAGAACGTAGACACTGCAGTCTATGCTCCACTATCACCTGATCGGGCATCCGGGCACCTGATGGTCTAGTCCACTTTCTGGCTGTAATCAGGCTGCCCGTCAGGTACCTGATAATGTGAAAGTCCGATCCGGTACCTGACAGGCGAAACCTGATAGTCTGAAAGGGCTGTATAATTTAAACTAGATGCAGGGAACTTCCCCACTACAGGTAAATAAAACTATAACATGAAAACACGAGAATATAAAATATTTTAATACCCTATGTGCGCAGCATCATGAGATTTTTTTTTAAGTTTAATTATCTGACTTTTTGAATTTTGATGAATCAGTTTAATTTCCACTCAAATTTGACTTTCCAAGCTGATTATTGGTTTGACGAATTTGAAAGAAAAGGTTAGAAAAAGGTATTTGAGCTATTTGGTATTCATTGCCATTTTTTTGTTTTACAGATAGTTACAGTGATATCATTTTATATTAAAGTGGATACTCGAAGCGGATGGTTCTTTATGAAATATCGTGAAAATAATTGTTTTGAAAAAAACATTGATCTCATTTAGATGTTCCAAGAAATATATAGAAAACACTCTATATACTAGTATTTCGGCTTATTTGGCCTTTTCCAATACAGTAAATGTCTATTGCCAAATGTTTCTAAGTGCGTTTTCGTTATTTGTTTACGAACACCTACCCCCGATTGATCCTACCATCTGGTAAAGCCCCAGTTTTTAGTACCTTTTCTAAGGCCGAAAATGTAAAATCTATCTGATCATTCGTAGTACAAGGATTTATAATTAAAGATTTTTTAATTTCCAATTGCTCCAACAGATCTAAGCGCTTTCCTTTCTTTTCACGATGCAGTAACTTTAAATTTTTCTGATCTATAAAATGATGTTTTCTATACAATGCGTCGAAAATCATGAATTTTTTGCGTTATTTAGTATGGATTTTTTATGTTCTTTTATTCTAGTTTCAATAGTTCTACCGGTTTGACCCACATACACGGCATTACAATCCACGTAGTTAATTCGGTATAGTCCCGATTGTTTTAATTTATTAACCCTTTCTTTGTTGTTTATCAAAATCCTCCCAATAGTACGCTTATGTACGGGTGTAAAACGATTAGTGTCAACAAGCGTACTATTGGTAGGTAGGATTTTGATAAACAACAAAGAAAGGGTTAATAAATTGAAACAATCGGGAGTATACCAAATTAACTGCGTGGATTGTAATGCCGTGTATGTGGGTCAAACCGGTAGAAGTATTGAATCTAGAGTAAAAGAACATAAAAAATCCATACTAAATAACGCAAACAATTATTTTATAGATCAGAAAAATGTAAAGGTACTGCATCCTGAAAAGAAAGGAAAGCGCTTAGATCTGTTGGAGCAATTGGAAATTAAAAAATCGTTAATTGTAAATCGAATGATCAGATAGATTTTACATTTTCGCCCTTAGAAAAGGTACTAAAAACTCGGGCTTTACCAGATGGTAGGATCAATCGGGGGTAGGTGTTCGTAAACAAATAAATAACGAAAATGCACTTGGAAACATTTAGTAATACACATTTACTCTATTGCCGAAATACTAGTATATAGAGTGTTTTCTATATATTTCTTGGAACATCTAAATGAGATCAATGTTTTTTTCAAAACAATCATTTTATATATTACTACTTACTGCTACATTAGTTCTATGAAAGAGAGGTACCTTTGAGAGAAAGACATATTTTCAAAAGAATAAAAAAATAATGTCTCTAGTAATATCGAAGTCTACTATCATAACTATATAAAAGCACCAGTTTGGATTTTGGTTCAGTAGACAGCAAATAAATAAAAAAAAAATAGTGTCTTCATTGGATTTGCCCGACATCTTCTAAAGGGTATTGGATGCCACCCGAAAACTTAGAAATAATTTTGATTTTGGTAACAGTATTAAGAAACTAGAATACCATTTTAGAATCCGTGATAAAATTTCAGATGTGAGAGAATAATGCTAAAGCTATCTAGAGGAAGTATCTATTTGTTTCAAGGAATTAATTACAAATACGCATAACGCAACTGCTTGGTTTGGGTACTTCCAACTGATAGCATGTATTGTGGTAAACAACCATTGGCTCCATCCGCTATAAATATAAGATTTTTTAGCGGTCGCCTGGTCACCGTTACTCCTACGTAAGAACTGAAACGGTATAACACATAATTTATTGAATATCCAGTATAATTTTATACATTGTTAACTGTTCGACCTCTACAGTGTAAATTCCATGGCCATATTTTCGATGACGTTATCATTTCTTTAGAAATAAAAACTGGGAAGACATAATTATTGCAGTAGGTAAGGATTATATTATCATTATTCAGGGTGTCCCAACTAAGATTCATTGTTTCATAGCTCGGTTATATAACATTTTAGAAGAAAATGTTAAATATAAAAGTTTCACCGAATTGTGTAGGCCATCTTAAGAAAATATTTTTCATTGTACTGGGTATTTAGTTTAGCCTGGAAGCTATGCAACTTTGGTTTTCTAAATGGAATACCCTGTATTTTTTTTATGCAATTCTGATTTAAAAACGTATAGCTTACCCTATACCTAAACTCAGCCATTTCGAAGATATTTGACATTCTATAAAAAATTTACACTTTCAAGGGCTTGTAAGAATCTCCATAACTTTTTTCGTATGGGCGATCCTTATTTGCCTTTGACAACGTACAAAAACACAAAATGTACTACCATCTTCATTTAAAATAAATTAAAACGCTCTCTTTTTCTGTAAGGACTTTATCCTTACAGAAAAAGAGAGTTTTGTAATTCGTAAAGAGTAGGGAGAAATTTGGAAGGCTGACTGCGTTCTTTATGCCCAATACGCATTACTTCATCTTACACTCATATTAGGTATTCTTATTTCTGACAAGATTAACAAAAATAAGCAAAATCAGCCATTGGACGTAAAGAGTAAATTAATTAATTTTATACTTAGCCATGGGCCGATCTATTAAATTATCAGTGCCATTTCTAGTAGTGACGATTTCTGAAATATTTTGGAATCATACGAGAATTTTTTACATCACTTCATCATTTTCTGTGTTCATTAGTTGCCATAAAATTAGAAAATCGCAGCACCCTTCTAACGTTATTATCACCATACTCCAGCTTGCATCCTGCCACAAATCTGTATTGTTTCCTTGATCGTGACCCTGTCACCAGCAATGTGTTGTTCGTGTTGTATTTTTGTGTGTCTCAAGTAATCGTTGCATCTTTACGTGTCCGATTTGCAACTTTAGGTAAACCGACCACATTCCTTCGTAAAGACCTACAGGAGGTACTATGGCTATACCACGGACGGATAACTGCAAATTGCGCTGAAGATCTGTTTGTCCCTTGCGGATGAACTTGGTCCACAGTTTTCGTACTAGAGAAGGCTGTGCTTGGTCGATAGAGTTTTAAAATTGCAGCCTATAAGTAATCTGTGTTGCCAATTGTAGTGTTTTAGGTTACTGAATTTGTGACCTTTTCAAGTGCAATAGCTTGTTAACAAGTTTTAATTTAATTCCTCCTGATGACCAATTTGTGACTAGTTGGAGAATAAATTTGAATGAGGAAATTATATTCCTATTAGATTCACATGCCCCGAGAAACGTGGCAGAGGACTTTGCACCTACAAGGAGGTTGCATAAGCAAACTATTCCTTACAATGTCTACAGACGGGTTTCTTATTTTATATGCCTAATTAGTGTATACGTTTTGTCTAGATACTGCCTAATTAATAGCACCCTAGATTGCCGTCTCACCTTTAAGATGTCAATGATGAGCTTGAAATCACTGTGATAAATATATGGTTTTGATTGACAGGGTAATCATGGATGATCAATAGTATTCAATTATGGCTAAAATGATCACGCACTGATTATTGTTATGGGTCATTATTACATGTATTTAGGCTTTGTTTCAGCAGCAGTTTCGACTAATTCTGAACTGGGTCAGAGTTGTTTTACTTCTCTTGTCACTTCAGAATGAATTACGAACTAGTCCTGAATCAGATTGAATGAGTTCAAAATTCAGAATGAGTTCATCTGGGACAAACCTTGTATCATCAATGGAAGAATGAGTCGAGTTGACTATATCCCTCCCGCTGATCGTCTCGTCCTGTGGCAGAGCGGTGTCCCACTCCCACGTGGGCATTGTGCCCTCGCCTTGCACTGCCGACCTCCAACCGGTTTTCTTTCTGCTTCGTAGACGTCGCAGGTCGCTCTTCGCTCTTCCCCGAACGCCACACACACCGCCAACTTGACAACGCCGGCTCATTCATTTACCTAATGTTATTATACCACGAGTTATTATAATTAATGTGTTTTCGGGCAAAGGGGCGAATATGGCTCGCAGTTATGAAGGTTTTCAGGTTTGGGGGCCTGTGAGTCATTGTTTTCAGAACGACTATCCGGCTAAATGCATTTTTGCAGGAAGTCTTTCAGGATTTCAAGTAAATGAAATTCGATAGGTGCAATAAAGGCCAATAGTAATTTTGTTAATTACTGAGTATTCTTTTAAATAAATCAAGAACATAGTTGTAAGATAAACTGTGTCTTAATTTTAGCCTTTTATATACAGTGTGCCCACAATTGGTGATGCATGCATTGGTGAAGAGATAGAAAAATTGTCAAAGGGGGAAAGTTTTCCCCCTTTCTCTAAATTGTAGTATAGAGATTAAGTTTCAGTGTTTTACTGTGCGACGTTGCCAAATTTATAACAAAATATTACTTTTTGATTTTTTAACCATAACCTAACTGTTTTTTACTAATTGTGATACATCATTAGAAAGTTAAAAAAAGAGGCTTTCCAAAACCATAAAAATCCAATATGGCGCCCATATGAAAAAACAAAGTTGATGATGGTTCCAAAAAACCGAAACGTTGCAAATAAAATCGGACTACACAGGCGTTTTCTCCGTAAAAAGTTGCCCTAAGAAAGTTTTTACAGAATCTAAAAATTGTTTTAAATAAAGAAATTACAGGGTATTTTCGAAGATGCATCATTTTAGCGTTTTCAAAATATCTCAAAAACCAAAAGAGATAAAATCGCAAAAAACGGCATTCGATTACAAACAAAATTGTCTAAAACTTTCCTCCTTTGACAATTTTTGTATCTCTTATAGTTTCCGAGATCCCAATACATGCATCACCAATTGTGGGCACACTGTATATGTTGCAGAAAACTACTACATAGCTCGTTGTCCGTAAAGTTGATTTAAGAAATGTTTGTTACAATTAACATGGTTTCAAAAAAATTGGCTCAATTGGTCTATGACGACTCGTTCCCATCTCCATCTAGGCACTATTTTTTGTCGAGGACGGGGAAGTTCAATTTTAGCGTCAGTCACTACGCATACTACACATACTCTGGGAATGACTATACCTATTAAAAAAAAGGCTACGCCAAATAGAACTCATCACTGATAAACCAAAAACAAAACTGAACTGTGTTAGGGTCTTTGTTTTCTCAAAACTCATGAACTAAACTAAATCGGTAAAAATGCAGTTGTAAATCCTGTCTTAGTATTTTTCTGTGGTAAGAACTGTAATATCATCAGTCGTAACAATATAATAAATTTGCTGGCATAAAATGTCTAATCGTTGTTTTTGGAGCCTATTGCAACTATTTCAATTAGAGGAGGAACCTTCTTTTCTTTCACCACTTCTTATTTTCGGAAATTCTTCATCAATGTATCAAATTTGGGATAGATAATATTTTCATTGGAATACCTCTCTCGGAATTAACAAGAAATTTCTCAGAAAACGAGGAATTGAATAGATGTGTAACTTGGAAAGCTATACTAAGAAGCTGTGCTCCTTCAGATGTATTGAAAATCAATTTTATAAACTGTCAGATTAAAAATAAAAATAAATAATGAAACTGATAATAGTGACGTAACTTTTCATCCTATAGCCCAGTTATAATTCGTCTGCTTTATAGGTTTATTGATTTCTTGATCTTGCTGATTGTATTACTCAGCTAATTGGTCATCATACCTATATAAATGATATAATTAAAGTGAATTTGTTGCTATTGGTTCTTATAAAACCACTCCTTGGTATTAAGCACATATTGTGAGGTTTGAAATTACTGGAATTCTCATAACCATGTCCTCAAATAAAGAAAAAACTTAAAGCGAATTACAAGGTCCCCGTGTGACAATAAGTAAATACCGATTCTCAAGTAGGAAACCAAGTCTCTTGGCTGGCACGGTCGAGCGCTTCGAAGTTCTGGTTTCCCTGCACGTACGGGCGCAGTTCATCTGAGAGTGGAACAGGTGGCCCCAGTCTTTGCTGGAAGGATGTGCCGTTTCTTACACGCCGTCTCGGCAGTGGATTGGCGCCCATTATTCCGCTAATAAAGCGAGGATTAATCGAAAATAGCCATTACCACTGCCATTACTACATCTGCGGGTGTTTCACTGTAGCCAACAGTAATGGAATCCGATTAAAAAATACAGGCTTATTGCTCGGAATGGGGATAATGGAGTCAGGATATAATAAAAAGTTTTATCCATGGAATTCAATAAAATGCTGACAAGGTTCTGATATTTTATAGAGACCTCATTTAGAAATTGAAGCACTTTTTTGGTCGGAACTAGTGATTTAGATGTTTATATTTGAGTGAGAAAGAAGGAAATATGAGCAATCGCGTGTTGAGTTTTATATAGGTACATATAAACAAAATAATTTAAGGTTGATGAATGGTTAATTCATTAATAAGGTAGAAGGATGGTTAATTTATCTCTACATAAGTTGTAGCTCTATGAATTATTCGAAAACATCTTATACAAACTACTGAGGCGTATATTTAATATAGACCACTGTATGTAGTGAGAATTGCAGATATACAGGTGGACGCACAAAAAACGGCTAACGCTATAGCGTCGTTATTTATTATCCGATTTTAAAAATCAAAAAAACAAATAAAATCGCTTCAAAAACACTATAATTTGACATAAAGAATATTTTAAAAAAAACTTCCAAATTACTATACAACGACAGTCAAATGTTTTTTTAATGGCAAGATATATATTTTTTCACCAATATTTGTAGAGATTTTCTTTCTGAATCCAATGATATATGACAACGATATATTTGGGCGTAAGAAAACATAATAAATTGGAAAAAACTGTCTATAGAATTAAAATTGTTAATAATTCAAATTAACATCAAAAGTCATGGGAAACAAAACAATCGATGATCATAAGTCAACAACTGTGACAACTGTCAACTTGTAAGTACATAAGAGACTGGTGTTAGTGGTGTGAAAGTTTAAAATATTACTTTTATTTACAAAATTAATAATAGTGAGCTTACTGATGTTACAAGTATATTCTGAAAATGGGCAAAATGGGAAAAATAGATGTTCAAGAAATTTTAAGAATGAAAATAGGTACCTAATAAGTAACATAAGAAATTAATTTGATACATGCCACAGTTGTTGACTTATGATTGTCGATTGTTTTGTTTCCCATGACTTTTGATGTTAATTTGAATTATTAACAATTTTAATTTTATAGAAAGTTTTTTCCAATTTATCATGTTTTCTTACGACCAAATATATCGTTGTCATATACCATTGGATTCAGAAAAAAAATCTCTACAAATATTGGTGAAAAAAAAATATATCTTGCCATTTAAAAAAAAAATTGACTGTCGTATAGTAATTTGAAGTTTTTTTAAATTATTATTTACGTCAAATTATAGTGTTTTTGAGGCGATTTCATTTGTTTTTTTGATTTTTAAAATCGGATAATAAATAACGACGCTACAGCGTTAGCCGTTTTTTGTGCGTCACCCTGTATACACATCTGTCAAATATGACAAGATGGCACCGTTCCCCTATGTGCTCGCGGAATTTTGGACATTTAAAGTTCGTTGATGGTCTTATGATGTTTTCTCTTCAGTAAAATGCTTTCTCAAATTTGGTTATATTAAAAAGTTGATTTGACTGACATTTTTTGAGACAAAATACCCATCCAACAAAAAGAAGAGTAATTATGGCCAGTTCTTAATGTTTTTACGTAATTTTGTTCCTATTTTGTATTTTTTATAACCAGCTTTTCAATAAATTCCTGATACTGTTAATTTATATGTTGTATGTAGTTAGAGAATTAAGTTTTACTAAATTACTATAACTTTAAATTGTTGTAATTAGGATCAAGTGTAGGTCCTATATGTCATATCTTAAAAAAAGCATAACGACATTTTAAAATGCCTGTCTAAATGAGAATTCCTTCTAAAAGCATTATCCATATCGAAGACAATGTTATCTAATTCCCTTTAGTATATTAAAACCGTCACAAAATTTTTCCTGGTAAAAGTTTTGCTACTGTTCTCAGAAGTAGTTTCAATTAATAACGCCACTAAAAATAATCTGCATGAATCACGCAAAATACAAGTTTCAGCTGTTGCTATCACTTCCTGTTGAACCCTTGATTAAAAAACATTTTCTTCCCTAAATGCTCATTTCTCACAACAACAACAACATAGTTTCCTATAGCAACTGCCGACGGCATTGACCAAATAATGAATGTAATGACTAATTGTTTCCATCGGTCGAGAACAATGTAAATATCGATTATTAGTCAATTTGAGACGTTGACCTTATATACGCATATTTTTAGAATAATGGAATATAGAGGATGATGTCATTAGACAGTATTTTATTCCTTTGCGTACCTAGATTATACATGAATATTCAATATTCAATTTATAATTTATTTCTTAGTTAACTTTTTGGCTTAATTCCTGTATGAGGAAAGAACTTGGAAGGGGGTTGAAACCTTTGGTGTGAAGATATCACTAACGTAGTTTTCCACAACAGCGAACTACTAGATAAACTTATGGTAACACTCTGTCTTATTTACATCTAAACTATTGCTACGGTTCGTAGCGTCGCGACGGATCAGTGATCCGTAATTTACTAACCAATAAAGCGGGCTGTATAGGATGTGTCACTATTCATACTATTTTTACAATTTGCAATTTCCATACTCTCAAATCCATCCAGCTGTCTGGAATTTCTTACATTCCTAATTAATCTTAAATTGCTACTATCCATTTTGTTTTCAAACGCATGCTGGACGACATTAGACCTATCTGTTCTACCATATTTGAGATGAGCCATATGTTCCTTGAATCTACAGATAGTTTGAATTGACCTTCTAGTTCGTCCCATATAAGATATATCCCTAAGGACTTTCACCATTGTGCTCAACACAAAATGTCGAGTTTCAATTTTTTACTTCAGAGCCTACTAAGCTTCCCCCTAAATAAGGAGAGGTTTGAAAAAGAAAAGGCATTGATTGGAGACATAGTTGCGAGTAATGGATATTCTGTAAGTTTAATTATTGATAAACTAATTAGGAAACGTAAATTTAAAGAGACACTTCGAAATTCCCAGACTATTCAAAATGAGGGAACATCCAAAATTAATATCTAAGTATGCCTTACGATCTCCGTTTCACCCGTGGTTTTGGTGAGGTTTTTAAAGATATAGTATCTCAGTGGTTTATTCATCGGGTAATAAACTACAACAACAACATCGAAAAGACAAAATAGCAACTAAGAAAATGTGGGGGATTTACGAAATTAGCTGTAAAGACTGCATTCAAAAGTATGTTGGACAAACTAGAAGGTCAATTCAAACTAGATTCAAGGAACATAATATTGCTCATCTCAAATATGGTGGAACAGATAAGTCTAATTTTTGCATTTTGCAAACAGTATGGCACTCTGTCTGATGTTTGGTTGGAAAAATAAGTAAACTGTTTCGATACTCAACAAACTTACAGACACATTTACTGGAAAAGCTTACACCTAGTCATCATACTGTCAGGAAACGTTATTGGAACGGTCAATAACGTTCTGCGCAGACAAATGAGATCAGATCTGGATAGCTTGGAGGCTTGTTGCACTATTCAAATATAATCATGAAAGAGCGCGCATTATATATTGTTAAATTGAAACGTTGATGCCGGTAGTTATACAGAACAAATCCTGAACTGTTTCTGTAGTGTATTTATAATGGTATAAGACAATAGAGGAGCTAGAAGAGCACACATATGAAAGGTTGGAGAATTTTTAACTATAGTTATATTTAAATACAAACAGTTACGGTGCTTGCAGTTGGAAGAGGAAATATATTATTAAACATTATAATAATTATACCATTCACGTCATGCAGAATTGTTCCAGCTGACCTTCTGACGCCACCTCGGTAAATACTTTACATCGCGTGAACTATTTTAATGGCCTAATAGATAACATCGGCGTTTTTTATATTTCCCTTCTCTAAATATCGTTGGGTAAGAAAATGGGTAATATCGCTTGAAAGAATAACAAAAATTAGACGTTAGTAACTTTCATTTTCGGAGTATGAATTTGTTTCAATGACTGGTGTATGGGATAGAGTTAGTAGAATAGATACGAGTATCCGAATCATTAGATTGTGGGAATATGCGAATATTCTTAATTCGATAATTGCGCTCTCCTCATATGATTAGTTAGTTGGTACTAATACATCTCCAATCAGTCTCTAGTATTTAATATTACATATAGGTATTATATATTTAATATTATACAGGGTGTTTCATAATATATGCGCAGGACTTCAGGATGTTATAGCTCGTCCAAAAATATGAAAAAAAGTTCCTATTAACTTACCCTCTAAAATGCACCATTTTAGAGATACAGGGTGTTGAAGTTGAAAAAAATATTTCGTTTTTTGCGAATATCTCCGGAACCGTTTATAGTACAGAAAACAGATTTTGTAAGCATTTTATACTCATAATAAACTATGTTTTGTGCGGAAATTTTTTTTTTAAAGTCATAATTGGTGAAGGTTTTGAAGGGGTAGTAGGTGTTTTTTCTCCCCAACTTCTACGCTACTGGAAAAAGTACGATTTTGAGACGCCCATTTGAACCGCCAATGTTTTCTACACAAAAAAGGTACTTGGTCATAAGCTCTAAAGTCGATCGTTTTCGAGAAAAATCAACTTTTATGTTGAAAAACATGGTCAATTTTTTTAAATAAAATTTTTTTCTTACTAATTAAACAAAATTTATTTAAACGTTAGAACAAGTAACGAAACCAAACGTTAACTTCATAATTGCAAAATTAAAAAAAAAATTAAAAAATGATACAAAAGTTGACTTTTCAAAATTCCCCAAACCGTAAAGGTAAAATTGACCATGTTTTTCAACATAAAAGTTGATTTTTCTCGAAAACAATCGACTTTAGAGATTATGAAATTTTTTTTTCAACACCTCTAAACATCTCTAAAATGGTGCATTTTAGAGGGTAAGTTAATAGGAACTTTTTTTCATATTTTTGGACGAGCTATAACATCCTGAAGTCGTGCGCATATATTATGAAACACCCTGTATAATGAGAAAAATTAACAACGAATGATTAACACAGTTTGCAGTAATTGAATGAATAATTGTATAGCAGCTGTGAATAAATACTTATAGTACATAAAATAACATATACTTTCTATTTCACAGGTGGACTGAGGATAATTGCATGGATAATTGCTTTTCCAATATTGATTTATTTTTTAAAATTTTTCAATAATTATGCTTTATATCAAAAAAAGACTATGTATAAGGCTACGATCTCTTACTTGCACAGATATCCCAAGTTTCTAAAAATGGATCATCTTTTATTCAAAACTATGCAGCGGAATGGGTATTTGAACCCACGACCCCTGGGTTGAGCGTTCAAAACACTAAACTGTGAGCCACCGACTTGATAATAATAACAGAAGATTTATGTTTCCTTAAAATAGTTTTGACAATCCATTCAGTCACAGACGAGCAGTCATGAGCTCGGATGGACAATGCTAGAGAATGTGCAGTAAGAAATAGTCCCGAAAAAGGATAACTAAATGCACCGCGACATTATACTTAATCCAAAAGGTCTGAGGCCTCTTAATGAAGTGGAGTACTTTATTGGGTGACAATTTGTCCAGATCCTCTGGCAGAAATTGCCCTTTGTTAAACATCAAGTATCTGATCCTTTCTCAAATGGATCAGGTACATACAAGGTGGTCTGCTGTTTCATCATCTTCTAAGCACAAGCTGCTCTCACCATCTTCTTCCAGACCAAACATGTGCAGGTGATATTTTAAAAGATGTCGAGTATATAAGCCAGTTAGAGTTTTCAAGCCAATTTTCAGCTAGCTAGTTTTCAAATCTAACCTAGGTATTTAACTCTAAAAGTTTTTACTTACGACAGTTTTGTTATAAATGCCTTGGAATGAACTAATTTTGGTAGTTCTTGCTAGCATTGGTATAATATGCCTCCTTCATATCAGTTCAAAAGAGTTGTTCAGGGAGCTTTTGGTCCGATGAACTCAGAAGCAATTCCCTTCAAAGCAAGAAAGCCCCGAGAAAAATTGAAGTCTAAAAAATAATAAGCCTTTATGATGACTAAGAATTTTTTTTCAAGCCTCTAACCAAAACGTATTTTATTACTGATCATATTTTTCTATACGGATTATCTAAGTTTAACAAGTTTCATCTCTCCGAAAGAAATGTCAAAGCTGTAACAAATAGTTTTCAACAATCTATATTTGGAGTTTCTAGACCAATTTTTTTAAATGGTCTCTGTATATACGCGGGTCATATCCTCAGCAGGAATATACATGTGAATGAAGCCTACAACGTGTTGATATTTGTAGCCATGTTTTTATTTTTATTACTTTTATTAACAACTTGCCCATGGCCTTTATTATTTTTCCATTTTATATTATAATCTGTTCTATAATTGGTTAGGTACTGCTGGATTAATAATTTATATTATTACATGAATATCATCACCTCTATCATTGACATTAATATTATTATTAGTTGTCAGAAAAACGGTGGAGGATGACGAACAGAAAATTTCAGATATCTTCAAATAGTCCCCACAGGCCATCCAACCACAGAAATGAAGCCGTCTGTTCGGTTGCACAAGAAAGAGTGCATAATAAGCAGTAGTGGCGTTAAATTGTATGATTGTTTCCAGAAAAAAGCAAAATCAATTACAGACAGGAAGCCCCTGAGGAGATTTTTATTGTAAAAACAAAACATTTAATTATGTTTTGTACTCTGCAATGAAATTAGTTTTTGTATGAGCATTTACGAGGAATTAATTACTGTCTTAATTGATTTTCTTGTAGCTTAGTTTAATTTGTCTCTTGGGGTTTAATGCTTATGCCGTTTTGTTTTCTTTTGCAGATAAAACGATCTTTACATGTTCTATGACTTCTTGAATTCAGAGTAAGTTTTTAATAGCGTTTCGCTCTTCTCTTTTCGTTTTCCTCGCTCGTTAACGATGATTGCTTCTAATTAATTTTTGTAGCTTATTTGGGGCTTTTGTTAAACGAATGTTGCAGCGAGGAGCACTGAAAGAGATAATAGATTTAAGTTTTTAATATTAACGAACTATTTGTTATACAACAAGAAATTAGTTATAAAATTAGTAGCAACAAACAAATTTTATGGAAAAAATAAATACCGATATAAAGAGTGTTGCTGGTTTTTTCTATATTTTGCGTCGTCAAATGACGTCAATATTTCGAGTATGTAAGTTATTGTCTATTTTTCATCACATTTTTGTTGTTTGAAATTAATGAAAGTAATTATTAACATTACGGTTAACTATAATTAATATATTTATATCACATATTAGTATTTATTACAGGAGGTTTTATCGGACAATGAGCATTGGAAATTTGTAAAAAAGAAAATAATTTTTATGTTTCTAATAATTGTTAAGATTTGTTTTGAACTAATTTTCAAATCTGCTACTTCAGATCAGATCAGTTCAGATCACTTCTGTAGATACTGTCATCATATTTAAATGGGTAAATCTAAATAAACTCGAAACAAGTATCCAAGCGGTGCACGTCATAAAGGATCCATTTTTGATGTACCTCAGCATAGCATAGTGTGATTTAGGGTCGGTTCTACAATGCTATACCATAGTTTATCCCCAGAATAAAGTTATACGGCGATTGTAGAACGCTCCTTTCAACGATATTCTAAATATAACTTTATCCATGGTATATACCTGCTTTGTAGAACCGGCCCTTAGTGTGATTACATATACAGGGTGGTTCAAATTTTATGCAGGAAAATTCGAGGACGGATAGATCTCTTTAAAATAATATGTGTTTGCCATATAAACATAGGTCTGGAACGGCTTCGTTTTGGAGATACAGGGTGTTGAAGTTGAAAAAAAAATTCATTTTTTATTTATATCTCTGACAGTTTTAAACCAATTATTTTAAAGATATCTATCTGTCCTTGAAGTTTTCTGCATAAAAATCGGACCACACCGAGGTATAATTTTATTTTAAAGTATTATTTTTTAGGAAAGGATATGACATGGTTACATAAAATATCGATTTACTCCGTAACGCCTCGTTTTACGAAAAAAATGTAAGAATACTTTTTTGTAGAGAAATGGGTGGGACATTGAAATTTCGTATTATTTTAAACATTAGTCAGTGGCGTAACATATATTTTTAGAAAAAGGGTGCCAAGAGTGCAGGTTGCACGCCACTGGCGGTTCCCATCGAGCAGATTTTTTTTGTGGGACTTAAGATTCACAGTAGCACATACCAAATAAAATTTGAACACAATTGGTTTAAAACTGTCAGAGATATAAACAAAAAATTAAAATTTTTTTTCAACTTCAACTCCCTGTATCTCCAAAACGAAGCCGTTCCAGACCTATGTTTATATGGCAAACACATATTATTTTAAAGAGAGAGATCCGTCCTCGAATTTTCCTGCATAAAATTTGAACCACCCTGTATACAAGGAAACAAATGTTTTCAATCCTTTAAAGTCATATAACAAATTTTATATCTGATGACGTGCACCGTTTGGATTGTTGTTTCGAGTATAGTTAAAAATAAACAATGCAAACAACTGTGAATTTAGATTTTTTACATATCATTTCAGTTATTTTTGCTTAGTAAAATCGACTTATATCTGAGACTGTTTTCTCCCTATTTAATGCTTCGGCAAAGTAACACTTTATCACGAATTATTAATTCCAATGTTTTGCGGATTTGCTCATGTCTAGTCCATTAATATGGTGGTCTAGTTCATTAATATGGTGGTCTAGAGTCTAGACCATTAATATGATGGTCTAGAACTTTTAATTTATGGGTTTGCTGAAGTTAATAAAGTTGAATTCGTTTATGGTACACCTCTGCTTTCATTTCTTTGATTTTAGCATCTTATATCGATAGTTAATAAAATTATTATCAATGCTAATAAAGTTTATTTCTATCACCATGAGTATCATAGTTGAATCACTAAAAATGTTTGCATATAAAAGTGATGTAGTATCAGTATATCAGTGGTATAGTACCACCCATATTGGTAAAGTATCCGGAATGAGCTTGAAAGGGGTGGAACCTTTGGTGTGAAGATAACACTGACGTTTTCCACAACACCAAAAGACTACTGCGCTGCACTACAAAACGGAGTGCAGTTTAGTGTTTTGGTGTTATGTGCAAAACTTCGTCAGTGTTGTCAGGAATAAGACTAATACTTTCATATCTGACAAGAAACTGTTATGCAGTTTGTAATAACAGAATCCTCAAGGTTATTAGACACTATTGTTTTTTTTGTAGGGACTGTCTAATTAATCAAGTAACCTGAAAAACAGTATATGCATCTCCTATTTTCTCTATAAAACATAGTCGTTGGTTATTTGTATATTGGATAAAATTTTAGCTTTCTATTTACAGTACGTATGTTTTCTGTGATCTATAGGATCTTATCTTACCACATTATATGCATGTCGGTTCTTCATTGAATGGTTGTTTTCACACATGTGTTCTATCAAATCACAATGTCATGTTAAGAGACTGTAACTATGTGTAAGTGATCCTGATCAGTGAAGGGAGTTCTTCATTTTTCTTTCAAAAGCTTCCAGTGTTCTTTTGAAAATTGTTTTCACATATTGTGGCTTGAATATGTTATTCCAATATTCTTTGTAGATTTTTTTACCATTCTTGACTTGATTCAGTACTGATCGTTTAGATATTCTGACGGCTGAATCTAGACTGATATGATGAAACTTGTATCTCTTACAGACACAATAGAAGGTCACTGATGTAGGGATGATATATTTTTGTCTAAAGGCGTGATGATTTATCAGTTTATTCACGAATTTCTTCAGGAAGATTTACATTAGCTAGCGGATTGAAGGTATATTGACTTCGATTTTTAAACGGTCTGGGTGGTCAGAATCGATCTGAGGAGATTTAGGTTCTCACAGAAAATTAGTCTTACAATAACTCTGACTGATTCTGATTAAAGAGATTATCCAAAGTAAACTCGCTTATTTATCATATAAATCCATCAGTTTCATTTAGCACTTATAATAGGAACTATATTAAGTTTTTATAGGACCAACATAGGCGCGTCAAGAAAATTAACTCAGTTGCAATTATTTCCGACATCATATTAAAAACAATAGTAAAATTACTTTTGCATAAAATAAACAAACTTCGATGAAATATGGATAAGCGGAACAAAACGGTTCACATGAATTGAGAATTCCTAGGTAATTTACATTAATGCAACACAGTGCGAATAATTATATTGCAAATTAAATTTCTTTAGTCTAACAACGTGCTGCAATGGGGAAATTATATCGTGTGCGCTGTACACCTTTAATTTCATGGTTTGCGAACCGTGGTGTTTGCTACAATCGTCTTGTAGGCAAAACACGAGGAAATTACTGTGTGCAGATGGAAAAATTACTGCCATCATCGTCTCCAACTGGTCTCATAAATGCTCTTAATTTGTTCTTCTAAGATTATTTTTATTTAATTTTACCGATTTCAAGTACCTACACAGATGTTTGGTGTTTACCAAACCAATTCTTTTTGGTAGATTTGACTGCAATCTCTTGTGATAACAACTTGTATATCCTGCCCTCTGTATAACAGTTTGGGAAAGTAATTTACTACCTGTGGAAGCATAGTGACTCACGATTCTGGCAGGGACTTGTGAATTAATACATCTAGTCATAGCCAACCCTATAGTTTTTAATCAACATGCTATTTCAGATCACATTAAACATGAATCACATGTTTTAGTAAATTAGGAAGTTGCTTTTTTTCTATAAAACCCAAGGATCAAGAGTTCTGTTCAGATAAGATTTCAGATTGTATCTAATGTATCTATCTTTTCCTTTTCTTGATAGCATTTGAGGAAATACAAAAACATAGCATCTCTCATCTCTCTCTCTCTCTCTCTCTCTCTCTCTCTCTCTCGGCATCTCCCTAACATGAGTCGATTTCAAGAAAAATGTCTTTAAAAACTATCTTGCACTGTATCAATAACAACTCATTTTAACTGTTTTAGATATTTTAACTAAGCATTCGATGGTAATGCTCTGTTTCTTTGAAAACCAAACACTCATGGAAATAATTTTGAGAGATTTAATTTTATCGAAACTTCAGAGCATTAGTAGCTCAGTTATGTCTGAGTTTTCGAAAAATTGTTATAGAATCTTGGGTCATTAATTTTTTTTGTAGAATCACCCCCGAATTTTTTGCGCATCATTTCCGGACACTCTGTATGTGTAGTTTCATAAATCATGGAATTAATTTGTCATTTTTAAAAGACTGCAGTTCGAAAATGTCCAAGTTGATTTTAATAAAAAAAAGTGATTCCAAAAAAAGTTCGTGTCCTGAAAACACTGGCACAGAATGATTTTTGGTAAACAATATTTTTTGATATTGTACAGGGTGTTGCAAAGTGTAATGTAAGAGTGCAGCACCTGTTGCTATAGTAATTTGAGAACTTTTATCGTAATGACATTTAATGCCTTTGGTTGCTACCTCAGAACCCATTTTTGTGTTTATTGTTCCACAGAAAAAGTTACAGGATGTTTTGAGAAAGTCTGCATTTAAAAAAATGCAAAAAAAAACTTCTAGGGAGGGAGTAACTTATATGGAACTCTTGCGTCTAACTAATGTGTTTTTTACACTAGAAAAACCACATTGTATATACAATTACAAGTGTTTTAGGCACCCTAGTTTAATGATGAGATTCAATCAGTATAATCCGATTGAATCTGATCATTAAAGTAGGGTGCCTAAAATAATTATAGTTTTATACAATGTGATTTTTCAAGTGTAAAAAATACATTGGTAAGACACATAGAGTTATATGCGATAATCCTTACGAGAAGTTGGTAGGTACTCTTGGATTTTTTTATGCTGACGTTCTGAAAAGACCTGTAACTTTTTTGTAGGACATAAAGCACAAAAACAGCCAAATATGTCCCGAGATATCGATCGAAGGCACTAAATTACAATGAAAGTTGTCAAATTACTATAGCACAGGTGCTGACAGTTAAAATTTAACAATTTTCCGTTACCTTTTTTACATTTTGTATGTTAACTTGTTTAATTTTAACTATATTATATAAAAGACGTAAAGCTCATATTAACTCAACATTTTTCCAAATAGGTACGAATTTGAAATAAGAAGACGCTCAGCCTGCGTAGGTAGTATAAATCTGTCTTGATTTTTTCATAGGATTTATATTTTCTTAGTTTTAAATAAAACGTTCGCTCATGAATGAAGTGATGTAGGGGTGGATCTTGTATTGTAAAAGTTATTCCTTAAAAGTATTCGTAACAAGATTGATATATTGTTAAGTATCATCTTGCAGCTGGAGGAGAACATTGTCTAAAGCATTGTTAATATAGCATACCTCTTTAAAATTGATTATCTGTATGACTATTAAGAGGGCGAGCGAAAAATTTATGGAACTGTATATAAATAAATAATAATAAGTAATAAAATAAATAGTTTTATGGAAAACATAAGCATCATATTTCATTAACCGTATTTATAAGTCACTTTATAATGATATGATATGCTATGATACGATGTGATATAATATGATAGTTACCAATTAAACAGTTACCTCCACTCAAACAACATGGAATAATTAAAGTTTAATTTTTTAAGATCCAATGACCCCAAAGATCGAGTTGTTAATAAAACGAACTGATTATAACACTTTCAGATCTATAAAAAAGCTTCATACACCAATGAAGATATGATTCTCATATTAGACTTGTGACCACATCAAAGAGCTTTTGAAGAGTGTAATATAGCCTGGCGGTGAAGCAGTTACCCCCCACTTAGGAATCATTTAATGGTACAAGTTTTATTTTCGAAGAACCACTGAGCGAGCATATTATAATTTATGTGGTAATATGTTCTGACGGACAAATAATAACAAGGAAAAATTCATTGTTGAGAGTCAATGGCCAAGGCACACTAGGTGCTGTAAATAATTTGTCTAGACTCTCAGCTATAAAAATAAACACGTCACACGCTTTCGTAGACGCAAGTGTTCTCTTCATGTTTGATGGTTGTAAAAGGTTCATATTGTATACGCGGGCTAATCCATACTTGCTTCCGTGTGTCAGGGAAGATATTGGCTGCAGAATGATATCGAAATTTTTTTAAATTGCAGCAACGTTTTCTCATGTTTTCTAAGCTTCTATCATAAGTAAGGATAGCTAATAGTAATGAAAATAGCATTAACAATAACAAAAATGGTGTTTATAATGCCCATTGCAATAGAAATAATAAACAGATATCAAGATAATAATTATTTTTTTTAAGCAAAATCAAAACATTTGACCTTTTTTCAACAATCATACTTTTTTAGATAATAATAAAATAGACCTACACCACAAAAACAGCTCATGTAGTTTCAAGACCTAATTGAGATCATGATTTTGCTTTATGTTCATAAAATTTATACAGTATTGGTACAGGGTTTACAAGATGTAAATAGGGGTGAGTAAATAAAGTCTAACTGGTCATTTAACAAAATTAGACCTTAGACCTTATTTACTCACCCTTGTTTACATCTGGTAAACCCTGTACCAATACTGTATAAATTGCTATATTATATTCATAGTTATGTTCTCAAAAATTGTAAAATATGCCTTAAAATACTGTCTCTTTTCTTACTTGATAGTAGTTATACAGGGTTATTCAGAATTTATCCATAATAAAATTCGGGGTTGTTCAACATACATGTACAAATGTGGTAGTGCAAAAAAATTTTTTTGGCGGGTTCTGAAAACTATTTAAAAATTTTTAAAGAGCACGCCGCTGTATACTGGTCCGCTGTAATGGAGTGACCTTGGGACTGACAATGCAAGCTGACGATGTCACATATAGCACGAAAAAAACTTCGGAAGTTCTGAGAGTATACCGACACCCGGCGCAAAAAAGATTTGCAGCGTTTTTACTTTAAAATATACTGATAGATGTGGCCAAAGTGACGTGTCTTTAAAATGAATACAATTTTGTTACACTAATTTTGAAGAATTGCGCTCCTTGATTACTAGGTATTCGAAACATGAAATTTATAAAAAATTTTCACATACCTTGTTACAAAAGCTGTTCGAAATTTGGTGCATCAGCAGTAAATTGGGGATTTTCAGCATTTTGCTGCAACAACCACTCACAAAACCTAACCTGTAATTGTTAATCCGCTGGTAACAGTGCTTAAACACTCTGGAATGATACAGGTAAAACTGAGCTTCGTGTAGTAAGCGCCACACCGTTGATTGGGATACCCCAGACCTGCCTAGCGATCTGACTTGTACTTATTCGCGGATTTTTACGGACCAGATTCAACACTTGTTCTTCAGCTGCTAAAATACGTTGTGGTCGTCCCGGGCCACCATCTCGTCCATGAATTGCAAGTAAATTACCAGTATCACGGCCACGTTGTACCACTGCCGTAAAAGTTGCATAATTTGGCGTGTGTCGATTGGGAAATAGATCCGCATACAAGCGCGAAGCTGCTACTGCATTTTGTCCAACTTCACCATAAATAAGAATCATGTCCATTAACTCAGCATTACTGTACACATGAAAATTTTAAAGTTTAACACTCCTGTGATAAATAAAACAACAAACAACAGTACTGACTTCTTGTTTCTAATGTACCCGGCACCGGCACTGGGAGAGCGACACAGATAGACAATAGAGATATTATCCCCACTCCAACTCTATTCGCTCGGTCTTGACCAGGCGTTCCAGCTACAAAACCTTGTTTACTTTTTTTTGTAGGAATGTGGTATATCAGATGTCGTTGAAGTATAGTTGCCCATCTACGTAGTCCTTGATAATGGTATAACTTTAAACATTGTTTACGGGAAACCCTAAGACTTTTATTATAAATTTGTTTGGTAATATCGATTTCTTATTTAAGGATGCACATATCCTCAAAGTTTTAGAGATAAGTTCCGAATAACACTGTATATAGAAAATTTGCCGGTTGTAATTCATTCTATTTTGAATCACTGTTTGAAAATGACTTTGTAAGTCGAAACTGCAGTCACAAATTTTGTAAAAACAAAAATATATAGTGGTAAAATACATAGAAGCGTGTTTTTATTGTTCTACAAGATGTTAAATTACCACATAGTAACGGCTTCCTCAATTAATTTTTTACAAACGTTCTTCTTGGTACCCAATAACTAAGTTAACATTATCTGAAAACAATGAAAACCGAGAAAAAAGTTTTAATTGTATCTAGATAATGTTTGCTTCAGTAATTTTTTTAAATCATAACAAGTTTCAATTTCCAAAATATTCACAATAATTAAGACACATTTGCTTCATTTGGATCTAGAAAAGTAATAAATAACTTGTCTTCAACGCTTTTTATGCCTTCTCCTCCTTTTGGAAGAGGCTCCCTCGAATATCTTTCACTAAACGACCTTTGGAACACTGAATATATTCCACTGTGCATACACAATATGAATTCCCTTAAAAATGTAAAACTCCCGTCCGGGGAAAATTTGATTATTGCAGTCCCCACCGAGATTTATTTCAAATTGGCAACATCTAGGCGACATCCCCGCAAGAATGTTCACTTAGAGCGAAATCATTCGTCAATATTACAGTGGAAGAAAATCGAGGAAAACCGCGCGCCAGCTGCGTCTGAATGAAGGAAGTATGCTAATATTATCAGGAGTTGTTCCTCCTCACTTATTTGCTCGTTTGAGACTCCGGGATGGTTGCAACACCTGAAGCGGGCCATTTCCATTCCCCCGCCGCCCGGGACCCAGATAGGAGAGCCCCAAACTCCCACAAAGACGCAGCCACATCAAAGATGGACTTAAGCATTGGGAATTGCGGAATATAAGGCGATACTACTATGAATTCCAATAAGATATACTATGTAAATTCTAGGGAGCGCGCTTTGAGTTGTTATCGCTGGTTTGCCTTCGCAAAAGTTTAGGAGAGCAGAACGTGAAAATAGATGCGATTGACGAATGAATAGTGCTTATTTATAATACTAAACTTCATACCCACGCTATGCGACATATTAGCCAAGTATTGACCGCAAAACGATAACAGACGTTGAAGGGACAATTTAAGGCCACGCGAAGGTTTATAAGTATTTTATTACAATGTTTTCATTATATGCCAGTTTGAAGTTACTGTACCATAAACAGATACAATGCCTTCAGCTGATATGCATATTTTACAAATTTACATATATTTTACTTAACATTTTTAATACAATCAGGTAATGATGAAAAGACTTACGAACAAGCTTCCATCTTCATAAGAAGAATGGTTATTTATTTATTTATTTGAGAACAAGGCTCAACGGACATAACTCCATTAAAAGGGCTGAATTTGCATAATTAAAGAAACAAAAATTGAAAAAAAAACAAATGAATACTAAAAATCACACTACACTTCAGTACCAAGTACATAGCATAGTAGAACATTTCTAAATTTAGATACAAATACTTATCTATATACTAAAATAAGTTATTATTATTGACTAATCATAATTAGGGGATATAACTTATTTGTAAACGTAATGACATTTAGACACATTTAAGTTTACCTTGTTGAATGCACACCATTCAACTAAATAGTTTAAATTTTCTTGTAATGTCTTACAATTCTCTATAGTATAGATACGTGTTAAGAATATTAAATCATCAGCATATAAAAGTGACTTGATATTAAAATTCTCGGCTAAATCATTGATAAAGATGTCCCACAACAAAGGTTCCAGTATGGGACCTTGTGGAACCCCTGATGTACCCATAAACTTGGGTGATTTGAAACAACCCATTGGACTAGTACGAATAAGATGAGTTAATTTGTCACTGAATCCGATAGCACCAACTTTCTTCAAACCGATGTTACGGTCAATTTGGTCAAAGGCCTTTGAAAAATCGGTATAGATCACAACAACTTGTTGATCAATACCTATGGCTTCGGAAGTACACTGCGTGAAAACAGGCAGATTTGAAACTGTTGAACGATTACTCATAAAACCATGTTGGGTGTCCGAAATTATATCACTGTAGAAGGTAATTTCAAAGACTTTTGCAAACTTGAATAAAATAGTTATGGGCCGATAATTAGAAATGGAATATTTATTGCCTGACTTAAATGTAGGACAAATTTTACCATGTTTCAATTCATCTGGAAAAGTACCCATTTTCAAAGAAAAATTCAAAATGGCTGTTAGAAGTTCAGCGACAACATTTGCATAGTCTTTTATAAAAAAACTAGGAACACTATCAACTCCTTCGGACATTTTTGGTTTAAATTTTTTTATTGCTTGAATAACTTGGTCTGGAGTAACACATTGAATATGAACAGTTGTTATATAAGAATAGTCTTTAAGGGCGAGTAATATTTATTTTAGTTTTCAAAATTGAAGCAAGAAAATTCAAATGAATTTAGTACAATCAAGAGATCTTCGGTAGGCTGTGGAATGAGGTCACATCTTTATTAAAATCAGGAAATATTTGTTATAATATCAGATACTAATTAGTTTTAATTTTTTTACAAATCTGGTAGATTGTACGTTACAAAAATCATTATTTATCTTACTTGGGAGCGGCTCTGAAGTGGACATAGAGTAGACCAATTCGATGGGTTGTATTCAGTGTTGAATCTTAGAAATTTTATAAGTTGGTGGAGGACTTGACCAGCAATTTTCGCAAATCTTCAAATGTTCAAAATCAATAAAATCCAGGCAGATCAAAGAAGAGAGTACCTACTTTAATTTAAATTATTAGCCAATGAATTAATAAGGCTCCAAGAATACTATCAAATATGCAAACAAGTTGAATATTTATGTTAAAGTACGAGCGACAGAATATTTGCATCTGCATGCTTAAGGATTTGTTTCCGTTTGGGCACTTTTAGAGAACAGGATTATCCAAAAAGAAATGCCACAGCACTGCATGGAACAGAAATGAAAGTTCTTTGAAACGATGGGTCGTATAACCCACATAGCCATTTAATATTTCCCTTTCCTAAGTGAAGCCCCTTTTTGGTGGACTCAAATTTCAATTTTACGCCACAAATAATAAATCCCACGGCATTCGAGAGAGACAGCAGAACTTGTTACTAGTTTATAATAAGTCATCATTATCAGAACAGGTCCAGTTTTTTTGCCGAGCTATCTCATTATTTAGTTAATATACCTGACCCTCCTCTATTTTTAAACAAAATGACTTGACAAATATGAAACAAATTAGATAATAAGCATTTTATTCTGTTCAGTACACTTTTAGAAGTTAGATATAGTTTTAGCTACCTCAGTACTGGAGTTTTGCTAACGATATTACAGCAAATAGTTATCTACCAGAAAAATTATATTGATACAGTGACACTACACATCTTATTAAATAAATTTGGCATGTTTAATTCGACCTTTATCGACCTTCGTTTATCTACTTTATTCATCTATCCAAATAATGTTGTTACACAGATACTGAGAAGATTCATATTTGTTTCGGCTAAATAGTTACCGCTAATGGGTCACCCTGTACAAACGAGCATTCACTTGATACTAACAGATGAGTCAGAAGCAGTTTTCTCCAGTGTTAGTCTAACATGTAGCTTGTTTGCTCTAAAGTGACTTGCTATTTCTTTTAATTAAGTGAAGCTATGACGCAATTTTTACAGAAACAATTTTCAGTTGACTGACATTGCAAGCCAGAAAATGTTCAATATAATTGCTGACCTTAATTTTGTAACCACATAATAAGAGAAAAACTGGTTTTCAGAACGATCAAGTAATACTGAAAGTGCTGTGCTGGTGTAGATAATAAGTGACATGCTTTCAAGATTACACTAAATTATTTAGAGTAAATTTCAGGCTTGCTTCACCTGCAATTTTCAATTTACATAGCTGTAGGTTATATCTTTTACCCGTAATAATATATTAGTCATTGTTTTTTCATCGTAATTAGATACCACATTAAATTGTTTTTCAGTTCTTCGCTAAATAAGTAAATAATAGTTTCAAATGAATTTTGACAACTATTTAAATGCTGAGTTGCCAACTTTTATACTTTCATCTATAATTCTTCTTCTGTGTTGTAATACTACATCTATAAGGCGTAAAAACTTTAACGTTACTTCCTTGATTCCTTCGTTTGGATAAATAGTAATGTGGTAGAGTATCAAAAATTATTATTTTAAAAGATTATTATTTGGTTCCTTTATATACCTATATCATAATAATAAAACAAAACTGAAGATAGCGAAATATTTGAAAACATCATCCAGATGAATCCTTAGGAGTCGGAGGTTAACATTTTATTTAGGTTTATCCTTATCATCGCATTCATCTTGACTTAATCCGTATTTCCGTCTTGATTTTTGTAATATCCTGCAAGTTAAAAAGAAAATAGACAGCAAACCTGTATGAAAAGATTTTGTAGACAATTTCCATATGTGGTTGTTAGTCAATGTACATGTTTATAAATTTACATAACAAAAATTAAACAAATCATCTAGTTTTCCTGAAACTGAGTAGAGAAGAAATGGACAGAAGAAGTTATCAAGAGCGTCAGGAATTTAATCAAACATGAGCTTATCTCTCCATGTAACTTATGTTTTCTTCATAGGTAAAACAAATAGTTTTTAAAGAACCAGTTTGGGTCATGGATTACATGAAAAATAAAATCATGCAACAGGATCAATAATACTTTATGAATTGTTTTAGTTAATAGATAAAAATTGTCAACAGACCGTTATTGTCTTGCGAGCTATGTTTTAGCTGAATATCAGATGCAACGTCCGTTTCTCCAAGTTTTTACTCGAGAAAGCTCTCAGGTTTGCACCTGAGAATGTTGTTTGAATGTTCCCTCTTCAGCGAGCTAGCTTTTCGCACTCTTCAATGCGAAAGTTCCTTCCTCTTCTTTACAGAGTCTACACATTGGTTCCTCAGTAAATATGTTCATGTTCTTTAGATGTTTCATAGTGTCCAGTTAATAGTTGCGTAAGTATTTTATCTGATTCTTAATTACAAAATATGGTCAGTATTCTGGGTGCCGTTTTAATTAAGCAAGAAAATTTGCTGTGTCCTTGCATCAAGATGTGGTGTCACTAAAACACCACATCTTGAAAATTGATTCTGTAACAGTTTAGTCATTACATCTTTAATTAAAAGAAATAGCAAGTCACTTTAGAGCATCATGTAAGACTTATCTATTTAAATAGTCATGCAACAAAGTTCTTGGCAATCCAATACTCTGGATCTGCGAATTCGTCTGCAGAATTTTTTCTGGCAAAATAATTAATGAATTAATGACTGAGTATCTGAAGCACTTTGTAGTTTTGGAAAGTCTTAACCTCAGCTCTAATCTTTCTAAGCTGAGAAATTATCAACACATTAAAATGGGAATCCCAACGGGTTGTGGACACCACTGAAGCGGTTCTCAAAGTGAATTTGAAACACGAATTCTCTTTAAAGTTAAAGAACAGTAATTTTTTAAATCTGCACATTTGTTAAAATGAACTATTTTCAGAATCTAGTAATGGCGTGACTTTTTATTACGCAGCTCCTTGAGGGTCCACTTTTTTAGAGCTGCTGGTAATACAATTACAAAACTACTTTTGTGGTTCATCTAGAACACATAGATTAAGGTATTTCCAAGCGTGTTTTGTGATTGTTCGGTCTAAATCCACGAACCTACTAGCTTAAGGAAAGCACCACCGCACGCCAATAACCAAACTAGCCTTTCCGAGCACGCAGCACACGTGCGTCACGCATCATGTGAATAAGAAGACGACGCGCCGTCGCCCCACTCACGTACTGGCACACACACATACACTAATTTGGCACGTCCTATAGATTGTTTATTGGCATAAGCCACGCCGCGCGGGGAATGCGGATTCCCCACTGATTTCGGGAAATCAGTTAATAATGCTAATGAGCTAATCGTGAGCTTTGTCCGACGAATAACTAACTAGTAGCTACTAACTTGGTTTAGTAGTTTGTGGGATAATTATTTGGTTTTTTGTTTAGCAACTGATTTTGCAAGCAGGACCGTTCTAAGGCACTTGTTCCCTAGGGGGCGGTCGGGTCGGTGGGCCTCTAAAAGAGATAGAAAAACTGCAGACGCAAGTTCTACTTCTGTAAAACTATGGATAGTATAATGTTTATAATCTCAATTGAAACTGCATAAAAAATTCCGACAAACGACACACGTGCGTAAACAAAGAGGCCGCCGTCGAGGTGCAGGTGTTTCTTTTGTCGGAATTTTCCTTACAGTTTCAATTGACATTATATAGACTATAAGATATCCTTTTCCATTTAACATACAGGGTGCCCTAATAGTGTGACAAAGTTCCGTAACTCCTCTGCCGAAGTAAAAAAAAAATGATTTTATAGTGGTGTCCAACAAAGTCAAGAATAAATTTAGTTATTGGGGTATGATTTAAAACATTTTATTGCCTCTACAGCCTAAACGCCTCATTTGCGGACATGTTTTTTAAACAGCAAAGGTTTGTTTTCATGTACCCTACGACTCCTTAAAGTTTGTCTGTGTGTTTTTGGGACACCCTGTATATTTACCCACTAGTAATGACATTTATTTGAAACAAATAGATCCTTTGAGAGTTTATATAAAATTAGTGGCATATTATTTTGATTAAAATATTTGTATACCTCAACAAGCAGTGGTTTTTTAAAAGAAGCGGTAATTTATAGATTTTCCTTTTTGTAGAAAATATGTTTACCACGTGTGTTAACTTTTTATTAACAATAAAATAATTAATATTTCAACTACTTTTCATGGTTAATAATAAATTTGGCTTTATTTTGGTACGGCACCCATAAGAGGTATATATCTACCTACATTGAACAATTTTCTACAGTCCTACATTTTTAGGACTTTAAAAACATTTTTAAGGAAACTTCGTCCTTAATTTAGATCGAGAGATCTAAATTAAGAGACGAAATTATCGTATTATACAGGGTTATTCAGAACTTATCTCTAAAACTTTGAGGATATGTGCATCCTTAAATAAGAAACCGATATCACCAAAATAATTTATAATAAAAGTCTTAGGATTTCCCGTAAGCAATGTTTAAAGTTATACCATTATAAATGACTACGTAGATGGGCAACTGTACTTCAACGACATCTGATATACCTACCACATTCTTACAAATTCAAAATTCATTGGCAGCTTCGCGCTTGTATGCGGAACGATTTCCCAATCGACACACGCCAAATTATGCAACTTTTACGGCAGTGGTACAACGTGGCCGTGATACTGGTAATTTGCACGTGGCCACGTGCAAATCGTGGATGAGATGGTAGCCCGGGACGACCACAACGTATTTTAGCAGCTGAAGAACAAGTGTTGAATCTGGTTCGTGAAAATCCGCGAATAAGTACAAGTCAGATCGCTAGGCAGGTGCCTGGGGTATCCCAATCAACGGTGCGGCGCTTACTACACGAAGCTCAGTTTTATACGTATCATATCCAGCGTGTTCAAGTACTGTTACCAGCGGATTATCAATTACGAGTTAGGTTTTGTGAGTGGTTGTTGCAGCAAAATTCTGAAAATACTTAATAATTTGCGTTTACAAGATCAGCAACCACGAGGAACATTCGCTTTAGTGCGGCAAAATTAGATAAGGCGTGCCTAAAAGTGTGTACAAGTCGAGGGACAACATTTCGAACAGCTTTTGTAACAAGGTATGTGCAAATTTTTTATAAATTTCATGTTTCTAATACCTAGTAATCAAGTAGCGCAATTCTTCAAAATTAGTGTAACAAAATTTTATTAATTTTAAAGACACGTCACTTTGGTCACATCTATCTTTCTTTCAGTTTATTTTAAAGTAAAAACGCTGGAAATCTTTTTTGCGCCGGGTATCGGTATACTCTCAGAACTTCCGAAGTTTTTTTCATGCTATGTGCTATATGTGACATCACCAGTTTGCATTGTCAGTCCCAAGGTCACTCCATTACAGTGGACCAGTATCCAGCGGCGTGCAATGAAAAATTGTTAAATAGTTTTCAGAACCCGCCAAAAAAATTTTTTTTGCACTACCACATTTGTACATGTATGTTGAACATCCCCAAATTTTATTATGGATAAGTTCTGAATAACACTGTATCTAATACGATATAAAATGGATACACAGTTTATATCGTAGAATATACAACATGACATGCGGATTTACAGCATATTTTGTAACGCAGTTATTTCTTGCTCAATTAAGTAGAAGACAAAAAAAGTGAATATTCCTACTCCTATATAAATACTTTAAGTGATGCCCCATCACTAAAAATTGTTTGTATAATAAATCTCGACATTTTTGCGCAACTAAAAATGTCTATATTGATAACGATATGCTGCATACTTCTTTTCTGAAACTTTGCCTTAGATCTCCTAAGACTGATCCTTATTTGTTATTTAAAAAATTGTTATTGTACAAAAATTCGTAATTTGGAACCTGTTACTTAGAATTTAGACCTGTTATTTGAAAAATGGTTATTGTTCATAAATTCCTAATTTAGAATTCAATTAACGGTGTAGCCTCTCTTAAACGGAAAGAAAATAAAAAGCAGTTGTGCCGAGTTAAAGAACAACTTATTATACAGTAATTGTTTGAGTGAATCAGGCAAATAATTAAAGAAGATACTGTTTGGCGAGAACGAGAACCTATTTAGCAACATTGGCATTTCAAATTAGCCTTAAAAATGCTCCGAAGTGTTTCATAATTCCTCGGAAAATATAATTCGCTTGCATTATGCGCGTTTTTATTCTCTCTGGCGCAGGCCTGTATACAGGCACATTATACTGTTGTAACAATGCTAATTCGCAGACCTAGTTGTTGTAGGCGAATTAAATTCTGAATTTAAAATTGCAACTTTTTATTTGAGCGTACTTGTTTTCTTATTGCCCTAATTCAGCGTTTTGCTCTGTTTAGGTCTGTTATTTTATACCGCATTCCTTAACTAAGTTGCAGCTCGCTATATGAATGTATTATATACATTTTCATGTTGTGTCTGTCGTTTTTTTATATAGTTTCTGGAACAGCTTCGGAATTTTGAATCATCTCTCAGAGGCACTAGCATTTTATTTGACAGAAATGTGCCAAAGTGCACAGCACCGTATCTACTTACTATTAACTTTTATACTCCTTCGATTGTGGCGAGTCATCAGTTTAACATGGAATTATGTTACCATCGGGTTCTTTATGATAATTTAGAAGCAGTACAAAATTTTAAAAATAAGAGACTTCGGTGATTCAGTCGAATAATTTAAATTTGGCAAAGAGCAGAACAAATGATATTTATTAATGTCATATCAATGTAATAACGTGATTAGTATTAAATTTACTACCGAGGTAAATAAAACTATATGTATAAATAGCGATAGATAGAACTGTATATATTATTAGTGCTATAAGGTGTACGTAAATTTATTGTTACAAAATTACCGACACAGTGTCCGAGTGCAGCGTTGCCAAATCTAATTTTCCGAAGCCCTAATGAAATTGTGCATAACCTGGCAACACCGCCTCTAGGGGTGGCAGGGATAACCCCCCAAGGGTGAAGCCTGAACCCTCTAGGCCTTTAGTTAAGGGAGATAGACCCTTTTGTCCACATTTCATCAGCGGTACTTATCGAATACCCCTCGTATAACTTAGCTGTCTATTATTTATTGAACTGCCCTGGTATGTGGCTTATTCGTGGGTATTCGATGGGAATTTCTGCAAGGATCTAGAAGCCTAGTTCATTTATATAAAGGCCGCCGCGTACCAGCGAAGTGAGTCAGTCTTAATAGCACAGCAATCAGGAGCGAAGAAACAATACTTCTGTGAAATAACTGTAATTTTCGAAGTGTTTTAGGCTTATATTTAATTAGATATTGTACCTAAAGTGTTGTGTTGTGTTTGAAATATTAAATAAATATTTTTACTGTGGTATAAAAGTCTCACTTATCTTTAGAACCCCGGAAGGAATAACATAATGTATACACAATTTCATTGTGCAGCTCAGAATGGGCCTTTTCCGCTAAATTGAATTTGACTTTTTTATTAATATCAAACATTGTACTGGTACATAAGTAAAGGTAGAATCAACCCAATTTATTAAAGAATTGTAATTAAGCGAAATTATACAAGTACAAAGTGACCGGTCTTCATGAATCATTTCAAACTGCGCGGTTCGCTGACATCACACTCCAGTAGCCAATAAAATGTAGACAAGTTAAAGAACGGCTCCACGTTGCCACAGACAATTTTACTTTTTTCTTGGCAACGATTAAATTTACATTTTGGTAATTTTGAAATGAAAATATGTATTTATTAGGTGAAATATTCGCCATAAATTATTACTAAAGCAAACCAATATGATTATTTTACAATTTATCACTTGAGCAAAATAATTTTTAGGTATTTTTCGCTAAAGGTGACAACACTGCACAATTTATGCTAGAATCAACTAAATGATGTTTGATAACTTAGGTTATAAAAACTAACCTTCTTGTCTTAACATTGCGCACTTCAGCATTTAGAAAGTTCATATTTGTGACGTAGAAATCGTTAACCACTTCACTGTCAACTATTGGAAGGTTGTCTGAAGATATCCCTCTTCAATTTTATTCATTTTGAATCAAATTAATCAAAACACAAAACGAAAGTTAGGTTAAGCACACTTAATTTGACAGAACACAAAATGCAGGGCATCCAACAGACAACAACGAAGTGGAGTATGGCGTCATGGCGCGTTATTTGAAATATACGGTAATTTTAAAAATTTTTTCAAAATATATCTGGTGAAGAAAAAAATTTAAAAAAATACTTTTTAGGCATAACTAAGTATATATTTTATAATAAGCAAATAAAAAAATATGTGGAAAAGGCCCATTACAGTCAATTTTTTTTGAAACGGTGTATTTCGCGGACGTAAAGCATCACATATAGGTAGAGCACCTGGTATATACATATTTTTCATAAAATTCGGCCATTAGAATTTAAACATCTACCTATCTGAATAATATAAAGGTATTTGTACCTGCTCATTACCATACTTAATGATCAGAGACAGACTCGTGATGTGTTACTACCAAACTATGATACCTGGATAAAAATAGCTCATTGTACGTTTGTCACAGTGCGGGTTTTCTATATAAATCCATTTAACACACCGCCCTTGACTGTATTACCAGCACTGGTTAATTAATATATACCAAAATAAAAAATCTGGTTTTCATTCCCTAGTTTTTGACACATTAATAATTAGTAATATTTTAACTTGTCAAGGAATCCTTGGTAGTTCAAGATATATGATTGATCTGTAAGGATACAGTGTTTATATATCCAGATGTTAATAATTTAGAGATTTCAGAAGATTAAATAGGCGTCTGTGTAGGAAATCCCGAAGTAAACAAATTCCCAGAAATTTAATTTAAGTAATCTTAATTAAATGTTTATTACAGAATAGTGTGTCTTTATAGTTACCACTTTTTTAATTAACTGTATTTTTAGAATACAGTTTACTCATTAAAACACAATCAGCAAAATGCGAGTCATGATGAGTGATTGTTAGACAAGTGTAAGAAAACGGCTCTAAGCGCTGTAATAGTATTGAAATTGTGGTGGTAGACTGAGAAAAGGATTTATTTGAGATAAATAAAGTTTCTGACCAACAATTAAATTATTTATTTGTATTTGGCGAATTAAAGATCTAATGAGTATTAACATGGCATTTACTGGTAAAATAAGCCACAGAATAGATGTATGGTCCAAACCTTTCTCTCAGTGTGTATGACATTCTTTGTATCTCACTAAATTTCAACATCGTTATACCTAGTATGTACTCAAAATATTAAGATTTTTTTCTATAATATTAATTCTATTAATGCTTCCCCATGAATTTTAGGATTTGTTAGTTAATTTCTTCATCCTGATGACTTCTCTTAAGGCATCTCTTTCTTTTCTTGATCGTTGTTTTTCACAATACACATTTTCCTCATATGCATACGACCATACCTGCCACGACTGCAAAGCTTATAAGACGTAATCATACATCACTTTTTTCAGGAGGATTAAACATATTACATTCCTGCGTCGACATATTGCAGGCTAGTAATAACTATATACCAGGCTCTACCATTATAACCGTAATTTTTCAAGGTCACACCTCTATTCAGCTGGGTTATCAAAGAGGGATTCGGAACATAATGGTGGAGGTAATAGGGTAGTTAGCTTTTGTGTAGTTTGGAGTCTGAAGGAAAAAACAAAGTCATGGTAATATTCACCGTTTTATCTTCATTAAATAGAATAAATTGTCTCAAATATCACAGGGTGTTGACGAGGTGTTTTTCAGAATTCATAAATTCATTCGGTAAGTCATAGACATGAAATAACAGCTTACTGTATTACACGTAACTGCTAGAAAGATATAATAAAAGTTTTTTGTGCTACATAAATTTAATACTATCCTGCAAAATAGGAAATAAAGGAAAATTATGGCTTAAATCGATGGTTAAATTCATATTTTCTTTACTACCTTTTGTGTATACAGATATTTATATTTTTTGGATGATACAATATGTTTCTTATAAAATTACAATTCGTGTTTTCTCATGTCAGAAATAATCCTATACTTACCTATAAGTATCAAAATAAATTAATACTTATAAGAATTCCACTCGAATCGATTTTGTGGACTTAGCCAATTTTATAAAATTAAAATAAATTGATACTTAAAATATTTTCCGCAGTGTTTGCCTATCTACCTGAAAATATTTGTGAGTTCACAAAACCGACTCGGAGATAATTTTTATAAGTACCCAAAAATATTTGGGATAATTTGGGAAAATTTCCTAAGTTCCTAATTCCGCTACTACGCCGGTCTAGCTCTCTCTGGCCCTCCAGCCAGCTGGGAATAACTCGGATATTGAGTCTCTTGCCGTTCATCACCACGAACAGTCTCGCCTGTCCAGCAGCTGTCACCAGTACTGAAGAGTAGTAAGTAAAAATCCTGCTAAGTCCACAAATGGATTGCCACTTGTAAAAATTTCGCCGACTGTTGTTTACAAGTACAAAAATATACAAAGACCGTTTTCCATTCTGCGCATGTCCGAGCTCTTAATAGAACCTCTTGTCCCGCTGACCGCCAACACTTCTGCTACCAGTACCAAGAATAAGCGAATAAATATTACAAGTCCACGAGGGCATTGATACTTGGTAAAATTTCACCGGCTGCTATCTACTGCTATACCAAGTCCGATATGTACTCTGCGCATGTCTTAGGTTCCATAGAGCCCCAAGCCATCTTAAAGATTTCTCGTCTCGAGCTGTGTACATAGTAGGTCTTAGATTAAATAAATATATTAAAGGCTTATTGGAGTATTATTACTATCTGTTGTGGAAGTCTAATTTTTCTCTATCGACCGCCTGGCGTACCGTATCTTCATTGTAGCTAAATGTGTATTGGTGTTTCTGCACTGTAAGCAGAAACTGGCGCCCGAGGCAAAATAAAATCAAAACCGATACTCAGGCGTCAAATTGACACCCCCATCCTGCAATCAGGAGGTATACGCCCCAATATCTTTCACTATTAAACTCCTATATCTATCACACCCTATATCAATATAATATTAAAGGACGTTCTATCCAAATCTGTAAATATAAGTACACAGGGTGTTTCATTTAAAAAATGCAAGTTGTGCACCTTTTTTTTGAGGTACCCTGTATAAAAGTCAATAATATAAAAATGTGTTCAAATAAAAATCCTGTAACAGAAAATCGAGCATGAAAGTTTTCGTTGACTTACCCTGTAGAAGTATACTAAACAAGTACATTTTCTTCAATATTCACATTTAACCTAATTTTCGCAAAACAGTTTACATTGAGACAGCTTTTCTGTAGGAAAATAAATGTACTTAATATGTACAAATTAATATTGCTGTAAAATTAATTAGATATCGAAAAAAAAAATGTGAAAACAGGTTTAAAAATATTAATTAGGCAAGGCTAATCTTGTAATACTGAAGTACATTAAGACAACAATATGAATTTATTGTTTAACAACACGCTATCTATAGAATTAGTGGATAAACAATACGAATAAATTAATTGATTTTTAATTATTACTTTTTATTTAACAATCGTATTAGTTTCAGAGCATATATTTAGTGCAATTTAGCCATAAATCTATATATAAGTATATTTGATGAGTTTCTCCGAGTATAAATTAATAGAAATTATTTAGAATAAAATGTAATACTAGTTACATTTTAGATATAAATAACCGTCAAGCTAATGAGGTTTTCCGGGTTCTCTTGAAGTGCTAATGAGGCCTGTAGAATAATTACCTATATTATAATTTTGCCCCTCTCCCACAGAAATATTTGACTTTCTGGCAAATGTATCTGATTCGAATGAGGGGTAGAGTTATTATAAATATTGAATCTGATAGTGTGATTAAAATATTCAGAAAATGTCTATGTATTTTAGTTATACTTGCTTAATTGGCCAACTAAAATCATGTATACTATTATTACATGTATATTAGAAAAATTTGGGACCCGAAATCAAACCTTGTGGTGTCTGTTACTTTTCAGTTGAGATTTATCACCTTCAGAGTGATTCTTCGTCACATAGGACATGAGTAAATTAATCTTTAACCAGCTTAATGGTAATTGTTGTCAATTTCTTTGACAAATATGCCTATAGTTTTATTACAAAACCCAAATTGACTTTCTTTCTTTCTACTACATAATATCTGTTATTTATACCTTCAACACTACCAAGAACTTTTTAGAGGGCAGTAATATAATAAGTAATATTTAATATGGTAATAGCAAGCTTTAAACAATTGATGCAAGTGGCCCATATAAAATATTTCTTATTTGTTGGATACTTGAATACGTTGTTTATTATTTGGTGATTTATTTAAAAGGGTTTTACAGGTGCGAATATCTTTATCAATTTATTCAAGATGTAGTTTAATTAATTATTTTGATAAGTGAAGTAGGTGGACAATATTGGCATCAAAGAATATCATGTACCTGCCTGAACTTTTTCTGTCGGTTAGTTCGCTTTCTTCTTTGAATCAAATTTTGTTTGAATGTCAGCTGTATCACATAAACTCACTCAGCAAGGTTAGGATCACTCAACGAGGTTAGGGCCACTCAACGAGGTTAGGATCACTCAACGAGGTTAGGATCACTCAACGACTCTCCAATTTCCATTTGTACTTTTCCAAAATACTTTTAATAAATTTGAATCCTCAGAAACGCAAAAGCAAAACCAAAGTTCTGCTACCTATTCCACCTCCTCACCCGTCACAGGTACCATTCGGTACCCAGGTACTTACACAGTGGCTCAAGCCCTACCTGTAACGTGTTGTGAGCGATGGATATAGAGTGAGAAAAACAAGTGATTGTTTATTAATGTTTTATTTTCATTTTATTTTTTGTAAAAATGCCTGTGGTATATAGTATTGTGGATAGTTGATTTTCGGTGTTGTTTTATTAATTTTTGTACGAGTCTCCGCATTTATTTTATATTAAAATTTGCTAATCAAACTATAAAAACTGCCAGATCATCCAGCAAAGTTAATATAAAACTTTCAATATTACGTCATTTGTGATTTTTGTAAATAATACTGTAGATTATGAATGATAGGTATTATGTGTTATTTTAGTTTTACCTAGTCCCCAATTTAAATATAAATAAGTAGCATGATGTATTTTAAATATGGTCTACCTATCTACTCACTGAATAATTTTAATTTATACAATTTAATGCTGCACTTTTGCAAAACGACTGGTACAAATATTCTTGACTCGAAACCAAACAACGTTTGTAGCGTCCCTCGTCATAAGGAGGTTTTGCTATCGAAGCTAGGTAGTGGCGGCACGCTTGTCATCTCGATAGATGGAAGTGCCGACAGAGAGTGGAGTGACTTATATATTCTGTAAACTTTGAAAAAATAAACTCTGTAAAATCAAAGGTAGTCATTGTAGTCAAGTCATTGGCAGAATTGCATCGTACATCGAATAAACTTGTCAAAGTTTGACTTCTTCCTTGCCTTATCTCCTTCAAACAAATTGTAACTTTGACCAAAGTTCTTGTGAAAGAAGTCGTATAGTGTAAAACTTGCTTTAGAAAAATACAGTTCAAGATATGCTAACTGCCGTTGAAGAATCGCAACGTTTTTAAAACGAAGCAGTTGTACAAGTAGGTAACACGACTATACAATACACCAGTAATTGTACAAGCATGATCCCATGAATACAAAATTAATCAGCAATAAATAAAAACAAATTGCACTTTAATAAAACCCATTTTTTCTATAACAAGCATCCTTAATTTCTCAGCTCATGCTCCCAGCCGTAATTGTTGGATTGTTGCATATGGGGCATTCATTACCCCGGCGTTTACAAAAGGGCTTTATTGCAGGTTGACTCTGGCCCTGTACCTAGACCTCATTGTGCGACTACCCCCTCCCTTCTGCTGAACGGTCGGTCTAATGGGGTGGCATCCCTCGCTGTACTTCCAACTTCTACAATTCACAAATTGCTTTCCGATATCTACCCTCCAGTAGCGTCGCAACAGACTGTTTATTTTAGAATTACTTACACACTGGAATCGCTTCTAGCTGCTTCCGGTCAGAAAGGTTAACCAGAAAAGGAAACAGTAGTTTAAATTTTAGTAAATAAATGGGCTATACTGATTAGCATTTAGTTGAACTATTCTGATCTTGAAACAAATTATAAACAACCACTGCAGCAACTTGTTCCTTTCTGAAATACAACATTCTGCATAAAACCACATTGTTGGACACACAAAATGGGGAATTTATAAATTATTCCTCTTTAGGAAATCAACAATTGTAACTAAATACAATCTGCATTTTCTTAGACACTTATGATCCGTTACTTATGAATCCGTTTTGTCGATTGACCATTTCGTTGAATGGGCATTCTTACCTGTTTTGATACTCTTTCTTCGAGTGAGCCTTCACCTTTAAATATTCCAATTTTGTGGACTAGCCCAATTAAAGTTCCAAACTAAAGCCCCAGCACCAGGTGAGGTTAGGTTAGGTTAGGTTAGATAAATTCACAACCTTTTCCTTTCACAATTCAAAGTTCGTATAAAGTGTGCAAGAAAGGCTTTTACTTTTGCGTAGCGACTAACATCTAGCGATTTATGCAAAGAATAAAATTTAATCATAGAATAGTTCATAGATTTCCATTTCAGATACTAAGATTTAGTGAATCCACAAAAGGGGAATTATTAATGATACCCATGTATAGGTTAAGAGGAGGCTAGTAGACAAAACGGGAAATAGTTGACAAAAGGGGAATCAACGAAACAGTAATGAATCCTTATGACACTTCTATCATTTTCACTTACACAAATAAATTACTTGTGACATAGAAGAAGAAAATAATTATTATGTAAATATAATTTATACATTCCAAGAACTTATTAAATTATTTAAAAGGTCCAAACATCGAAGAAAGAAGATATGCCTGCACGTTTTGGATGCAACGAAATTCTACTTGAAACTAAGTTACAAATCCAGACAACCCAGAGAATTAAAAGTTCAATTCCCTATGAAGGAATATAAGTAGCAAAAAGCTGATGAAAAGGGTGTTCCACAGTAAAGTCAGCAGATAATGCAAAGATCCCATGAAAAGAAGAGGAAAGTGGGTACACAAATCAAAATCACTCAATGAAGTCAGTTATGGAAGAGAAGAGTACAGGAACAAAGATGTATAATATATTAAAGTTTGTATTCTGATGCTATACTAGATTTTAAGATTTAATTCCTATGGTCTTCAGATGGAGAAAAAGAATAACACGCCTCAGTGTTATTCGTATTGATGTACATTATTGGTATGGAAGGTCAAACAGGTTAATAAATATTAATTAATTACTATGTATCCCAATCAGGGTATTTTAGACTGAGAACTGTGCCGAATGTTCGCGTCCGACGCCGGAAATCTCCCAGCACGCCAATGGATCTCTCCCTACACCGTGGAGTTTCAGCGTCTCACTCCGAGCTCGTTTCAGTCCTTGCCCGTCGCTTGAAACAGAGGGAGTGTTCGTCTCGCTCTGGTGTAGCTCGGAATACGTCACCGAAACGTGTTTTTGGCCGATTACTATCTAATCTCTCGTTTTTCTGCTCTTGTGTTTGACTTGTTGGACCAGTGCTAATGGTTTTTGATTTGAGTGTTAATTTTTGTGGTTGTTTCTGTTGATTATATTGTGTTCTTGTGCGTGATCTATTCATGTTAACATTAACCTGTGCTAACGGCCTAAATGGAATATATTTTTTTTGTAAGTAGGTTGTTTTCTTTCGTCGTCGTTGATTGGCACTTTCACATTGTTATTTATTGAACGGCTTGATTAATGTTTTCTTCTGCTTGCAATTAACTCTTTCGGAATCATCATGCTCTCAGAGCTAAACAAAGAACTGAGCTGTAAATTATTAGTCATTTAACGCATATTACGATGAAAATAATATCTTGTCGATGGAAAAGCTCTGATATTGCTGGCTAATGTCCATTGTATAAGATGTTGCCGTCTCGTCAGGCAGACTATTAATATTTTTATATTAGGTGCATGTCGTACTAATATCTGGATGTCTTCCAAGTATTTTAACTATTTATTTAAATTAATGTACCAACAACGAGACGCGTTCCTATTAGTTCGTAGATTGTATCTGCAAACACAGATACTTCCAATGTTTCGTATTAATAATGCGGGGTGTTATAATTTTTTTAATAACAATGGTTAAAAAATATAGTCCGTGGTAATTGGTACTACAATTGGAGGTATTGTACATATTAAGGGTATGGAATTTGTGTTTTCCGACATGTTAAGGATATGAGATTGGCTGATGACGATGGCACCGACAGAAGTAGGTATCAGTGTCCTTTAAAAGAAAGTGTGGAAAGAGCTTTTTATTCGCATTGCTCTGTACAACTTAGTAATAGGTAAATTATCTTTATGGGGCAACTGCTACCCATTTTACGAATCTTTGCAACTTTGGCAGATAATTTAGAACTTTTTCGATATTCTTGCTCAAGAAATGTACTCAATAAATCACCGTCAATGAAATGTCGCAACTGCTAAATATTTTTGCTGTCATTAACACAATAATTATTACAAATTGCACAGCAATTATTTGTAATAATTATACAGCAATCAGGTGTCAGGTGGTTTCACTTTTGCCTGTTTAGGTCAAAATCAAGTCTATAAAACCTGCTGCAATCATCCTTTACCTAAATTAAATTGAAGATTAAAAAATGGATATTTATTTTTTTATTTATATTGTTATTTGTTGCGTTATTATTAGTTAGGTACCAATACGTCAGTTTTTTTGATCAGTTGTTCAAAATATTTAATTTTTAATGTTAAGATTAAATATTGATATAAAGCATTATTTAAAACTTAATTAAATGTAATAAAGTCGTAATTTTTCATAATAGTAAAGAAAGTGTACTAATTATGAGAATATGATGAACTTTTATTATCATGTTTGAATGACAAAAAAACCACTAATAATGTAGGTATTGCCCTTTTAGATAATTTCACTGATGATGGTGAAATTGCATTTATTTTGTATAATGACACACAAATATAGGTATAATTTAAAACAAAATCCGAATATATCAATTACAATATTAATCACTGTGAATGCAAATAGGTTTGTTAATATAAATATTTGGCTTATTTAATATTTTCAAATTCGATTTAAATCATATTGGTAGATTAACGCCATTTTAAAAATATATATTTTTTAAATAAAGGTACCTACACCTTGAAAGATAAATTCCAGGTTCTATCAATTTGGAACATATCAATTGGTTGAGAGTGATTTTTCCTATTCCGGGGGATATCCGTCTATAGACATTTGAAGAAATAGTTTACCTGGAAACAATTTCATCCCTGTTGTATTTAGAATTAAACATAAATATAAACTTTCCCTTGATTGAAGGTGCTATAAAATTATTATTAAATATAAAGTTAAAATTCTTTTAGAAATGCTTGTGTCTGTGTACCTAGTTTTAAGGAGAGTGGTAGGTAACTATCCCTAGATGATATTGGATCGGTCCCTACCTGGACTAGTTTCTTAGAATTCGTTGTGACTTTATACCTTTTACTAGTCTTCAGAAACAGAGAAAATACAGGGTGATGTTGGTTCCGAAATAGATTGTTATATTAAGAAAGACAATATTTTTATAATGTCTCTTTTAATACACATTACTAATATGTGGAATATTATTTTGGTCATATACCTGCTTATTTTGATCGCATCTGCCTTACTATTAGACCCGGACTCATTATCCTATCATTAATTTTGTAGTGGACAGCACATTGCTATTAAATTTAGAATATGTTTTAATTGCCCATTACAAATTATGAAAATAGGAAAACAATACCATAATATCAAATAGATATCGGTACCTATTTAATTAAAACTATTAAATGGATTTTTCGATACGTTTGTTGAAGCACTGGTATTTCAAGCAAATTTGAACTCAGTAAACAATAACTACACGTTTTTGTCACGAACATTCTAGTGCTGAAACTAGGCTAAAAAACATGATTAAAAACAAGAGCACTACAACACTGGGTCCAATACTGTTCCATGTGGCTTATACTATTAATAATACTAAAAATATCTCGTAAAATATGATGAGCTTTTCTTTGAGAAAATATTACATTCGCTGATGGGCCCATACTTCATTTTAATTTAAATCTAGTGACACATTTCCACCCCAACCATGAGCTACATATACACACACACGATTAAATTCATAAATTTTACGTTATTATATTATAAGCCGTATTGCTTTACAATATTACAATCAAAGCGACCTTATGGGGGAGGATAGGGGTGGTGAAACCAATTACTGCGCGACCGGGGGTGGAGAATGGTTATTCTATAAAACGGGGGTGATTTTTTCCTGAAAGGGAACTGCAATTATGTTACGGATAGGGAGAGGTAATTGCTTTTTAAACTCACTTGTCCAATAAAAAAAAGAAAATTAGATGTTGGTTTAACACTGGAAATTAACTGCTAATCAAAGGAGGGTGGGGGTGGCCCTTTTACGATTTCAACCTTTTTTTAAGTCCATATGCTGTAAATTTAAAACTGATCCCTTCCTTTGGGTTCTTTCTGATATATAAAATATAGCTCTTAAATATGAATATTATTGTTTAAGTTGTATTGGTATGTACCTAATTCTATAATTTAACTATAACTATAATTTAACTATACCAGTAACTAAGTTACCGATTTGATCATTTAAATGTTGAGGAAAACAAATAGAAAACAGAAGAATATAATACAAATTTTGGTATAAAACCAAATTTTTACATTGTCCCAGATTCATCTGTAGGTGCAAATGCAAAAAGCTATACTGCTTTTTTAATGCACCAGGAATTTACAGAGTGTCCCAATGTAGACACCCTGAATAATTTTGAAGGTAAAAATTTTCTGAAAAATTGGTGAAACACGGCGACCTTGTACCAAGAGGAATTTTAATGTACCTAATACCATCCCTATACCTACCTATCCCTATACCTATCACCATCCCACTACCCTATACACCCGTCCCCTCAAAAATTCAAATCGGAAGGGGATCGAGTGATACATCTTTTGAAAGGTCTTACTTGTATAACTGTATTTTTTTTATTTTTTTCGATTCGCTCCTCAGAAGTAACTGTTTCTCTCGATGTTTCATTATTTTAAGTTTGGGAAATAAAAATAAAAGAAGCAGTTTAAATTATCGTATATTCCATACAATCTGTTTTGAAATTCTGCACGAACCTTTCTGAACACTTGTACGTAACTATTCAAGAGATGCTGGTTCTTTGCAAATACCTTCGATTTCAACTCTCTCACGGAAAGAAATTCAAGGGATTTAAATCGGTTGAACTGGTGGGCGATTCCTCAGGACCTCTTCTTCCAATCCATCGCTTAGGAAACTGATTATCCAAAAAATTGGCCGACTCCTATTGCAAAATGTACGGGTGCCCCCATCCTGCTGAAAAAACATCTTTAAAAGATTATCGTCTTATGTTTTTTCTATGCCAATTTCGCGAACATAAATCAGTGTGTAAAATTATGCTCATAGTGCGTAAAAACAAAATTTGTATAGGTTAAATAAATTATAACATAATGTTAATTATTAATGACATGAAAAATTTTTCCTGCTGGTTTCTCAGTTATGTACATCTGGTGGAATAGAAATAAACTCACTCACTTATCTATTTCCCATGATATATAATGTCAACTAAATTTGGTGGATGCCTGTGCAATAAATTGAAGACTATAAAAGGATCTGAACCATTTTTGGTATGATTGAAATTGAGGTTAATAGATCTATTTATAACGGTTATAGAGATTTAACGAAGATTTTGGTTACTATATCACGTGCAGAAATTACTATTAAATTTCTCCCATGCTCTCCAAATTGCTGTAATTCTTCATAAATTATTTTAATTCACCCTCCTTGCTTCCAAAATTCTTCACTCCTTCAACTTCTTTCTCAAACATTTCTGGGAATTTTCACTAAAAAGGAGCCATTTCACAACTAAGTTCTTCATAATTTCAATTCAATTCTTCTCACATGTTTTTAATATCTCGAAAATCATTTTCAATTCCTCATGAATTTCTTTCGTATTTAATTCAAATTTCTTCAATTGCCCATGAATGTAATCAAGTTCTCATTAATTAATTTATTTCCTAAAGCATGTAGATTCTCCTAAATTTGTCCAATTTCACGTAAATATCTTTGTAACTCCTCTTAAATTCTTCATTAGTGGCAATAATATTGCAGAATTGTTTTTTATGTGCAGATAATTGTTTCCTACGCATTGGGTCTAGTGAGACATTTTAGCTAGTTTTTTTAATTATAGTGCCTGAAGTTTCCTTAGTTTTAGTTACTCAGATAGTTTGCAGTTAAAACCTAATTGCAGAAACAGCATGTTAGAACCGAATTTTGTAAGGTATTTTGCAGGGTATTTAATCCAAAAATGTCTCACTAAACATACCTGGCGATGTTTTTGAACAATATTCCAAAGCCCACCAAGATTTGGATGAATCGGCATTATTTTGCTACTATATAAAGATTACGAAAATGCCAATTTGGATTTATTTTCCAATTTAAATATGCCTCACAATGATTTTGTAAGCTTTATATCGTTGCTTGAAGTTTTGTTTCAATTATACTCCGAAAGTATTGTTTTATAAAACAGGATTGTTAAAAGTTTTGAAAACACCCATGAAAAAATATTCCTCAAAATTATTTAATAAAACTTGTTTGGTAGAGTGAACACTTAAACAGAAACTTAAAAAAAACAAAATATTTAAGTACCTACTTAAAATTTGGAAAAACCAATAAATGTTATTCTTTATTTATACTTTTATCAATAAGTACTTGTTTTGTTTTATCAAAAAAATGTGATTGCTATGATGCTTAGTACAACAAAACCGTAAAAATGGCTTGGTACACCAATGGAAAAGCAATAATATATCCTGGAAAATACCTTTTCAAAGGTGCCACCTGCGAGATATTCTAATCGTTATTTTTTTTATTGTTGCGGCTTAAGTCATTTGAAGTGATTGAGCCTTATAGTAGCTTTATTTTTGGTTTCATGGGGACCTCTCACATTTAGTTGACATATAAAAATTTGAACGAGAAAGGGGAACAAGGAGTAAACCATAAATTAAATATATTCCAATATTCCACTCCACATATAGTGAGAATCTGTAAAATATGTATTATTTTTTCGTACAATCGGCAATTGTGTGATTTCTTAAACTCTGTTTTGCCTTCTTTACTAATTCAAAAAGTACTTACTTTGAACTTTTTCCTTTTTGTAGAAATATATTCGTATTATAAACATATTTCATCACAATCTTCATCGGAGATTTATTAATTTGACTAGGGATTTAATTTTCTGTTATCTAAAAAGGTAAATATTTTTAGGTTTATACAAATAACGAGAAATGATATCCCTAGCATAAATGGAAACATGCTTCAATACGTTAAGATAAAATTTGATATCTATAGACAAATTTAAGAAGGTAGTTTGTTTAATTAACGTTAACATTTTTATATTCACGGTACATTATTACAATATAGTTAAGTAGCTAGTGTGTCATACGAATATATTTATATTTATTGTTTGATTAATAATGCCAAAATACCAAAATAAACCAAATCGTGTGTGTTTTAACAAAAAGCAATTTAAATATGAATTATTTCTTTTTGAATTATGAACTTTTGTTACCTATTGTAAGTTAACATACACGTGGTAAACATACTGTCTACAAAGAAACTTGTATAATCTTAGAAAATGGATAGAAAATGACTGCTTCATTTAAGAAACCACGGCATTTTAGGTGCAAAAATATTTTAAACCAAAGAATATTTATTCATAACTAACTATAATGGTACCTACTTACTAAGATCTATTTGTTTCAAACTGTCTATTAAAAATGTCGTACCTACTAGTGGATAACTATGTAAAATTAATTATCTAGTTTACTTATATTTTTATATCTAGTTTATATTTTATCGTCGAAAACCTCACAAAATTTCACCCATTAGGTATAGGGTAAAGGGAGGAGAGATGGACCACCATTTATAAAAATTAAGATAATTTCTTCATTAATCAAAGTACAAATCTGCAAATTGGTACATAAAATAACTAAGCTTAGGTACTCTTTTTGGAACACTTAGAAAGTAAGAAATATTTATCATTAAAACTAAAAAATAAATAATTCTCAGACTTGTCAACGGTTCATCTATCCTATCCTATGGAGGTGAGATGGACCATAGTAGGTAGGAGAGATGGACCTCACTACTTTTCCTTTTTTCTAGTAGCTACGTTTCCACACTTCTGGCAAAGGTTAAAACAACTTGTGCAGCCCTCGTGCAACCAGCGCTTGCACAAAAGGCATTGTGACCAATCGTCTTTCTTTTTCGTTAAACGATAATCTTCACTGCAGCCAACACTCTTATTTTCTAAATCGCTGAAATGTTCATCCGTTCTAGAATAGTCATCTAATGTCGCATGGCCAGATGTCTATTTACCGCTGTCACTGCCAAATTGCGGCCAGCTTTTTTCTTGCATTGTGCCTTTTTTTTTAATAAATTCCGGTGAGGTAATAACTCCTGATATTTTTTTAAGAACTCTTTTTACAGCTATAGATACGACGGGTATGGGGGTAACTTCATCCAGAGCTTTTCCATGAGCTATATCTTCAGTACCTAGCTGTTGATTTGTTAGGAGTGGTTTGTTGGTTTTGTATACCAGAGGTACTTGGTTGGGAAGATTCAGGTCCTGCTTGCACTTAAATGTAGTTTTGGGTATTCCAAATGCTGAAGCGGCCTCATTGCCGCTAATTTCGCCATTTCTGTATGCATTTACGGCATCATTTAACGCTTGAGAGGTTCAATATCCTCGTTCAGGAACATGCCTTTTACATATGTACTTATTAAGCATTGTACTAAAGCAAAAAGTTATTGGTCCGACTCTCCTCCCCCTTATTGGTTCATCTATCCTCAAATGGGAGGGGAGACGGACCACTCGGTAACAACTAAACGGTTAAAAAAAAGTTTTAATATTTTAGGTTCTAGAAGACATTAATGCATATACTTACAGTTTCATTAACAAAAAAAACATTTTAGACTTGCCTAAGTTGGTTAAAAATAGAACTATATATCTTTAAATACAATTTTCACCGAGGCAAAATCTGTTTTTCTTAAAAAACTTCCACATAAATGCTGGAAACCACGTGATCGCTACTGTATCAAGGTGAACTGATCGAAACGCAAAACAGACGCCTGCCAAATGTTGCGGTGGTGCCTTAAATTGCAAAATATTACCGATGGTCCGTCTATCCTCCTGGTCCATCTAACCTCCCTTTACCCTATATTAAAAATAACATTTTAGGGGAATTTAAATATTCAAAACGTCTAATTCCAACTTTAAACTTTTGCACTATTAGTATTGCTTTTACGTTAAATCACCAATTTACTATATTTGTGTCTACTGAAAAAAACTGTCCGAAAAGGGAACGTTCAGACTCCGGGAACAATAACAATATCGAAGACAATGTTATTGATATTAACAATGATATTGTTAATATCGAAGATCTTAACAATATCGAAGACAAAACATTGAAAATAATTAAAAAGTGTAGAGACGTTTTTTGTAGAAATTTTATAGGGATTAATTTTGTATATATGCATTTTTATCAAAAAGTGCACCGTTCCCGAGATAATATAGAAAACCTAAAAATAGTGGTGGAAATAACATCCTAGGGGATGAAGCACACTACTTAGAGATGGGAAAAACTATAAAGTATCATACATCATTGGAATCAGAATAAAAAATCCTATCGTTTTTCGTAAGAAACATTATGGGTCCCTATTTAAAAAAAATAAAGTTGAAGATAGTCCTGATCGGACGAAACGCCGTAACGGAAATTTTGTACTGCCACGTTATAGAGCATAAAAAGTGGCAATGAAAAAGTATTGTCAGTTTTTTGATACCGTCTCAAATAAAGCTAAAAAAAATTTAAAACGAAAAATCAAAAATTTGTTTTTTTGAAATAACTCAAAAACGAATGTAGATATTCTGAATTTCTTGACGGCATATTATTGGTCACAAAATTACGCAACTTTGCCCCAATTTAACCGTTTTCGTATCTCTTACCGTTTCCGAGATCCCAATAGTGAGCCTCGAATTTCGCCCACCCTGTATAGGTAGGTTCATTATAGAGGTTAAAAGTAAAACTTATTTAATTATCTCTACTTATTTTCTTCAATTTTAAAAATTTGTTCATAAAAATTCATATAAATTAGCCAGGATTATAGAAATAAAGTAATAACATAACCTAACCATAAGTTCAGCAAAGAACATAAGTAAACTATGATACCGTTTTCGTATCTCTTACCGTTTCCGAGATCCCAATAGTGAGCCTCGAATTTCGCCCACCCTGTATAGGTAGGTTCATTATAGAGGTTAAAAGTAAAACTTATTTAATTATCTCTACTTATTTTCTTCAATTTTAAAAATTTGTTCATAAAAATTCATATAAATTAGCCAGGATTATAGAAATAAAGTAATAACATAACCTAACCATAAGTTCAGCAAAGAACATAAGTAAACTATGATGCATTTTTAATTTTGTTTTTTTTTTAATTACAATGTTTGTTTATATTATAGTCTTCTTGTTGCTAGTTACATTTATTTAATTTATCATACATATTCTTTAGTTTTATTTTTTTATATATGTATGTATATAGCATTCTATCAAGGGACATCCTGTGCGTTCAAAAATATTATTAAATGCGCCGCAGGTCTCAGTCTCAAAAGGAACATTTACAGAGAACAAGCAGAGGTATTAAACAATATCGCCCAAATTTTACATCTTTATCTTTTACTTTAAAAGTTCTTTTTTTTTTGGTTACTTTGTGTCAGAGCAAAGCCAAAAAAAACAAGAAAAGTTTTCTGCGCATGTTGGGTCCACATTCATGGATAAATCATAAGTGACTAATAAAATATATTCCCATTCGAACCAATGTAACTATAACAGGAATTTCATGTAAATTATAAATACGTGTGAAAAAATCTATATTATTCCATTAAATAAAAAGTTTCGTCTGTACCTGATTCTAAAACGCTTAAGGAGACACTCTGTATAATTAAAATAATAGTAAAACCTACACCACCAGGTTATATATGCTGTTACCAATTGAGATATTGAACATTACCATACTGAATTTGCACCCTGTATTTGGAATACATCCGAAATTATCTAGAAGGCTGATTCAGTAGGTATACCTATTCCAAGAACTTTACTCGATATCGGACCGTTTCCCTGGCCCGCATTTTCCCACAGATCAGTGTACACGTTTTGCCTAAGTATATACCCACTCATAAAACCCGGTGATTTACAGCCCTTGGAATACAATCCAACTTTTATAAGGAGGTATCCGAGTCGAAGGGTTTTATAGACATATTACCCTAATTTAAATTTGTTACCAGTGTACCACCTGTACGGTTACAGCGCCTTTCTTATCTTCTTTCTCGGAAGCAGCGGGTCATCAGCCTTTATTGTGAGATAAGGCAGTGTAAATTAGAAAAACTGTGTACTCAGATTGGGGTTCCTGTTTAAGCTGTAGGTAAAGTCACAGGTCAAATTTGCGGTAACATTTTCTAGACGTTAAAAGAAGGCAGAGCAGGATTTTACACTTTGCGTAGAAAAAACAATAATTTTAAAGCAACTGACTTATTTAAGATTTGGGGCAGCGCTATCGGTGTCGTTGCTGCGGTTACTTTTATCACTTATAATGATAACGAGATATGTATTGTTCTAAATAACAATAACAGGACTAAGAACACAACACAAACGAAAAACGTGATGAACAATGTCCGCCTCTGTTTATCTCACCTCACCTGAGAATACCTGGGGTATTTTTAATACCTCAGGTATTAGAAATACCTCACTTGTTAAACTTTAATTTCAGTCAACCATATGGTTTTTGAAATCTAATTTTACCCGATATTTTACGTAACCAAAGTCTCAATTTTCAGACAAAATGTACCTAGATACATATTAAAAACAAGTACAAGCAAAAATATAGTTTCAAAATTATAGAAGGTCAAACTCTACCAAATGTAAATATTTTTCTATTAGTTCTTTATTTTTTTCAACTTTCGTATTCTCTTTTCTCAAAATATTCCCGCAGAATTCTCGGGTTTAATAAAAAAGGTGAAATACTACCCAGTCTAACGATTACTTAAGAAGGCTTTGTAGACTGAACGAATGATTCTGAACTGATACCCGAAATACTGGTAAATAGTTTTCCGTCTGCCAAATCTAAAATCTAGATCAGTTACACACAGCAGACATGGTTATATTATGGTATGATTATTAGTATAACAGATAGATGGTTATAGAATTCCTATCTGACCTTGACAATGCTCAGAGCAAGGATGACAAAAAAACAACCAATTAAAGTGGCGTGTTTTTAACTATTATAGTTATGATTAAATATTATAATAATTATTTTCCCATTTATTGGACGGAAGCGGAAGCTTCCTGTTCAGTTTTTTATTGGCAATTATTTAGTTATTTTCGATACGCCACGACATCCATTACGTTCAATGGTATCCCTACGAGCCGGTTTTTCAATGATTGGTTAACATAGTTTAATCAATAGATACATAGCTATTGGAATGCGAATTTCCCTGAACATTTTTTGTATCTAAACTGATAACTTTTGGTTAACTTACGTTAACCAAGCATTAACAAAGCCTACCTAAATATTTTTAAATAAAAAGAGAACTTCTAACTAATAAAAAGCACCTATAACTAATGTCCACAATGCAATAATTGATCATCCTAAGCAAATTAAAAAATTATGCCACTGGAAAACAACATAATAACAAGAAAGTGAATGTGGCAACATTTAGCCTCCAAAAATTATATGCTAATATTATCTTATTTTTAAAATTTGAATTTTCCTGAACATTTTTTGTATCTAAATTGGTAACTTTTGGTTAAGTTACGTTAACTAAACAGTAACAAAGCCTACCTAAATATTTTTAAATGAAAAGTGGACTTCTAACTAATAAAAACCACTTATAACTAATGCCCACAATGCAATAATTGATCATCCTTCGCAAATTAAAAAATATGCCACTGGAAAACAACATAATAACAAGAAAGTAAATGTGATAACATTTACCCTCCAAAAATTATATATAAGTATAATAATAATAATAATAATAATAATATCTCTACCCCTCATTCTAATCACAATGATTAGCCCGAAAGTCGGAGACTTGTGTGGAAGAGGAGGCGGCATATTATTATTTCGCGGGCCGCATTTGCGCCCGCGCCAAATATATATTTGTATATATATTTCCTAATATTATCTCATTTTTACATTTGCCCATTGTCACTAGTGATGATTGGATTTTCCGTGTTAGCTTGATTTTTTAAAGCTTTCTTGTATCCATATTGAAAGACTCGGATATTTTCGTACCTCTGTATACGCCAGATGGGCAAATTCGATCTCAAAACATAAAAAAGATATATTATTCAATGCCCTTGACGCTTTCATATTCATCTGGAACCATTATATTGATAAATGGATCCAAGGGTAATGATAAATTGTCGTTTCAATTAAATAATTATACATCCGAACAGTTAACTTGTAAATATGTTTGATAAATTGCCTATTGTTGCCCACGGCAAAGGTACAAACACCTGGATGCAAAGCCGTTCAGGAAATTCCGAAAATGCGGCTAAATTATTTGAAGAATTCTTCAAAACGACTATTGTCAGATATTGATCGACTAGAATAACCAATTTGACACTTTTGCAACACAGTTACTTCATTTATAAAATGATTATCCTGAAAATAATGCAATAAGGAATTACTTAAACTATCTATTATTTTTTTTTTAGTTCAGATCGTAGTTCAGATTTTATTTTTAGCATGAGAAAATTTAGGTACTTAACTTTATATTATATCTAGAGAAATAGTTCAGTAAAATAATGATTTATATCGGACAAAATTAATAAAGTTTTGAAAATTGGCAGAAATGTTAAGGATAGCATACCTAAGTATTATTAAACCGAAAATTTCCCATCTCTAAGTAGTGTGCTTCATCCCCTAGGATGTTATTTCCACCACTATTTTTAGGTTTTCTATATTATCTCGGGAACGGTGCACTTTTTGATAAAAATGCATATATACAAAATTAATCCCTATAAAATTTCTACAAAAAACGTCTCTACACTTTTTAATTATTTTCAATGTTTTGTCTTCGATATTGTTAAGATCTTCGATATTAACAATGATATTGTTAATATCGAAGATCTTAACAATATCGAAGACAAAACATTGAAAATAATTAAAAAGTGTAGAGACGTTTTTTGTAGAAATTTTATAGGGATTAATTTTGTATATATGCATTTTTATCAAAAAGTGCACCGTTCCCGAGATAATATAGAAAACCTAAAAATAGTGGTGGAAATAACATCCTAGGGGATGAAGCACACTACTTAGAGATGGGAAATTTTCGGTTTAATAATACTTAGGTATGCTATCCTTAACATTTCTGCCAATTTTCAAAACTTTATTAATTTTGTCCGATATAAATCATTATTTTACTGAACTATTTCTCTAGATATAATATAAAGTTAAGTACCTAAATTTTCTCATGCTAAAAATAAAATCTGAACTACGATCTGAACTAAAAAAAAAATAATAGATAGTTTAAGTAATTCCTTATTGCATTATTTTCAGGATAATCATTTTATAAATGAAGTAACTGTGTTGCAAAAGTGTCAAATTGGTTATTCTAGTCGATCAATATCTGACAATAGTCGTTTTGAAGAATTCTTCAAATAATTTAGCCGCATTTTCGGAATTTCCTGAACGGCTTTGCATCCAGGTGTTTGTACCTTTGCCGTGGGCAACAATAGGCAATTTATCAAACATATTTACAAGTTAACTGTTCGGATGTATAATTATTTAATTGAAACGACAATTTATCATTACCCTTGGATCCATTTATCAATATAATGGTTCCAGATGAATATGAAAGCGTCAAGGGCATTGAATAATATATCTTTTTTATGTTTTGAGATCGAATTTGCCCATCTGGCGTATACAGAGGTACGAAAATATCCGAGTCTTTCAATATGGATACAAGAAAGCTTTAAAAAATCAAGCTAACACGGAAAATCCAATCATCACTAGTGACAATGGGCAAATGTAAAAATGAGATAATATTAGGAAATATATATACAAATATATATTTGGCGCGGGCGCAAATGCGGCCCGCGAAATAATAATATGCCGCCTCCTCTTCCACACAAGTCTCCGACTTTCGGGCTAATCATTGTGATTAGAATGAGGGGTAGAGATATTATTATTATTATTATTATTATTATACTTATATATAATTTTTGGAGGGTAAATGTTATCACATTTACTTTCTTGTTATTATGTTGTTTTCCAGTGGCATATTTTTTAATTTGCGAAGGATGATCAATTATTGCATTGTGGGCATTAGTTATAAGTGGTTTTTATTAGTTAGAAGTCCACTTTTCATTTAAAAATATTTAGGTAGGCTTTGTTACTGTTTAGTTAACGTAACTTAACCAAAAGTTACCAATTTAGATACAAAAAATGTTCAGGAAAATTCAAATTTTAAAAATAAGATAATATTAGCATATAATTTTTGGAGGCTAAATGTTGCCACATTCACTTTCTTGTTATTATGTTGTTTTCCAGTGGCATAATTTTTTAATTTGCTTAGGATGATCAATTATTGCATTGTGGACATTAGTTATAGGTGCTTTTTATTAGTTAGAAGTTCTCTTTTTATTTAAAAATATTTAGGTAGGCTTTGTTAATGCTTGGTTAACGTAAGTTAACCAAAAGTTATCAGTTTAGATACAAAAAATGTTCAGGGAAATTCGCATTCCAATAGCTATGTATCTATTGATTAAACTATGTTAACCAATCATTGAAAAACCGGCTCGTAGGGATACCATTGAACGTAATGGATGTCGTGGCGTATCGAAAATAACTAAATAATTGCCAATAAAAAACTGAACAGGAAGCTTCCGCTTCCGTCCAATAAATGGGAAAATAATTATTATAATATTTAATCATAACTATAATAGTTAAAAACACGCCACTTTAATTGGTTGTTTTTTTGTCATCCTTGCTCTGAGCATTGTCAAGGTCAGATAGGAATTCTATAACCATCTATCTGTTATACTAATAATCATACCATAATATAACCATGTCTGCTGTGTGTAACTGATCTAGATTTTAGATTTGGCAGACGGAAAACTATTTACCAGTATTTCGGGTATCAGTTCAGAATCATTCGTTCAGTCTACAAAGCCTTCTTAAGTAATCGTTAGACTGGGTAGTATTTCACCTTTTTTATTAAACCCGAGAATTCTGCGGGAATATTTTGAGAAAAGAGAATACGAAAGTTGAAAAAAATAAAGAACTAATAGAAAAATATTTACATTTGGTAGAGTTTGACCTTCTATAATTTTGAAACTATATTTTTGCTTGTACTTGTTTTTAATATGTATCTAGGTACATTTTGTCTGAAAATTGAGACTTTGGTTACGTAAAATATCGGGTAAAATTAGATTTCAAAAACCATATGGTTGACTGAAATTAAAGTTTAACAAGTGAGGTATTTCTAATACCTGAGGTATTAAAAATACCCCAGGTATTCTCAGGTGAGGTGAGATAAACAGAGGCGGACATTGTTCATCACGTTTTTCGTTTGTGTTGTGTTCTTAGTCCTGTTATTGTTATTTAGAACAATACATATCTCGTTATCATTATAAGTGATAAAAGTAACCGCAGCAACGACACCGATAGCGCTGCCCCAAATCTTAAATAAGTCAGTTGCTTTAAAATTATTGTTTTTTCTACGCAAAGTGTAAAATCCTGCTCTGCCTTCTTTTAACGTCTAGAAAATGTTACCGCAAATTTGACCTGTGACTTTACCTACAGCTTAAACAGGAACCCCAATCTGAGTACACAGTTTTTCTAATTTACACTGCCTTATCTCACAATAAAGGCTGATGACCCGCTGCTTCCGAGAAAGAAGATAAGAAAGGCGCTGTAACCGTACAGGTGGTACACTGGTAACAAATTTAAATTAGGGTAATATGTCTATAAAACCCTTCGACTCGGATACCTCCTTATAAAAGTTGGATTGTATTCCAAGGGCTGTAAATCACCGGGTTTTATGAGTGGGTATATACTTAGGCAAAACGTGTACACTGATCTGTGGGAAAATGCGGGCCAGGGAAACGGTCCGATATCGAGTAAAGTTCTTGGAATAGGTATACCTACTGAATCAGCCTTCTAGATAATTTCGGATGTATTCCAAATACAGGGTGCAAATTCAGTATGGTAATGTTCAATATCTCAATTGGTAACAGCATATATAACCTGGTGGTGTAGGTTTTACTATTATTTTAATTATACAGAGTGTCTCCTTAAGCGTTTTAGAATCAGGTACAGACGAAACTTTTTATTTAATGGAATAATATAGATTTTTTCACACGTATTTATAATTTACATGAAATTCCTGTTATAGTTACATTGGTTCGAATGGGAATATATTTTATTAGTCACTTATGATTTATCCATGAATGTGGACCCAACATGCGCAGAAAACTTTTCTTGTTTTTTTTGGCTTTGCTCTGACACAAAGTAACCAAAAAAAAAAGAACTTTTAAAGTAAAAGATAAAGATGTAAAATTTGGGCGATATTGTTTAATACCTCTGCTTGTTCTCTGTAAATGTTCCTTTTGAGACTGAGACCTGCGGCGCATTTAATAATATTTTTGAACGCACAGGATGTCCCTTGATAGAATGCTATATACATACATATATAAAAAAATAAAACTAAAGAATATGTATGATAAATTAAATAAATGTAACTAGCAACAAGAAGACTATAATATAAACAAACATTGTAATTAAAAAAAAAACAAAATTAAAAATGCATCATAGTTTACTTATGTTCTTTGCTGAACTTATGGTTAGGTTATGTTATTACTTTATTTCTATAATCCTGGCTAATTTATATGAATTTTTATGAACAAATTTTTAAAATTGAAGAAAATAAGTAGAGATAATTAAATAAGTTTTACTTTTAACCTCTATAATGAACCTACCTATACAGGGTGGGCGAAATTCGAGGCTCACTATTGGGATCTCGGAAACGGTAAGAGATACGAAAACGGTATCATAGTTTACTTATGTTCTTTGCTGAACTTATGGTTAGGTTATGTTATTACTTTATTTCTATAATCCTGGCTAATTTATATGAATTTTTATGAACAAATTTTTAAAATTGAAGAAAATAAGTAGAGATAATTAAATAAGTTTTACTTTTAACCTCTATAATGAACCTACCTATACAGGGTGGGCGAAATTCGAGGCTCACTATTGGGATCTCGGAAACGGTAAGAGATACGAAAACGGTTAAATTGGGGCAAAGTTGCGTAATTTTGTGACCAATAATATGCCGTCAAGAAATTCAGAATATCTACATTCGTTTTTGAGTTATTTCAAAAAAACAAATTTTTGATTTTTCGTTTTAAATTTTTTTTAGCTTTATTTGAGACGGTATCAAAAAACTGACAATACTTTTTCATTGCCACTTTTTATGCTCTATAACGTGGCAGTACAAAATTTCCGTTACGGCGTTTCGTCCGATCAGGACTATCTTCAACTTTATTTTTTTTAAATAGGGACCCATAATGTTTCTTACGAAAAACGATAGGATTTTTTATTCTGATTCCAATGATGTATGATACTTTATAGTTTTAATTATTCTTTTTGCTCAAATACTAGGAATAACTTTTAAGACGATCGAATCTAGTATGCTTTGGGCTGATGACAGTTAGAAAACAATTTTAATTGTCAATACAATTTGACGTTTAAAGAGCTTCGCTTGTTTGCAAAATAATGGTGGCCTGTTTGAACATACACTTTAATTTAAGAAAATTTTAATTTTAGATTCCGCTGACAAAAATATTTCTGTTATTACTATAAATTACTTTGTTATCATTATTTTAAATTTAATTATACGGTACAACTTGTGTTACCATATAAAACCAAATTTGAACATTCAATAACATGATTTTGGATTATTATTTTGTATTCTCCTGTAAATACTGTTATGTTCAAAACTACCGTTTTCTCTCAATTGTCTGTGCAGTTTCGAAAATGTCGTTCTATGTGGTTGTGGCCTTTCTGGGTATGTTTTAAAATATGTTTGTTCAGATCTGGTTAAATTTTTGTTACATTTATAATAAATTTCAATCATATCACATTTTTCTTGATTTGTAAACGGCATTATTACTTATTATTTAAAGCGAAGCTCTTTAAACATCAAATTGTATTGACAATTAAAATTGTTTTATAACAAATGTCATCATCCCAAAGCATACTAGATTCGATCGTCTTAAAAGTTATTCCTAGTATTTGAGCAAAAAGAATAATTAAAACTATAAAGTATCATACATCATTGGAATCAGAATAAAAAATCCTATCGTTTTTCGTAAGAAACATTATGGGTCCCTATTTAAAAAAATAAAGTTGAAGATGGTCCTGATCGGACGAAACGCCGTAACGGAAATTTTGTATTGCCACGTTATAGAGCATAAAAAGTGGCAACGAAAAAGTCTTGTCAGTTTTTTGATATCGTCTCAAATAAAGCTAAAAAAAATTTAAAACGAAAACTCAAAATTTTGGTTTTTTTGAAATAACTCAAAAACGACTGTAGATATTCTGGATTTCTTGACGGCATATTATTGGTCACAAAATTACGCAACTTTGCCCCAATTTAACCGTTTTCGTATCTCTTACCGTTTCCGAGATCCCAATAGTGAGCCTCGAATTTCGCCCACCCTGTATACCACAAGAAAGAAAATTTTATCCTAAAAAATATGATGTAAGAATACATGGTGTTCCATTGAACTTAAAAAAAAAATTGTTATTTGAATTTCCCACAATATAACGATAGATATAGAACATTTAACATAGCATTGTTGAATTTATCTTTCCTCTAAGTGTAGCACAGCTTAAGCTCTTTCCTTTTGCCAAGAACCAAATAAATCCGTGCTAAAAAGTTAGGTATAAATGTTCTCGTAAACGATTGCACCTGTCAAATTGTTTATAAAATGTCAAATAGAAACGGCTGGGTTTAGCTCTAGGGTACGCTATATATTTTTTATTCAGAATATCATGCTCTTTTCGGAAAAGCAAAAATATACAGGGTGTTTCATTTAAAATAAGCAAGTTGACATAGACTTCCGGTATAACCAGAAATAGAGAACAACCGATATTAAAAGAAGCAGATAACTTTCCAAAATAACATATATCAAAATTTCAAATTTATATCCCTATTAGTTTTGGAGATACGTCTAGTAAGGGGTCACCGTGAGTGACCCCGTATAAATTTTTTTAAACAGAACACAGTTTATGAGAATTTATAATTTAGAAAACGATTTTGGTTGGTTTCATATCGGAGTGTTGAAATTTAAAATGTGATACATACTCGTATATTCTCAAGATATAACATCAGCATTCGTCGACAGCTCCATCTATGGCATACTCACTAAGTGGTGGCGCTCATGAATGATTTCTACATTTCACGATTTGTCGATGTACAGGTCAATTTACACAGAGAAGAGTCTGTAAAAAATCCGAAAGAGCGAAGAAATTGTAAAATATGAAAATTCGCCCTGTATACTAATAACAGACTTGTTTGCTTAAGGATCTGTTGAAGGAACAGTAGCGGGGAGCGCCAATGACTTGACTAGGTAGATTCATCTACCCAACTAATAAAAGCTATTGGCGATTCAAATTACCGATGAGGGCGCTGCAAATTGTAAACAAATATTGAGGAAGACGAGTAAAAATTTTGTATTTCATATCACATCATGTAGCAATTTAGCATTCATCTGACATAAATATAGTGACTTCATGTGCTAGTGAAGGTGAAATAAAGGATGAAAAGAGTGGTAAAAGCAGTCAAACGTCCCATAATTCATTCATTGCTAATTATATGAATTTTTTGGGTTGAAACAGGTGCCCTAGTTTTTGTTTACTTACATTTCGGACTAAAATAAGTGTGATAAACTGTATGGTGATACCATATTAGTGCTTGTTTTTTGTTAAATAATGTTTAAATTAAAATATATTCTGCTTTTATAAGACTAATAATAGAAAAGTATAGACAAACTGCAACAAAGTGTTGTGTAAATAAACGTGTTCCCTGTTATTAAATTGTTACGTGTCTTTTGGAGACATGAGTGAGAAAAAGTTTCTTATACTAGGGCCAAACTTCAACTTATCTTCTATCTTCAACACTTCTATGGACACATTTTGTGGAAAGACACCCATAAACACGGCAGTTTGTGTTGTGCTGATTTCTTTTGAATGCCATTTTCAAATTTAAAAATAAAGATGTACAAATACTAACTACGTCGTTTTTAACTTTGTAATAATAAAAAATCACAAGCACCACTAAATTATTACGTTAAACAAACTCAAATACGTGTTATTTATTATTATATCAGCAATAAGCCTCCAAAAATTACCTTTTAAGTAGGTTCGAATATTTTCATGCAGAGTGCGCATTCATTTTTGGAATCGCCAATTGCTGTCAGAGCAATTTCACAAGTTACGATGACACTAATTAAAATTACTAAAATTAATATCTTTTCCATGGTCTAGAAATGCATTATGTAATTATAAGAGGAGGTGTGTAAATACAGAGCTGTGTGGGGCTATTAACGTGTCGGGTTTTGAGATTTTTGATGAACTTAATAACATTTATCAGGAGTATCCAATTATAAGAAGTGATAGTAATTAATGCCACATCTAAAAACTGTTAACGAATTTGGCTAGAGATAATTAGAATCGTATTTTGGTGTTCATAATTTGCCCTGTAGAGGTTCTAATAACAGACTTGTTTGCTTAGGGATCTGTTGAAGGAGCAGTAGCGGGGAGCGCCAATAACTTGACTAGGTAGATTCATCTACCCAACTAATAAAAGCTATTGCTGTCAGAGCAACTTCACAAGTCACGATGACACTAATTAAAATTACTAAAATTAATATCTCTTCCCTGGTCTGGGAATGCATTATGTAATTATAAGAGAAGGAGGAAATACAGAGCGCTGTGGGGCTATTAACGTGTCGGGTTTTGATATTTTTAACGAACTTAATAACATTTATTACGAGTATCCAATTATAAGTGATAGTAATTAATGCCACATCTAAAAATTGTTAACGAATTTGGCTAGAGATAATTAGAATCGTGTTTTTGGTGTTTCATAATGAGGGCGTGTATTCATCAGCGGGTATATTTTGAGTTTGCTAGTTCTCTTTGCATGTCATGTAATTTGGCAAATTGCATATAGGTATATCAAGTTCCGAACACCCCATAATTTGAGTGATGTTTTTTTATTATTTGTTGGCTATTGTAATTTTTTAAGGCATTTGTATGAAAAATAGTAGTTTAGTAAATGTATTTCATTTAACAATTATTCATATATTATACTACATCTTCGCAGATTTGTCAGTGAAAAAATGGGATATAGTTTTTAAGGGAAATTACGGAACTTTATCAGGTTAGACAGAAAATATGTAAAATATTTTAGCTCGCTTATAGCCTTTCAGCACAGGGTCATTAATTATTCTTTGATACTTTCGTTTGTTACTTGCGTTTTTAAGTTAGTTTAAATTAAATTGCTTTCGTTGTTATTTTGTTTACTCCATACTGATGAGAATAGAATAAGTTTCAAACTACGCATTTTCCGTATGACCATCATAGGCATTTTGTTCCGCCTAGAGGTAGATAGCAAAAAGTGTATTCGTTTAACCGTAAAGAGGTATATTTTAGGAGGAAACAGAATGAAATCTATGTTTTGGTTGCCTAAGTTTGGTTTCAATGGCTTTAGTAGTGTGTATGAAAAGGTATTAAACTATATCTCACACTTTTATATTCAACAGTTGTATTTTTATACTTAAGCTATACACTGAGAAAATGATTTATTCAGATAAATAAAATTTCTTACCACCCATTAAATTATTTATTTGTATTTGTCGAATTAAAGATCTAATTGGTATTAACGTGGCATTTATTTCAATGGGAATATGAAATATTTAATATTATCTAATAAATTTAATTGCCAAGGAGAAAAATAATCAATCTGTTGAATTAAGTGTTTAGTTTTCGCAGACGGATTTATTTGGAATTACTTAATTAATTTACTGTAGAAAAATGAACTTTAGTTTTCCAAAATGAGACGAGTAGGTATTTATAGTTACCAAATATGTACCTACCTAGTATATTTAAATGTACATATACCTACTTTTCACTCAGTGTATTGAGAATTGCATAACCCCAATTTAAATTTTATGGTATGGGTTGAACGATTTTACATTCTTTGGCATATATATTTTATACCTATCTAGTATTGTGTCTAAAAAAATATTTAAATTTTTTTCCTCCACCTAATGCTTCTTTTCCATTTTGAAATAATCTGTTCGATAAAAAACGAGCGGAAAAGTTTCTGATGATAATCCTATGACTGTCAAAACAATCCGCGGATTTACGGATCTATGAATTCTGATTTCTGTTTGCGAATTTGGTAGTTTGTAAATTCAATCATCATAATAATTACAAGTGGAATGACAAACCGCAGACTTAATTTAATTTTTAATATAATTTGATTTTAAACTTTTTTTTGTGTAAATTTCCATAACATTAAATTCTTCCATAAAGGTGATTTTATAAACCGACACTAGAATTCTGTATAAAAAGATACTTTGAAACGTTTCATCAGCCATTGATGAATGGCCGATGTATTATGCATTAATTATTGCATCACAAACTGTTTTAAACTAATGTCATTTTTTCTTACTTTTTTTACATTTTATCCAATTCTACATCCGTTAAGCTACAACTAATGTTGCCTTTTGTGCTTGCGCTGCTGAATATGATGCCCATTTTCAGGCAATTCTGAAAATGTCATTAGCACACCGTTGAAATTATAAAAGCACCGAACACCTAAATTAGACAAATACGAAAGAAGTCGTACTTGAATAGTGTACGTCAAGGTGTGTGGGTAGGTAACCAAATTATTCTAAACTATTCCGAGAAAGCCTTAATAATATCACTCAGTTCAAGGCTCCAACGACTTGTTCGGGTAATTAGGAATAGTTTATTTGCTGACTAGAGCCTGTCATCATCATTGACTCGTTGCCAATCCTTTAAATGGATAAATTAAAAATTCAACACATCCTAAGGTGCATGGAGCGTTATTGTATATTCTTAATTTATTGCAAATTGTTATCTTATACATAATTTTTCCTGTTCTCTCTATTTTTAAATGCAAACCATTAGTTATAATAATTTACTTTCCACACTAAACGTCAATCACCGAAAAATACATTGTGTTGGGATTCTCCTTGATTTTCGCGATTGAAAGATGTTTTGAAAAAAACGCTTCTGTTAATTATTAAGTAGATAAATAAATTGTAAAAGGAATGCAGACGGAACTTCTCAAATCGGAGGCCAGAATTTGAAACGGGCATTATTGAAACTTATTCGTATTTATCTACAGGGTGAGTTGACTAAAAGTTTCATACTTCATTTTCATGGAAAATCCGGAGACATGGCGGTTTTTATACACATTTATTGACGTGTTAAAAAAATACTTGCAGAATATAAAATATAGTCCTATAGTGGGACACCCTGTATATCTACGATTTTTTTACAAATCGCTACGAATAATAACTAAGAATATAGAACTTTGAGTATAGTATAGAGACTCAAAGTTTTCTTCTAGCAGTTGTGTTTGCCGCCAAACCCTATGCATGCTGAATGTTAATAATTTAGTTTTCGCATATAATATATCTATGAATGATTTGATAGACTATTAAACATTAAAGGATATATTCAGGTTACTTAAAATTATCTTAATTTCTCTCAAGTGGATATTCAACAAATAATTCAAAAGTGTTAAGTAATGCATTTGATACTCGGTGGAACACTTCTCAATGATACGTTTGCATGGTTTATAGCAGAGAGGCCTTTTCTTATAGACAGATATAGGTCTAGAAACAGTAATAAATACGTGTGGGTCAAAATATAAATTTTATAATAGTCACTTAAATGTTCTTAAGACAGAAATCTTTCCAATCAAGCATACTTTGTATATTTACAATGCCATAATAAATCAATCACAATCAAGTAGTAACTTTTCTTCTTTTCACAGAAGAATATATCTTCCAAAATTTTTCCTATAACTTTCTTTCCACAAAAAATATATAAAAAATATTGACCATCACCATGTTGTTAATGTTAATGCATTCTTCCAATCGCCATTCAAAAAATAATTACAGTTAATCATGTATGAATAATTTCTTATCCTTTCTTTTTATGGTAAGCGTATATTTTTTTTAGTTTTTGTGAACTGAAGGTCACTCGTCAATTTAAATCCTTTGTTACTCTTTGACTAATTGCTTGTATGATATTTCATAATCACCTTTGACTGTGCTCACATTAATTATTAATTGGAATTATTAGTTTAATATAATGTTGCTTTCAACCAATCAGTGGCGTGCTACTTTGTTTAATACACTTAATACTTTGTTTAATTTGTTTGGAAATATACCATTTGTCAAATGTACCATATGAATTTTGTCAGATTTTTAGGTATTTTGTTTTGAAAAGTGTATCATTTTCTATCATTAAAGTATTTTCATCAATAATAGTCTGTTGTAAAAATTGAAAAAGGTCGCAAACGATGAATTTATTCAATAATTTTGATATAGAAATTAATGTAATTTTGCTGAAAGTATCTGTTGAGACTATCAGTTGTTTTCTTAGAAGGGAAACTTCAAGAAACATGTTAATCCGGTAAAAGATTTTAGTTTTAGTGATCGTTATAATTTTTTATTGACTGCCTCTAATTCGTTTTAGAAGGAACTGTGATTGTGTGGATGGTTGAACTCGACTTTATTTCATTGAGTGAAAATACAACATCACAAAATAAAAAATAACTAACTCTGTGGAGCCGGTGGCTCAGGGCTTAGCGTCTCGATCGCTGAACCCAGAGGTCGTGGGTTCTAATTCCCATTCCACCAAACAATTTTTCATTAAATTGTTTACTCGTAGATCAAGGCTTATTCGCAGGGATGGCTTGGCAACCATCCTGGTGATGGCCTAGGATGGGAAGAATGTCAACTTGGTGTTAATGTGAGGGAGACATCAGTTGATGTTTGACTTGTCCCCCTAACTAATGAGGTTTTCCAGGTTTCCCTCATTCCAGCACTGAATGGTCGTTAGGGCCTACCAACGTAAGTCGTTCCTGAGGCGCAAATGCGGGGCGCGAAATAATAATATGCCGCCCCCTCTCTCACACAAGTCCCAGACTTTCGGGCTAATCCTTGTGATTAGAATGAGGGGTAGAGATATTATTATTATTATTATTACGTATTATACCCTGTACGTATCTTGTTTCTTAGCTTGATTTAAACGATGCGAGTATGTTACCAAATATTCACTATTGACTGGATTTTGTTGCGTTGATTTGCTGTTTCTGGAAAGATAAGCCTTGTATATTATACGCGTTGTTATTTCTGGAAAAAGAAACATTTTCACCATCCAGTTCCACTTTCTCCAGAATTCCCAATTTACTTCGTTAAAGACGTAGGTAAAAAATAAGATAATTGGTTGCCTCGTTTCGGCGTAGCAGCCGTTCTGAGCCCCTAACCCAGATATCCGTAATTAATTAATACATAAAGTATATTCCCAAATTGGATTATGTTCTTCATAATAAGCGCCTCACTAATTATCTAATTCCGTCATATTATACTCCCAGGCTAATTAGACCAGATGGAAGAGATTGCTGTAATTATTTCGGATCATTAAGGAATAATTGGTAGAAAACATCGAACTGTGGGATGTGGTTATCGGAACTCAAGACACCTGCCCAATGGTAACTGGTTCAGAGTCAGTGGCGGAGCTAGTGATTGGAGTTAAATTTCTTTTTCTGAAAACGCACCCCTTACAACTTTTAACATGTGATAATATACAGAGTATATATAAATTTGGTCCCGAACCAGTACTTGGGGGTCTGCCTAGTTATGTAACAAAGTCTATTGAAAACTGGCTCAAGAAGATCAGAGGAAGAATGGTCGAACTGGACAGGGCTGCGACAAGCCAAGCTCTTAATTGAAGGGCCTTGGTCGAACGCACCTCGATCAATACTTGCGCTAAGTCATAATAGCATAAGGATTGTCACAGGACAGGTCACGGACATCTCAACAAGCACCTTAACACTATCGGCCTTAGTGACACTAGAAGGTGCACATTTTGCGGACACGATGACGAGGACTCCATTCACCTCCTCTGTCGCTGTGCCTGCCTTATGGTCAAGAAACACAAACATTTCTCCTGCCCCAGGACATTAGAGAGCTTTCCCTGGAACGGGTGTTGGCCTATGCGCATAGCACGGGTCTCTTCCAGTACCTCTCGACTAGCGGCAGGCACAATAGGTCGAAAGACCTGAGACTGCGGGTAACCCCGCCGCCTTCCAACAACAACATATAAATTTGGTCGTTTAAACATTACACTTTAAAAGCAACTTCAAAGCTTAGAAGGAAGAAGGTACATATTGTTGAACAAATATGTATTGTCAGCTCAATAAGTTGATCATTTTTCGATAAAAAAAATCCTTGAGAGCCTACACTGATAGAAACATTAACATGCCACCTATTAAAATGACTGAAAAGATACGACTAATACTGCTGAAGATTTTGAATAGTTCCAAAGTACCAGGGAGACCATTGAGAGGTTAGAAAGTACCAAATTTCCGTGAGAGGGTCCACTGATAAAAACATTAAACATGCCACCTATGAAAATGACTGAATACGACCAATGCTGCTGAAGATTTTGCATAGTTCTAAAGTACCAGGGAGACACCATTTTTGGTAAGACATTGGTGAGGTGAATCTTCCAATGTAAGATCGAAAGAAGTTACCACGTATTTTATTGCTATTTTCTTGTGTTGTTTGTGTCTTTTTCTCAACCTAACGAGTTAGTCCAGCTTTCTTTGACGCGTTTGTCGAAATCTCATCATTTAAACATGCTTAAGAAGAGATAGGTACATCCATTTAGATATTGAAATGTAGTATATTCAGTCTTTTCTGTTTCATAATTTTGTTCTTCTTGCATATTTTCATGAAAAGAACTATCTAGTACTATCTCAGAACGTATTCTCAGGATAGAGTTTTATAGGATAGAGACAAAGTTAGATACCATTTATTTTTAAAGTTTGAGACATAGTCCCACACTCCCCCATACCAAAATTAAAACATTCACCGATGGTCGAGTTTAGGTGAAGTTAGACTTTTGCCGAACATACAGCATTTGTTTCAGCGTCTTCAGTAAAAAGAAAGGAACTATCCTTTTTGTTATGCTATTCGTTCTATATTATTGAAAATCTCGATCCACTTAACAGTTTTGTTAATTTCAAATCTTTAAGACATTGTTGTCTTCAAAGAGAATACTGCAAGACTTTTTTAGCTGATATTTTTCAGACTTCTATTCAGTATGTTCTTGAAAGTGTGCCGTTGCATATGGCAAATCGGGGCTGCCCCCTTTAAACACGTCACTGTCCGGATCTCATTATTTTTGTCGGGTAGATGCGCTGCCAGAAATCAAATTATTATATCTGCTCGGTCTCTTAATAGCCTTGTAGAGATGTGTTGTAATGTGATGTTTATCTGTTCTTTCTGCTTTTATTAAAATTAAATATTGCTCTTTATCTCCTAGCTAATTTAGTTTGCTTGTTTTATTTGTTTTGATTATTAATTCATATATAGAGTAAGAAAGATACATTTTATCTTAATACGATCAGAAAATGAATAAGGCGGGCGTGCTTGAACTTTTTATTACGAGGGCATATATCTATCTGAACGCGCTGTTCCATTAATAATTAACTGAATAATTGTACATGACTTCAGTTTAATATTGTGGTTAGCCTTAATGGTATAATAATATTTTAATCTCTAAATAAGTTAAATCTTTCGAACACCGTTTCGTATTACCTTTTTCATTAGCTTTCGTAATCTTAAGATTTACTTGCATTAAGCCATCTTGATTACGATAACCAAGGACAGAATTTTAGATTTTAATGTCTAAATTGAAATCGAATGAACTGATGTTCGTTGTAAACCATATGATGCGATATACTAGATGGCCCCTTTTTACTACTAATAACAACCCAAAATTTACTGGGATTACAGTCATAAGCTTCATAAGATTTATTGACATCACTTAAAGTTGTTCATAAAAATAAGCAGTAGCTGACTCTAATTTATGAAATTATTCAAGTATACTTTTTTGTTCAGTTTTTGTTCAATGATTTAGTTTTAATCATCTCCAGATGATGCCAACTTGGTTGGTGAATCGCTCGTTGAGTGCAGTGTAGGTGATTTTGGTGTTATGTGGAATGTGGAAAACTATGTCGGAGATATTCAAGTACTTGCCAATTGTAGATTAGGTTACATAGCATCGAAAAATTAGCCTTACGGAAATTGTCACAGTGATTATAATGAACCGGAAAATTTACTTATTTTTAACTTGTAACTAAAATTAAATTTAGGTGAAATGTCCAAGGCTGGATTGTATTTATCCTCTTCCACAACGGTATCGTCAGATCGCTCAACCAAATTATTTGAACTGCACAAAACCAAATCAAGGATTCCACCAAATGCATTCAAAACAAAGTTGAATTGCTGTACTTAAGTCAAGTACACTAGCTAAATTATTTAATCCCGAAATTCGACGGTTGAATTGGTGGTCTGCAAGCTATACTGAGTAATCACTAATATAAAAATCACCCATTATCAATATATTAGAATGGAGCAAATAATCAATGGATCCAATAATTTTAAATAATCTTTCGTAGTTCGCGGTTTTCGAAGGAATATACAAAACCATTTAATTATATTGAAGTACTTTCAGGAATGATATTGAAGAACTTTCAGAAGTAATTTTTGCAGATACCGCATCGGTAAAAGGCAAAAAATGAAAATCCAGAGATGATAGATCTAATAATGTATAGGCATAGTCGTCATGAACGGCAATTAATACACCACCGCCTTTCGTTCTATTAGTAGATGCAAAGTCTCGATCAACTCTATAAACTATATAATTACCTTCGAAAAATTCACAATCCAAGTTTTCGGCATCTTTCTCAATTAATTATGCCTCTTTGTTCGATATGTAAAAAGTTTATGATTTTACTTTTCCTCTAACATTAATTTAGCTTCGACAGGACAATAATTAGTGATAATTTTGTCAGAAAGGAGAGTTTAAAATGTTAAACGTAAATAATAAAAGCATGTATAAAAAACTGTGATAAAAATCACAAAATCGTGATCGAATTAAAATAATAAATTAACCTATTACTAATCAGTCGATCTACATTGCTATTCCAATTACGAAAATTAGTTACCTAACTGACCTTTTCGCATACGTTTCCCTTCATTTTGGCCGCTGTGGTGTTTTTTCTGATGAAACAAATACCTCGATCACGATTTAAAAGCCTTCAGTAACTCGTATGCACTTCAATGTTTTTTTATGAAAGTTTAAATTGCTGTGCCACGCCCGTCGATATGAGTATGGAACAAGATTGAAATTAACACTTTAATATACAGTTCATTCACTCAACCTGATGATTATTTCAAGAAATTGGTGTGGATCCTTAAGAAAACATAATAAACTTGATACAGTGTGAACATAACCTCAATTAAATATTCATAGCTTAAGATTTTAGAAGACCTCTATTACGTGTTGGAACAAACATATTAATAAAGATGTTTTGAATTCCTGTTATTTCTATGTAAATTTAACACTACCGACTAAATGCCACGTGGTCAGAAAACACGACAGTGGTAACTCCAGTTGAGTTGAACTAATAATGCTTCTATTTGATTCACTAATTTACCTGAATTTACGAACAAAAGTCCACCAGTACCGAACTCGATTAAAAATCCAACCATGCTAACTGAAAATTACGACCACGTCTGGGAAAACAATTCCCAGCATGTTTATTTGCTGAAGCCTCTTCTTTGTAATGGCCAGGATATAAATCATAATCACACGGTGTAAGATACGAACACTCCGAGTTTTGTACCAATTATCGTACTGAAATAGTGTATCCGACGATCAGATGGTGTTATTATTGAGTTATATAGGTATTATTTCTTTCGTTGGCTGGTTATTTTTTAATTTGATCGGGTACAAACGATATAAACAAGTCGTGAGATTTTACGAGCAGATTTACGAGGGTAGGCGGAGAATAACAGGTATCGCCCTTCGTATATAATTTTGTGTAAATCAATTTGGTTTATTGCTGGGATATGGTCAACAATTTCAGTAATTACCTCTGTAATAGACTTGAGTAGCGCCTGAAATTAATTCCATTGAGGTAATTTAAAGTAGCCTGTGGCCGGTGTCCGCTTTCTTCATGTTATTATTCGGGGCAGGCAGACAATTAAAAAAACAATCTACATTTAAAAAAACTTTAATGAGTCTTGGCCTGCCATTGTTATTTCTACGATGTTTTATCCTTTCAATTAGCTGAATTAAACTTTATATAATACGTTTTTGATGGGATTTTACGGCAATTTCTCGGATGAGCTTTGTTAATTGATTAGTTTTTCTACGCGTGAAGGGGGATGAAATTCGGTCTGTGGGTGAAACGATACAAGTAGATTTAATACAATGCGTTATATGTCGTGAAAACCAGCTCTTTGGACAAGTAAATTTAGTACTTATAATGAAACAACAATAATTTTAAGCACTCGCTGGGCATAATATACAGGGTGTTAGTTAAACATGCGGCAAAAATTCAAGAGGTTATTCCTTGGACTATTCTAAGGATATTTTATCCTTTGATGATTTTTGAAAAAGCGCTTTGTTGCGAAGATATAGGGCGAAAAAAATTTTCAACAAATAATAATTTATTACTAAAAATTACATGCAACACTTCTGAACCTACAAGAATTGTTCAAAATGGCTACCTCCAGCTTGGATGCAACCATCCATATACTCCCGAACTCTTTCAAAAAGACCAGGGTCGTTTCTTATTGAGTTACACCCAGCAATTATCCGATTTCTTAAATCGTCCACATCTTCCACTGGCCTAGTATAAACTAATGACTTTAGATGGCCCCATAGGAAATAATCCAGGGGGTTTAAGTCCGGGGATCCCCGTATGTTGCTGCTAAAAAATCTCGAGCAACTACACTAAAATGAGGTGGTGCAGCATCATGCATAAACCACATTGCCTTGTAGCCAATGGTACATCCTCCAAAAACTGAGGTAGTGTTTGTTCCAAAAAGTTGCGGTATACTTCTCCGGTAAGTCTTCCTGGTAGAAATACCGGTCCAATTAGCCAGTCACCCACAATTCCAACCCAAACGTTCAACGAGAACTGACGTTGAAATTGATCTTCACAAATCTTATGTGGATTTTTGTCAGCCCACACATGGTTATTGTGGAAATTCCTTATTGCATTTCGAGAGAAACTGGGTTCATCGGTAAAAAGAATCAGCGTAAGTAGTTGAGGGATTTCAACCAATGTCAACCAAAAGCCATTGACAAAATGCAATACGTGGAGCAAAATCCGCAGGAAGAAGTGCCTGAACGCGTTGAATGTGGTATGGGTACAACAAATTATCTCTCAGAATTTTCCAAACAGTCCAATTACTTACATTCAAAGTATTTGCAATTCTTCGCGTAGAAAGAAGTACCTGGATCTTCTATCATGTCTTCTTCTATCTTGTCCAGTACATTCTCTTATACGTCTACCGTTCTTACAGTTCTTGGCCTTCCTGGTCCTCCATTTCGCTTCAATATTCCCGTTTCTCGAAGACGTTAATGAATACTTTGAAATATTTTTCTATCGGGAGCAATGTGGTTAGGAAATCGTACAATGTACAGTCGCCTAGCTTCTAATGCATTGCCATCAGCAAGTCCATAAATAAAATGCATGTCAGCCATCTCGGCATTCGTATAGCGAGTCATGATAGAGGACTTTACTAACAACCGTTTACACGTCAAATAGCCAAACGTCAATCAATCTTAACAAATGCGACACATACAAACTACAAAAACACAACATACAAAAATATACAAAATAATCACTCCGAAGTATCACGGGATGTTGGTAAGAAAAAACAACTCCTTTTTCTTACATGTCTTTTACTTGATACGTCCAGTGAAGTACGCACGCCATACTTTTATTTCACCTACATTAATAATGTGAAAAATACCAAAATTGGATTTGTAAATTTTTTTTCGCCCTATATCTTCGCAACAAAGCGCTTTTTCAAAAATCATCAAAGGATAAAATATCCTTAGAATAGTCATATTATAGAATAACCTCTTGAATTTTTGCCGCATGTTTAACTAACACCCTGTATATGTGCTTTTGTTTTGGTAAATTTTGTACTTATATCTACTTATAATAACCACAATAACAATATTTTTGTAATAAACTGGATAAAGGGAATCGTACCGTAGCTCCCAGTGCAAATAATGCGCAGCTACTAATAGACATCGATATTTTGATATATGGAAAGGTTTTCCTTATGTAACTATTAATTTCATCCGTAGTCTGTACGACGAGGCTACCAACATTATGTATCAATCAGATTTCCTTTGAGGAAGCTTTCAAATTTTAATTTTAAACGCAATTATTTTTAAAACGATTGAAATGATTTAACTACTTAAGTACTTGATATAATAAATTATGATTGAAAAAATAAAGTTTCAACAATGTATAATCACAGAGGACACAGACCAGAGGCGAAAGCTTGCGGCGGTGTCTTTGATGTTTAATGGCCCATTTTCGATACCAGTTACGTCTACACTGAGAGAAATAATTGCTTAATTCTAACAATACCACCTTACTATAGGTACTCTGAAAGAAGTGTTTAATGATTATCGTTAACGGCTTTTGTAGATTAAGTATATCAATACAATAATTCACCTTATGTAATGTAACTAAACCACAGAGGACCTAGAACAGAGACGAAGGCTAGTGGCGGCGTCTTTGATGTTTAATGGCCCATTTTCTGTACCAGTTACATCTACACTAAGAGAAATAATTGCTTAATTCTAACAATACTACCTTACTATACTCTGAAAGAAGTGTTTAATGATACTTGTGGTTGTGACTGATCTGTTATATTACTTATATTACTAATGTCATTCAGTTTTTTGTTTTATGTGTTTTTAATAAATGTTTCATGTCATTTATTGCAAATAAAAGATTTATTATTATCCATATGTGATCTTGTATTTTTTATTATTCCCAGAAAATAACCCGAATAAGTTGCAGATCATTATTAGAATTAGGAAAATTATCAAAATTTTGCTTATAAATGTACCTATGCTTTTATTAATAACTGAAGTAGTAATACAATAATTATTATTTTCCGACTGATATTTTTTACACTGGTTTTGTAAAATCAGATGCATTTTTAATAACAATCCCTAGTCAAAAAAGCCATAAATTTGAACACAGCGCAAACTTTACATGTAGACCAAGATACCTCCAAGCTTCGTAAGATTATTTCCTGTATTAGAATAATTTAGAGGTACATCTCGATGATAAAGCACATGGACTATTTATTTATGTCCATCTATATTAAATAATTTAATATTTAATTCATTTATTCTTATTCTGAATTTTGTTGGAGTGCACTGCAAATTTTTTGCACTTGCAACTACAATAATTTGCTACTAATATACTTATGTATTAGTACAGTCTAAACAGCAGACTTAAAGGAAACACAAATATTGGTAATGTAGCTTAGTTACATTACATAAGGTGAATTATTGTATTGATATACTTAACTTACAATAGCCCTTAAATATAATCATTAAACACTTTTTTCAGAGTATAGTAAGGTAGTATTGTTAGAATTAAGCAATTATTTCTCTTAGTGTAGACGTAACTAGTACAGAAAATGAGCCATTAAACATCACTAGCCTTCGCCTCTGGTCTGTGTCCTCTGTGGTATAATTTCGACAGATAAAAGAATATATTAAAACCTACTTCTTAGTCTTGTCAAAGCCACCCACTAAAACTACACTGAGAAAAGGATTTCATTCAGATAAATATAATTTCTCATTTAATATTATAAATAAAATATTATAATTAAATATTATATAATATTTGTATTTGGCGAATTAAAGACCCAATTGGTATTAACATGGCATTTATTTCAATAGCCAATATGAGATATTTAATATTATCTATACCTATTCTAAATATCTTTTAAGGGTCCCTTCTCTGTAGATTTGACAGGCATGAATGTTGGGTCGGATTGAGAGGATGGGTGGCCGATGGGTGGAGACTTATATATTCCAACTATCGAATTATTAAGATTTTGGAGGTGCACGTAAAGCCGAAGTAAAAAGGCACATGGAAATAAAGTTAGCCCTCATTGCAAGGATACCGAATTTGTCTTATAATTGCAACAAAATTTCTTTTTAGTGTTATAAATTATATATCACCGGAAAGATCAAAAGATAAACTAGATCCCTATAGTAGCAAATTTTTGTTTAATACATGTATTTTAGAGAAAATAATTTTTGAAAATACGATATTTTAGTACACGATTGTTTGCCTGGAATTTTAAAAATAAAAAGAAATACCAAAAATTACTACTATAGGGACTTAGATTAAAGTCTTATCTTTCAATACTTTTTTACTAAAAGTCGCTATCTTTTATAGTTTTCTTATAATTAGACACGAGACGAACGCCGATTTAGGGCTTATTTCGACCTAGTGAATGGACTCTGAAACATAATAAAATTTGGAAAAATCATTATTTATCTATAATAAATATAATATGCAAAAACAAAATAGTTAATCCGATGTCTTATTAGCGGTTTTAAGCAAGATTTCTCCTTCAGTATATTGTCTCATCTTGAATGATAGAGTTTCTTGTTACTTCGTCACGTGGTTCAACAAACATAACGACCAAATTATGAAATGAAAGTAAAATATATTGAACAATTGCGGTATAAATACAAATTATTAAATGCAGCACCTCTATACAAGATGGGCTTAGCAGTCTGGAGGGATCGAACGTTTTTCCCTCTCCGGCCGCTTATTTAGTGAAAACAAGGCCACATAATTTGCGATCCTAATAACAGTTGTGAGCCGGTTTACCTACCAACTTACATCTCAAAAATGCTTTTGTTTTTCGTGTTTGACGCCAGCCTGTAGACATGGGCGGTACACTATCCATTTCAGAGGCCATTTAGGTCATTGGTTAATTAAACTTAATCGCAGCCGAGGGATTTTCGCTGTATGTATTTTGAACGAGATTTTGATTCTCCTGTCCGATTTCGTTAATATTTGGCTCTAAATGTCAGTTAAGGTAGGTAAAATAACTGTCCTGCTTATATTAATTTGTTTAATTAAAGAAATATAAAAGTTATTCAGAAAAAACAAAATCACTTGTAACGAATTTTGCAAGTGTAAAATAAAAAACCTTTAAGTGAAATAATTTAGGCATATATGTCAAATGTTGTTACAAGTAGTGGCGAAAGTATATTTGCAGCGATTCATGAACACTACTAAGAGTTAATTGAGTACTTATACAAGGTGTTTCGCAACCTATCCGACAACTTTTTATCACATATCCACTTCTCAATAATAAGTTCATTTCTAAAAAAAAAATAAAATAAAAATATAAAAGTCAACAGAAAGCGAGATGAAAATTATAAAAATTTATAGCATATACTTCTTTCTACAAAAGCTGTTCAAAGTTGTCTGTCTCCATTGACTTGCAAGCAAGCTTGGAGACCCGTCGATCCAATTTTGTTTCATTAATTCAAAATATTCCTACTTATTACTGTTCCCAAAGACCGTTGCGATTTTTTCTTTACTTTACTGTTTTATTTTAGATAGAAGAGTGTAGTTTGTTACTTTCAATTAAGTGTTTCACTTTAACAATTTTCTTCTGGTTCATAGAAGAAATCGATTTCTTATTTAAATGCATATTATGTGCCTAAAAATTGTCGTATAAGTTGTGAAACACCTTGTATATAAATGGATACGAACTAGATGCGTGAAAAGAAAGACTGAGCGTCTATTAAGATATATGTCTCACTGTTATTTCTTTCGGGATATACATATTGATAAATAATTGTAATTGGGCCACTGTTATCAATCCCTTTATATAAAACATCTCAGAACATAATTTTTCTTGATACTAAATCTTCATAGCAGCTTCTTCAAATAAATAAATGGGATCGTCTTCCTTAAAGACCATAGAGGTCAAAGATATAATGATGCCTGCAGAAAAGCATGTCCTTATCTCTCTGTCAATTAGACAATAATTGCACACAATGGCACAGACCGGAAGAGGGCACTACTGTGCTTCTCACCACTACTAAAATTTTTGCTATCCTTGTATTATTATATTATAGGGTAAACTATACAGTTATGGGACACTATACAGTTATTGGACACCTTTCATGTAGAACACTTTAATAAGTCCATTGTAACGTATAAGTCATGAAAAATGTGGTAGATTGCAGCACTGTACATTTCTCCGTGCGTTTACCATAAGTTTCGTGAGTTTTGTAAGGCTGTATATCTCGTTTTGCTTCATAACATTTCTAGTGGTGTTGACTCCCTAATTTTGGTAATTATTTCATAAGCATAAGCATACTAAGGTATGACATTTAATTTTATTAATTGATTTAGTTTTGACTTTTCTCTGTAAATGAAGTTACTGTTTATGTTATAAGGCATGCAAATTATAGGTTATGATGAGCTCTTTGGGAGGGAATGTAGCTATAAATGACTGTCCAATAACTATTAAGAGATTATAGACAAATTGCAGTAACTGGACAGACTGTCCAATTACTAAATAAGATCCTTTGTTGCTTTTGTACAGTTATGGTACATACAATTTTGAATAAAGCATAGGTACTCAGGAAAAAATTAAGATTAAAATTTCAATCATTAAAATTTGTTCCTCGTTTAAAATAAGAAATAAGTTGTTAGTCGTGGTGCGAAACACACTGTAGTACCCTCTGGTGTGTTTCTCACCTCTACTAACTTTTACGATGCCCATTAGGCAATCACGTCGCAACATCGTTCATCAAGTCCACTACCTGTGGCACTCTGATGAGCGCATAATAAGCGCGAATCCGGTCAGTGTCTGGTGGTTGGTCTCGATGAAAGATGTGGCGACTCCTATGGAGATGCCGAATTAATGTGAAGAGTGCCAGTCGGGGCACATTGCCCTAAGTGGTTGTTTTCGGCACCTCCTTTAAATAAGAAATAAGTTATTTTGACTTAACCGAAATGTAAACCTTAAACAAAAAGTATCGGCAACATAAACGACCTTTTTTACAAAATGAATGCCAGTGTCAAATTTACATTTTGAATAATAGGGTCTCTAATCCTAGTTTTTTACCAAAATTTCTTAAATTCTCTCTAAAGTAACAATTTTGCTGTAATTAAATTATAGTTGTTACCTTTTTCTCCTACGCCTATGGATACTACAAAATTTTAACCAACGTTTTTATGAAGTTTCAACTGAAATTTCAAAGATTTTATTAAAAATAATTGTTCAAATAAAAGGTCATTTATTATTTCTTTGTTTTATTTATACATATTTTAAGTTAACATTTTTTATATTTACATATTATCCCTTGTGTGTAAAAATTTAGCCAAGCAAGTTCTATTATTAACTTACTAAAATCAATACCCTATTGACATAATAACAAACCCACTCAACTATCATTAAGCATCCATATAGCTACAAAAACACGAATTACTGCAAAAACCGCCATTAAGATTGTTATCGGACCACTATCAGCCGCACAGGATCTAAAAGGGCACAGAGTTTATTTTAATTGCATTCACTGTGTTTTGTGCGGTTCAACTGTTTTTTGATAAACATCAACGCACAGCCCAAGCTGAAGTCGGTACTGTGGCAAAATCAAAGGGAACCCGAAATGGTCACTAACCTTCGATTGCCATCTCGCCGTTTTTGTACTGAGTCTTGAATTAATTAGGTCTACTAAATGGCAGTCTGAAATGGATAGTGCACCGCCCATGTCTATGGGTTGGCGTCAGATAAAAACCAGTTGGATTTTTGGGACAGTAGTTACTATTGTCAGAGTCTACATACAGGCTGTTACAAATTCCCTTCTCACTACAGGGATCTCGGAAACGGCAAGAGATACAAACTAGCTTAAATGGCGGCAAAGTTGCGTAATCAGGGGACCAACATTATGCCTCTAAAAAATCAAGGCTAACATGATTAGTTTTCCAAATATTTGTAAAAACCGAAATTTTTGATATTCGTTTTTGTTCCATTTCAGCCTTGTTTGAGGTGATATTGAATAAAGAAGAACACTTTCCCATGGCAACTCTTTGCCCTCTATCGAATGGCACAATCAATTTTTATATGTAACGTTTCGTCTTTTCAGGACCATCATCAACTTCATTTTTTTTAAATACGGCCCTGGAAATTTGACTACATTTTTTGCAAGCTTTCATGACTTCCAATGCTGTACTGCCTCAGCTCGAACCAGATTCAGACGTTTTGTCTCGAAAAATTCATCTTCAATGCATTCGTTAAAAATGTATCTAAATTTTTTATTTAGATTTCTATGTTTATTGAATTATCGTACACTTTATGTGTGGTTAGACTCTGTGAAATCCACCTGGTTATTTAAATTGTATTTTAAATCATCACGCGTTATAATAAAACATTATTAGAGTTTTCATCTCATGCACATATTTATTTCTAAGTTTCTCGAATGCTCAAAATTCAAACAAATTCTGATCTAATTTTTTTAATCTAATAGTAATAGTTTAGATAACCAGGTGGATTTCACAGAGTCTAACGACACTTAAAGTGTACGATAATTCAATAAACATAGAAATCTAAATAAAAAATTTAGATAAATTTTTTACGAATACATTGAAGATGAATTTTTCGAGACAAAACGTCTGAATCTGGTTCGGGCTGAGGCAGTACAGCATTGGTGGGGGTCATGAAGGCTTGCAAAAAATGTAAAATTTCCAGGGTCGTATTAAAAAAAATTAAGTTAATGATGGTCCTGGAAAGACGAAACGTTATATATAGAAATTGATTGTGCCATTCGAGAGAGGGCGAAAAGTTGTCATGAGAAAGTGTTCTTTTTTTTTCAATATCACCTCAAACAAGGCTGAAATGGAACAAAAACGGATATCCAAAATTTTAGTTTTTTTCAAATATTCCGAAAACTAATCATGTTAGCCTTGATTTTTAATGGCATAATGTTGGTCCCCTGATTACGCAACTTTGCCCCCATTAAAGCTAGTTCGTATCTCTTACCGTTTCCGAAATCCCTGTAGTGAGAAGCGAATTTGTAACAGCCTGTATATTCTAATTATACGTAGACTTTGCTATTATCGAGAATTATTATTATTGTTTGTTTTTATTACTTCTTCTGCAATTGTTTTTTGTGCAATCAACTTGCAGTGTGCCGAAATTTCGTTACCTTTTCTTCTTGCTTTTTTACTAATTTTAAATTTTCAAAATTTCTCTTTAAGATTTTCCTTAAAATTAAATTAATAATTATTTAATTTAATTTAATTATTTAATATTTAGTGATTTGTTTAGGATTGCACTACTACTGTAAGTGGTCATCAGGGGCGGATGGGGTAGGGTAAACCGGCCCGGGAAAATCAGTACCGGCTTGGCCCCGTTTTGCTATAATAGGAAAAAAGTTTTTTGTTTCAATATACATACTTTGAATATAATAGAAGACTTTTTAACCGATAAAAATAAATGTTCAATTATTTTTTAAAACTTTAATAGCGCAAATAAAAAAAAATACTGAAAATACAACCTCAAATAGTTACAAATACAGTGTGACCCATTAAAAACCAGGACACCCTTCTAAAAAATTTTTGGTAAGTGAGATTCCAATGAATTTTTTTATATATACATATTAGACTCCTAGATGTACTTGTTGAACCTATTACGATGGTCCAGCTGCTAATCCTCAGCCTACTACGTTTTTTTTCAATCAATTTTTTCGAAAATTACTTTAGGGATTTTTTTTATTAAAAGATTGACATCGTGGCATTCCTCAGCATCACTTAAAACCCCTGTGGCCCAAATTTCTTCAATTTGTATCGAAGAATAATTCTTTTATAGATCCTTAAATGTTTCAAGTTTATTGTATTTGGGTTTCGTTTAAAAGATATAGTAGGCATTGGACACTAATAATTATTGTTAATCTAGAATATTGTTCCTTTACTTACTTCACAAATTAATAATAACGTTAAAACAACACTTTACAGTAGTCCCCTATATCCCTATATGCCTAAAGTAATTTAAAAAAAATTTATTGAAAAAAAAAATCGTAGTAGGCTGAGGATTAGCAGCTGAACCATCGTAATAGGTACAACCAGTACATCTAGGAGGCTAATACATACATAAAAAAATTCATTGGAATCGCACTTACCAAAAATTTCTTTGAAGGGTGTCCTGGTTCTTAATGGACCACACTGTATAAAACAAAAAACAAATATAAAAAGTCAACATATAAAACAAAATTATATTTTTTCAAAAATAAACAATATGTTATTGCATGAACTAGACATTGCAACAAAAAAACTTCCTTAAAAAACAAAACATACTCAAAAATGTAACACCAAAACATAATTAAAATATCAAAAACAAAATAACCCACTGATAATTCTTTGGTAAAACATTTGTAAAAAAATAAAAAAATCTAAAACTAACTTTAGTTCAGATCACAAACATAAGAGAAACCACCCTATTTCACTAAAAAACTAACCAAAATTCAAAATATGGATAATATAACCAAAAATTTGTACCTAAATAGAATAAAAGTAAATTACAAATAAGAATTTAATATAAAAAGAATTTAATATAATTTGAATCGCCAATCGCAGTGGGTCGGACCGGCCCTTCGGGAATTTTCCCGAACTCCCAGCCGGCCCATCCGGCCCCTGGTGGTAATAATTATACAAGGTGGGAAAAATTTTAAATTCTTATAAGAACATTTTTAGGAGTTTTAAGGAAAAATGCCAAGTAATACTTGAACTTTTATTGTGCTTTTTATGCAAAATAGAAGAAAGGATGGCGTCAATTGCATTCTTCCAATTTTTTCCCTATTATCGAAGCCCTTTTAAAGTGAGCGTATACAAATACCGCACAAATACAATTATTAACCGCAACCGTCTCAACATTTATATGTGCTCGACTGTATTTTAAAGAACTGCTGCTTATTTGGAACAATTAGCTTTTTTATTTTTCTGACGCGTCTGTAAACATCGTTTGTTTTTAGTATTTCGTGTTCAATTTAAGTTGAACATGAGAATATCACAGAACTCTAAATAATGTGTTGCGGATGTCTAAAAGATGTAGGAAAAACATTATGAGAGATCCTGTCATAATGTTGCCTGTAACATTTAGGTTATATTGTGTTTGAAATGTATTGGGACAATTTGATTTGTTAATTGGTTCTAAAAATTGGCGTTGGGTTGAAGTTGTGACGGGTTTGGGAAATGACTATGTATACAGGGTATACCACGTAGACCTTCAATTAGCCGTTTCTAGAATATTACGCGTACTGGAATTCTGAAATTTTTAATACGTGGTTTCTCGCAATTTTCTATCGATTAAAAATATTGGAGTTGAGGTGCGACTTCCGGTTCCATGGAAGTCGATGTCAACTCGCTTATTTCAAAGAATATGCTGAGAATATTTGAAGGAAACTTTCATAACCATACTCTATCCTTATTCCTAATCGTTTTCGTGATATTTTGATTTTTTCACATATTTCTCAAAGAACATAAGTATTTACATTTATCCCGTTCTATCTCTTTCAGTTTGTAACCTAAACACTTGAAATTGTAAGGAAGTAATACTGAAATGTATCAAAACAATGTGGTGGTGCACTGTCCTGTTGATACGTTAAGCTCTTGAAACTCATCTGAACTATTTCGGCTATCGCAGGCTGAATATTATTTTTTTAAAGTCAAGGTCCTATTAAGGAACTGTCAAATTATCTTCAATGAAAAAGGGTCCTAAGATGTGATTTCCTAGAATAATATCCATGAGTTTCAAGTACTTAAATAACGTATTAACAGGACGGTGCACCACCAAATTACTATAGGGAAGTCAGAAATTTCCTTCATAACTTTCATCCTAGTAGTTGGATTTGTCGTCGGGAACCTTTTGAGTGGCCTGCTCGTTCACCGGATTTGAGTCTATTGGATTTATTCTGCGGAGTTATCTTAAATTTGAGGTGTTCATTACCCAACCAGACATTTTTTTGGATTTGCGGTAGACAATCACCTACGAGTGTGGCATCTATCCCCTCATTTCCTATCGTATCGTGTTCTACTCATTTTTACAATCTCACAACAACAAAAACTTTAGTTACTCCTATTAAAATATTGTTTTCTTTATTAAACCGTTGCATTTGACTGTTTTTTATTCATTTATAACCTTACTCACAGAAACACGTATAACTTGAAGATGAACCGATCAAAAGTTAGCTACTAAGATAAAGAACTGTATCCACTGAAATTAATTCATTTAAATTATTACGTAGCATACACCGCCTTGTTAACTATCTTAGAGAGATAAGTTCCATCGGAATTGTAATTTGCTATGATTCGAGTGAAAAACGAATATTATTAATGCTGCCTCGTCTCTTTCCAGATTGTAGTTGAAGGCCTCCTCGACACCCGGTCGGCTGCCCTCATCTAGCCCGGCAAGAAAAGAAGAATTTCCTCGGTGACCGTGCGCGCTCTGGCCAGCGCCTTCTCCGCCAAGCTGGCCGCCAGTGCACTCGCCTCCATGAATCCGCACTACCATCCTTACGGAGGGCCGGAGCTCACCTCCCCGCACCCCCCATCGCCGGACAACGGTAACTATCACGGCCACCCGGGACCCGGAGGGCCGCACAGTCGTATGCACCCGACGAATGGACACGCCATAGGAACACTCGGTAAGAAACGTTGGCGAATTAGTTTAAGCAAAGCTTATGTAGACCTAGTTATTTACTCCTTATGGGAGCGCTCACAACCCTATACACAAGTACCATCTATATAAAATACATTGAACTTCTACCTTTTATGAATTTCGTAGATGGCGCGACGATGAACTTTTAAATGTAACTCATTCATGATTTACATTCCCCTCCCAACGTATCCGCCCATTAAATTCGTGCAAATTTAGACTTTATGTCATAACCTGTCAGACCGCGATACACTCACGATACACTTACGCTGTACCGTTTGTCAGACCAAAGTTTAGGTCTACATAAAATTTGGTCAGACCCAGCCGCATGGACAAGTTTGGCACAATGCAATACCTACCTATTATTAAATTTAGGTCTTTTTTGCCATAATTCATTGGCATAATATTTGGTATATGAAACGGTATATTTATACAAATTATAAAATATAAATGTTTCTATTATAGATGGTGTTGGGGTTGTTTTAATGTGAACGTTATTGAAACCGAGGTATATCTACCTACATAGACTTTGAGGCCGGTAAACAAAATAAGCGTTTCTTCGCTTCATTATTCATTTGATATTTAATGCTTTTTTTGTATAAGTTTTAATTACATGTATTTGACAAAATATTTCCGAAAACTAGACGTAAATATAATTCATTAGATAGGTAATATAGGTACCTAATAATATACCTACCTACCTACCTAATACCTATGTACTTACCTACCTTCTCGTACCTGTCTTCTTGCAAATTCGTAATTTTTAAAACTTTGTATACCTACTTTATGTTTTATAAGCCAATGTAACTTTTTATATCAATATGAAGCATAATTTTATATTAATAAAATTTTAATTTTAGCCTAATAAATAATGAAAAATGTGCTACCTATAATGAATAAATTTATGGCATATTTGTTGGGTTACAATTGTTATCAATTTTTCTAACGCCATTTGAAGTGCAGATTTAGAAAAACTAACAGCATTTTTATATTGTCATCTTTTACATTCCGGTAACAATGCTGAAACATATTTTGATTATCTATACCTACTTACGTTTCATTAAGTCATCTGACTTAATGCAACAAGAAATTAAACATTTTCGATCGAATTTTATCTCTTGGTTACCTAGGTAAATCTGAAATTAGTATCTATTAAATGATAGCCTATGAAAAGTTAAGATATAATGTGCATACCGTCTTGCTTGATCTCAAACCGTTTAGATTTTATAAGGTGTCAAAATTACAAAATGTCACTATTCACTTGTCAATATTTCAAAAACAGTTGAAGATAGGTAGGTATATAGAACCAAGAATCCTAAAGAACATCCTACATGAAATGTGTTTAGAATTTTCCTAATAATCCAAAACTGCAATAATGACAATAATAATAATATACAGGGTGTTCCTTTGGAAATAACGAAAATGGCGTTAGGTGGACGCCATTATTTTAGTTGAGAAGGGCATGTCCGAAAACACTATTGAACAAATTTTCAAAATTAAAATCGAAGTATAGTGTCTGAAATCTGTCTAATGTGTCGTCACCGTGGGACACTTTGTATAATGAGCATTTATTTCAGACTCACTCACACTCACCAAAGTTTATATAGACCAGACTTTGCACTCGCGAAATTTGTATTCATTTCTCGATTTCGATATACTTAGTTTTGTAAGGTATACCAAAGTTTAGGTATACATAGACTTTGGGTAGGTATACAGTGTGTGCAAGATAAAGATGGGATAGCATTGGAATCTTGAAAACGGTAAGAGCTACAAAGTTGGTTAAATTATGAAAAAGTTGAGCAATTTGATTACCTTTTGCATGGACTTTGCAAAAATAAATTATCTTTTCTTGATTTCAAAATACTTGGAAAAACAATTTTTTTGCGATATTTGTTTTTATTTATTTCTGGCGTTATTTTAACAGCTATCGAAAAATAAAAAAATTCCATTGTCGCTTTTTGAGCTTAACTTGATGGCATTCACCAATTTTTTGTCCAACGTTTCGTTTCTGAGAAACCATGATCAGCTTCTGTTTTTAATTACGTTTTTAGCTTGTTTTCATTTTAGCAACCATTCCCTGGGAGATGTGCCATTTCTACCCTGGCGAGATTCGAACTCGCGCCGCAATATACCATTCTGTTAGTCACAGGCTATCACCCAACACCTAACAGAATGAGCTATCGCTTTTTGAGAAAATGAGAAATTTTTAGATTTATAATAATTGAGCTAAAAATCCAAGATGGTGGTCATAATAAAACCAAAGTTACAGTTGAAAACTAAAAAAAATGCCTATCTGGAATTTTTGATGTTAAAATATTCACATTTGAAAAATGTCCTATTAATATAAAAGCTACCTTAAATAGGTACCTATACCAGATTAACCGTTAACAAGTTGAAAGAAATGAAATCATCAATATTTTTTCTTATTAAGTATAGGTACTTAAATTCACACAATAGTCTGATATTCCTGCAAATTTTTTTAATGAGGGTTGATAGTTTTAATATAAGTTAAAGAAAAATGTACCTACATTTTTCATACTTTTAAGATATATTTATCTAGGTATGTACTCATTTATTTGATCTGCTATAAGAAAGGTCATCAGATTCAAGGGAAAAATCTTACAACTTTTACTTTTTAACTAAAAAAAACAAAAGCTATGTCATGTAAAATATAGACGATCATCATCTAGGATATACCTACCTACATACCTATACGTATATAAGCTTTGGTAAGTATATAGGTACATTATATTTTCTTTGATAAGAAATAAATGCAGAGTCTGTATAACCGCCATAGCAAATACGGCGAAATAACCAGTACTACATGATTCTTTATTTATCAATTTCAGACGTAAGAGCGCCATACCTATCCCACTTTATATGGTATAAACAAAACAATTAAACGTTTCTTTGCAAAATAGACAAAAATAATTCTAAACAAGCATCTATTAATCACAGATATAAAGCTAAAAAAACAGCGATCGGACGCTGCGAGTGAATTTTTTTTTATTCTATAACTAGGGATAAATCTCTACAGGCTTATCTATTGATTGATGCTCACTATTGGGATCTTAAAATGTATGGAACAGTGAAGATACTTTACTTTATTAATATTTTTTTCAGACGAATTATCCGAACGCACGTATTTTTTGTGTTCTACAAAAACACCCCAATGAAAAATCATGCGTACGACCCTGCTGTAATTTTTCCATTGTCTTAAATAAAAATTAATTAATTTTATACCTGAGTTAATAATCCACTTGCGTGATATTTCTGGATCTGATGGAAATTTATAATGTTTAATCTCTGGATCTCTTCGACGTGATTTTCCACAATTAAAAAAATTGCATTTATTTCCTCTATAACTCATGATAATAACTTTCTGGTAGACTATACTTGTGAAAACCTGATCTGATATCTGATAATCTCATATAATAAAAATAATTTAAAAGAATCTGTTTCGCCCCACTACAGAAAGCTTTATTTTGTCATTCCGTTGCAAACTCCGCCCTCAACTAAACTCTCTCACTCTTTTGTAGGACGGCAATAGTTTCGCGTCCAACGTGCTTTTACACACATCGAGTTTGGGGTCCTTTTCGAGGACTTCAAATTAATACATTGCAGTAAATAACTAGGTCTACATAAGCTTTGGTTTAAGTAACTGAATGTGTAGATCCTGGATAAACTTCAATAGAAACGATAAAAATTTACTTACTCAAATACTAATGACACAAAAATTTTGACAAATTGTTCATAAGCTGTCAATCATAGAAAAATATAACAATAGAGTTTTCCTTTTTGGGTTAAAAATTGGTACTTGAAATGACAATTAATAATAATTGACTGATGCGACACTAAGATGGGCTTTCTGAAGTAATGGTTTATGTCGATAAAACATATTCCTGTTTTACCGACAGAAGAGAGGCGGGCTATTTAAACTTAACGTTTTTGCTTTAAACATGATTTTTAGAAGGAAATTTTGAACTGTATATATTTATTGCGAACAAGAACCACTGACTTATCTGAACTTATCACTGATGTAGTTGTCCACAAAACACTATTCTGCACTCGACGCGCGTTTCGCCAACCAAGTTGGCATTATCTAGAGATGATTTAAACTGAAATGATTAGTTTTCATCATCTTCAGATGATGCCAATTTGGTAGGCGTCATCTGGATCCTCTTCTGCAGTTCTACCTTAACTGGAGCCAAGAATTTATGTATCTGAACATTTAATCAATAAATAAATATCTTTGTACTCACGTTATATTAAAATATACTTCAGAAAAGACTTAGCTACTTAAATAATTGAAAGAGTAATATCTCTTGATTCAGCTACATCATTGTGGATTATTTGGTAAGCTCTGCTATTGGTGAAATTTTTTTGAGAATCTTTGTCAACTATCTTACAATTTGTTCTCGATCTTCCCTAGAATTTTCCCATATATCTAAGTAGTTTTTATAAATAGGTACCTCTCAATAAATTTGTGCTACTGAAAAGAAGCAATTATTCCTCTTCTTCTATGGACTTCTATGGACAGATAACTCAATAGTTTCCTTCTGGAATTCAAATAAAAATTACTATTATATAAAGAAAACTTGGTTTTCTTCATATAATCCGTGTTTATTTAAATATATATATTTCTGGGTAACTCGGTTAGACTGTAACTCGAATAATGTCAGCATCACAAAGAACGTAATTTAAGAACCATGAAATTGTATATAATTATTTGTAGAAAAAAGGCAGGTGCACAAAATAATAAATGCATTTCGTTGCTAGATGACAGTTATAAACGCGCTACAATTATTTAAAGTAAACTGGAAGTCGCCAAATGAACAATGAAATTTAAAAATATGTATAATTTTTTACTTGACCATTTTTAACTTTGGTGTCCATTTTTCTTTACGAAATCAGGGTAAAAGTTATACCACTATCTATATACCTATACGGATTCTATATATTCGGAATCATTTCATTTAAGTATTATAATTTAGAAATGTAAAGCAACTGTTGAAGATATTGGATTTTGGATTACACTATATAATTTATATATAATTTTGATAATAATAGCAGATGACAGAGACGGAAGGTACAGGTTTATTCTATTCAACTAGTAAATTCAACTGTAGTAACCTAAATTTTGATGATTTATCCTTTAACTCTCTTGGATCAGTGAACAGATCCTCTATAGAGCCTCTTGAACCAATTTCTAATTTTTTTCCTTCCATTCTGACTGAAAATTCTTGTTGCAGGTCACCCCAACGGGCCCCATGAGCAACACCCGCACAACCACCACCAGCATCCCGCCTTCACCAGCGCGGGCCCCCCTTCGGACGGGCCCCACCACCCCCACCACAACCCCGCCATCACGAACAACAACAACAATAACAACAACACAGTGAAAGTATGTGCGGGCTGCGGCGGGAAAATCGTGGAACGATTCCTACTGCACGCGCTGGACCGCTATTGGCACAACGGTTGCCTCAAGTGTTCGTGTTGTGCCGCCATGCTGGCAGACATTGGCTCCTCGTGTTTCACCAAAGGCGGCATGATCCTTTGTAAACAGGACTACATGAGGTAAATTTGCCACTCATCACTTTTTGAGCGCCTACTGTACAAAGTCAGTTTATTTTGAACTTATACTTTAGTGTCTGTCTGGCTGACTCCTTCTGATTGCTGACTCGCGTCAGCCAAGTCAGCTCAGGAATCAACTCAGTTGATTCAGTTCCTTTACAGCTAAGCTGACAGTGTACAGTTTGGCCTAAATATTAATAGATAAGATAAAATATAGATATGATATATGGGGAACATCCCTGAATAAGTATAATATTTTAATGAATATGTTAAAAACGGTTAATAAACACCGTATTATAATAAATTTTATATTTCTAAACCAAGAATGCCAATCACTAAATCTACAATATTAAAAATGTCACAGGAAATGCAGATAGCGGTGTAACTATGAATCGTAACGTTTATAAAAAAGTAAGAGGGGGTCGACTAGATATCCTTAATGTTAGATAACTTAAAAAATAAAAAATTTCGGGACAGTCGCTATTGTTGTTCAAAATGGAACCTTTAAGTACATAATTTTGCAATCTGTAAAAATGTGTATGAAATTAAAAACTAAATCTAGTTAAGATATATTCTGTGGAATCCTCTTTCTGTATATCTACCATCTAAATGAAACTCCTTAAATTACTATCTACTACGTTACTTTATTATAAAAAGAATTCCAAATGTGTGAACAATCCTCATGGTTAGAGCGGACGGACACGAAGAATGATTTTTTTTATCACGATCACGAAAATGAGTATATTATTAATTTTCTGAAGATGAGTAGAAAAATTCTGCACGGGACAAGAATTCAGAATTGATTTTATAACTGAAAAGGATTAGATAATTTTTTATGGGTAATTTATACTGCTTTATATTTTGTGATGTTTAAATTTAATTGACTAGAAACGCAATTAATTTTTAAGAATGATACTCATGATCATTAATAAATATCGAAAAATATAGAGGGCTCAAGGTTGATCCTTGAGGAACTCTGATGTGATATGGTAAAGGCCTTAAAGCGATCTGCCCAGTAAGATATATGTAAATAATTTAATTAACTCAATAGCAAAAAAGCAACTTTGTAGTTTGTAAGTAGTTTTGTGATCGACATTTTTTAAAAGAGGAAAAATACGTTTTGATATATTAACCATTCAAAGGCCTTCGCAAACTTACTTAAGTATAAGACAGCAAATACAGTCATAATGATTTAGTAAAGATAATAATAATAAGCAGACCATGGCTTATCCGAAAGGCTGACCTTTGCTTTTTTAAGGTCAGCAGGGCTTAAGTTAGAGACCGAAGGATTCATAATGGCTTGTCAGGATGGTGTATTTAACACCCTCGTCTATCGAAGCCGTGTCATGGGTATGGAGGGTCCCTGATGTCAACTGCAGGGCCTGCCATAGGGCGCCCGAGACAATCATGCATCTGCTCTCCGCTTGTCCGGCATATTATGCAGTCTCGGCTTATATCCATAGACATAATGCGGCTTTACGAGTGCTTGATTACTTTCTACGGCACTCGTATGAGATAGACGAAATACCAGTGCTGCCATACGCTCCGGGGGATATTAAGTCCGTTGTGGGGAATGTGAAGTGCCGAATTTATTGGCACTACTGATTTCCCACGCCCAGGCAGATTCGAGCCGATAAGTCTGATGTATTTATGACCACTAATGACTTTACCTACAAAAATGTAGTGTTTGACCGTGCTTTCTCTTATTATCATATACAGACTCATATCAATGTGTTCTTAAGAGGATAATTCTATAAAAATATGTTTAAATATACAGGGTAATTTTTTGAATACCCTATGTATCTGTGATGCACACTGTTTTACTGGTTGCATACTCTGGACCTTCTCTCAAAGTCCTACAACCAGTGACTATAATTCTATAGTCACTGCTACAACTTTTATTTTAATGAATTAAATACCTTTAAATAATTTGGAAAAGAGAAATGCTAAATATTCTAAACACTCTGTATATTATATTCAAATGGGTTCTCCCAGGTAACTTTTTAAATAACTAAATCGTTGGTAGAAGTGCTCGGGATAATACAATTTTGATTACATAACTCTGCGACGGCCGTAAATGTTGATAATAAGCATTAGTGCGCCCCCTTCACCCTCCCCATCGCTCGAGAAGGGTTCCCAGTTGGATCGATATAGTCGCGGCGTGTATAGAACTTATGCTAATAAATTAGACGGTTCTAAACAGACCGCAATGCAGATCGATGCATTATCGCACGCCACAAAAACGGCCTAATCACGATCCTGCCGTCTCATTATAATAAACCATAAGTTTGTTTCCTTTGTTTTATTAGCGAGATTACACGCAAGTCGATGACGGTCAGCTTAGCGATACCGACGTCGGTAAACGTCACGTTTCTGATATCTCTATTCATTGTGTGTTGGGGGACTTTTAATGCTTTTTATGGAATGTAGATAAGTCGGTGGCAAATTGAATTTCCTGAGTCTCAAGGACTCGGTCTGTGGTCGTCTGGCCTCTAACACTGATTTCTTTTATTGCGGATTATATTTTGATTATAGATTTTCATTGTAGTATGCAATAGTTCTAATTAGAAATACCTATGCAATGACGAAGACATTAAACTTTGTTTACAAATGTATACCGAATACAATTGGATCGGTAATCCAATGTGTAAGCAAACGGAACGTGAAAATGGTTTTTATTTCAATATAGTTTTGCTGTTGCTGTTATTATTTATGGTTATCCAAACCAAAATAGCTCGATGATGTATCATTAATATACTAGTGGAGGGAGGATTCTATGTCAATACTGGTTTGGCTTGTCTTTTATAGGAACAGAGTTAAAATGGTATTCAGTCAGATCGGTAACCTAGAGATCTGAGAATAAAATTAATGGTAATTCCATTCTAACCCAAAATGCTAACCAGCTTAATGCCTATAGGGCAGGAATACAAAAAACAAATGGATTATTTACATATACATAAAATACTATGACTTGATGGATGTTTTCGTCTTCGGATGTTCTAGAACAACGTTTAAGTGTTTGCGGAAAATTAATTTGTTATTAAATACAATTTTAGAACACAGAAGTGCACCTTTTATGGCAGTACAGAAAACTTGGCCAAGAAGTGAGATTAATAAAGATAACTACTTAACTACTTACCTAAATAAACTATCTACCAAAACATGCTTCAGTCCTGGTTGATTCAGAGCACTCTATGAGGTAGGCAATTAAAGCCTTCTAATTTTGCAAAGGTGTATAAATTAGAAAGATATATAATTAGATAATTATACCCTATACTACTACTTAGACTTGTGTGGGAGAGGGAACGGCACATTATTTTGCAGAACGCGAGTGCGTCCAAAAACGGTTTACTGTTAGATTTGCTCCAATACCTCGAAAAACCATTTAGCCCATGTGCAATAAATAAAATGTCTTATCTATATTCACTTTCTAAATAATCTATTAAAATTTTAGTTTTAATAAAAGGTAAAGCGGTAAAAATATACAGTTGAGGTAACTTACTGCTGAATCATTCACTTGATGATATGGACTGTCGTTATTTTCAACAAGTAGATCCTCTGTATTTACATTACCATCGACAATAATGAATAAATAATTAAAAAACATATTGCTGCTATAGTGACAGGTCGTTATATGGTAATCACATCATCCAGGTCACCGTTAGTATATCATATGGTACCCGAAAGGTGGCCCACCCAAATGTTAATACCGCATCTTGAGCCAAGAGGCGACTTTCACGTTTCCTCGTTTTTAAACTAGATAAACAAATTCCGTGAGCAGTTAACAAGACAAAGCCGTGGTAGATAAAGATGTTAGGATAGTTGAACATCACCTGTGTGCCGACATATTTGCTTTATTAATTTACATGTTACTGATAACTTCAGGATTATTAGACATAATAGGATTTTTGTTTGTGAAAATGATTAGAAGGCGGTGTTTTAGGTTTACTTAAATTGGTTTTGTGTCAAGTTAATGGAATATTTTTGTATACTTCTGATATATGTACATTGTACGTGAAGCATTAAGTCTGAATATTTAATGGCTTTTAAAAGCTTATACTCCACCAAATATTAGTAAAAGAAATACATACAAAGTCATATAAATAATGGATCCGCCTTCTGTGACTATAATTTACAAAATGGGAAATGCATGGTAATGTAAATTTACTAGTTAAGACCTAGGTATACATAGAGAGGATTGGATTTAACTTTAATAAAGATGCCCACGGTAATCTTTCAGATTTGTTGATAACAACAGTAATATTACTCACATCATGGCAACTATATTTCTTAATAATTAGTACTCAGGAACAACTACAGGGTTTACTGTACAGACCAGTTGAAAATGTTTTTATGTTAAGAAATATTGATACCTATAGCCATCAAAACAAATTGTTTATAGGGCCTATCAGAGTATGTTACCAAAAAAACAATTATTGACAGATGAAATGTTGCGTATATTCTTTCATATTTCCATTACCTACATTTTTTTTCTAAGTATATATATTATAAAAGTATTGCTAAACAACTAATTCATAACCACCTCATAAGTACCACCTCACATTTTTCAAGGTATTTAAAAATTATTCTTTAAGAGAAACTATAAGAAAACGGAGTTTGTAGATAGTGTCATAATCTGTAGTGTATATTTTTTTTTATTTACAATAATATAGGATTTTCTGTATAAAACGTATACTAAGAAGATTACCACTTTATTTTCACCACCTTATTTCTGCGTCAACTAGTTGACATGATTCCCACTTTATAACAAACATGTGAACGTAACTTTAGATATAGATGCCCCAAGGATGATATCTGTGGCCAATTCTGTTCTTACTCTTCATTAATGAATTAAAACCTAATAGATTTATTAATATGAATAAATTGAATCGAAACAAGTTACAAGATGTCAAATATCAAATCGAATATTACAAAAAAGAAGAAAACTAATAAAATAATGCCGTAGCTGGATCAACATTCGCTGTGACTTTTCACTTGAAGAAATGCAAATTATGGGTAAAAATTAAGGAGCTCGGTGTCCGAGCGGTTAAGACGTCTGATTTTTAATCGTTCTCCGCGGTTGACGACGGTTCGATTCTCACCGTGGTCAACTTTTTCTAATTGCTCCAATATTAAATCTGTGTGTATAAGGCTGGTAGCGTTCTTAATATGCAACTAGTACTGCAATATCACTGTATAAATGGCCAACAACCTACTGTACACTTTAATAAGGTTTTCCAGGTTTCCCTTATTCTCGTACTAAATGGTAGTTAAAGTTATAACATCGTAAGTCGTTCCTGGACGCACTCGCGGCCCGCAAAATAATAATATGCCGCTCCCTCTCCCACACAAGTCTCTGCCTTCCGGGCTCATCTCTAAGATGAGAATGAAGGATAGAGATATTATTATAATTATCCTTAGAAACTAGAGATTAAGTACTTGGTATCTACTAAACCGCTGTTTATCATTTCGTGGATTATGACAGGTTTGAGTCTCTAATTACTGTCGAAGAAGTGAAGAAACCGACTCTTGCTAATTTAGTTTGTGGTTTTTGAATGTCAACCATTATGAAAGAGAATTTTATAGCGACTATTTACAGTCATAACCAACCGTTGTTTAATTAAGTCCAGTGCCATTATATATATATCAGATATAAACGATCGAGCTACCTTTAAACAATAACCGATAAAACGATAACCGTTTAGAATTGTTACATTACATATTCGCAAGTCCGTTTTTTATAGTGTATAGTATCACAATATAGTCACTTTATATAGTACCTTTATATAGTATCACTAAACTGTAAGAAACTGTTTCTGGTATACAATATATTATAAAAATTAATATCAGATTTTTTCCTAAACTTAATTATTGACACGTTTTCGTCTACATATATTATAATAATGAATTAATTATATAACTTATCCGAAATAAAGTCGAAGATGTGTGATACATTTTGATCCATTAATTTTCGAAATCATCAAGGTCACGCGCAGCGCCACTGCAATGAAAACATGTCACTATATCTTTCATAAGAAAATACGTATGCGTCGACAATTTATCGCCCGTTTTCAGATTGATAATGTACTCGCAATGTATATAACCATGCAGGGTATTACAAAAAAGTAGGTTGGACATGATTTGAACCATAAAGAGTTCCTCATGATCCGTGAAACAACTTTTCAATAAAAATTTAAATTAGCTTGAGAGCTATAAATCACCCAACATTTATATGCATACCAGTTTTCTGTTTTATTATTTTCTAGCCATAATTAAATAAGTAGTTGCTGATCTGAACTAATTTTTTCGTTTTAATTTACAATATGCTTAATGCCTTTAACCTTTCGAATGACCATAAAGTATTGTTACAAAATCGCCGACACAGTAGCTGCTTTTTCCCCAGCCCTAGGGAAATTCTGGACGATCTGGCAACACTGCCTCTAGAGGTGCCAGGGTCAACCCCCCAAGGGCGAAGTCTCAACCCTCAAGACCTTCAACTTAGGAGATAGGGCCTTTTATCCATATTTCCTGCATGTCACCACCGGTACTTATAGAATACCCCTCGTACAACTTGGCTGACAATTACTTATTGAACTGCCCTGGTATGTCGATTATTCGTAAGTACTCGATGGAAATTTCTACAAGGATCTAGAAGCCTAATTAGCCTATATAAAGGCCACGGCATGCCGGCGAGGGAAGTCAGTCTTAATCAGACAGCGATAGAGAGCGAAGAAGCAATACTTAAGTGAAATAACGGCAATTTTCGAAGTGCTTTCGGCGTGTATTTAATTAGCTACTGTACAGGAAGTGTTGTATTGTGTTTGAAGAGTTAAATAATTTTTTTATTTTTATTAAAAGTCTCACTTATCTTTAGAACACCGGAATGAGTAACAGTATGATTAAAGTTCTAGTTAAAAAGTATTTTGAACAGCGTTGGTAGGGCTGAGAGGGGATGAAAATGCTGGCTGGATAATTCTAAAAAACACCCATATCATATTTTTCGGCGATTTTTTCATGAAATATCAATACAGAAAACCATTGGAATGTAGGTACACTTTTCTTGGGACACGCCGTATATCAAGCATCGTAAGACCGTTTACCTAACATTAAGTCTTAAATAAAATAAATATCATCGGCAAATAAACAGGGCATATCGGTGGGGCCGGCCGTCACAAAAGGAAGACAATCCCGAGCAAACACTGGGAATATGAGCCGGGAAAATGTAAATGTCCCGCTGCTCCTCGGGGAGGCAAAAATCGCATCGTTACGATTATTTTCGCCGAGAGTCCTTGAGCGGTTCGCAAGTGTTCGTGAAAGAGATTCCCACGTCGTAATTTTATTCATGCTGTGCTTATTATTGAATGTTTAAGGTCTATTAAAGTGTTTGCGCTGGCGGAGAGACTTGATAAAAGTGGTTGCTGGTAAAGTCGACAGTGTAGTAATTAACATACGTGCCTATAATATTTAGCTCGAGAAAGATACCTTTTATATTTTTACACACAACATTTTTGTGGGGTGGATTTAAGACGGGTAGGGTGTAAAAATATCGAAAGTTCTGGTGAAAGGTTCTCTAAAAGAATATAGTGTCTTTATCTAATATCTCTTTAATAATCGCTTGTGTAATATCTTTTTTAATTATGAAGAGTGATTATTAAGTTTCGCGAAGAAAACTTTTCCTGGTTCAACTATATTTAGCGAGATATTCGAGATATTCATATTATGTATGATATTTATAGTATATTTTTAATATTATTTATTGGCTTATTTTAACTGTTTATACCTTTCTTTAGGAATTAAGGCAAAAAGTTAACTAAGAGATAAATTATTAATGAAATCAAATATTATGGTTCAATATAGTCGGTTCAATATTATAGTCGGGCCGGTGGCTCAGGGCTTAGCGTCTCGATCGCTCAACCCAGAGGTCGTGGGTTCTAATTCCCATTCCACCAACAATTTTTCATTAAATTGTTTACTCGTAGATCAAGGCTTATTCGCAGGGATGGCTTGGCAACCATCCTTGCGATGGCCTAGGATGGGAAGAATGTCAACTTGGTGTTAATGTGAGAGATTAAAATCAGTTGATGTTTGACTTGTCCCCCTAACTAATGAGGTTTTCCAGGTTTCCCTCATTCCAGCACTGAATGGTGGTTAGGGCCTACCAACGTAAGTCGTTCCTGAGGCGCAAATGCGGCCCGCGAAATAATAATATGCCGCCCCCTCTCCCACACAAGTCTCAGACTTTCGGGCTAATCCTTGTGATTAGAATGAGGGGTAGAGATATTATTATTATTATTATTATTGTTATTAATAAAGTTTTTAATTTTCCTTGTTACCTATAATCTAGGTACGCAAAGGAATAACTTTATTAGTTTTAAGATATATCGAAAACAACTACTTTGCCTGATATATTACATTAAAAATTATTATTTTTGTATACAGTCACATACAGTTTGTATTAAATTTTAATGAAAAAATGTATTTTTTACTGACAAAACTGAATTAGCGATAAAATAAATAATGCTACAATTTCAGTTTTGTACAGTTTTTAATACAAATGGTATGTGACCAAAAGTAATAATTTTTAATGTAATGTGGATGCTTGTTTAATATTTCATTATTTAAAAGATGTAGATAACACTATTAAAAAGAAAAATATATTAAAGACAATAAGTTTAAGTTATATGAAGATATGCCATTGGTATTTAATGTTGGGGGGTACATATAGCACGGACTCTAGTTAGTTGTTTTCGTCATATCTTAAAAATAATAAAGTTATTCCTTTGTGTACCTAAGCTTTAAAGGTTACGAGGAAAATTAAAAGTTTTATTGAAACATAATATTATTAATAATTTATCTCTTAGTTAACTTTTTGGCTTAATTCCGATAGAAAGAAAGATATAAACAGTTATTTGATCTGTTGTCCGGCTTTGTTATACTGGTTTTCTAGGCTCAATTTTTTTATGATCACTGGACCATAAAAATAGAATAACGTATCTACGGTGTTTTTTAATACATTTATTTGACGGACTTATTTGCCCGTGTGAGAAAATGTTGAAATGTGATAAATTTGAAGTCGATATAGTATATTGCCGGTGAAGATCTATTTCTTGTTCTGGAAAGTGTGTTTTCACAAAGTTTAAGCTTAATATTCTATACGGGGCTTTTCCCATAAAATAAGAAATTATAATTTTTACTCAAATAATTTTTTAAAGTACTTACGTATTTACCTAAAAAAAGTACCGTTAAATACCGTATACAGAAAACCGGAGTTTTGATATATAACATATAACAGGGATTATACTACAAATAAAAACAAAATACTTACAGTTTTTGTTAGTAAACCTATAACATCAAAGAATGCGTTAAAGCAGATCTGATATTTACCAATCAACCTGGAATTGTTGGCTCTGGTCGATAATGTAGATAGTATATTTACCTACCAACCTGAAGTTGGCGACAGTGTGATAATCACTGTTGTTCCCACAACAGTTAGAAATAGTCGATGATAGCCAGGATTCTGTACAGAAGGGATTACACCCAAACGAGGTTAGTTCGAGGCTTGTTTGGAATTTCCTCCAATTTCTAATTGAACTGTCAAATACCAATACAGTTAGAGTGTATTGAGTTCCAGACCATAAAGGCATTGAAGCAAATAAACGTGAACTGGTTCGAAAGGGATTTGAAATGGACTCGATACGACCAGCACCAGCCTGTGAAATTGCTTATGGTGCTGCTAGAACCGCTCTGGGAAAATGGATGGACCAAGACAGAGTCATGTGAACGCAATGATAGGAAGTTTTTCGCAGAAAGGAACTGTAAAGATGCTGGGCATGAGTAAACCTCGACTAAGGAATATCACAAGGCTCATAATAGAGCACTGCCATCTCAAGAAGCATGTTTATAACCTAAGATTGGCCGAAAGTCTGATATACTGGGAAAGTGGTGATGTAGACAAGACTGCGCTGCACATACTGGATGCACATACTGAGCCTTGAATAGGGCTAACGCTCTTAGGTAAACCATTCTTGGGACCTTGTCAGCTAAGGGACATTTTAGCGAATAGATTTTTGGACTTGGAAAGAACAAAGATGCTCGCAGAATACGAAATTAGTGAGATAGGGATTAGTGAGAGATGTGACTCCTCGCCTTAGAGATACTGATCTGCAGGTAGAAGAAGGAGGGGGTCTAGACACTTATGGATATCTCCTTACCTATCCAGTTCTATACAAAACTCACCAGGATTGGCCCACCCCGTACATTGTCGCAGTGTCGTTATTTATGTATGATTCCTGTGCGGCTATATATAAGAAGGTTAATGAGAAGCGGGCTTGGCTTAATTGGCCCGGGCGGTTGCAATTATCTGTACGCGCAGGTCTTATATATAATAAACATCGCTAATAAAGTAAACACGGAGTCTATTTTAACATGCTCCTGTAATAAATCCCCAACTTCGCTAATTGGATGGATGTTTGACAGTGTGTGTGCGCTTATCTGCCACTGTTTCAGTCCAGGCTGGTCTAACTTTCCGTCTTATCTTGCTCTAACAGATGGTTTTTGGACGCAACCGAGCCGCTTGGTGGATAGTGGATGCAGCGCAGTTTGGGGGAAGAGCCTCTCATAGTTTGGCTCGTTTAGTTTTGAAACTGCCGAGCAGAAAAACTTCAGAAGTGGGATATAACTTAGCAAATATTTATTTGTACAAGTGCAAAATGAATAATGTCTTTGACTTCTTGAAATATTCATTAATGCAATAATTTCATAGCCCTACTCGCAACTTCGAACTAAAAAAAGTATTGTATTTTTTGTAGATCTATTTTTTTAGTACATAGTAACTAATATGTTTAAATTTGAATATACAACGATAAAATATATTACTGCCTTTGTTTTAGTAATGTCCAATAAATATCTAGCAATCAGTATATTAAACGTAAGTAATTACTACCTTGTGTTTTAATTGGAAATGATTTTTTTTATGTTTAACGTATTAAGTGTATAGATTTCACGCATATTAGACATTGTTGAAACTTTTACAAAACGTGAAGAAATTTATACAGTGACAGTTATAGTTCTTTGCAGCTTGAAGTTGTGTTGCAAAACTAGTTGCACTAATACATTTACAACCAGACGTATTAATCATCTCGTGCGATGGAGAATAGACAAAGTTCCTGTTGCTGAATATCCACTCACTCCAGAAATCAGCTTGTTCATAGACACTTTACAATTGCATATAGGCTTGCGTCGAATATGACGTATTGTTAATACCTGCACATAGAAGAGTGGTTATTTTTATTGTTTGCAGTCAGTGTATTTACCAGAAATTGTATAAGAGCTTAATAGCAAGTAAAGGAAAAGTTATACTTACTAAATTATATTTTATCGGTGAAATTAATGTGTGAGTAAACACATCAGTTAATGTACATGACTTGATGATAGCTAGTCTCATAATATGACTTATATGTAAGGCTGCAAAAAATATATTGAAGGCAAACATATGAAATAGTAATTATATGTCTTTTGTAGCCAGCGTATGTGCTAGAACTGGTCACGTTAGCTTATCGTTTCGCGCTAAACTTTATGGCAAGTAATTGAAAAGTTATATATGGCATTTTATCACTAATGAAACACGAGCCAGTGTTCCATTCTTTCTCTGGCTAACAAATTGAGTTTTCGAAACGAAACAATAATAAATTGCGTCCGTTGACATGGGTTTGATAATCCAGAGGTGCAATATCGCAAAGTCCGGGCCGGGAACGATTATATGGACGGGAGAGAAGGCACGTGCCGGGAGTGCCTCGAGTCAGGTCAAAGAGTAAGGAAAGGGACCAGGAAAGTCGGAAAGTTAAGGAAAAAGGCAGTTGGTGGAGATTTGTTGTTAAGTATGTTAGAGAGTTACTTCAGTTTTATGTTATATTGTATGTAAGTATTGGAACTGATCATGTGATATTTCAATGACAGCAAATATTTGTTAAGGTTGCTTACATGATCTACCAGCGATGTATTTTTGGAATATTAAGCAGTTTTTTTTACTAAAAGAGTACTAGTTAAGAAAACTAATTGTCTTCTTAAATTATACCTTAAGGTTATTGACGATATCGCCCAAAAAAATGTTAAAGGATCTGAACCAGTTGTCACACAATAAGGTAATCATAGTTGGCGAAATATAATTACCTCGGCCAGAATAGACCACATAGTCAGAGTGGAGCGTCTGGGTTTCGGCCCACTCACTTTTGAACCTAACCTATCTTAAGTTAACCTAGGTCAAAAGTAGCTTAATTTTTTTCAGAGAGAAAATTTTAAAATTGAAAACAAAATAATGTTGTCTTGTGAAAGTGAGGTTTGAATGAAAATGTCATACTCAAAAAAAGATAATCAAGAACGAATACTCAAAATAAAAAAAGAAGAAAACAATAAGGAAGACAAAATAATACTAAAAAATACTTAAAAAGAGGATCAAGGAAGGAGAATCAAAGAAGAACTTGGGGAAAACTTGAATGGTTTAACCATAACCAGTTTTTAAAAGAAAATACTCCGAATAAGAAAGGAAAGAGGAGAAAAAAGAGAAAATAAGACGGAAGAGAAAGGTACAAAAGAATATCAACAAGAAAGAAGAATAAAAAGGATTTGGGACAAACTTTCCCAAATAAATTTAATCATAAACTTCTCGGAATATGAAGTGAAAAATCATGTACTAAATCATCAGAATTAAATTATAAGTATTCAGCTAGTTTATTTTTTTATCACCTAATACCTGCTTAGGTTACCTACCTACTAAAATATGACTAAAGAGCTATATTTATAATATCTATGACTATCTGAATTTAAATTAGTGAAAATAGTTAACACCGAATTCTTTCTTAAATGGAAGGATGCTTAAATAACATACCTAACTTCCAATTTCTAATTTTAAACATGCTTTTTTATACGTAACTACATTCCATATGCATATTTTTATTGTAATGGAAGTGAAAGTCTTGATTCATCTGCAGGTCTCCTCACACGTATTACTTTTGAACAAGGAACTTATTTGCATAAACCAAACGATAAAATTAGTAGGTTTTAACGGGTACAAGATAATTTTATAGCAAGAGACAGTGCCGAATATAATTTATAAAACATTAGTAAATACATATTAACATAATATTCAGTCCTCCTGCATAAGTCTCACACTTTCTGGTTGATCCTTGTGATCAGAATGAGGGGTTATAGTAATATATGCGTTCTATTATTGTTATTATTACATTAGTTATCGTTTAATATTAATTTGTTGGAAATTCTTACATTTGAAGAGGTCCAAATACCTATAATTTTGTGTAGCCAATATTACAGTTTAATTATTGTAAACGGTGGAGTTCAAAAAATTGTGTATTTAATAGATAGATGATAGATGTAGTCCGGATAAAACAAACTGTTAAACACCTAAATACTCCGTTTTTACTTTTAGGTATATAAAAAATTAATACCAGGAGCTTTAAATAAATAAATATTCTGAAATTTTATTGCAATTGGTTACATCCACTCTGGAAATTCAAGGACACGATACATGAAAACTTTAAAGGCCTTGTTTTAATATTAAACAAATCATTTTCAAATAAAAACAATTCGTTGTACTGTTCCCTCAGTGTATATAGAGTTACTTAAGTGATGTTATTTACGGTATCGAACCAATCAAATTGGTCATAAGTACAGGGTGTCCAAAATAAGATCCTCTATCCCCTTATCTCAGAAAGTATAAAGAGTAGAGAAAAAAGTTAAATACAAAAGTTTTTTGTTTTTACCTGAATTTTTCATTTTTATAACTTTCTTGAATACAGGTTGTTCAGTTTCTCTGATCCAGGCATCAACTTTCTTTTTTTAAATGGAACACCCTATATTCAATTAAGTTTTTGAACTCTCCTTAAAATTCTAGGTCGACATTGTTAAGAGTACCCTATACCTATCATTTACCGTTACGAAGATATTAGCATTTAAAGAAAAAAATCTTTAAAAAACACCTGCTCAAAAAATCTCGGCAAAACATATAAGACATCCAAAAAAAAGGTAAGTAGGGTTTATTTCGTAGACAATTAGACTCAGAAATTACTTCTATGGATCGATATTACCTGATTAATATACAGGGTGTTTTTGACAGGTGGCTCAAACATGTATATGTTAAAACTCCAGAAAATCGAAAATCTCTTATGGAACACCCTGTGTATTATTATATTTTTGGATTCTTTATTAAATTTTAACCATACTCTATATAATTTTCCCTATTCTTATTTTGCTTAGTTTTCAAGATATTGACGAAAATGTGGAAAAAATGTCGGGCATTAATCATTATCGGCTATTATTAAAAATATATCTACTATCATTTGGTATATTATAGTAAGTGTGCCTTAATACTGATTAAGAATATATTATTTTATTAAAAACTAATATATTTTTAAAATTATTTCATTAATTAACTAATTTAAACAAATCTGTTTGTAACTTGAACCAGAAATAACTAACAATAATCAACAAATAACAATAAAAATAATAAATTAAATCAAGTGTCCTATATGTCAGCTCAATTTTCAGCTATGCATGTTGTGTATATAACTGCTAGTTTTCTTACAGCGCAATCACTTTGATTGAGCGCTTCAATTTCCATCCTGATTTTAATCTTTAAATCATCAACATTATTAACATGAATTTGATAAACTCAGGCTTTCAATGTATCCCATAAAAAGTTATCAAGTGGAGTTAAATCTGGGATCCTCGGCGGCCATGGGATACTCCCGTTTGGCCCTATCCATTCCACAAAATAGTTCTTAATAAAATTCTTTACCTACAACTGCAGTATTGTGGCATGGAACTCCAAGCATCTGATAGATGATCTGATTGGCATCTTCTTCGGCATTCAATAAAGGTAAAATGCAAGTTTGTAATGAATGCCATTTCCTGATATTTTACCTAAGGTACCTGGGACCATTTAAATATTGGCCAAGAAAGACAGGGCCTAAAATGTGTCTTATAAATAGCGCACTATATATTTTCGTCAATATCTTGAAAACTAAGCAAAATAAGAATAGGGAACGTTATATAGAGTAAGGTTAAAATTTAATAGAGAATCCTAAAATATAATAATACACAGGGTGTTCCATAAGAGATTTTCGATTTTCTGGTAATATCGATCCATAGAAGTAATTTCTGAGTCTAATTGTCTACGAAATAAATGGATGTCTCATATGTTTTGCCGAGATTTTTTGAGCAGGTGTTTTTTAAAGATTTTTTTCTTTAAATGCTAATATCTTCGTAACGGTAAATTATAGGTATAGGGTACTCTTAACAATATCGACCTAGAATTTTAAGGAGAGTTCAAAAACGTAATTGAATATAGGGTGTTCCATTTAAAAAAAGAAAGTTGATGCCTGGATCAGAGAAACTGAACAACCTGTATTCAAGAAAGTTATAAAAATGAAAAATTCAGGTAAAAGCAAAAAACTTTCGTATTTAACTTTTGTCTCTACCCTTTATACTTTCCGAGATAAGGGGATAGAGGATCTTATTTTGGACACCCTGTACAAACTTGTAGCACAGCTTACGGAAAGCTGTGCTTGTAGTTTCTTTGGAGTTTCATGTGGCAACACTGCCTACCCTTCGTCCTGGCTGCGAAGAACGCAGTAGTCACGTGCCAAGAGTGAAGCCCGCACAGGAATGACAGACGTGAACATAATTTGACAGCAAATAAGAACAGGGGGATGGAAATGATTACGAGGGGAAGAGACGATTAGATAATCTAATAGAAAACGCCATGTCGCAACGAGGTGTTACTACGTAATGTCTGGTTCCAAGGGTATATATACGAGATGTTTGATGCGGGAATGGCAATTTTAACTTGATTGTTGCATGTGTATAGACAGGCTTTTGAAAATATAAAATGTGTATCTAATAAATGTAAAATTGATTTATAATTACTCGAGATAAGATATAATAGCTACCTAAAATGTGAGAAAACATTTGCCTAAAGTCATAATAATTTAAAAAATTAATTTTCATCTTCGTTTGTTCCTAGCACCTACGAGGGTGGATCAAATATTAACCGGAATTGTTTCTTAACTCACCGTGTTGTGAACCAAGGTGTGTGGCCTTGAATGTTATTGCTAGAGACATCTGAAGTGAGGCTGCCCTCTAGTTCTCTAGTTCAATTCAGGGCACCAGAATTGCTTCAATCTTGTCTTCAGTCCTATTGGTCTTTGGGCGACGTTGATAAGCTTTGAAGTTTTTGAACAAGTTTTGGTAGTACGAGAAACTGTTGACTGAAGAGAACAGATGCGATTGTGGTCTTCAGTCGCACTGGTCCTCGAGCGATATGTGGGCTTCATTTTCAGCACGTTTTCATCCATCCAAAACTTGTTTATGTTACACTTATACACTTTTGTCTTCTTCAAAGTATTATCGTCCTTAAGAAGAGAGGGGGACTTTTAGTCTTCTCAAAATTTCGGCCGGTTTTACACAATCATTGGTAAGAAATTTTATTATTATCCGTTGCGCAAATACTATAAAATCAGGTGTTAGCAAATTTTCCGGAAAATAATAATTGGGAAAGTTTTGCGGTAAATTATGGTAAATTTGATGACATATGAGATGGTCAAATGATATTCATGCGAATGGAATATTTGCTATCTCTTTGCAAATATTCTCAACTCACAAAAATGACATACAATCAAATAAAGTATGTTTAGATGTCTTATGCAATTAATTGTTACTGTCCAGTGATTAGCAGCATGCAGTGACAACCTGCAGAAACTTTGTTGTAAATAATAAACTGGACTGTATTTAAATTTTGACCAGTGTGGCCTTTCCTGTTCAAATAAATAGAGTTAGGTGCATGATTGGTAATGGTGAATGTAATTATTAATTTATTGGATATATTTGGAAATATAATGTAAAAATTTAGTAGCAAATGAAGCAGGAGGACTCTGAAATGATTAATGGATATTTTATGTATTCTTTATCTGGATCGTCCCGTGAAGGAAGATATATTTTTGGTAAAAAATGTTCGAAGACCACTATTTAGTACTTAAAGAGTATAACACGATGTTTTGGTAAATATTTTTTGTGTTTCGTATATTTTTGCAATAAATTTGCCTCAACTGAAATGTCAATTTTTTGGCGGCTTTCCATTTTTCACCACCACCACCTTCCCGCTTGCTCACCGAACAAAAGCATTTACTATCCGAAAGTGCAGATCCTAGCGGGCCGTGTACCGCCGCCGGCGGAAGGGGCGGCGCCCGTTGCGACCGCCGGCGGCCCGGCGCTGCGGCCGCGGGGCTCTTGGGAACAACCGCCTAACTCGATTCCGCCGCCGCCGCCGCCAGGGGCCTCAATCAATAGACCCGTCGCGCGGCGGGGACCAATTACATGCCCACTTTCCTCCTAACACCGTTTGCATATATTTGCCGAGTGCGACGAGCACCTTCTTTATCGGAAATATTAGTCATTTTCCGCATTCCTGGGCGATGTTCGCCTTTAGTGCCGCCGCCGCGGACGATCCGTTCCTCCCGCGGAGATTACAAGGTGAAACGGACGATTATCAGGCTGTTTATTGTAAAGGTAATCGGCACAATACCCTCGGCTTTAGCATCCCAATCGTTTGATTCAATCTGCAGTTTCGGATCTAACCGATGGCTGTAGCTTACTTTTCTGGTTCGTCAAGTCGCTGACGCAGGAATCATTTTGCCTTAAATTATCCGAGGGGTATTATTAATTTCGAAGTATTTAATAGATGTTATTTAAATAGTTTGCAGTAATTGAGGGAAAATTAGATGAATTGATTGAATTTTTGCACGTTTTAACTCGGGGTTTCCATTTAGATATTATACCTATGAATTGGTTCGAATTCCAGTATAATTTGTAGGTCCCAATGATGTTAATTTTCAAAAGAGATTATAAAACATAAAACACAACTCTATTTGAGCGTGATAGTTTCGCGAAAAGTTAGGGACACACAGTGCTAAGGCCGTATCACTATATATTTAATCCCAAATAGAACACAACGTATGCCATCAATTCAAATCTGGCGTAAGATGTAACAATATATCATCCACTCTAAATGCTAGTGTACTTGATCATATTCTTAGTGAGGTGAACAGAATACATGTGAGTAGCTGAAAAAATCATGTTAAAACTGTTGAACATTCGTATACATTAATATTGCGATGTTACTACTACTACTAATACTACAGAAAGATGTTATTATGAATATACAGAGTGTCCCAAAAACACCGACAAACTTTAAGGGGTGGTAGGGACCATGAAAACAAACCTTTTTTTTTTAACAAACATACCTATGTCCGCCAATGAGTCGTTTGGGCTGTAGAGAAATAAAATATTTTAAATCATACTCTAATAACTAAATTAAATCTTGATTTAGTTGTACATCACTGTATTTCGTTCAACATTGTTGCTTTCAACCACGCTTCTTGTAGAAAAATTTTTTTACCACAATACATATTCCAAAGATACAAAATTTTAAGACCGTAGTATTATTTGTGACTTATTTAGTTGGCATCAGAACATTAACTTGTTGATCTTGTTGACTTGTTGTCAGAACTGTTGATTTTTATTCAAAATTTATATTGAAAATAGACTATAATTTCTCATTTCAAGAACTTACCGATATACGCCCTGCATATGGTGCAACAAATTGTGTTGGAAGAAAAGCTGCACGCTAGAGTTGCGACTTTTAAAAAAAATTCAGGCCAGGCCAGGCCAGGCCCGGCCCGGCAGAGTATAGGCCAGGCCAGGCCAGGCCAGATAAACCCACCGAACGTTTGGCCCAATTAAAGCCAGGCCTCTTAACAATTATGGCCTGGCCAGGCCAGATTTGAGCCAGGCCCGACCAAGCCAGATTGAATTCGGCCCGGCCCGGCCAGGCCAGACCCGGCCCAGCCAGACCAGGCCCGGCCCGGCCAGACCAGGCCAGGCGTGACTCGGCTACGTCAGACTAGGCCAGACCTGACCAAGCCAGTTGAATCGAAGCTCAAATCGAATCTGATCCGGCCCGGCTCTATCAAGGCAAGTTTAGCCAGAATCGGTCCGCCCAAATTCAACCCAGTCTGCCTAAACCACATCCGGCCATACCAGAAATCCTTCCTACTTGACATTGACAATAAGTATGACAATTCATAAATTTATTAACTCCATTGTATAATTTTTCCATTTTGGGACACCTTAAATTTTAAGTAGTATGACTGAGATTGGCCGTAAGTGGTCAGATAAATGGGTGAAACACCTCAAGTTATTATGAAAGCAAATTCCTCATATAGGAAGAACAAGATATAGTATTTAAAATTGTTATACAGCAAACCGGTTAGCATAGGTTAGATCGAAATCGGTCCGATCCGGCCCGAAACATTCAGGCCAGCCCAGGCCTGAACCGGCCCGGCCCGGCCAAGCCAGGCCTGATCCGGCCAGACCAGGCCAGGCCCGATCCGGCCAGGCCAGACCCGATCCGGCCTGGCCAGGCCTGGCCTGAACCGGCCCGGCCAGGCTTGGCCCGACTCGGCCAGTCGGACCTGGCCAGTTCAATTTCAGCCCGGCCCGGCCAGGTATTACAAAGCACCCGGCCAGGTCCAGCCCGGCCAGTAAAGTATGCAGATTTTCCCGGCCCAGCCAGGCCCGAATTCGGGCCGGGCCTGGCCTGGCCGGGCTTCTGGCCTCAAATCCCAACTCTACTGCACGCATGTATGGTCAAAGATATCGAGAACGCCGGCAACCGCATCATAAAACCTTTGCTTCCATCCATCGTCGCCTTAGAGAAAGTGGGAATCTAAAGCGTCCTAGTGGTGGTGGTTGTTCAAGATCAGCTCGTATGGTTGAATTTGAAGGAGCTCTACACCGTGTGAAGCAAAATCAATCCACAAGTGTTCGCGCAATTGCACACCAAATTGGATCCTCCAGGTCGACAGTATACCGTGTCATGCATGAACAACTCCTCTACCCCTACCATTTACAAGACGTACAAGCTTTAAATCCTGAAGATTATCCACATCGATTAGCTTTTTGCCAATGGATTTTGGGTCACAACCACTTCGGGAGAATAGTATTGTTTTCTGATGAGGCATGTTAATTTTAATTTTAATGATAGAAACTTCCACATTTGGCATGATGAAAATTCTCATGCTGTGGTCTCTAGAAGACACCAGCAACGATTTTCTGTAAACATGTGGGCTGGTGCATTCATTTTAATTTTGCTACTATACCTAGGCGCCAGCTATGTTATCTGATTTGAGTACCATTGACATCGTAAAACATCATTTAATGAGACTACATACACTATGTTCGATAATTCTGTTGATGATAGGACGTGATATATTTTTACTCTCAGAAATCAATTGCATTGAAGTGAATTAGGGAAGTCGGAATTGGGAACTTTCAGCAATTTTTGCAGAGTAGGAAAATTAGCAGCGTTACAAAAAGCCACGGACAGCAGCACGTGGTGGTGTGCATCGTGTTCCTTTTGCCGGGAGGGGTGGGAATTTGCATTTACGGGATTGTTAATGTAAAGTGGTTGCATTAATCAAGAGAGCCGGCCGCAGTGACAGGGTAGTTGGCCGATGTTATTAAAACGCTAGTACACGGCAGCTAATTAATTTTATGCAACGCCACACTTGAATAGCTCTCATAATGAATATACGCTTTTGATGGTTTTATTTTTGCGTGGAACTTGTACAAGATCCCTTGATTGACGGGGCCGGCGTTTGATAATTGCTCCGTGTTTGCCGTGAAGATTATTATTAATTAAAGCCATTTTCTATTGGGTGGTCGACGCGGGTACCGGTACGAGGCGAGAATCTTGTGCATGGATTTCCAAAAATCTGCGTTGGTGTGCAAGTAAACGGAAAATTTGTTCCAAAATCCAAGTGAGTTGGATCTTGTCTCTGTTTCTGCGTCTTTTCTTGAGTTGTCTCTATTTGTTGATAGAGTGAAATGTAGAGTTCTTAAGAGTTTTTGTAATTTCCTGTCAATTGATCAGTATAATAATGTCACTAATGTTAATGATAATATACTAGACCTTGTCTTGTCAAAATCCAGTTGTGAAGTTGCTCGCGAAAATGTTCCTTTCGTCACTGAAGATTGTCATCACCCCGCTCTTTTTTTTACGTGTGAATTACGCGCTCAACATCTTCAAAAGTTTCCATTTAATCCACTTCATAAATCATATAATTTTAGGAAAGCAAACTTCCCCGAGCTTTATAATACAATGACGCATGTTGACTGGTCTTTCTTGAATGAATTTCATAATGTCGATTTGGCGTGCGATGCCTTTTATACAAAATTATATTCCATAATCGATGAATATGTACCACAATATGCTACAAAGACGCATAAATATCCGATTTGGTACAGCTATGAACTTAAACAAACAATTCGGCAAAAAGAACATTTCTTCAGACAGCATAAAAAACATAAAAACTCGTTTTATTTTAATAATTTCAAGAAGTTAAGAGCCAGAGCAAAAACACTCGCCAACATAGATTATAAAAATTATTTACTGACTACAGAAGGTAATATAAAAGCAGATCCAAAAAAATTCTGGAGTTTTATCAACAACAAAAAAAGCACTAGTAGGATTCCCGATACAATGCACTACACTGACAACAATTCACTCAATAACCCCACTGACATCGTCGAGTCCTTTAAGCATTATTTTGAGAGTGTTCTGATTCGATCAGGTGCCACAGATTTTGAAAATATTAGCAAAAACATGGATGTTAACCTGCCCTCAGTAAATATCAACTATTTATCTTGTGATGAAATAATAACATCAGCAAAAAAACTCAAGGACAAATTAACTTGCGGTCCGGACTTGATTCCTAGTTTCTTTGTTAAGGATTGTTGTCACGTGTTAGCGCAACCATTAGCCACATTGTTTAATCTGCTACTTAAACAGGGCAGTTTTCCTGATGGTTGGAAAGTAGCAAGTGTCTGTCCCATTCTTAAGAATGGTGATCCAGTTGATATAACTAACTATAGACCCATCACTTTATTGTGCAATTTTGCGAAGGTTTTTGAGATGTCCCTATACAGTCGAATTTATCCTCTTTTTAAAAATATTATATCACCTGTACAGCATGGTTTCATGGAAAAAAGATCAACTAACACAAATCTTGTTTGCTTTAACCAGTTTATTTCTAATGTCATTGATCATCACGGTCAGGTGGATGTATTGTATACCGATTTCTCGAAGGCTTTCGATAGGATTGATCATAACATACTTTTGCATAAACTTAAGAATTACGGATTTTGCGATAACTTACTAAAGCTCTTTTCGTCTTATTTATCATGTCGTTTCCATTATGTCACATATAGTGGATACAACTCGAGTCACTACCTTATTACTTCTGGAGTACCTCAGGGCTCTAATTTGGGTCCTCTACTATTCTCTATTTTTATTAACGACATTACTACTCTTCTCTATTGCAATCAGTTAATCTATGCGGACGACTTAAAACTGTATTTTTCTATATCGAGTATAGATGATTGTGCTTTTCTTCAAAATGATTTGAATGCGGTTGCGAGATGGTGTGATCTGAATAACTTACATTTAAATATGTCGAAGTGTAAAGTAATTTCTTTTACACGTAAATTGAATCCTATACTTTTCAACTATGAAATTAACTCAGACTTCTTGATACGTGCAAAGTCCATCAAGGATTTGGGTGTTTACTTTGACGATAGGTTAACATTTTCGGAGCACATACAACGTATAGTTTCTTCTTCTCTTAGGATGTTAGGTTTTGTGATAAGGCAAGGTCGTGATTTCCTCGGTAATGATGTACTGTTCAGGTTATTTTATGCATATGTCCGCTCCAAGTTAGAGTATTGTTCACTTGTTTGGAATCCTATGTATAATGTTCATATCAATCTCATCGAGTCGGTTCAAAAAAGGTTTTTAAAATTCCTCACGTTTCGTTCAGACAGAAGATATCCTGCAAGAGGCTGCGACTATAAACTTTTGTTAACTCGTTTTAATTTTGACTCACTACAATTTAGAAGATACTTCCACAGTCTGAAATTTTTACACGCACTCTTGCATAACCATATCGACTGTCCTGATATATTAAGCCAGTTAAATTTTCTAGCAGTTAGATCAGCCAGTCGTGCTCCACTAACATTTTATTGTTCTGCTGTCGACACTAATCTTGGATTAAAGTCTCCCATTAGCGTTATGACACGTAGCTATAATGGCATTTGTAACTCCTGTGATGTCTTTAACTGTAATGTAAAAAGTTTACATAATGTTTTTAGAAGCGTTAGTCAACTTTAAATTTTGATACTTTAATTAAATCGAATTTGAGCACTTACTTGTATATACATGTTTTTTTTTTGTTGTGGTTTAAGTCACACTGTAGGTTTGCATACACGTATTTTTTTTCACTTTTGATCTTTTCATGTTCTTTTATATTATACTTTGTTCTGTAATTGGTGTTTACACTGTTGGACAAATAAAATTATTATTATTATTATTATTATTATTATTATTTGTTGATCTTCTTCCGATTATCAGGTTAGTATCATCTGAAAATACTGCAAACCTTTTTAGAGCAATACCGTTTAAACTCCATGAAAACATCTAGAACCGTTTTCTGTAATACGATTCCGATATCATGCTTGCCAACCCTATTTACGTCTAATAGCAGAGATGAATGCTACCACCACAACCACAAAAGAGGTGCACGTAGACGAATAACGAGTAATATAGAATAGCATCTGAAAATAGGTGATCTTTTTTGCCACGTAAGTTGTTTCTATCAGGGATGTTGAAATTATAGCTTAACCAGAAGCCTTATTTTTTTAAGGTCCTGATTTTTGAACCACTGTTTAGGAAAAATATATATGAAACTCAATTTTTTTCTTAGTTTATCTAATTTAAACAATTTGCTCTGAAGGGACATAGTTCATTTGTATTTTTTCATTGAATTTTGTAAAATTGTATTATAAAATGTGGTACGTGTTGAATGAACCGGTGGTTTGAAACCTTCATTTTTGGAAAGTATTATTCGGTAACTTACGACAAAGAAAAATTGTATGGAACGCCGACATAAATAACAGATTCAGCGTTTTGTTTTTAAGAAAAATGCTGTTCTGTACTTCTAGTAAGTAATGCAACCTGTATATTTTTGTATGCACCGTGTAGGCATTGCAGATACCTAGAGATTTCTAATTGCTGACTATTTTCCAAAAAACGATAAACAAAATCATACAGATTACTTTTCCAACGACCTCAAGTTTACTGCTGCAGAAAAATGTTTTTTTATGTGTGCCACCCGTTATACTATAATATTTCAGTCAACTTAGAAATGGTGTGACCACAACATATCTAAAAATTATCTAAGGTAGATATGTTTATAATACCCATCATAAACTTATTAACCTTTATAAAAAAGGCTAAAATTCATTTAGACCATAGTGTATATCCACTTCATATTTCTCCCAACTTTGCTCTGGAATAAATCACATCCCACTTATGCCTTCAAACAAAGCAGCCGAAACGCTTCGAATTTTACCACCACCCTCCCCTACAGAGCGTTCGATCGGCCTGTACGGTGGATTTAATTAGAAGTATCTTATATTGTGGAAGCGGCGCGATTACCCGCGGGCAGTTTCTGATTAACGAATCCAATTATAGTCACGTTGTACGGAGGAAATTATTAGTTGTGCCGTTAATTAGATTATACCGAAAGGTGGATTGATTGCAGCGCCCCCTGACACAAGCAGCCATACGGGAAACAACCCTTTTGTGGAGGAGAAAGGCTGCCTGTCTCGGCGACGCCCGCGCCTACGGCCTTTTTTAATTAATTAGGGGTGTTTTGTTTCAACGTACAGGGTGGATACTTGTTGGGAGAGATTGTAATGATGTACAGGGCGATTAGTTGGAAATGTTTTTTCGGAAAAATATTTATAAATTTTAAACGAATTTGTTTTAACTTTTGTGAGCTCACTGTATATTTCTATAAAATATAGAAAAACCTTCATAGTTTAGTACTATGACTATGTCTGGTAGACGGATCTCCAAAAATAACAGAGATATAATTTTCAAATTTTGTCAGATGCCATTTGTCAGATTTCTACATGGCAGCAGACTTATTTATTTTAAATATTATCGGTTGTTTTCTACTTCCGGGCGTCTACTTGTTTATTTTAAATGAAACATCCTATACATTTTTAGATTTACGAAAATAGCATAAATTTCTGAGTCAAAAATATATAACATATCTATCCTAAAGCTAAATCCAGCCGTTTGGTAGATATTTAACATTTTCTTAAAAATTTGACAGGTACAAGGGTTTGCGGGAACCTTTATAAACTTTTTCGTTTAGCACGTGTTTACTATTGGGTTTTTGGCAAAAGGAAAGAGCCTAAGTTATGCTATAGTTTAGAGTTAAATAAATTCAATAGTGCTACACCAAATGTTCTATATTTTCCGTTACATTTTGAGAAATTCAAATAGCGAGAACTCGTTTAAGTCAAATGCAACACCCTGCATTTTGTACATCATATTATTTAGAATGAAATTCTCTCTCTTCCAGTATATTCATTGTAGGGGTTAAAATTACAACTTTTTGAGGTATGTATTTTCTTCAATTTTATAAAATTGTTCACATAAATTGATACTAAATTCGCGACGATTATAATAAAACTCCAGCAGAGAACATAATTAAACTATGATGCAGCTAAAAGCAACAAGACTATAATATAAACAAACATTATGAATAAAAAAACAAAATGGAAAATAGAACTCAACCACCAAAAATACGTTTTTATGCGACCCCGTAAATAAAAATCAAGTCCAACCATGATCGAATCCATCGATCTTTAATTTATTAATTTATTTCTTAGATAGCCATGTTATTTTCATCTGTATAGTTACTGGACCGATTATTTCCTTGGTAGCATTTATTTTCCTAAAATTCAAAAAATTGGATTTGATTCTCCAAAAGTTTTTCCGTCATATAGGTAGCAGCAGAGGAAAACGCCGATTGAAAGTTCTACATATATTCTTCCAATTATTTTATGACATTCGCCATCAATATAAAATAAGTTTAATATGTATTCATTTGAATATTCCATGAAATGAAATCCTGTCAGTTCAATCAGGTTCCAACCTGTCAGTTTGAAACTTTAAATCAAACCCCTTTAAAAAAATTAATAGATATAAATAAATCAAATGTAAATAGAAATACCTCAAAAAGTTGAAACTTAAATCCTTAGAATATATATACTGGAAGAAATAGGATTTAATTTTAAATGACATGATGTAAAAAAATACAGGGTATTCCATTTGACTTAAAAAAGTTTTCGCCACTCGAATTTTCTAAAACGTAAAGGTAGATATAGAACATTTGGTACAGCTCTATTAAATTTATCTTTCCTTTTAAGTGTAGCACAACTTAGGCTCTTTCCTAAAAATCAAATAAACCCGTGCTAAACAAAAAAAAGTTATAAAGGTTCTTGCGAACCCTTGCACTTGTCAATTTTTTTATAAAATGTCAAATATCTTCTTTGGTTTGTTTAGCTAGACATATTTTTGTCTCAGAATTTTATGCCATTTTCGGAAATGCAAAAATTTATAGGGTGTTTCATTGGAAATAAGCAAGTTGATATAGACTTCCGGTATAGCCTGAAGTAGAAAACAATCGAAAATATTTTAAAAACTAGATCACTTGCCAAAATGGGATTTGTCAAAATTTGAAATTTATGTTCGTATCAGTTTTGGAGATACGTCTAACAGGCAGTCACCGTGTATACACCCTGTATACGAGTGTATTGTTCCGCTGCAAAATTACTTTTTTGAGGAGATAAAACATTCATGTTACCCGTATAGTCTTTCCCAGGCAGACCCCAAATCAGTGAGGACAAGATACCCCACGTGCTTAAACAAACCCCATTCGATGATTGGCATCGGCAGCGGAACGAGTCCTTATTGCATAGGATGGCCTGATTGGGCGCACCCCGGAGTCTGATTGTGCTTTAGCCGCCGCTGCTCGTCAGGCGACTTGAGTTTTCAGGTTTTCAGGCGTCGTTAACGCCGCGCGCCACGCGCTCGTCCCGATACATAATGCACAAAGAGCTGATTATGGCCCGAATACCTACAAATTGACTGCCTAAACAGCCGAGCGAACCCGTAATGCGTATCTGGGAATGGTGAGACGTACACTGAGAAAACAAGATTCCTTGCCTTGTGAAGAGTAGGTACAGGGTATTCGCGTATATTTTGACCCCTACCTACAGGGGTTATTAAGAAAGTTAGAAAAAAAGTTTAAATACAAAAGTTATTTGGTTTTTCATGTATTATCTTCTGGCTAGGTCGAAAAAAAATTGCATGTCGTAAATTTGAGGAAGCCAATTGGACATAATATTTTTAAATGGGACACCCTGTATAATTTTACACGCTTGGGTAAAAATTTTTTCCTGATTTCAAAAATATATATTTTGTTGACATTTGTACTGACAGTTTTCGAAATATTCGACAGCGCCTACCGAAAAAATACAAAGAATTAAAAATATTTAACACTAGAAACCAAAAGTAATAAAAAATATTTAAAGATTTTCGATGTAACCTCCTTCGTTATTTAAACATTTCCTAATATTTTCATTTTTTAATATTTTTTTTATAATTTATTGTAAACATTAAATATTAAATATCTCGAAAACTGTCAGTGCAAATGTCAACAAAATATATATTTTTGAAATCAGAGAAACATTTTTTCCCAAGCGTCTAAAATTATACAGAGTGTCCCATTTAAAAATATTATGTTCAATTGGTTTCCTCAAATTTACGACATGCAATTTTTTTTTCGACCTAGCCAAAAGATAATACGTGAAAAACCAAACAACTTTTGTATTTAAACTTTTTTTAACTTTCTTAATAACTCCTGTAGGTAGAGGTCAAAATATACGCGAATACCCTGTACTTTTGATAGGGTCTTACAGACGCCTCATCTTAGATGGGAATCCAAGATGACTCAGAAATAGCTCGTTGTTGAGCTCGAGCTTCAAAAAAGACAAATTCAACCGTCAAATAAAAAAATCACAGATTTCGCAATTCTTGCAAACTTCTGCACTCTGCATCTTGCACTCGGGGCCCGCAAAATAATAATATGCCGTTCCCTCTCCCACACAAGTCTGTGACTTCCGGGCTCATCACTAAGATGAGAATGAAGGATAGAGGTATTATTATTTTTTATTATTATTATTACTATCTGAGAGATTGGAAATGATAATACCATATATGAAACATAACTATAAGCGCACCGATAGTCGTATAAAATGGGGCAATACTCCATTAAGCGAGTACAGTATTATAACTGAACAGTCCCTACTACTCTTCACGCAGTCGAGCGCTGTGCTATCTATATTAGTGGATCGCCCGTCCAACTCGCTTCTTTCTGGGGGTAAACATCTATAGAGGTACCAGTATTCGCGCTACAAGCCTGAGCGCGCGCTTCACTCTGATGAACGCAAGCGCTCTTTAAAAATTCGATAATTTGAAAACGGTTACAGGGATCAACCCAAACTTTTTTTACAAACTTTTTCAATATCTTGGTTAATTCTTAATTCCTACTCAAAATAATGTATTACGAACTGACTGAGGTACCTTCTGTTTCATAAAGTGAGGAACCACTAAAACCAAAAAGAGGACGACGAAAACCGAGACGACTTACTTTAATAAAACTCAACAGCTTTTTGACGATATATTTTTGAAATATATCCGGTGCTTCATGAAGAAGTAGCTTTATTGGATAAGTCGACGCATAAGTGGTTATTTTTTGTTTACACAAAGTACACCGTGTTCCATATAAAACGACCCACTATACTATCTGGAAATCTATAAAAGATGTGGAAAAAAGTTAAATACAAAAGTTTTTTAGATTTTCGAGTTCTTTTAGAATATAATACTTCCATGTATAAAGAGTATCCCAATTTTGCTGGGACGACATCAACTCTAAAAATTTAAATGGGACACCCTATATTTTTGTCGATTTTTGGATTCTTTGTCAAAAATAAACCCGACTTGCCTATTGAAACTATAGTCGAATTTTGCGTAGTTTTCAAGATATTTGAGGTTATGTGTGCGTTTTTGAAAAATCAAGGTATTTTTCAACACGATATAAAAAAATTATCAAAAACTTCGTTTGGGTGGTCATTTCCACTTACAAAGCATCAATGCATATACAGAATACAAAATTTTTGTTAACACTTATACAGGGTGGACATACAACCAAATCAATCTTGCACCTTTATAATCTGAAAAAAGTCAATTTTTTTAAATGAAACGCCCATTATATAATTACTCTATGTTAAAGACAATGAAAATACCTATTATTCCATATACATATGTCCTATACATAAATTCAATGGTTACAGAGAAAATCGCAATTTTATAGAAAATCACAATGATTTCTGGTATAATGATATTCTAACGCTGCATGCTCTCAAAAAAACTAGGAGTCAATGGAATGAGTAATATTGAAATTTGTTTTAATTTGACAGATCTGCAATTAATTTGTGTTTATATAGTGGTAGTTGCATTCTTAAATGATTTTAAATTCAAAATACCTAACTAGGTAGGTATCTATTGTAATTTACCAGCAGAAACCAACAGAATTAAACAAATATTTTAAGTAACAACTTCTACATAATAATTAATCACAGATTACGGGAAGTTTAAAAAAACAAAAAACCATGAACAACAGATAATTTTATAATACATTATAATTTATTTTCGGCATATTGTCCGTTTTCTGCTATACAGAGTGTATATCGCACTTGAATGTTTGCAACAGCATTTCGCACGGCTTGTTCATTGAACATTGAACGGGTTGTTCATGGTTTTATTTTTTTAAACTTCCTTGTAATCTGTGATTAATTATTATTATATAGTTGTTTCTTAAAATATTTGTTTGTTTCTGTTGATTTTTGCTGGTAATACTTAACAATAGTTAGGTATTTTGAATTTAAAATTATTTAAGAATGCAACTACCACTATATAAACACAAATAAATTGCAGAACTATCAAATTAAAACAAATTTCAATATTGCTCATTCTATAGCCACCTAGTTTTTTTGAGAGCATGCAGCATTACAATACCATTATACCAGAAATCATTGTGATTTTCTATAAAATTGCGATTTTCTCTGTAACCATTGAATTTATGTATAGGACATATGTATATAGAATGATAGGTATTTTCATTGTCTTTAACATAGAGTAATTATATAATGGGCGTTTCATTTAAAAAAATCGACTTTTTCAGATTATAAAGTTGCAAGATTGATTTCGTAGTGTGTCCACCCTGTATAAGTGTTAACAAAAATTTTGTATTCTGTATATGCATTGACGCTTTGTAAGTGGAAATAACCACCCAAACGACTAATTTTAGTTTTTGATAATTTTTTTATATCGTGTTGAAAAGTACCTAGATTTTTCAAAAACGCACACATAACCTCAAATATCTCGAAAACTACGCAAAATTCGACTATAGTTTAAATAGGTAAGTCCGATTTATTTTTGACAAAGAATCCAAAAATCGACAAAAATATAGGGTGTCCCATTTAAATTTTTAGAGTTTATGTCGTCCCAGCAAAATTGGGACACCCTGTATACATGGAAGTATTATATTTTAAAAGAATTCGAAAATCTAAAAAACTTTTGTATTTAACTTTTTTTCATATCTTTTATAGATTTCCAGATAGTATAGTGGGTCGTTTTATGTGGAACACGGTGTACCTATTTATACGTAAGTATGTTCAGCGAACATTTCGAATTAAAAATATTAAAATCTTGATCATAGTAGCAATAAATCTTAATAGTTTAGGAGATATACGAATATATTCTGGTGAGCTTATGACTTACCAATTCAGAGAAAAAGTTAAGGTGAATAAGCCGTACTGATAAAAAACTGTTTTTCAAGTGTAGTGATTCTATCGGTTAAAGAGCCCCCAAACGAGCTTTGTGGGGTATTTCCAAACTACCCAGTTAATATTTACCATCCATTCAGGTGGAAATTTCGTTCCTAATCCATATACAACACGCAAGTTTTAATTCCAGTGAGTTTTTCTTGCACGTAATCAGTCGGTTGGTTTTATTAGGGTTAAATTTGCCAGGCGGTTTTAGTTTTCATGCCGAGTGATTGTATCTCCTTCTAAATTTAGATCCTTCGATTTAAAAATTTTAAAAATAAAATATACTCAAGAGTATACGCAAAGCTATGAATCTCGATTCATCAACTTCAGTCTTATAGTCAATATGTCTTCAATTTTCGACAAGATGTGATAAAACATCAATTTCTGTGCCTGAAACATTCAATTAATGTTTCAATTGAAACATTAAAAGTCAGTGGTGAAAAAATCAATTACTTTTTATCCACTTTTTATAATACAAAAATTTTATTGTATTTGGAGAACAGTTCAGTATCTGTATTTTTCCAAATAGTGATAGAGAATATACAATCACCAAAATCGAGAAATATCTCTTAATCTGTTTAATAAAATATATATTTTTTCATATTAACAGTCGATAATACTAAAGGTTTCGTTTCAATGTAAAAAAGTCGCCATTGCATATCACAGGAGTACAGCTGCGTTCAGGAGAGATTCCATCGATTTCGTTGTACTGACTCCAGAGTTATGATGTGACATTCCTACTTGGGACTCCATACAAGTGAGCGATATTCAAGTTCAATATTTAAGCTGTAACATAAGCAAAATATAAAATCTTTAAAACTTTAAAATCTTTAAAACGTCGTTTCAAAATAACGAAAATCACGACATTATCTAAAAATGAAACATATATACTACCATATTATACTACTGTATTATTTATATATGCGAGGAACAAAGATAAGTTTACTGCCAAAATGTACTCCACGATCCCTTAAAAGATGTGTAGAACTCATTACATACGATTTAATTAATCATATGATTATGAACTTGTAAAATGTGTGTGATCTTTTATTAGAGATTTATTTATTAATAGGTTTTGGGCAACTGCTTGTATTTTACCAATTTACTAATTTATTGTACAGCCATACCGCGAAAAAAAAAATACTCACGTAGATTAAAAGATTATTGGCTGGAGAAAATAAAGGTCAAGTATATAACGACATCCGCATGTATATTGAAGAAGTTAGTGAGATTCAATATTATGGATTTATAAAACTGAAGAAGATATCTTTAACAGGTTTGGAAGGAATACATTTTATACAAAACGAAAATCGATGTCTCTATATTTCAAAGACAGTGCATTTTGGGATATGATTATGTTTGACCCAAATTTCGTATCAGGTAAACTCTCACGAAGTAGAAAATAACAAATAATACTTAATCAAACGTGTCTTTATAACAACCAAAGCAAATAACACATTTTAAAAAATATAAAATGATTACTTAAATTTATAATATTAACATACGAATTTATTAAATACTTTATGTTTACTTGAAGCAGATTCAAGAAATAAGTAAATAAGAATTCTAATATTCTACAATTAATTAAGTATACGTATACAGGGTATCCCAGTTTTAAGCTGAAAAAATTCGGGACACGTAGAACCAGCGAAAATAATTGGACTTTGCTGTATAAACTTATTTCCAAATCTGTACCGTTTCTGAGATACAGAACGATTACAGCACGCTTTAAATCATATCGATGCTTGATGCTCTTTAAATAATTTACCGTTAAATGCTTCGAAATGTAATGTGTTATGACTTTTTCTAGGAAAAGAACCCAAATAATCTATAATTACTACCTCAATTATGCCACATTAACTACACCTGAATATATAAAAGATCTTGGAATCGTTTTTGATAGTAAACTAACATTCAATAAAGATGTAGAAACCTACATTGCTACTGCCTATATTGCAAAGGCTTTACCGGAGAGCAAACACTTTGTCTACTATACGTGTCATTTGTCCGGTCTCGATTAAAATATAGACCATTAATTTGGACTCCAATATTCAAGTTCATATTATAAGAATCATTAGAAAGGGTGCAAATCTTCTTCTTGAAATCGACCTCATATACTTGATGGCATGAATCCTCCAAGAAACTTTTCACAAGAAGCCCTTCTTTAACTTTTTAATCTTATTAAATACGCAAGTCGTAGAGCTACGCATCGAATATTATTTTTACATAAAATTTTAAACAACATATTGGACTGCCCAGAAATCCTCACATTAATAAGTTTTACAGTTTCTCGATTATCTGCACATCACCACAGCTTCTTTAACATTCCATTAGCACGTACTAATGTTCTTGTTACATCTCCTATATACCAAATGGTCACTTCCTGTGAACTGCTGAGAGACAGCATTGATATATTTGTTTGCAGTGAAAAACAAATTAAATGGTAATAGTTTATTTTAAACTAATATTGGTTTACATTTATTGTTTAATGTTGTTGTTTTATTATAGTCTATTTTAAAATATTGCTTTACATTTACTGTTTTTAATTAATTATTTCAACACGTTTATATATATTATAGAGAATTGTATTTTGTTGTATTGTCTTGTATTTGGTACCTTCTACAACGTGGTACTTTGTTGCTATATATTTTTGTGTGTTTAAATTACTAGTGTATGTATGTGTCCTGTAGTCGAGCCTTGTGGATGCGAAACTAAATAAATCAAATAAATAAAAATAAATTAATAAAATTTTTTATTTTCAATTAGATACAACGCTGGGATAATCGCTACGGCGGCATCCACTAGCAATGGGACACAGCGTCGCATTTATTCGAGGCTCAGCTCGTGAATTATATATAAAAAGCATTGACAAAACCGCGTCGCATCTTCAATTAACTTATTGAACTTCCAATTCGGTCGGTAAACATAAAAACCCGCAGCAATTAATTATGAATGTAGCTTTTAACGACCATCAGCTCGTTCGCTAATAATTTATCAAACTTTTCGCTCAAATTGCAATTTTACTTCGCCGATCATTAGGAAGCGCAAAAGGTTTTCTATACGCGATTTTTGCCTCATTAAAAGTTGATACAGCGGTATAAGGCGTCCTGTGTGAGGAGGTATCCCCAAATTGGCCTTTAAATCACGCAAAATAGATCGATGACCTTCTTATGTCTACCAAGAGCTATGGAGTCGTTTAAGGGGCAATTAGTATGGATGTGTGCTGGCCGGTTGGAAGACATTCGCGTATTATTAACTCGTTAAAGAGAAAAAATCCGGGCTCGTTAAAAGGATTTTTGTATGAATAGATTATTTTAATTATGCGCGTATTCAAGCAATTATTGCTTCCATACTAATTTGGCAGAGTCACGAGTGGGCTTGCTGCTAATTACGTATATTTAATAATACATTCATTTAAATGTATTACAAGGAAAATAATTCTAAGGTATCTGCACAGCTTACCATTAAGCTGTGGTATCTGTATCTATTAGCCCAGTTCCTGATGGACCGCTCGGCAGTTTTTGGCAAAATGGTAAATGTTTGAAAAGTGTCAGTAAAATCTATAAAACTGTGTCCCATAGTTTAGTAACGTTTAAAACCCCCCATACATTGCGATGTTCCTTACAATTTTAAGCACGCGATTAAAATTGTGCGCGCAAGATTGTAGGATCGCGTTGTACATACACTGTCCGTTTAAATTGGATCAGTTTCATTTCAAAATCGTGCTGCACCAGAATGGAACGAAAATTTCTATTGGCAGTGGCGGCGACTTTAGCTGCAAAACAGAAAATTAGAAAAAAAACGTTCTAAATGGTCCAAAGATTGGCTTTTAAAAAGACAACCATTTTCACATGTAAATTTGTTAGCTGAATTAAAATTAGAAAAAGATGACTGGTTCAATTATTTACGTATGGATGAAGAAACCTACTTGGAGTTATTACGGTTAGTAACTCCTTTTATTGAGAAGGACACCCATCTAAGAAAATCCAATTCATGTCATGAACTGTAGGGTCTATTTCCAGTAATTTCTTCACTAGCTCATCGTACGCTTTATTTTTTATTATTTTGTTGGAGTAATCACTGGAATTTACTTTCCATAAACAGAAATGGCTTCTATATAAATCAATAAACTCTATAACAAAGTCCTTATTCCAGGTTCTCGTATCCATTTTTCAGTTTACAGTGTGTCCAAGATAAAGATGGGATAGCATTGGGATCTTGGAAACGGTAAGAGATACAAAGTTGGTTAAATTATGAAAAAGTTGAGCAGTTTGAACACCTTTTACATGGACTTTGCAAAAATAAGTTATCTTTGATTTCGAAATATTTGGAAAAACATTTTTTTTGCGATACCTATTTGTTTATATTTATTTCTGGCGTTATTTTAACAACTATCAAAAAATAAAAAATACTTTTCCATTGTCACTTTTTGAGCTTAACAAGATTGCATTCATCAAGTTTTTGTCCGACGTTTCGTTTCCGAGAAACCATCATCAACTTTTTTTTTTTAAATACGGCCCTGTATTTTTAAATAGAAATTTTGATACCATTTTTTATTCTCAATTCAATGATGCATCACAAGTAATGGTTTAATTACGTTTTTAGCTTGTTTTTGCCACCATTAAAAATTAACGAGGAAAAGCCTGGTATCAAAAAATGGTATCAAAATTTCTATTTAAAAATACAGGGCCGTATTTAAAAAAAAGAAGTTGATGAAGGTTTCTCGGAAACGAAACGCCGGACAAAAACTTGATGAATGCCATCTTGTTAAGCTCAAAAAGTGACAATGGAAAAGTATTTTTTATTTTTTGATAACTGTTAAAATAACGCCAGAAATAAATATAAACAAATATCGCAAAAAAATGTTTTCCAAATATTTCGAAATCAAAAAAAGATAACTTATTTTTGCAAAGTCCATGTAAAAGCTATTCAAACTGCTCAACTTTTTCATAACTTAACTAACTTTGTATCTCTTACCGTTTCCAAGATCCCAATCTATCCCTTCTTTATCTTGGACACACTGTACTATATGATTTCTGTATATTTTTAGAAATCACACTTTACGGTTTTTTTTTAGGTTATACGTGCCTAATAAAGCCATATATCTGAAAAACACAAAAACTCATTAGGAAAATAAAAGACCTTTCATCTCAATTTGTTATTATAGATCTTGGATGCCAATACTCTTTTAGTATTTTGTTATTTATCGTCCGGTTTTATTGAATATCAATATCTGGGAATTTTCGGTGGCACAAGTTACGAATTTGTGATAAAATATTATAAGCTCAAGATGAGGCCGAGAATAGCGCATACAAATTTTACTATTTATAATGAAATTCGATTGAAAATTGTCATGTGGGTTTTCCTAGAGCCTCTGAATCTTTGAATAGTGTGAATTTACAGAGAAAAATCTCTCGAATACCCTGAACTACACAAATAAATTGAACTGCACGCACTGTTCACGTTTTGTTAAGCCTAACATTCACGTAACACTCTGTATGTGCGTGTACATAATTTGATAGGACGTTCTCTTATAATGCATTAATATTCGGGTTGATGTGGTGGCCTTCTGTCTTTAACAAAACGGGTAATGCCCAAAAAAGTTTTCTATAAAAGCGATATGGGAAAAAAATGAGAATTTTGAGATATTATAGATTAATGGGCCTATTTTTGAGTTTTTAAATAATGCACAAAATATATGCACTGTGCCCAGTTTAAGATGAACTGAAGGGTATCTCGGAAACCATTCCGTTGGTGAAATTGGTAAAAATTTGTGCAATTTTAGGGCCAAGAAAAATCCAAAGTTATATTTCGAAGAATTCCTTCCCTTAAGTAGATACAGGCTGAAAACAAAAAATGTACATTCTCTGGAAACGTCCATAGCTTATTTATTGCAACAAAAGGTACACTCATAACATTTTCCGGACAGCGATAGGAGTCAGCCAGGACTTCAAAATTGGTCTCTAAAAAAGAAGGTCTACTAGATTTTGGCTAGCATACTCAACTATTGTCATGCTTATAAGCGCCATATTGGATTTTCACATTTTTGAAAACTCTGTTAAAGTGTTTTTCAACCATGTTATAATATGCATATGTTCAAAACCGAGGACCGATAAGATGGCTTGCTAGGTCACCGGACCTTACTCCACTGGACTTCTTTCCGTGGGGTTATCTAAACAAAAAAGTGTCGAATGTAGCTGCAGAAGAATTACGGCGAGAAGTAATTGGATTTACTCCAAACATATGTCATATTTCTTTCGTTTTTGAGCATATGAATATTATACATGGTTAAAAAGTCAATTTTGAAGTCCTTACTGACTGGTATCCCTGTCCTGAAAATATGATTAATGTATTTTTTACAATATACGAGCTATGGACGTTTTCTGAAAATGCACTTTTTTGTTTCGCCCTCTATCTAGGAATTCTGGGAAATACAATCTTGGATTCTTCTTGGGCCTAAAATTGACCAACTTTTTCCCAATGTAACTAACTCTATGTTTCTAATAGTTTCCGAGAACAGGCCTTTTTAAACTGGACACAGCGTAGAGGAAATATACAGTGTAAAACAGAAATCTGGAACACAGTTCATAACTCTCTTATTATTATACATTGATATATATGACCCATCAAGTCATATATCAATGTATTCGTGACATAACGATCTAACCAAAAATTACGTAATAAATAGGGTGTTCTATTTACAAAAATATGACTTTAGTCTGTAATTTTTTGGGCCACCCTGTAAATTACTGAAGTAAGTCAAAAATTGCACAAGAAAAAAAGAAAATCGAAGTGTACAGGCGATTTTATTAAAAATATTAAATAATGCATTATGAAATGTATTCCAGATTTATTTTCCACACTGTATATTTGTACTTATGCCATAAAATAGCTGTTTATTTTTGCCATTGCCTTTTACAGAGGGCATTCGAAAGTTAGGAAATTATTCAAAAACTAGTAACTTAAATATTAAAAATAATTTTGTTTATACAGCTCACACATGTTTTATTAAAATTTATGAAGCACTTAGTAATTGTTTTCAATATTTATAGAAATTAAAAGAGTTATGTATATTATATAAACAGTAAACATCCACCACTGGGATCATTTTTTAAGTAGTTTATTATATCGTCGGTATATTATTTATATATCTAATAATGGCCTCAAGACCCATCTCTTTTGATGATTATTTCACCAATGGGCTATTCTTGAACTATTGTAATACTTGGATAGTCAAAAATGTTACCGATAACTTACATTCGAGGCACTTTTACATATAATAGGTACGATAAATGCCTCAAAAAATGGGTTACTGAATGTTACTGAAGCAACACTGAAGCATGCCCAACACACTGTACAGAGCAGTCCATTTTTGATGGGAATCCAGGGTATCTCGAAAACTACAAGATGCGCAACAAAACCGCTTGCACATCCTCGAGCTACTTTTTTTAGTTTGACTTAATGGTGAAATCAGATCGGGTCTACTTTGTTTAGGTTTTGAGATACAGGGCATTTCTCAAATTTTGCCATTTTCGTCAGTGCCCTGTAACTTTTTTATTTTCAGACCTACCAAAAAAGTTTAAAGAGGAAAGTTTTAGATATTTTTAATTGGAATCCATTGGCGTAGCAAATTATTTTTTATTGCGTCCCGTTTTTTAGATACAGACCAAACTTGTGTTTTTTTAAATGCAACACCCTATATATTTCTGGTTAATTTGAAAGAACTTTCAATTCTGGTTACAGTAATATATATTATATAGGGGTTTATTTGAATTTAAGTCCCTTTAGTAAACATTTTTATGGTTAAATGGAGGGAAACGCGTATTTCCATTGATTTATTTCCTTATAAACTATATTAAACTCTTGATTTAATTAAACACACTATTTTATATAAAGATTTAAATATTTCCGAATACTAGATAATAATTAATTATGGAAACATAAAAATGTCGAATATTTTTACAAATATAAATTATATATAACCGTATTTGGTTATATTACTATTAAGATATTAAGTATAACATTAAACAGGAGTTCAATGTAGTTTATAAGGATATAAATCAATGGAAATACGCGTTTCCCCCCCATTTAACCATAAAAATGTTTAATAAAGGTACTTAAACTGAAATAAAGCCCTATTTATTATATATTACTGTAACCAGAATTGAAAGTTCTTTCGAATTAACTAGAAATATACAGGGTGTTGCATTTAAAAAAACACAAGTTTGGTCTGTATCTAAAAAACGGGACGCAATAAAAAAAAAATTGCTACGCCAATGGATTCCACTTAAAAATATCTAAAACTTTCCCCTTTAAACTTTTTTTGTAGGTCTGAAAATAAAAAAGTTACAGGGCCCTGACGAAAAAGGCAAAATTTCAGAAATGCCCTGTATCTCAAAACCTAAACAAAGTAGACCCGATCTGATTTCACCATTAAGTCAAACTGGAAAAAGTAGCTCGAGGATGTGCAAGCGGTTTTGTTATGCATCTTGTAGTTTCCGATATACCCTGGATTCCCATCAAAAATGGACTGCTCTGTATATAAACACATCTAAAGGTAGTCGTCAAATCTCGATCTACACCAAACTGTCGACGATTTCCGTGTAATAGTAATTAAATAATTACAGGTGAAAGTAAATGACAAAGAACAGTGACTATAGAAATTCTTTCTATAGTCACTGCAAAGAAGAAGTGCTAAGGAAAATGTAGATCTAAAGCAAAAGACAAAAATATGCCAGTTGAAATTTGAAAGCCGCCAGTTGATTGAGATCAGAGAAGTTCTTGGGATAATCAGTACGTATGTGTTAGGAAATATTCCTGTATATTAACTCATTAAAAGAGAAAATCTAGGCTCGTTAAAGTGATTTTTGTATGCATAGATTATTTTAATTATGCATGTATTCAAGATAATTATTCTCTCTATAGGTACTAATTTGGGTTGAGATGTTGGCTGACTGTTTAATTATCTACATTGTGTGAATGTCTTTTTTGAAACGGGCTTCCATTTTTAACAGAGCAGGATGATGATCTAATCGCAACAACCAAATAGTTTGTGTAGATTCTTGTTGGTAATAAATAGCGCATATGGTAAATTCGAAAAAAGTTCTACGTAAGAGTCACTTTGTCCAGTTCATTTTTGGTTGTCGTTTCATCAGTCACTTTTCATATGTCACTAAGTTACTCCATTATAAAAATATGTAATATTGTCTAAGTTTTTGGCTGATAATTGATGCGAAATTCCATCTATAGTTAACTTCAAAAATTATAAAATAACGGTTCTGATAAAAGTTCCAGTTTTGTTATAACAGTCGGTTATTGGATAATATTCGTAATTTTATCAAATAATTTGACTAAAAAAGAGCCAGATATTATATGGTAGTTACACCTTATAGGTATATTATATATCTTATATATTTAATATCGTATATTATTGGCGTTAAAGTTTGTTAACTTGAAAAAGAAATGACTAAAATCGGTCAAAGCGTGAAAAAGTCATTATTCATGAAACTTTTTGTACTCAAAAAAGGCAGAAATTTGATTATGTCTATTACCTGGTCTATAACAGTTTCACCATAATTGAAATATGGGTAAAAGCTATTTTTGTATGCATCTCTAATGGTCTAATTTAAAACATACGTTTTTATGATTTCAACTTTTTTATATGTAATTATAATAATTATTGATAAGCGGTTTTATACATTTTTTAAGATCTTATCTCCTATCTATCTCTTTAATATTATCCTTGAAACCGTTAGCTACTAATTGCATTTAAAAGGGGGAAAACCTATACGTGCTTTTATTACAGTTTTAAGGAGCACACATGCACATTGCAAAAAGCAATGGCAACTGCGAGTAGAGTGATTAATTAATTCTATAAAAACGCATACACTTTAGCTTACCAGGTGTAGGAATTTAACAGGTTCGTGACCATTTAAAATGTACAGAAAAGCAATTATATTGTGCCTTCTGGTTCTAAATTAATTAGTTCCCTTGTTATTGCATACTCGGCTCTTTTTAAGTAGAAGAAAAGTACTAGCAACAATTTTTATGTAATGGCGTAATCGCATTGCATACATTTTATGAAATAACTACATATATTTGCGGGAATATCTCGATATTATTTCTTCTTCGGGGAATTTTGCCATGCTTGCATGCAAAGAAATAAGAATACAAATTAAAAAAATAAACAAGGAAGAACTTAAAAAAATAAATCACGTAAAACTTTATTTCAAGCTATTAATAAAAGATAGAAAGCACAAAAACACAAATGAAAAATACGCACCAAGTACCCAAACCGTGCTCAAAATAACGCAATAAAATAAAACCTAATGCAAAACTTGATTGAGTATTTGAAATTCCTGGCTCTTAGTTCCAGGTATTTTTTTAGTCTCACAAGCCTAGCAAATTCCACAAGCCACATACTCTAATGTCGCACAGAAGCTTTAATCAGTTATAAAATAAATATGCTTAATTACCTTAATGAGATTAAGTGTTGGGAGGGCATATTATTTTTTAATTGAACTATTGAGGTTCATTCGATGTAAATAATAGAAAAATGCTTGGAATATAGAACGCTGTATTTTATAGGTTTCCAATCACTGCTGTTAACAAACTGAATCCAGGCTTTTGGACTTATTGTATCTTTAGGAAATGTAGGAAACGAATTGTACTATTAGATACTATTTAAACAATTAATTATAAATTAATACATTAAATAATTACTTGTAGTATCCCAAATACAGCCCTGCATATTGTTTAGTAATCTGTAATATTTTGCAGTGTGTTATTGCAGCTACGTTGTGTTAAAACTTGTATTTTTATTTTTATGTAAGGAATTTTACATAATTTTTTCTCAATATTAATGAATCACTCTGTATTTAACAAAAAAACACAACCTTATTAAAGACAAGGCCTACATCCAACTACAGTGCATTTATCCAACAGTAACTAAACTGAAGTTGATCAAGAATTTCTCCCAATCCCCCTTATAAAACGATGCGAAACGGTCGCGTCTGCGGTCCTGCGACTGCAGCAGGACGAACCCTTGCTCTCTCGCTCTCTCGCTTGAGCCGCCTGTACTCGATTACACGGATACTGATTTAAATGCAAATTTAAAATGTCTTTCAATTTATAATCTTATTTCTGTTAAAATTACTCCATTATGAGAGCTGATAGCAACGGCGTTTCGCTGCCCGTGGAGGAGGGGACGCCAGCGCGGCTCCAAGAGCTAATTGACTGTCGAATCACCGCGATAAGTTTGCGGTGAGATAAACAGAAATTTCCTGGGTGTTCACATCGTGGCGTCGAAAAATAAATGTGTGGGAAAATGTTAGTGTAACAATCATTTTCTATAAGGAGATACATAATAATTGACTATACTTTTCCAAATAAATTCTAAATGTTAGCTCAGTATACAGTGAGGACATAAAGTCCGTCTCCCCCCCCCCTCCAATTTTTGAACCACTGGGTAGATTGTGATGAAATTTGGAACGATAATATATGACTAAATTCTGTATGTTTTGACACATCAATGACAGCTGTAAATGTCAAAGTGACAAGCTGGGCGCGCAATAGGAACATTTTTTTAAATGGAAATGGGGGTCGAGTAATAACTCATTTTGAAGCTATTTTTATGCTCAAAACATCCCCCAATTTTGAGAACATTTGGTTCAGTAATTTCCAAATAAAAACCAGTAATATCGATTTCTGTTATCTAATTTTTTTGCATACATATTACAAATTATTGTAAATTATTCAAAGCAAAACAAAAATTAAAAGTAAACAAATACCAATAAACCATCCCTAACCTAAAATAACCTAAATTAAAAATTATGAAATAATTTAAATTAAACGTAGAGGCAGAAACAAATTTAGAAAATACGTGTTACTTCAAAACATGTTGAAAATGACCAACATGAACCTCCTGACAAATAAATGTTCCATGGGTAATTTCTATTATAAAGATTATATGGTAAAAAGATTATGTTATAAACTGATATTACTGGTTTTTATTTGGAAATTACTGAACCAAATGTTCTCACAATTGGGCGATGTTTTCAGCATAACAATGGCTTCAAAATGAGTTATTACTCGACCCCTATTTCCATTTAAAAAAATGATCCTATTGCGCGCCCAGCTGTCACTTTGACATTTAGAGCTGTCATTGATGTATGAAAAAAATGCAGAATTTAGTCATATATCATCATTCCAAATTTCATCACAATCTACCCAGTGGTTCAAAAATTAGAGGGGGGGGACGGACTTTATGTCCTCACTGTATATCCTATGATATAATCAACATTGGCGGTTAAGAAACTTCTTATACATATAAATAAGTACACTGAGAGAAAAATACAATCATATGTAGTATTTAATTTATTTTACCAAATGGTATAGTCTTTATAATCTCAATTGAAATTGCATAAAAAATTCCGACAAACGACAAACTTGCGTAAACAAAGAGGCCGCCGCCGAGGTGCAGGTGTTTGTTTTGTCGGATTTTTTTTACAGTTTCAATTGACATTATATATGCTATATACTGATGGTATAATGACACTGATTGCTTAAAAGCTCACCGCTAAACTAAGATATATTGCTGCATTGAGTACTTGTAAACTTGTGTCACACAAGACGGAGTTAATTTTGATAAAGTGTTGGTATTTTTTACCAAATTTAAATTTTACACACAGAAAACACTTGATCTTTCTAACCCAATCAGGTTCCAAAGATCGGGCAAGTTTTATTAATAACAATTATTTGTTTGTTGACATTATTCGCCCTTTCAATCAGGCACGAAGAATTTTATTTATAATTACCAAATTGTAAATAAATTAAAACTTAAATATACTTTTTAAATGGGCATCGTAGTCTAGAAAAATTATTTTTTTGTTTTACTTTCCAATGATACATAATACGCAGGAGCTAGTTATTGTTGTGAAATATATGAAATACAGGGTGTTTTAAATATTAATAAAATATATTTTTAAATTCAGAAAAAGTAATTTGAAAAATAAATCAAAATGCTTATTATATGTTATAGTTTATTTTTACGTAAGCTGGAAAATGTATGCTAAACACAAAATTATGAGTAATATCACGAGATATTAGTAACTGTAGCTTAATATAACACATTTCCGCATCTATGCCACCATAAACTGTTCAAGAGAAAATTAAATTATCTATCTTCCGCGTATTTATTAATATTTATACATCTGCATCTCTGATATAACAATGATATTTAATAATTCTTTAACATCTACCAGAAACCGCAAAAATTATGTATTTATTTTTATTCCGCAATGGGGTGTTTTCCTATGTTTTTTTACATCGGCAATGGAAAGTAGTTGGAAAAAGAAGAGATACGTATTTCTGGAATTTTAATATTGGGTTCATTTAAGTCCATAAATAATTTTTTTATTGTGCGCGATATCTATGTGACGTCACTAAGCGAAAATTCAAAATTTGCGCCATTTTTTAGTGATTTCTAGGATATTTTCATTTGTGTGGTTGGTGTCACTGCGTGACCACTTTACTTTTGTTTATGTTTGAATTGTTTGGTTAGGGTAAACATCATGGTAAACATGAGTCAGTTTTTAGTTTATATTTTTACCTGTGAATTGTTTTCTCTGTCTGTGATTCATTACAAGTGTATTTATTAGTAATAGAAGTTCTGTTAATTGAAACATCGTAATTTGTAAAGGTAATTTTTGAATATATTTAATCGACTTGCAGTAATACTGTTAAGTTACATACTAACCTTACATTTTTCATCCCTTTTATTTCTGAAAGGATCTGTAGGACCTTTATCATAAAAGGATCTATAACCGGTAAATTGTCGGACTTAGCCTTTACAAAACCTTGCCTCATGTTTAATAAAAGTTTACTTCACAAGAAAACGACAATACAACACGTCAAGTTGTCAAACCAAACACAAACAGGAAATTTCAAATGTCAATTGTCGAAATGTCGACTGTCACAAACCGAATCTAGCCACATATTATCAGTGTGGCCTCTTTATAGATACATATTCCCTAGTTTTCGCTTAGTGACGTCACGAATATAGAATAAAATTTGAAGATTGAATTAAAAATTTTCTAACGATTCAATCTTAATAATTTTTATCCTAATAAATATAAAAAAAAATATATTTTATAAAAATACAGGTTTCCACTTTCATTTGGATTGAAGGAAAATACCCCATTACTAATAATAACAATGGTATATCTGTCCTTCATTTTAATCATAAGATACAAAATGAATTGACTTACATGGTGGAAGGGCCGGTATACTATTACCAAGAAATATTATTGACTATGTTAGACGATAGAGATTTAATGGTTACCCTCTTCCTAATGGTCCCGCAGGTTGTATGGCAACACGGGCGCCTGCTCGGCGTGCGGGCAGATCATCCCAGCCAGCGAGTTCGTGATGCGAAGCGGCGGGCCGTCACCGCAGCAGCCAGGCGCGCCGCCGCACGTGTTCCATCTGAAGTGCTTCACGTGCAGCAAGTGCCTGCAGCCGCTGTTGTCCGGGGACAGGTACTACATGCTGGCGGGCAGCCTGGTGTGCGAGCAGGATTGGCACAAACTCCTGAAGAGCTCGGCGGCGACGCCGACGGTGCGCAAGGGCAAGGTGGGGAGGCCCCGTCGGAGCAGGGATTGAAACGACGCCAACTCAGAGGCAGGTGGGTACTTTTTTGTTTATTTATATTAGTGTGTAACTTTCTGGTACGTTATGGTTCCATTACTTGGTGCAGAATCATTAAATAATTGAGCTTGTATCGGTTGCTTTAAGATCAAAATTTATAAGCGATAAAACTAATAACATAGATGATGGATCAGCAAGACCACCATACCCCACTTGGTGGCTTATCCTTCTAAAGATTGACAGCATCTATGGTAATGCGGTAGAAGTGTTAACGTATTAAGTCTACAGTTGTTGATACATATTAAAGACAGTGGCGACAATATTACCTGTCACTTTCTGATTGGTCAGGTTGTTCGACCACTAATGGCGGCGGAACTAATTAAAGCATCGCGATTGGTTTGGAAGTGAATCATATTTAACATGACTAACTTACAACTATTCGCAAGTTCGACGCCACATGCCGAGGGGGGGGGGGCGGAGCTTTGGTCTATTGTCGCCAGTGTCTTTAGTATTTAACTACTGTAATTGGGCCTACTTCTGCAAAAGTGTGCCTTGGCTTTGCTTCGGTCACATTTCCGCTAACGAGATTTGATTGCTGGCCGGTGGAGACCCAGGTTGCTCAAGTGCACCACTTTACCACTTCGACTACCGCCTCTATGTTTGTGTAAAATTTATCTCTCTTCCTCTCTCTCCTTTATTTATATGCATATAGTCTCATATAACGTATGTAAAGCAAACAAGAGAAAACAGGTTTATATAAATAAAACACACAAGAACAAGTACAGTGTCTTTATTAATTTCCAACTTCCACGTGACTAGGTTGCTTCGATCTCCTAGTAAATAATTTTTTTCTTAAGTTAGTGTTTAAGAAGGTACCAAGAAGTAATTAGACCAAAAAGTTTCGAAGAAGACGAACCAGATGAAAACATTATTTTTATTATTATTTTGCCAAGCGAAACGTTTTAAATAATATTTTTATTATTAACAATTAAATACTTCATCTTAGAATACAAGTTTTGTAAAGGAAATAGGTATGAGATATCTATTGCACTGTCACAATCATTGTCTGTAGAACTTATTTGTTAATAATTAATACCAATAGTGTAAATTTGGTCTCCATCTCGATTGTACACCAACTGGGAGTTTATGAATATCCGGTACTTTACAGAATAATTAATATTAACAAACCAAGTGCGTAGTCTTGCAATCTTATACGTTTAAGAATAAGTTGTAACAATTTCAGGTGGTGTAACTTTTCAAAATTTTACTTATTTTTTATTAGATGCAACGTTAATTGTAAAAGACAATAAACTATCCCTTATCTACAGAAATATTTTATATTTTGTTATATATGTAGTTAAAATTCTGTCAAATATTACTTAATAGCGTTAAATATATTCATCGACAAATTCTTTTCGTTTTCAAATTGGTCTTAGTGTCTTAGCTGTTTATCTTATGGTGAGTCGATGGCTCAGGGTTTAGTGTCTAGATCGCTCAACCTAGAAGTCGTGAGTTTAAATCTTCATTCTACTCTACGACTTTTAATTAAACTGTCTACTCGTAGATTAAGGCTTGTTCACAGGAATGGGTATCCTGGTGATGACCTGGATAGTCAGGACGCCAGGATGATGAGAAGAACATCAGTTTGGTGTTAATGTGGGATTAAAATCAGTTTTATTTGACTATCCCCCTACCTAATGAGGTTTTCCAGGTTTCCCTCATTCCAGCACTGAATAGTGGTTAGGCTTTACCAACCTAAGTCGTTCCTAAAGCGTAAACGCGGCCCACGAAATAATAATATGCCACCCCCTTCCCACACAAGTCTCAGACTTTCGGTGATTAGAATGAGAGGTAGAGATATTATTATTACATATTTAAATCTAAACCAAACAGAAAATTTCAATTATTTTTTCAACAGTTTGTTGATAGATACACTCCACTGTAATATTAAGTATGATAATATAATCAGCCGATAATAGTAATTTACGTACCATGTGACACACTATATTTACCTGTTTTTCTCAAAGTTCTCCTGCTTCCTCATAGCAAACATGTAAAGTACTGGGCCTCGATGTTTCTATTTCGAAAGTTAGGCTTTAAATATCCATTACATCCACAAAATGTCCCATTTGATTATTGCGTGTATTTGCCAGCGACAAAAATAGAGTGAAATATCGTCCCGACTATAGCAGAATTATTTATAATCCTTCGAGCTCACGAATATTATCCACACGCAACTGCGTCGAATGCGGCGGGAATTAAAAAAATACGAGGGATTGTTACGAGGCGCTAATCGCATTTCCTCTTCCGTTTTTTGCAGGTGCAAAGTAAAACCACCACCACCTTTTATGTTGGTAAAAGAATACGTTGCTAATTCTACTGAGATAATTAGAGCAGCGGTCGCAGAGATAAATTCCAGAGACGATTTTTACGTAAAAATCATAATAAAATGTAAATATCTGAACCAATATTTCCAATCAACATGAAACGACGAAATTATGTGAATATACAGTGAAAGTAGTCCACTATGTAAAACAATTTTGCCAAAGAGTAATGGCCAATATGGCAGTCTTAAAGACTGCCATATTGGCCATTACTCTTTGGCAAAATTGTTTTACAAAATTTGAGATCATTTGGTTGAGTAATTACCAAATAAAAACCAGTAGTATCAGTTTATAACATAATCTTTTTACCACATAATCTTTATAATAGAACTTACCCATGGAACATTTATTTGTCAGAAGGTTCATGGTGGTAATTTTCAACATCTTTTGAAGTAATACGTGTTTTCTAAATTTGTTTCTGCCTCTACGTTTAATTTAAATTATTTCATATTTTTTTAATTTAGGTTATTTTAGGTTAGGGATGGTTTATTGTTATTTGTTTACTTTTAATTTTTGTTTTGCTTTGAATAATTTACAATAATTTGTAATATGTATGCAAAAAAATGATATAACAGAAATCGATATTACTGGTTTTTATTTGGAAATTACTGAACCAAATGTTCTCAAAATTGGGGGATGTTTTGAGCATAAAAATAGCTTCAAAATGAGTCCCCACTCAACCCCCATTTTCATTGAAAAAATGTTCCTATTGCGCGCCCACCTGTCACTTTGACATTCAGAGCTGTCATTGATGTGTCAAAAAATGCAGAATTCAGTCATATATAGTGTTGTAAATGAGGGAACGTTCTCGAATGTTCTTGGAGAACATTCGCGAAGCTTCAAATGAATTTGCGCGCACTTTCCCGGCCGAGCATTTTGGAGCACATATTGAGAACATTGCCTGGCATATGCTCGAAAATTCTCGGCAAAATGCTCCAAAACGCTCGGCCGGGAAAGTGCGCGCAAATTTATTTGAAACTTCGCGAAGCTTCCCGAATGTTCTCCAAGTACAATCGAGACACATTGTTCAAGTTGCCGCTAAGAGGTAAAAGTGGCAATATTGCGACTTGTGGCCTATTTCCCGAGAATCACAGGTAACCGCCAGGTCGCCGCTGCCCCATAGAATTTATCTCTTTCTGTCGTAATAATCTGAAATGTAGAGTAAACAAAGACGACGATTGCCGATATGTTACCGTGAAGGTACTTACTTTGTTTCTACCGATTACAAATTTTTCCTCTTGTATCGAGCTTTATTTGTATTTACTCTTTTTTATAACCATTTAACATAAAATAGTTTTTTTTTAATAAAGGTGAAAATATTGAGAAAACTGGTAATCTTCTCAAGAACATTGAGAAGATTGGGAATATTCTTGAGATTATTGAAAAAAATCAAAATATTTACGAGAATATTGAGAATAAAAGAGAACAATTAGAAACATGACAAAAAACGTTAAATAGCCTAATTCGGCTATGCTGATAATAAATTCTCGGGAATTTCTAGTTTATGCTCGTTTATGCTCGTATTTTCTCGTTTGTTCTGGTTTGTGCTCAATTTGCGTTCTCCAAAAATAAATGCTCGATCATTTTCCATATTATCGTTCCAAATTTCATCGCAATCTACCCAGTGGTTCAACAATTAGAGGGAGGGGGACGGACTTTATGTCCTCACTGTATATCCACAGTGCCACATTCAGACACAAGGCGTATATAGTTTTTTAGATTTCACATATTCTGACAGGCGGTTGATTCAGTGTTAGTGAATAGAAGGAAATGATAAATAAATAAAATAGAATTAATCGTTCCATTTTGCTTATTTTGAAGTACTTAGAATTATATCGCGTTCTGGATATTTGAAAAATGACGTAAAGCGAAACCTTTAACGCGTTCTGGACAATTGAGTACCTAATTTCCAAGAGGTTATAATCTAAAACTACTGCTATCTAGTAGTTTTGATATAGGGTGTGATTACTAGGTGGAGTGATAAGGTACCTAGGTACCTCTATATACAAATTAGGACCAGCATATCTTCTTTCAATGTAGTGCGTTCAGGCTATTTTCTGGTTTTACAGTGTGTTCTGGCAGATAACAAAAAGTCGTCATATGAAATGTTTAAACTTTCGCGCCACATTCTGATATTGATAGGATAATTAAAACACCTTGAGCCCACTGTAAAACGCGAAATATACAGGGTGCTTCAAATTCGATGCAATACATGGGGATCTCGGAAACGGTAAGAGATGTGAAGTCGGTTAAATGGAGGCAAAGTTGCGTATTCAGGGGAGCAACATAATGGTGAAAATAAATCAAGGCTAACTTGATTAGTTTTCGAAATATTTTGAAAAAACCGAAAATTTCGATTTTCGTTTTTATTTTATGCGGGCCTATTCGATGAGGTATTCAAAAATAAAGAGCACCTTTATATAGCAACTTTTTGCCCTTTATCGAATGGTGTTAGCCAATTTTCCACAAAACGTTTCGTTTCCCGGAAACCAACATCAACAAATTTTTTTTAAATACGGGCCTGGAATTTTTTTTCAAGTTTTTGGAAGCATTTTTGTAGTTTAATAGAATGCCACCATAAAAGGAACCAGATTTAAACGTTTTGTCTAAGAAAAATCCATCATTAATATTTTTGTTTCGACTTTTGTTAATTCTATAGATATTGAAGAAATCTAAATCACAGCGTTTAAATCTGGTTCCTTTTATGGTGGCATTCTATCAAGTTACAAAAATGCTTCCAAAAAATTGAAAAAAAATTCCAGGTCCGTAAAAAATTAAGTTGATGTTGGTTTCCGGGAAATGAAACGTTTTGCGGAAAATTGGCTAACACCATTCGATAAGTGTTCTTTTTTTGAAAAATATTTCGAAAACTAATCAAGTTAGCCTTGATTTTTTTTCACCATTATGTTGGCCCCCCCCCCCCCCCATTATGTTTGTAATGTTAAGAACATTACAAACTGACTTTTAATATTCGTATAAGTTTCAGAAAATATATTATCAAGGGAAAAACATTTCGAAAATGCCACAAATCAATATTGCAGACAATATCTTGTCAAAAGTCTATATTCATATGAGACACCATGTAGGTATCTAATTAGCAAACATCCCATATAATGTTGTGTTTAAGGTAACTTCACAGCCGACACACAATTTTTTATCTCAAATCCCCTCTAGGCCGGAGAGGCATAACAACTCTGGCAAAGGAAAGTTTATAATCTCCGTTAAAGCTCATCAATATGCCTTTTAATGTAATTCCGTAGGTTTCATGAGCAATTAATACTTTGTGGCATTAAATTTATAACATAAAACAATACTTTAAACGCATTTAAATATCAAATGGAAAGCGGGCGCTTTTATGAGGCTTTCAGACTGGTAAACTCGGAGAATTACCCGCTTCGGGCGAAACATTGTTAATCGACGGAAATAGGGCTATTTACGTTTATTTTGAATTAATTTCGAATTTGTTCAAGCGAGAATTAAGTAGAACAAAAACAACCCTCACATGGTTTTTGTATAACATCTAATTAATTCCTATATTAAAAGCAATAAGAGATCCTACTTGCAACAAGCAATTTGAGAAGTTTTGATTACATGTTTTTTTTACTTTGAACTTGTCAGTAACTTCTTTATAATACGGTTTATTTTAGCCATAATTGAAAATACAGGAAATTAATTTAAGTGTACTAATAACAGCAAAACAATAGTTTTTGAAATACAGGGCATTGAAAATGTAAAATTGTTGGATGGATGGTTCGTCAAAACATAAGCAAACAGGTTGATTTCTATTTCTCTATAATTTTCTGTTTTCTGAATGTGCACCAGTTTTTCCATGTATCATTATTAGAAAAATAGTGTTGTTCTCTTAAACTATGCCTCAAATAAGAAAATATTAAGAAGTTCTTTTGTCAAATACTGAAGATTATAAAAAATATATACAAAAGTCAGTGGCGCACATATTTTTCTCAGTAGATATTACTTATAGTGGATTTATCTCGGGATTAAGCACCGATGCAATTTTAAGGTAAATTCATAAATTTGGTGAAAGTGGCTTTGCCTTCTTTAGCAGAATTATTGAACTAACATAAGTAGATAGGCTGTAGGCGTACGGGGCCAAAAACGCTTGTATTTTTAAAGGGTGCTAAATTTTAGTAATTTTTGAGTAATTTTACCCTCTCCACTTTCCTTTCATCCCAAGAGCCCAGCCAACCACAGCGCTCTACGTCATGTACCTTGGTGAGGTCACGTTTGGAATGGTCACGTTTTACGTCACGCGTGTCCTGAAAAACGTCACGCGTATCCTTATATCCTATCAGGATACGCGTGACGTAAAACGTGACGTTCCTCACCAAGGTACGTGACGTTGAGCGCTGTGATTGGCTGGGCTCTAGGGCTGAAGGGAAAGTGGAGGGGGTAAAATTACTCAAAAATGATTAAGATTTAGCCCCATTTAAGAATACAGGCGTTTTTGGTCCCGTACACCTACAGCCTATCTACTTACATATATATCGATACAAATTTAGAAATTGAATATATCTGACCAAAAACTGCTTCTAGAAGACACTGTACAGTATTAAAAATCACATCTAATTGATCGAAAATGATAGATTGTTAGTTTAGGTTGACTATTTGTCTAATATTACTTTCGTGGTGGATGTCACAGACCTTGCAATTAACTAAATTGGTATTGGAGTGAACTCATCCAACGTGTATATTGTCACGCGTTACGATTGACCCACGTGACTAAATAGGCGCGTAGCAAGTGGTTGTTTTAAAAAGGAAGCACATTATTGTGCACTATACAGAACCACAACAGAAATAGCTTCTGAATCCGCTCATCATATGAAAATGTAGCGAAACAGCGTAGCGACTATCTTATATGATAGTTGCAATGGATAACTCAAATGATGGATTTTAGCCTTACCCATTTTATGAAATCTGAAGAAGAAAACACAAAGAAATATGCCATGGAACTACATATAAATCGTTCACAGACAATCCGAAATAGTTTCTGCCCATTCAGTTCTGTTTTGTTACTTTCTGAGCCTCACTATTGGAAATATACATATTTCAATACATTTTCGTTTTCGGATATATGTTCGTTCCATTTCGTTCAATTCCTCGTTAATACGCTGCTTGATTTGATCACTCTGAGTACATCCAAATCAATTGTGTTATTTTGTATCACTAGCCATGTCAATGACAATCAAAACTTTACTTACTTATGGCGATACCAAAAATTTAGAAGTTGTAACTTCCTTGTTCCATCTTGTATATTAATTAATTTCATATTTCTGTAACTGGCTCTCGATAAACAATAACAATGCAAGTACTATGCAATGTATTTTTTATCTACGATGTCTGTAAATATCGACTAGAGGAAGGCATTCATTATACGTGTTACTATCTGGAACACACACCCATACTTACCAATTTTTCCACCTGCCTCTTAAAAGCTGATTTCCCTCACCTTCACACTTTATTACTGAACCGTATATTTATACTTTACTGTGAACTTAAGTAGGATGAGACCATAAAACAAATTGAGACAATGAAAGTTACTTAAAACCGCATAAAATTACAAAAATTTAATGGCCGTTTTATTATATTAAGAACTGTTAAGTGGTAAACGCCTTCGTCTTTATCTAAATATGCGAGAGGAGGCAGATAAATGGATTGTTTATGGTATCAATAATGGGCTTATCGATTGATATTTAATGTCTTATGGAGGTGTAAATTAAAATATCTATGAGGAAACAATGCCATGCATACAGGGTTTGCTTGGATTTCGTAACTCAAATGTAGATAAATTTACATTGTAGAATATGGTTAAGGCATGAACTCGTAATAACGAGGCAAGTCCTAATTCCTAATTAATTCTATTTATATAGATGTGCACCTCGTCGGATAAGTACGAGTATATGAGCTTTCAAAATACAGGGTCTTTCAGTGAAAACTTGACCCCCCTTGACTTGACTTCATAATTATAAAACCGAAAAAAAAATTGAATAGACCTGTCGATTTCTGTTCTTGTAATTGTAATTACCTGCGAAATATCACAAATTCAGTTATTGCTATTCCAGATTTTTGTTAGTCTATAGCAATACCTAGTACTTTAAATTCCGATTACTTAATTGTGTCGATGATGAAACATAAGTGATGATTTTTGACCTTGGGATTATCGACTATTAGCCTTCAAGCCATTGACGTTTGACTTATCTCTTTTAGGTACTAAATGTCGGTTACTTAATCTAAAAATTCTACGTTGCAAAAAATGCGGAACTAATTTCATATTAAACTGAAATAGATCATCTACTTCTATGCGACCTTTCCCAGATCCATCTTTAGTTTGCTACCTAGGATCCAAAACTTCGAGCTTGGGCCTTAATAGATAGATAAATAGATAATCTTTATTTTCAAATGCAGCATGCTATGTAAATAATACATTGAAAACAAGTCAAATAAAAACTGTCTAACAATGAGTTACAAAACTTTGATCCAAGCATAATAGTTGTTTTATCTCTATTTATAAGTAATTAGTTTTTTTCCAACCATAAAGTATGTTACATCAAATTGATAACAACCTCAACATCATTGAAATTTTTTGACTTAAACAAAACGTTAATATCGCCAGCATATGTTACTAACAAACTAGGATATTCCTTTAATGCCTTGTTCAAAGTCGTTTCGCAAATAATGAAAATAATAATGGCCCAAGGATGGATCCTTGAGGAACTTCCATCATAATCAGTGACTTCTTTGATTGAACATGTGCTACTTAACAACTCTTGTCTATAGTCTTTAGCTTACACCTTTCTAATGATATACAGATGCCTCCCTGGCTTACAGAAACCTAACCCTCTCCTACAGCGATCCTTTGTGGTTCTTCGTCTTTAACATTGCAAGTTGATCATTGGTGTAGCCGCTGGAAAATTTAAGAAGCTGTCCAGAGATTTATACGTACCCATTCCTGAAATCCTCTGATATTTCTCTTCTTATAGAGGCCTGGACACAATTTCTCTAGTGAAGTCATCGGATATATTATTTTACCGATTCCCCGTGTCATTCTACTTAGACCAGGGCCAAAAATCATCTAGTATTTTCAGAGTAGATGGCGATTTGTTGGTAGTAGCCATGCAATTACTTTCGCCTGACCGAAGACCATGGTATGATTTCCTAGGCTAAGAGAACAGACGATTTTATATATCCTTCTGCTGAACCCGTCAATTTTTTTAAACGTATATTATTTATTTTGATTTCATATTTATTATCTCATCTATTATACATTATGGAACACCCTGTATGTCATTCATTTGCTTTTTCATTCCCGTAACTAGCACAATGCCATTTTGTTGTGGAAAATGTTGATAAAACTACCTCACTCTAATTATTTTTAAATTGATTATTAATTTAGCTGTAAATTGCCGACTTAACTATTATAATTAATTACTATTTTTAATATGTACGCCTGTTTATACATATTTATACCATATTTACATAACTATTGAATATGGTTAAAAATAATTAATTCATAAAAACTTTTATATAAGCACATCCATTAATATCTATTTTAATTTAGAGAGGAGTAATAAAAGTGAAAGTTTCTTCATTAATGAACATATTTAATTCCATTTTGAATTCTTGGTATGTCAAACGTTACCAGTGAGTTAATAGCAAATAAATTACCTCAAGAAAGCTTTCCTTCATTTAAAAATACCTAGTTGTTTATTTACATTATAAACTTTTTCGTATTGATATCTTGTATCTTTAATTAAATGTGTGAAAATAATACATACGTTTGGTTGTATATAGCGTTTGTAGACCATTATAATCCCAGTTGTTGTGAAAAATAAAGAGTAGAAACATTATATAGATTACAAAAGTAGATAATTTTAAAAACATTAAATAAATTTGATGAAATCTCAGTGGGTACTCTCATGATCTGTATGGTTGTAAACTTTGAAAATCCTAGTTCATTAAAAGTAACATCCGAAATAGAAGATCGGCGAATGAGAATATTTGACGCAAACCTATATGTAATTATAAAATTTTCGCTTTTACGGTTGTTACTATATTATATTTTACGTCAAGGGTGACCGAGATAAAAGTTTTGAATTACCCGTCACTTTGGATTTGCTCATTTTACTGGTATTGTAAATACTGCTAAGATAGTGGAACGTCATTGTCCTTTTGAAATAATAATAATAATAATAATAATAATAATAATAATAACTAGCCCCTCTCCATTCATTTAATTAAATTTGAGATTTAAGAAAAAACATTTTATTAAATTTTGAAATTTGGTACTCTGGGGTTTTTTGATATGCTTTCTTCAAATAAATCAAATAAAAGAATAGCGTCCCTGTAGCTCTTCCCGTTATACCGGAAGTTGATCACATCTTTGTTATTTTAAATGGAACACCCTGCATATTATTGCATTTTTGGATTCTACATTAAATTTTAGGGTCACTTTCATCAAGTTCCCCTATTCCTAAAGTTAACCGTTTTCGAGATACGTATTTAATTTTATTAAAAAAAAAAATAAAAAACCAGTACCTAGTTTAAAACCCTGGGTTTTTTATATCAAGAAAGAGCAGACTTTTTATATTCACAGGGGAGTGCGTTAAATTTATAAGCCTTCTTCTAACCATACCTTCACGGTTGCAGAATCTCTTACAGGGTGGTAAAATTTAATTCCAAGTTAGGTCAACTGCAAGCCATGAAAACTTGATTTTTTTAAATGGGAAACCCTGTATATTAGTCCTATTTTTTGATTCTGCATTATATTTTAACTAAAATTTAATGTAAAATAAAAAATACGGGTGTTCCATTTAAAATAACAAAGTTGAAGTCTACTTCCGGTATAACCAGAAGAGCTACAGGGACGCCATTAATTTATTTGAATAGAGCATATCCAAAAATTCCAGAGTATCAAATTTCCAAATTTAAATCCAATTGGTCTCTGAAATAATCTAATAAGACACTTTTACCACCCGGTATATTTCAAATATCCCAAACACTTCAAAATGTTTGCAGAATGTTGTTAATAATATTTTCAACTATAAATAATGGGTTTGGAACAACTTAGTATATTTTTCTAACACAAATATGACGTATAATTATATTTTTAATTTCACCGATGTTCTCAACACCCAAATCAGGTCATTCTAACTGTTCCTTAATTAGGAATGTAATTATGGTGAAGTTACAGCCTGACCACATTTTTATCTAATTGCAATGAAATATTTCGCATTCAAACGAAATGACTAATTATATTAATGAAACTTTAATTACTTCTTGACTGTTTTAATAGTTGAGCTAACTTGGGAACAGATCAGAACGGAATCTAACGTTAGTATTATATAGCCCATGCCTTTAAATCTTTAATTCAAATAGTTTTCTATAATGGGAGAACATTTTTAAAATATTAGTATATACATTTTATAGCTGTACATCGAGAGAACAGATTGTTTATTATTTATAAATTTCATTAACATCAAATACATGCTAATACAACATGGGTATGAAATTTTGACTACAACAAATATAATCCAGATAAATATTTGGCATATAACGTTGCTGAACGTTATATGCCACGTTATATGTCCAGTACTGTAACGTTATATTATAACGTTACAGTACTGAACATTTATAGGTTATTTGGGAATATAAAATATGGGAAACCTGGTATATGCGTATTTTTTATAATTTTTAACTCATATATTGTTGTTTTTAAACATAAATCAGAACAATTACGACTTAAGTAAAATAATGTAGATATATAATAGATACAATTTAGTATTCCATCACAATTTTTCTGTGCATGCAGAATGGACTCGAGTAGATTTCTGGGTAATAAAATTTGTAACAACAGCAAAGTGTCATTTAAATTCGTCAGCATACTATTCCGTTTCACTTCAAAATGTATAATTACCATAAATTCTAATTAACATAAAATTGTTGTTATTTACAGCTAATTCAATAAAATAATTATTTACGTCTCTGGATCGTTACCATCTCGCCTCAGGCTAGAAATACTGGTTTCCAAAGACTGAAAAACGTCGTAATGCTTCAATCAAATGGGAAAGGCCGTTACGGCACGGTTATAAATTAAACTAATTAGAATTATTAGTTGCTATGAATATAAATAAGGGCAGGAAAGATACAACAAATAGTTTATAGCAGCTTCATAACTGTTACTGGAATTAATCCGGTGTATAAGGTTGAAAATCCAGGTCAAAAATGCACTTCATGAGTAATATTTTGTTTCCCGTCATCCATATAGCTGATCCGTGCTTTCCTGAAGACTGATTACTTTACAAGCATTTGAAAGGTGACGTTTAGTAGTACCCATTTTCTAAAATATCCAACCGTAGTAGCTTCTCTGATCTAGACCTATATACATTTTATCTTCTCTAGCATAGCTAAAAAATAAATACAAATTTATGAATACATAGAAAATGCTTAAGTTCTGCTAGTTACAAGCTTTAGATTTGGAGGGTGTCTGATTTACGTTGGGCTTTTTTAATAATATTGTCTCCACTTGTAAAATTTTACGTAAGTACATTGATTACAAAAAAAGTATTTTGTCCCTAAAATTTGGTTAATATATCTCTATAACTATTGCAATGGTTCTCTCTCGCATCTCGCATCTCAGGGTTTTGTTTGTCGTAGGTTCAATTAGGTAAAGTACAGTAAATAAAACAAAACATAGACGTAAGGAAGAACACATTACTTTGGTGCTGGCCACCTTATACCACAGTAGTAACAATTCACTGAAACAATATTAACAATTATAAAATACCAATGAGGCACCACATACAGTATAACACAAGTGATCTCCCTCGTTTGTCAGAAGGAACTGTCCGTCCTACACCTCCCATGTTCCCCACTATGAGGTCTTCCCTTCGCCTTTAGGCAACCTACTACACTATTTTGACCGCTGGATCCAAATCTGAGCTCAGAATAGCTCTATCACGTTAGACTTTTTTCTTATATAAAAGACAACAGTAAAACTATTTTGTTTTCATATGAAGACCGGTGAAATATGTGTTACATGACACATGTGGAGACTGTCATGTCACATGAGACACGAGACTCATGTTATACATGAGGCTGACACATGTCACGCCGGAGACTGACACTTGTTACATGACACCATGTGTCACGTGACGCGACTAGACTCGTAGGAATAAATTTATAGTTGGATCGACTTATAAAGGCGAACTTAGCAATAAAACAACAGTGAGAGGTTATATATTTACTTATTAATTAATGCTCATAGCTAAAAAACTAAAACTGTGACATGGTTATAAAACTAAATGCTACCAATTATAGGGAAAGACCACAGGCTCTTCAACTGTTTGTCTATTGGCAAATTCGCCTTCTATGGTACTATACCTACATATTGCATTGATCTGTGGATACAAACTCTACTTGGAAAACGCCAATAGATGCCAATATGCCCATAAATACATGCCGAAAATCTTTTGTGGACTTTGTAAATTAATTTATTGGAGTTTTTTGGATAAGTGCTCTTCTACATTCGTAAATCTAAAGCTGAAACAAATAATTCCTTATGCTTCATATAACCTAGACTAACCTAAATACTTGGGCTACGGAAGACGAGTTTGACCATGCCAGCTATAAACTAATTTTAAACATAAAACTTTCCCTAAACCATCCATGGTATTATTAGTTATCCATTACTAAATTCAGACCACTTGTCTGATATTCACAGCCTAGCCTAACGACGATGGAACGTTAACGTGATTGCAGACTGCTGCTGATCGGTGAAAAGAGTTGTCCCGAAAAAACGAAACGAAAGAGAAATCGTCGATGGTTTGAAGAACAACATTTTAGGTAACGACTTGGGGGATAAGTCGTGGAAAGTTGGCCTAACGACCTCGCCGTGGAAAGTCGGCCTCGTGGAAAGTTGGCCTAACCGACGGACGATAACAAACGAGAAGCTAGTTAAGTTTCTGTTGAACTGATTGTGGTTCAAGGCGTCTGGGGTTATTGGGTTTTAAGTTAGTCTGTCTTTTATGTGAAACATCAGAGATTGTTTGGTTACAATTTGGTTGTACTTTTAGCTGGATGAATTGTAGCAACATCTGCTGCTGTTTTGTGTTATAGCTATGCAACTTGCCTTTTGTTAGAATGTGTCTTAAGGGGCCAGACTACCTCCTCGATTCAAAGCGGAAAAAGTGATTAAGCAGAAAAATTCTCACGCCGTTATTTATGAAAATTAAGAAACAAAATTTTATGGTTTGGTAGATAAAATATAAATCGATGCTTCTATGGAATTAGTTTTTTTTGTTTTTTACGTTGTTTTTTTTTATTATACACTACATATGTACGAAAATCAGGAAGTTGCTCAAAGATTACCGGAGCCGTAGTCGAAAATTTAACTCCATAGAATCATCTACTCATTATTTTTCTTTCCTCGCACGTTTACAAAATGTGAATAAAACCACAAACAACATTTTGACAATCTTTCTACTGAACGCTTACAAGGCGAATTTCTCGAAAAATCGGTCCTCGATTTGTGGCGCCCTCAAGCGAATCGAGACTGCATATTGTTTGAAGGCGTGTTTTACATAATGCACGTACTTGAACTTTTTGTGGGCCCTTTTATTTATATATTTGGTATTTGATGTTTTACAATTTTCGTAATTCTGATGAAAGAATATATTGAGACAAAAACTTTCAATTATTGCTTATAAAAATGCATTTACATTTCTACTTACCGAATTCGCCTCAATTTAAATTTATAACTTAGATCATAACTTTTAATATTGCCATACCGCTTTAATTTATTGCTCCCTCAAAATTATTAAAATAAAATACAAATCACAATGATACTGTTTATTTGTATAATTTACGTTTATACTTATTATAGTGGACTGAAAAAGGTAAAAATTAAAAATGTTTAAAAAATTAGGTAGGTAAAGTAATAAGGTACAACCACATAAAAACCGTATAAACGATAAACTGCCTTGGTCATATCAAATGGGCAATTACAACATTTTTTGGTAGGTCCAATATTTTTTATTACGAAAAATTTCATAAATCTGTGAAAATAAATTTTTCTTATTTTTTAACACATACATCGTAACATCTCCAAAACGAATCCAGATACAGCCAACTTTTTTTTATCGATAGAGGATATGTAAGCGAAGAGTACTATGTTAATTTCGTTGTTATGGAAGAGCCACTTTTTTGTAAAACTAGGTAAAAGTTTAACATTTATTTTTTTGCTGCCGAATTTTGAGTAAGCGAAAAACTTTTTTGTTGTAAGAAATGTTGCTATACCATCTGCGTACGAAAGAAAGCTAAAGCTCCAGGATGTTTTTAAACAAACAATCACTACTCGACACCTTATAGTTTTGAAATTATCCTTAATTAAATTTGAAAGTTTCCCCGGACGCGCTGCGTGGTGCCGCATACTAGGTATGTAGCAGTCGGCTGTACTATTATCCAGCGTAATACATTGTAAAAAAAATATTTCGAGAAAGAAGCGACTTTTTCTACGTTTTTCAGTCCACTATTAGTAATATCAGTTATTATCATATCTTATTACCATACCTAGTAATATTTATTACTAGTAATTGACAAATTTGTCATTAATAAATAATAATATATTACTGCTGAGCTCTGCTATACAGTGTGTCCAAGATAAGGGTGAGAAATATGGGGATGCAAACAGAAAAGAAAACTGAAAACTGTTAAAGTTGAGTTAATAGATGGTTGATGGTTTAAAAATGTACTTTGAAGTATAACTTTTCTTTATCTATAATCATAGATATACCTATCTAATATAAAAATATCTAATCAATATAACTACTCATATTTTTAACCCACAGATAAAGACAATTTTAATTAGAATTGGATATTTGAGGTTAACAAGACTCAAAAACCCATCTACAACGGAAAATGTATCTATTTTGACGTTTGGTCAAGAAGTGTCCGTTATGACGTGTTCAGACAATGACCAAAACCTTGTGACCAGGTCAACGCCAAAAAATGCCTAATAATTGTCTTGTCAATAAGACATAATTTCATGAAGATCACAAAGTGTAGACAACTAGAAGAGATGCCCAAAGTATTATCTGTTTAATAAAAACGTTTACAAAATTTTTAAATAATAACAAAATTAATAAATTAAATTATTAATTAATTATTTTTCCATATTAAAAAATGTTTAAATTAAATCGTAATTTATACAATAATAATAGTTAATATTTAGTGATTTTACTTTTTCATACATTTATTCAATATTTATTTAATAATTAGTACCTTCTTAAAACAGGTGAAAAATGTCCTTTTTTACGATTGACGTTTAAGCGCAATCGTGTTTGATTGCCCTTCCTCGGATCCATTACTTTTACCTCGGTAATTACCTAATAAAGAACCTGACATACATAACCAAGTAGTGTATATTGCTTTAAAACTAGTATATAAAAAAGGTATATCACAAGCACATAACTCAGTATTAGACCCGGTCATGGCACAAGTCTGCACGGGAATTATAATATTTCTTGTGATGTTCCGTTTATAAATTTAAATTTTTAAATATATACCTTCTGTTTAAAGTAATCAAACGTAACACAGTTCAGTCCACAAATAAGAAATAACACAGTTTAAGCACACACAAATACACAATTTGTCTACAATTTGTTTAAAATACCTACACAATTTATCAAATAAAATAGGAGACAGCTTGGTAATAAAACAGAAATGAGTCCAACCCTGTGCAATATTGCAAGTGAATAAAAATTATTGGAGTCTGCGCGGTGCGTTCAGTGATTTAAATTGCACACGCCCACCGGTCGGTCGGTCCCCTGCCCGCTGGACCCCGCGACATGATCCACGTTCAGTCTACGGGAGCCTTAATTTTGCACTTGTATTTTGATTTTGAGGGATTTTGGGGATAACAGCAAGTCTTTTTGTCTATATAAATCTAGTTCCATCTTTTTTATTTTATGCCATTCTCTTATCGCCTATCCTTTATGTTATCTTCTCTTTCTTATAATGCAAGTAGCATCTAATAGCGGCAATGTGGCGAATAATGCCTTTCACCAGGATTCTAACTAGACAGTTCTGAATCAGAGGCCGCCGAACCAACAAAATCAACAAAACAAAACCGTCGGTTTCTCGTAAACGAAAAAATACTCGACTGCAAGCTATCTAATTAGATAATTAAAAATGCTGAATGGCAGTATTATTAAAGTCTAATTAGACCGGCAGATCAATGGTATATCAATGCAGTTAGTCCTACAACACGGCATTGTTAAAATACCGTCGGCTGACATAATGAGGCACTGTTTGTATATTTTATAGTCTCTTCGCCATTTTTAGTCTTGTTCTGGTTTTAAACAACGCTGCTGTCTAATTAAGGGATACAAAGCTACGCCATATAATACAAGGTAATTGTTAGCTATCTATATGGCGGAGTTTAATTATTAATTAAATCAGGAACTTTGCGAGCTAATTAAACCACTCGGGCCGTTATTGATCCTATAAGCAAAAAATTCTCCGTGTCCTCATGTGTAGACGTCATCATATTTTGGTTATACAAGATTACCATATACAAGGTTATCATGAAGTAAGGGATATATTTCAGCAGATTATCCATTTTTAACAAATTAAGTTAACAGGATGTAAACGAAATTCTATTGCTTAAAACAATGCGATTTCTTATGTCCAACAGTGGTTAATGCAAATGTTCGATATGTCGTCCATTTTGCTGCTGTACAAAAAAAATATTTCTATATTCGCTAATGAAGATCAAAATTTGTGAAAAAGTTTACACATTATTTATCAGAGAAATTACCGAAGATTTGAATAAATAAAAAATGTGGAATCGACCATTCATGATTGTATCTAGTTAAATCATCTATCCCTCAAATGTATCTTATTTTTTAATATCACCATCAATTAAACTTAATATCTCTTCAAATTGTTGATTATCAAACCGCAAGAAATTTCGATATGAATTATGATCTTCAATCAGCAATTCATTGTTTAAAAGGCTTAAGGTGTCACGACCCTCATTTCGTCAAATTGCAAATCAACCACAAAGTCACAAAGCAAATCATATAATAATTAACCTTATGATAAACTAATGGATCATGTATAACCACTTTTTTGTTTTGATTTAAGATTTACGTGATCAACCAACAGACCAAGAGAAAAACAATAAAATTACTAAAAACGAATTTAATGCTCCTGCGCATATATTAATAATTGTTTCTTAAATTGTACAAATGTAAAACATCTATAGAAAATAAATAGTAACACCTTCTAATACTAAATTGATTATTAAAATTAGTTTTGTAGTAGAATGAAAAATGTTTCGACGCAACCGGGGATCGAACCCGGGACCTTTGGCTTTCCGGGCCAATGCTCTTCCAACTGAGCTACCGCGCATCCACACTTTCACTCTACTAATCAGGATACCGTTCTTAACATAAGTTGACATAATTTCCTACAGTTCGGCCATACTTGACAACACAGCCGTCCTCGGCTGCCGGCCATAATCCGACACCTCGGTAAACATAATTCATAATCATAAACATAAGGTGAACTGTGCTGTCAGGCGGATTCCCTATCCCACTTCTGAAGCTGTAGTAGAATGAAAAATGTTTCGACGCAGCCGGGGATCGAACCCGGGACCTTTGGCTTTCCGGGCCAATGCTCTTCCAACTGAGCTACCACGCATCCACATTTTTCATTCTACTACAGCTTCAGAAGTGGGATAGGGAATCCGCCTGACAGCACAGTTCACCTTATGTTTATGAATTATGTTTACCGAGGTGTCGGATTATGGCCGGCAGCCGAGGACGGCTGTGTTGTCAGGTATGGCCGAACTGTAGTAAATTATGTCAACTTATGTTAAGAACGGTATCCTGATTAGTAGAATGGAAGTGTGGATGCGTGGTAGCTCAGTTGGAAGAGCATTGGCCCGGAAAGCCAAAGGTCCCGGGTTCGATCCCCGGCTGCGTCGAAACATTTTTCATTCTACTACAGTTTTAAATTTAGTTAAGTGTCATACCAGCCTAATAGAGTCTTAATTCTTCCAGCGTTGTTGGTCGTGTTCTAAACACCAAATTTCTTAAAGAACCCCACAGCCAGTAATCCCCTGGGTTAAGGTGATCTTGGAGGTCATGAATTTCCTCACTCATTGCTTTTTTGGGTATATCGCATTATACAAGGTGTTTCAGAAATGAGTATTCAAAATTTCAGAGGATGTAGAAGACGTTGAAAGATGACGAAAACCTTAGTACACTTTATGTCAGTGGCGGCTCCTAAGGGAGATACTGCCCCTTAAAGGGGTTATCTCAGAAACGGTTTTTGTTGCGTAACTTCATAACGGAATAACTAAGATGAATGAAATTTTGAGTGAGTATGTACATTTTTATTCCTAACGATTAGCATACATTACATTTTAAAATTTAAAACAGGGGCGTACGAAAATGGTGGGGGTGCGTGGTAAATTTATTCAAATCTTTTTTATGAGCAATTTTTTTCTGTTTCTGATGGGAAAATATAAAAATTTAAAGTATTTTACATAAAAAAGGTACTCTAGTTCAATTTCGCTAGAACGCGCCGTTCTCCAGTAAAATCGATTTTAAAAATCCGTAACATGCTGAAAAATTCAAATTGCTTTAGGTGAAATAATAAAATAATCAAAGTGTGCCATGAGAAAAAAAACACTAACTTGGCAGTGACAGTTATCATTAACAACGTCGTTTATTATTGTTTTTTAACTTGTGCTGCAGCGTAGAGTATAAACGTTCAAAATTATTGAAGATAATGCCACATTTTCTGAATATGTAGATATGTTGTTGACATTAGGAGAATGTCATGGGAGCGCAAGACAATCAATTGGCATTGGAAATGATGCTACTATAAATTGGTCTCCACGTACACCAGATTTGAATCCGTTTACTGAACTCACCCTGAAGCGGAACCTATTTTCTTTGGAACGCAGATTACGCGCTTGTATTGCTGCAAATGGTGGACATTTTGAAATTTAAATAGCTTTAATACCACTGCAAATAGCGTAATATCACCTATTCCTATTTGAATTTTGTTCCTTTGTGTTCTTATTATTATGTTGTTGTTACTACTGTGTAAGAATCAGTATTCTTATATTTGTTATGTTGTCATTAAATTTGTTTTCAATTGATACTATGTTTGTATACAGGGTGGTCCAGATTTTAATAGACAAAATTCAGGAAAGTATAAAACAACAAAAATTAATATCACTTTGCTTAATGAACATGGGCGGAAAAAGGCACCATTTCTGAGACAATGGGCCTTGAAAATAATAAAAAAAATGAATTCTTAAAATATGTGAAAAACGGCTTTACCAAATTAAACCAAATTCGGTACAGAATTTTCACTAAATATTCCTCGCAGTTATGGATCTACAAAACCCAAATTCAAATACCAGTGCCGGAGAATCAGGGGTACTATTTCCCTATTTAAAATTAACTTCTACGCCACTGGATTAATGGGCAATCTGATTACATTTTATAATTTCTAGAGGTTTTCCAGATAAAAATCCATTTTTCCAGTGCAATGGATGATTAGCTGCTTATAAGACACACATCATAAAAAACACTTGTAATAAAATAATTTGTTTCAGTCAGTCAAGAACCTCAACCAAGTTCAAAATATTCTCTCCATTTAAAACATTTCTATTCATGCAGTTTGGTAGACCAGAAGTCATATGTAATTTGGGAACTTCTCAGCATACCTTCTTGCGCTCCCATGACATTCGCCTAATGTCAACAACATATCTACATATTCAGAAAATGTATACTGTGGCATTCTCTTCAATAATTTTGAACGTTTATACTCTACGCTGCAGCACAAGTTAAAACACAATAATAAACGACGTTGTTAATGATAACTATCACTGCCAAGTTAGTGTTTTTTTTCTCGTGGCACACTTTGATTATTTTATTATTTCACCTAAAGTAATTTGAATTTTTCAGCATGTTACGGATTTTTAAAATCGATTTTACTGGAGAACGGCGCGTTCTAGCGAAATTGAACTAGAGTACCTTTTTTATGTAAAATACTTTAAATTTTTATATTTTCCCATCAGAAACAGAAAAAAATTGCTCATAAAAAAGATTTGAATAAATTTACCCTGCGCCCCCACCATTTTCGTACGACCCTGTTTTAAATTTTAAAATGTAATGTATGCTAATCGTTAGGAATAAAAATGTACATACTCACTCAAAATTTCATTCATCTTAGTTATTCAGTTATGAAGTTACGCAACAAAAACCGTTTCTGAGATAACCCCTTTAAGGGGCAGTATCTCCCTTAGGAGCCGCCACTGACATAAAGTGTACTAAGGTTTCCGTCATCTTTCAACGTCTTCTACATCCTCTGAAATTTTGAAAACTCATTTCTGAAACACCTTGTATATTAGAGATATTAACTGCTACATCAATGTATTTGTACTCAGAACATTGAATTTCTAATATGTATGGTGTTTTATTTAAGATTAAAACTGATATATCGCGAACAAATATTTTTGCTTTTCAATATATTTTTTGAGTTGTAACCTCGATGGAACATGGCTCCTTTGTGATATTTCGATGATCTTTCTAAAAGTTCATAGTAGGTAATCATAGTCGTCAGTACTTTCATTTAGAGTTCGAATTTAATGATTCCTTATTATCATAATATTTGTTTTTAGCCAATAATGAGAGGTCGCTTCTTTATTAACAGTAAATCGTGATTTGAATTAAATTATAATAACTTACTATAGGAACTAAAGTAAATATTCATATAGTCCAGTGCTTTCCATTTACATACGTCAATTATTACCTTGTTATCAATCAAGCGCTGTATGCCTCAAGAGTGTTTCTCAAAGCCGATGTCACAATGATTAATTTTTTAAGTAAGTTATCTAGAAGTCTATTTAGAATGTAAATAAGCATGAGAAAAATTTTGAAGGTAGTATTAATATAGTTATAGTGACTTAGTTATTTTAACTTAGGGCCGATTTTTCAATGCTCGGTTATCGTAATTTAACCTAGAGTTAACTAACTACAAGTTTAGAATGTGAATAGTTTTTCATGAAATGTTCGAGGTAAATCACATCCTAAACTTATAGCTTAACTACTGGTTAAACCGTGTTAACCAAAATCGATCCTTAGACAAGCAGTTAAGAGACACTCTGAAGGTTCAAATCTGGCAATCTTACAGGCCAAACAATAATAAACAGTAGTTTTATTAGTTTCTAGTACAGTTTTTAACGATTGGAGTAGTATTGTGCAAAAAAATAAATTGTACTGCATTTTCCTTTCATTTTTTTAGACTACCCTACATCATTCTTAACTACAAGATAATACAAAGTGTGTCATATTAAAGTAAAGAATTTGAAGCAGTGCAATATTTCGAAAAATTTTGTGTTATACTGCTATTTTATTTATATAAGGAGATCCTAAATGCTTTGATAAATGTACTACTCGAAATATTTGAGGTTTAATTTAAGTAGTTTTAGATTTATAGAATTTATCCGTATTGCTTTCTAGGATTTTTTAACAGTAACAAATAATGTAATACATATTATCTTATGTTTGTTTTTAATAGGTAAATTTTTAATCATTCATTTTAGAAGAAAATTAAAAATACTTTAATTTACGTATTATATAGACTTTCGTATGACTGAAATAAAGAAATTTTAAATTTGAAACAGAATGTGTTATCATTATGAATGCGGATTAACTGTAAATTCATATTGGAGAGCCACTTCGAATGTTTTTTGCCTCCTTATATCCTGATTGCAAGTAACGGTACATCAAGATGTGCGACATCCTGTATATAAAATTATAATGAAACGTAATAAATAACTCCCTACTGTTTATTTGACTTGACCTACTTAAAATTAATTATTCTCGTATTTAAATGGATACTTAACGTTGTTAACAGTAAACTATTTCAAAAAATAAATGATGTGAGCCTCCAAGATTAATGGAACAATAAGGATGACATCATTAACTGTTCTGGTGTCGTATTAATATTTCGAAATAATTTTTATTCCTGTTTGTATAATGTCAACCGTAAATCCCGTAGATCTAATTTTATTTTAGAATAAACATGTTGCTGATGAGTTATATCTATTATTGATCATCATACCGGGATATCAAAAATTATCTTGGTCAAGGGTGGTTGTGGAATGTAAAACGTTTCTCTTACTTTAAATTTGAAATAATTATGTCACTGTCACACTGACATCATCAATAACCTACAAATTTCATACCTATTTATTTCAGTTGTAAAACAATAATGAACTACAAATTATGAAATAACGGTTTTAGTAACAAGAAAAACTAAATTACAGTAATTGTTGGAAATGTCCCCCGTTTTGTTCGATGCACAAGTTGACGCGCCTCCTCGTGCTGTGAAAAGCGTTTTGCAGCATTTCTGGAGTTATGGTTGCACATTGCTGAAGAATTCTTTGTTGCAGTTCTTGCAAATTATTTACCGGAGTTGCGAAAATCTTGTTTTTTAAGTAAGGAAATATAAAATAGTCCATAATTGTCAAACAAGGTGATCTCGGAGGAAACTCAACTTCTGTATGCAAACTTATCAGCCGGTCATCAAAGAACTCGCGGAGGAAAGCAATATATTCTCGTGTAGTATGTGCTGTTGCACCGTCATGCTGGAAATAACCGTATCGAAGTTTATCATCGTTTAACTGTTGCAAAAATTCAGCCAAAAAGTTGTGTCTGTACCTTTCTGCGTTGACGGTGAAATCGAAAAAAATTGGCCCAATTATTCTTCTGCGAGAAACTGCCATCCAAACACCAATTTTTTCAGCATGTAGTGGCGATTCAGTAAAAACATGTGGGTTATCATTGCTCCACATTCGCACATTTTGAGAATTGATGTATCCCGAAAGGTGGAACCGCGCTTCGTCAGAAAAAAAGTTAAGTCCAGAAGATCGTCATTCATTAAATTATTGACAAACCAATGGCAGTAAGCAAGGCGTCTGAGGTGGTCTGTGGTCAGAAGAGCTTGATGTGCTTGCATCTTATATGGATGCATGTTCAAGTCTTTATTTAAAAATCTTATGACATGTTCCATAAGAAAATCCAATTTCCTGAGAAAGACGTTTCAAAGGTTTTGCAGGCTCCTCTTCCATACGTTGACGAACGTCATTGACATCTTCTTCTGTACGAACTCTTGGTCTACCAGCACCTTTTTTATGAGTCACACAACCAGTTTCGCGAAACACTTCAACACAATTTGTAAGGCACGCATAAAAATTGTCCGGTAATATTGCCACGTTTGGGAAGTGCTCTCGAAAATTGTCCAAACACAAACGTTGACTGTATTGCCAATTTCCATTAACTAGCGCACCCGTTCGAAAATAGGCTTCAATCATGAAAATTTTGTGCTGTGTGGTAAGAGGCATGATTCAAAAACTGGATCAGAAAATTTCAGCACAATGACTTGACAGATTCTGACACAACAAAACATATTTAAAAATTTAAAGTAAGACACACGTTTTACATTCCACAACCACCCTTGACCAAGATAATTTTTGATATCCCGGTATATATTTGTAGGTATTTGGATACGACGTCATCGAAATTTTGTAAATTTAAGTACAGTCACGAAATTTTGAACTGCTATAGATTAAATAAGTTTACCTACCCCTACAGTTCATGATGATGATCAGTTTACATGGTCATCGTTTTCTTTCGAAAAATATTGGAAGACTAGAAAATATCAGCATGAAATTTTCACAGGGTTTGCATGTGCATCTGCATCTGTATCCTCAAAAAAATTACACTGGGGTATATTAGAGGGTGGTTTAAAATTTGGTACATACAACTTTTTGACACTGAACAAAAAGAGACACTCTTTTGTCTAATGTAAAAAAGGGATTCAATGTAGAATGTGGGTATTTAAGATTTATTATGAAGAGATGAAGATGAAATTGGTTCTTCAACAGTTGATAAGAATAATAGAAGAAAATATTCATGTTCATTTTAAGAACAAGATATATTATCTACGTTTTACTTAAGATATTTTATTTTTGTACAAATGTGCACACTTTTATTTTTGTGGGGGTGTCAAAATTAGGATAGTATATTACATAATAAGAAATATTACCTACTATATAGGTAATATTACCTGCAATATAGGTAATATTTCTTACTATGTAATATACTATCCCAATTTTGGTACCCTCACAAAAATAGGAGTAGTATACCCCTTTAGAAATTAATCAAAAATAGTATATTACATACTGAGGCGGAAAATGTTTCATTACTGTCGAGCGCTGTTTAGATAACCGAGGTGCGTAGCACCGAGGTAAGCTATAGCGCGAGACAGGAATGAAACCTTCCGCCGAGGTATGTATACGATTTTATTCACAACCATCTCTAAAAAAACGAGAAAACGGGAATATCTCCATTTATTCATTCATATTTTTTCATACTACTTTTCAATTTAGAAGACAGTGAAAATCCGTTTCCATCGCGCTGACATTCTTATTTAATAAAGGGGGCATAAATTGTTGACTGTCACACTGACAGCAGTTGATTATTTTTTTAGTATTATTTGCTAAAAAACTAAAATCCACAATTATTGTTATTGTAAACTGATTCTGTATAAATAAATATAAAATATAAGGGTTTTTCTGATGACTGATGCCTTGTCAAAATTAACGTCACTCAAAATACAAACATCACGTACCTTTCAGATGTTTTACTTTCCACCCTTGGGTGGAAAGTGATCACTTCCCGACCTGGATAGTATTATTACATATATGGTTGTGAATAAACATTTTTTTCGTCGTCTCGAACTTTTTTCTAATTTTCACTTGATGAATCATCACTCGAAATTTTAAAATAGATATAATTTTGAAACACACACTACGCTTGTTGTTTATAAAAATTTACCTCAAACGTACCACCAAAACAATTTCTTTAGTACGTCGACACAATTATTCATATTTTTTTTTACTTTTTGTATAATCTATAATAGGTGTCATCCTTTTAATTTTATTGTATAATCTGTTTCCCTATTATTTTATATATCATAATTGGCTACATTACATGTTTTATTTCAATAAGAAATTAAGCAAATATAAGCTAAGTAAAACAAATTACTATTTTTTGTAAGTTTTATTTTTAAGTTCAACAGTATTTTTAGTTTCCATGGACTTGTTATCCTGTCTACATATAGCACACCAATATACGAACACCTTGTATATTAAGTTACAGATTAAGAATAAGCAACACTAATTGATCATGTTTTATTCATGGTTATCTTTTTTGGAAAAATTTACATTTTGTTTTTAGTTAGCTTATATTATAATTGGCTCAATATTTTTTGAAATTCCACCATTATTTTCAGTTGTCTCAAAATTAAACTTTGTTTTTCTCTCTTATTTCAGTTAAACCGTGGTAGCCGGGCAAATGAGGGACGTGCAATAATTTTGCTAAAACAGAAGCAATTCCATGATTGGCATTGTCTTGGTTCGGTGACCATAAGCCCTATACACCACCCTGCATATCGTTTTTCGAAAAATACCCCCGATAAGTTCGTTTTCCTTAACAGAAATCGACTTTTGTGATTGGAACCAGCTAGTTACGATTGGACAGTAAAGTTCAGAAGGAGGCAGATATTAAAAGTTGCTCACGTCGCTGAAGGATGTTAATAAGTGACGTTTTGACATGAACACAATGTGAGGTTAAGTAATGTATAGTGATCGAATTTGACGATGGCAGTTTTTATTTAGTATGTTGTTGTTATTTTTGTAAATAATAAAGTATTGTTAATTATGATGAGATCGTTGGTTTGGTTTTTCTTTTTTGTTTATTTTTTTTCAGGATATATAGAGAACCAGATATTTATCTACTATATATAAGAAAATAAGAAAACTATAATAGGTACTACCGAAAATACCATATACTAATGTATGATTTTTCTGTGTGGTTAAGAAAAAACCGTAACCGGATCACCGATATTTTTTTAAATGGGACACCGTGTATATTTTTACAGATTTAGATCAAATCGTTTATTACGAACACTCGGTTGATATAGGGTTTCATGGGTCTGCCTTACATGTTAAGATATATCCAAAAGAGTATACCGTACGATGAAAACAATTGGTCAGTAATAACAATCTGATATTACTCTTATGGTACAATCTTTTGGGAAAATATTCGCTACTATCAGAGACAGTACAATGAAACTCTTTACCAACCCACTCATTTTGGACAATTTTTTCGAAGTTGTAAGAAATATATAATGGTTCTCTTTAAGAAAATATAAAATATGTCATACCACTTTAAATATATCGGAAAACAGTTGTAAGTTGTACAAATGAACTTTTACCTATTGAATCATTTTTGTATATTTTATAATTTCTGTCATATTATTTTATTATCTATATATAAAAAAAAAAACGCAGGACAAGTAAAATTAACCTTAGTAAAATTTACTAACGTAGTTAAATTATCCATTCAAACTTGCAGTGGGGTCTAAATAAAAAAAAACAAAGGATTAATTTTTATATTGGAACATTTTAAATAAACTTGTGTGAACACAGAGCCATTAATATTCGTAATTATACCATGCAATAAATGTTACACAAATTTTCTCTAGAAAATTCGTTGAAAACACTCGTAAGAAAACAATTTAGGGCACTGGTTTGCACAAGAGCAAGGGATGGTAATCTTTCACACAAAAAAGAAAAGTCTATTGGGCCAATTTCATGGCAAGAGGAAGCGCGGGATGTTGTATTCAACGACAAATTTCTACTGTTTCCTTTATTATTTCTTCTTACGACGAATGTTCAAAAAATATATTTGTTGGAATAAACACAAATAAAATGTTACAAATCAGAATGGGTTCGTTATAAATATCATACAATATAAAGATACTCATGATACTACATGAGTTTAAACAAAAAATATTTGTACCTTGATGTGACAAAACTTATAAAATACACTATTTTAATATTATTTATTGGCATTATTTAACTGTTTACACATATATTTACAATCATTATTAATTATATATTAGCTAAAACGAGTACACTGTGTCCAGTTTAAGGTGGAATTTCATAGCTGTAGCTATGGCAGGATGCAGGATGTTCGCAGACAAGTAGTAAAAAAACTAACACAAAATTGCATACAAAACAGTAAGATACCTAAATACACAACGACTTGTATGCTATGAATAAATAGCACAAACAGAACTAAGCTTTTATCATTACTTACATATTAAAGTGGACACGAAGTTGATTATCCTATAATAATGTCCTCAAGCGCTTTTTGAAACTGAAATCATTAGAGAGCATTTTAAATCATTGGGCAAAGCATTAAACAATTTGCAGACAGTGTAATAAAAAGACAGTGTAATATGGAGACTCTTTAGAGGATATTTTATTGCTTTTCCATTGTCGTAGTTAATTAATTTATATTTTTACGGTTTTGTTTTGACAAAATGTTGTAACATTATAAGAATAACAATGTTTTAAATGAAAAGAAGTACTTATTTAAAAAAGAATAACATTTTTATTGATTTTAACAAATTATATGTTTTTGTTGATTGTCGTTCTAAAGTTTCTGTTTATACATTCAAGTGTACAATATTGTTTCACTCTGCCAAATAATTTCATTAAATAATTTTGAGGAAAATTTTTTATGGGTATAAAAATTTAACGTCTCCAAATGTTTCAAAACTTTTAATAATCCTTTTTTGTAAAACAGTACTTTCAAAGTTTAATTGAAATAAAACAAGCTACGATACCGATACCTTTTAATGGCTTACAAAATCAATGTGGGGCGTTACACATCCTACCTACATTATTCCAGACTTTGGACGAACTTGGGGAGATGGTCACTGTCAGGAAACCAACACAGAACTGCTGGTCTATGACCCTGTTTGATTAGAAACCAATTGTTCGGCAATTTTCCCTAACTATTCAGTTTTACCAGTTCATTGGCATCATCCTTTTAACTTTGGGAATTGATTTTATCTTTTATATGTGATATATAAGGTGAAATATGATTTTGAATAAAATAACTAATATTGAAATATTGATATACTTCCTTTTTTACTATCGTGACAATATAATTAACAAAACTAGGTAAAATGTCTTTTTAACCCAATGAGTAAGAAACCATTATTAGCTGCGAACGTACTAGCACTCTAGACACTACAGCACTGGGCATTTCAGGATAAAATCTCAGGTTATATAGCAGATTGTCTCAGGAATATAGCATGTAATAGAGAGATTGCTTCTTGTTATTTAGTTGCTCTTGTGAATGCGCTATCGCGTAGTTCCGATTAGACGCAAGGCAACAAGTGAAACATATTTTAACTGCTTCTTCGCGAAGTGTTCCAATTCACGTTCCAAATCCTTTACATGATCCGGTATGTGTATGATTAAAAACCCTATTTTCAGGGTGGGATGAAAATGATAAGAAAGACGTTTTTAAGTTGTGAAAAGAAGCGTAAAACAAATTGTAGAAACCTTAAAAATCACAATGACCTTGAACTTTGAAAACAATAATTTCGTCTATGGAGCATACAGGTTTTTCAGTGAATCTGCTTCACTTATTATCAAAGTCACGAGCCGCTACAGTAAAAAAGATAATAGTAGAGTCAATAAAACACAAACAAGACGGACAATTAAATATTTTTGAGATGCTACATTTGACAAACGAAAAAAAGTAAATAAAAATGTAAATGTAAGGCTTTAAGACTCTCTGGTTATCTACAAAGAAAAGATTATATTGTATAAGGTAGGCATGAAGAGGTAAAAGTGAAAAACATCAGATCCCCAGCTGTTACACAGAAATATAAATTAAAATGAGACGTTTAATAGAAAAATGGTTCAGGAATAGATCAGAAAAAAATACTATCTAATATCACTACCTCTTATTTTAATCCTAATGATTAACCCGGAAGCCAGAGCTTATGTGAGAGAGGGACGGCATATTATGTTGCAGGTCGAATTAAAGCACAGAAATCCTAATATTAAACCAGTATACAAGGTGTCTCAGTTTTATGCTGAAAAAATTCTGGAACATGTCCCGTCAAAATAATGGGACTTTGTTATGTAAACTTCTTTCCAAATCTCAACCGTTGCTGAGATACAGGGTGTTTTAATGTTAGTAGTGGTGAGAAACGCATCATAAAGTGCCCTCTTTGGGTCTTTCTACTATCTGTCTGACAAGTATTGTCAGATTGGCAGAGAGATAACGTGGAGTAGTTGTTTTCAGTATCTCCTTCAAATAAACAGGGTGTTGAAGTTGAAAAAAAAATCTTTTTTTATTTATATCTCTGACAGTAATAAACCATTTGTCTTAAAATTGTATTTGGTAGAAGCTACTGTAAATCATTACTTCCACAAACAATTTCAGCTCTATGAGAATAACTAGTTGCGCGCAACCTGCACTCTTGGAACCCCTTTTCTAAAAAATATATGTTACACCACTGACTAACGTTTGCAATAATACGATATTTCGATGTCCCACCCATTTTTCTACAAAACAGTATTATTATCCTAGCAAAATAATACTTTAAAATAAAATTATACCAATAATAAGTAGGTATAATTTTATTTTAATGTAGTCATATTTTTTCTTAGGAAAGCACCTGGCATGATCTTACGTATTTTCTTCTGAGTGCGAAGTATGTGACGGAACTCCCTTTCCATTAAAAATAAAACAAAATGGCTGCCACTAAAACCCATAAATTTAACTATCTAAGAAAATTTATATTTTAATTAATATTATAATACTTGGTAATAAATAATAGTTAAAAAATAAATCACAATGGTGCATTGATAAAACTTGACGTTTTATTATGGTTATTATGGCATTCAAATGTAAATAAATATACTAAAACATTATATTACAGTACTAATAAACGAATTTTAATCGACATTAAATTCTAATTGGCCTGTATGTAGACAATACCTACACAAAGTGTATAGCAACGAACCTAATTCGTCTCTGTTAGCGGTGTGCAAACTCTAGACTTTTGCCGACCAAGTTGGCATCATCTGGATATCATTAAAACCGTTTTAGTCACCTCCTGATGATGCCAACTTGGTTCGCGAAACGCGCGTAGAGCGCAGTATAGTGTTTTGGTGTTATGTGGAAAACTACGTCAGTGATATCTCCACACCAAAGGTTCCAACCCCCTTCAAGGTTTAGTTAATCTGTAATTTCCAGATTAAATAATTATTAATTGTATTTATAAATAATTAATATAAAAACCGAACTATAAAATCCTTCAGGCTGTTATAAATTGTGTATCGCCAATTCATCATCACCCTGTATAGCCTTAAACATACACCAAAATAAAGAGAAACGACATCTTTAATAAACGGTACGCTAGTAATTTCCTAAGTGACTTTTTAGACCGGGCGAAGTCAATCCAATTTGTTTAATAAATATTTAACGGCTATTAGATATTAAGAAGAGATGTGGGAGGTACATTTATTTCAATAACAATCCCAGATGGAAATGGATTCGGCGCACAATTAACATTAATTTAAAAGCGATGCCAATTTCCTTAATGCGTTTTAGATTTTCATTTCTCATCAAGGAAAGTAATCCTTGATATCGCTTTCCTATATCAAACTTCACACCCTCCATAAAGCATGAATTGAAACTCCTTCTCAATTAGGAAATTTGGCTTTTACGCCCGATTTTATGGGTCGTATGTATTATGCAAATGTTTTACATCGGCTTGCTACAATATACAGGGGGGCTCACTAGCGTGACAATGTTTCGGGACTTCTATATGCCGTGCAATAAACAAGAAATATATATTATTATATTTTAAGATCTCATAAAGCCTAGGAAGACGCACATTTTAAATATATATATAGTCAAATGGGGTGCTCTATAAATTGGGGTCATATCAAACTTATCCATACATATTAAACCGCGTCGATTCTGTCTGGCTCTAAATTCCGTCGCCGAATCCACAAAGTTTCAAAGCCATCTCCTCCTAGGGGAGATTGCGGAGCGATCCCCGCGGGCGATCCCCGCGGGCGACCGGAGGCCGCCCCCGGCCTTTCTCCAATGCGTAGCGGTATTTTCGTTCCATTTCCTACGCGTTTTCCCAATTTAAACGCCTTTTCAAAAAACCTCTGCAAAATTTTCGTCGATCGCCGTTCGGCGAGAGAAATACGGCTAGCACCAGCGTTTGTCCTCGCGCCTAATGGCCCCGTCACGCCTGCCGAAATCCCGATTTTTCGCGGAACTCCCTAGACCCTTTTTTTAATTTTACTTCTTCGAGAACCGCTTCATGCGAAAGTTGCGTCCTTTCTCTAATCCTTTGAGATTTTTTTTCGAGGCCGTACGTCGAGTCTTTCTACCTCTATTTCGTCTTCGAAAATCTCGAGTCGCGTCCTTCTCAGCTACTTTCTCTTTTTATTTGCTGATGTGGAATTACACTAACGAGAGAAGCACCTCCCATGAAAACTGTCAAATTAATTAAACTTCAGATAGGTTATTTTCCTATGAGAAATATTGCTAACGGAATCGATAGTACCGACTGCCAAATACTTCTGATTACCAAAATACTGAAAGGAATTGCTTTTCCAATTAGAAAATCGGTAAAAATTATTTGAATATGATGTGAATCAAGTTGACACGTACAGTTTACATACTTAAATGTACAAATTCTTTCTTTACTTTTTAATTCCAATTATTTATTAGTATTTGCGTTTAGTTATTCTGTTTCATTATCCGTACCTTTTATTCTTCCTGCACGTAAAGTTTGGAATTAATTCATTCATTTTGGCAGTCTGTTAAATTCATCATTTTAGCTTACAAAAGTAAATATCTACAATATTTTTCGTCCCATTGATAAAATTGATAATAATGTTTACTGAAAAATAAATTCTACTTTCAGCACTTAGAAATTATAATGTTTTACCATCAAGAATAGAGTACCCTTGCAATTCATCAAAATATTAAGAAAAATCGTTTAGTATAATTACATCATCATTCCAGATACAAAATTTCTTTAATATGTATTTTCTTTAAAATAATATTATCCTAGATGCTATTTTGTCACCCGAAGGGACCCCAGGCCGCCGGCCAGGACACCCGGTAGGGCTAGAAATGGGAACGAAAATCGCGAGAGCGATTTTCTTCTATTTCTAGTGTTTTTTTAAATGGAATGACATATTCCTTATTTCATATTTGAATTAGGATCATGTTTCCGAATTCGCCAATATAGGGTTATCGCAATGTATTGAGCACCCTGTATATTATTATTATTTATATTACAATGATAATACAAATAACTACCTATATCTACAAGTTTTCCACAAAATCTATTTTCAGTCAGTACAATATCCGTTATGAAGGCAATTAGATTAAATAAAAATGCAAATGGATACTATACCGATAATTGGGATTTTTATTGGCTCTCCAATGCCGGCGACATTATAAATCGCCAAAAGGATATTGAAGTAAGGTCTTACATCAAAGTCAAAAGTTAATTTCCTTTGCGTCTTGACCAAATTATTGTTTAATATATATTGCGGCTGTATTTCCTATTTATTTTGATTGATGGAAATAATACAAAATGCGGGAGAAATTGGAAGAATAACAAGGTCAAGAAATGTCGGCGTAACACAAATGTTATTAAAATAGTGAATGCTCTACAAAAGAAGTCTGGATTATTATTAATGGTTATATAAATATATCTAAACCAAATAATTGCATGACCATGTATAGAACAAAACTAGTAACTTAAAAAAATTAACGTAATATCTCCTAAAATCTCTCATACCGTAATAATGTAAAACAGGTAAATAGGGACCATCTGACAATCCCTTGAGTTTCCCAAGCTGAAGCACTAAGGTGGCTTCTATCGAGATTTAAGGGGATGAATGGAACAGAAATTAATAATAAAGGTTTCAAGACTAAGAAAATATGAATTAATAATGATAAATAGCGAAATCAACAAAGAACAACTTTCAATTCTCTGGCTGCTTTATAGATTTTGAAGTATAGGTACTTGATCGTTTTCTAAAATAATAAATGAACTTCATTTTTCACCAATAAGTTTTAAGTGCACTCATTATTGGTAATCTAAAACCAAAGTAAGTATACTAGTGATGGACTGAAATTGGTAAGTAATGAACACTCCTATCCTTTTCTCTTACAACTGACATCTTCATCTAGATTTCTTTCATCCATTGCATCTCGGCATCATCTCAGTACGAGGCCATGTGCTAAAAGTTAAGGTTTTTTTCCATTCTAGATAATAAATAAAGTATAAAAACTGCAATTAAAGCACTTAGACACAACTGATACGTTATATGTATGGCTATTCACACTCTACTTTTACTCCATTGGATAATGAGCTAGCTCTCTGCATCTTTAGTAGCTAACTACTTGTCTAATGAAGATGATAAATCAATAGCAAGCAAAATGTATGAAGAAATATTAATAGAGCTGTTGCATAGGGAACTATCGTTTATACCAAATGAAAAATAAAAATTGTATAGTCACTATAAGTGACACTATTAGAAATTGAATATAAGTCACTATTAGAAATTAAAATTGACACAGTAAAAAAAAGAGTAATTTTAACACTGAATCCACACTCATCAGTGTGTATACAGGTTGTTCCACATAAAAGTCCTCAGCCTCGTATCTCGGCAACGGAAAGATACATTTTGATTTTGAAAAAAAAACAGTTGATATAGCTCATCTATGGTTTCGTCACGGAGTTCAACTTGTTTTTTTTAAAGCCAATTGGAGATGGCGCTGAAGTCGAAAGAAATTTTTCGTTGACAGGAACTTTGCAACTAGGTTTATCCGATACTTTGTTCAATTCTAAACAACTTTTGTTAAATGACTATTTTTCAAAAATTTAATAGTTTCAGAGATATCGGGCTCTTCATTTGGTGAAGCCCAAACTCAAGCATATTTTAGAGCCTCGAATTATTTACCTTATACAATGAAACAATAATTATCCAACTTCTCCTTTGGTACACGTAATCCCCATCTCACATAGACTTCTCAGTATAAAAATGAATTACTTGAAATGGGGTCCCAGGGTGTGAAAAACTAGTACCCAATATATACAATTTCAATTTTCTCGAAAACTATTGAGTGTCCCAACTTCTCCTTTGGTACACGTAATCCCCATCTCACATAGACTTCTCAGTATAAAAATGAATTACTTAAAATGGGTCCCAGGGGGTGAAAAACTAGTACCCAATACATACAATTTCAATTTACTCGAAAACTATTGAGCGTCCCAACTTCTTCTTTGGTACACGTAATACACAGCTCATACAGACTACTCAGTATAAAAATGAACGACTGGAAATGGTTCCCAGGGGGTGAAAAACAGGTAGCACACAAAACAAACAATCTCAATTTTCTCAAAAATTATTGTACGTCCCAACTTCTACTTAGGTACACGTAATACCCATCTCATATAGACTACTCAGTATAAAGATCATTGACTTAAAATGGATCCCAGGGAGGGAAAAACAGATAGCACCCAAAACAAACAATCTCAATTTTCTCGAAAAGTATTGAGCCTTCCAAATTCTCTTTTGGTACACGTAATAAGCATCTCATATATGTAGATTACTCAGTATTAAAATCATTGACTTGAAATGGGTCCTGGGTGGTGAAAAACAGATAGCACCCAATATATACAATCTCAATTTTCTCGAAAATTATTGAGCGTCCCAATTTCTCCTTTGATACACGTAATCCCCATCTCACATAGACTTCTCAGTATAAAAATCATTGAGTTGAAATGGGTCCTAGGGGGTGAAAAATAGATAGCAGCCAAAACAATCTCAATTTTCTCGAAAATTATAGAGCGTCCCAATTTAGTACTTACAATAGTAAAATAATATGTATTTAATTATTGGTAGGAGATGCCGAAAACATCTACTCCACGGGCAATATGCCCCGACTGGCGTTGCATAATAATTAGACAATAATTGTCAGACAGATAGTAGCAAAAACCCAAAGAGGGCAATACGGTGTATTTCACTGTATCTCGCCACTACAAACATTCTAATATGTATTTAATTTTGTTTCCTTCTAATCAAAACCTACTGTGATGAAGTTTCGTTATACATCCCCAGGATTTATTTTAGAACAAACGTACAAATAATTACCTATGATTTTCTTATTATACAAAATGAATTATGTATTTAAAAAACTTTTGCCATATTTTACAGAAATACATATTATTTCACTATTTCCTAAAAAGAGCTATTAAATTGACTTGGATAATTATTGTTTAATTGTATACGGTAATAATTCGAAACTTTAAAATACGCCTGAATTTGGGCCTCACCAAATGAAGAGCCCGATATCTCTGAAACTATTAAGTTTTTGAAAAATAGTCATTTAACAAAAATTGTTTAGAATTGAACAAAATATTGGATAAACCTTATTGCAAAATTCCTGCTAACGAAAAATTTCTTTCGACTTTAGCGCCATCTCCAATTTACTCTGAAAAAAATCAAGTTGAACTCCGTGCTGAAGGCATAGATGAGCTCTATCATCTGTTTTTTTTAAAATCAAAATATATCTTTCCGTTGCCGAGACACGAGGCTGAGGACTTTTATGTGGAACACCCGGTATAGTCCACACTTGGCAGTGTTGGACATATCAGTGTATTATATTAAAAGTAATTTAACACAGTAGATTTTACAAGGTAATGTGTAATAGTTAATTATTCACCGTGTAATTATTCCGTATTTATGGCGGATTGATTCATTTTTAACACACGGTTTTGTAAATTTTAGTACAATTTATGAGTAACTTCTACAAACTTGGCGGGTATATCGTTCGTGTAATATGAGTTCTAAAGGTTTAGTTATTATACTACCCAGTTCGTGTTAAAAATAACACTGCAGCAAATTACGATTACCACTTAGTAATTTTACCATTTGTCTTTTTGTACTGTGCAGTTGGAGAAAACGAAATCACATTTAATATACAGAAAATAATTAAACTAAAAATAATTAAAAATCAAGGTTTTTCTTATATTTCGGTTCAATATTAAGGAGCCACTGATCACTCAGTACACGTGAGGCGAAGGCTGATTTTATATAAATAATTTTACGATGTCAACAAATCATTCCGCCTAATTAAAGTTTCTCGTTATGACAAAAACCAACGCCAAGGTGACTCGATTTCGCAGAGGTCTCTGTCAATTAATAGGAGCTATTCTCGTCTCATTTTTATTTTGGCCGCTGCGTCGCACATAAATTGGGTTCACTTTAAATTTATGGTTAAAATGTCCAAGTTAATTAGAACTACTGCTTATAGTGCTACAGTGGCGTAACATGTTTTTAATAATACGTCACGAACAGGCACAAGGTTCCTATAAATCACGCTTTATATTGGGCTATTTCTAGATGTCCCGCCGCAGGTGAATTTAAGAAAAGGGCGCTAAAATTATTGCAGCAACTTTAAGCGATGCCAAAGTGGTTTAATATAATGTGGGCTTAGATTTTTTTTTTCTGTTTCGTAACGCTTGTAGACATTAATAGTACATATGAGGCATACATCGTTATACCTACTTGTAGGGGGTACTAACAAAATTTGTTAGTACTTGTCAATACCACATCAGTTAAAATAAAACAGTGGAACCATTTCATAGAAAAAATGCAATAATTGTGTTCACAATTTTAATATTATATTAACTAGCAAACAATATGATGATATTTGCATTGTTTCATACAAAATTCACTGATATTGACAAATTTGTTTCTAAACTGAATAGTAGTTTCGCGTCAGTTAAATTTACAAATGAAATTGAAAACTCTGGACAACTACCATTCTTAGATGTACCTATTAATAATTAGAAATAATGAAAATAAGTTAGAATTTGACATATACAGAAAAAATACCAGTACTTTAAAATCCCTAAGGACTATCGCCATATTGTGCTGAACACAAAATGACGAGTTTCAATTTTTTAATTCATCGTCTATTAAGCTTCCCTCTAATTAGGTATGACAGTGGTTTATTCATCGGGAAATAAACTACAACATCTTTTAGGCAAAATAGAACCAAAAGACAAAATAGAACCTAAAGTAAAGTCGGGGATTAGCTGTAAAGACTGTAATCAAAAGTATGTTGACAAATTAGAAGGTCGATTCAAACTAGATCCAAGGAACATATCGCTCATCTCAAAATATGGTAGAACCGATAACTCTACACAGTAAAAAAAGACAAATGGTAAAATTACTACTCATATTACACGAATGATATACCCGTCAAGTTTGTAGAAGTACTCATAAATTGTAGTAAAATTTACAAAACCGTGTGTTAAAAATGAATCAATCCGCCATAAATACGGAATAATTACACGGTGAATAATTAACTATTACACATTATGTTGTAAAATCTACTGTGTTAAATTACTTTTGTGTAATGTAATAATACACTGATATGTCTAACACTGCCAAGTGTTAGAAAATCTCAAAAGGAGATATTCTAATCAGCATATCCAGATATGCACCGACAGTCAGGCGGCTTTACGTGCCTTGATCTCCTACAGGATCACCTCCAGGACGGTCCTAGAGTGTGTTAATGGTCTGACCCAATTGGGACAGAACAACCAGGTAAAATTGACCTGGGTACCGGGTCATCATAATATAACAGGAAATGAGGAGGCCGATGCACTGACTAAGAGAGGCTCAAGTATACAGTTTACAGGGCCCGAACCAGTGCTGGGGCTTCCGCCTAGTTATGTAGCAAGGTCCATTGGAAACTGGATCAAGGTAAGATCAAAGGAAGAATGGTCAAACGTGACTGGGCTGCGACAAGCCAGGCTCTTAATTGAAGGGCCTTGGTCGAACGCAACTCAATCAATACTTGCGCTAAGTCGTAACAGCATAAGGATTGTCACAGGACTGTTGACAGGTCACGGACATCTTAACAAGCACCTTAACACTATCGGTCTTAGTGACACTAGAAGGTGCAGGTTTTGCGGACACGATGACGAGGACTCCATTCACATCCTCTGTCGCTGTGCCTGCCTCATGGTCAAGAGACACAAACACCTGGGCGCAGCATTTCTTCTGCCTCAGGACATTAGGGAGCTTCCCCTACAACGGGTGTTGGCCTATGCGCACAGCACGGGTCTCTTCCAATAGCTCCCAACCAGCGGCAGGCACAATGGGTCGAAAGACCTGAGTGCTGCGGGTAACCGCGCCGCCTATCAACAACAACAACAACAACAACACTGCCAAGTGTGTACTATATACACACTGATGAGTGTGGATTCAGTGTTAAAATTACTCGGTTTTTTTTTACTGTGTAGTGTCGTCCAGCATGCGTTTGAAAACAACCATAAGATAGATAGCAGCAATTTAAGACTAATTAGGAATGTAACAAATTCCAGATGCTTTTGAGAGTTTGGAAATTGCTAATTGTAAACATAGTATGAATGGTCACAGAGGGCCAATCCCGCTTTATTGGTTAGTAAGTCATGGTTGACTGATGCGTCGCGGCGATTCGCTGATCAGTCGCGATGGTTCATTGAGCAGTCGCGATGAACCGTAGAAATAGTTTAGGTATAAATAGGACACAATGTTAGCATAGGTTTAGCTTTAATCATCTCCAGATGATGCCAACTTGATTGGGGAAACGCGCGTCAAGTGCAGTATAGTGTTTTGGTGTTATGTGGGAAACTACGTCAGTGTTAGCTTCACACCAAAAGTTCCAACCCCCTTCAAGATTGCAAACAATACTTTTATAAATTGTTATCTATATTACAAACTGTACCAGTTTTTAGTTGTATTTTACATAGTATTTAGTAGTGAATGAGGACGAATACAGCTATGAGGCACTCAAAATTAGATCTGAGCAAGAAGGAACACGAGAACAAACCACTGCCACATTACCAGATGAAAATCTCAAACCTACAAACCTCGGTGCACCAGGAACACCTACATCTACATTAACAGCGATTCAAATAAATCAAACTATCAATACAACCCCTTTGAAAACAGAAGAGAAGAAACGGAAATTAGAAGTTACTCCAACAAAACCAACCAGTGCAAGTTCCAAAATTAACACAAGATCGCAACTTCAAAGAACCCATAGTTAGTCGGGTGTCTAAATTCATAATTTTATATTAACTTTCCTAAAGTAATAGTTATACAAAGGAGAATATTATCACATATTTATATAAAACAATTAGGTTTTTAAATTTTTTGTTTATATTGTAGTTGTTGTTTTTTTTATTTTTACATTAAGATGATCAACTATTTATCTGAAATAGAAAACTGGAATGAAACTCAAAATATATGTTTGAAAGATTTTGAAAATGATAATAAAAGCTATAAAAATAATTTTAATATCTTACACATGAACATTCGAAGTCTAAATAAAAATTTTGATGAATTTTTGATATTACTGGATAATATGAAAATAAATGCGAACATAATGGTTTTGAGTGAAACATGGGAGATTAAAAATGTTGATAGTTTTGGAATACAAGGGTATACAGCTTATTACAATAATGCAACTTATAATCAAAATGACGGAACTGTAATTTATGTAAAGAATAATATCAATCCTAAATATACTAATCATAAAATAGCAGGAAGTACAGTAACTAAGATTAGTTTCACTGAAAGTTCTTACTTATTTAATATTTTAGCAGTTTACCGACCCCCTTCCACAGATAAAGCAGATTTTATAACAGGCTTGGATAATTTCTTACAGAACATACAAAAAGGCGATATTAATTTGTTAATCGGCGATTTAAATATCAATATTAATAATGCGGAAGATTTGGTAGCAAATAACTATCAAACGATACTAAACGCTCATGGTTATTCATTATTAATAAAAACACCTACAAGAATAACAGACGAGTCAAGTACTTGCATTGATCATATTTGTCTTAATAAAACGAACAAAGTTAAAACTAAATTTACAACTATAGTACTGGAGACAACAATCACTGATCATTATACAACAATAGTAAGTTTTGAAAATATTACAAATGAAAATGTTAACGAAAGTAATAGATATATCCAGATGAGAAGAGTAAACTTGCAAGAACTATGTAATTTTTTAACGAATGAAAATTGGGAGAATATTTTTAAAGTTAATAACGTAAACTTAGCATATGACACATTCTTAAAAACACTTAACTATCATATAGATAAAAGCACTAAAAAGCATAGTATTAAAGTTGTGAAGAAAATTAAACCATGGATAACGCGTGGTCTAATTACATCAATTAAAATTAGGGATAAATTAAAGAAAAAGTTAATTTTAAATAAAAACAATATTGAACTTAAAAAACAATATAAATTGTATAGAAACAAAATTACAAAATTAGTACAAACAGAAAAACAAAAGTATTATGAAAAGGAAATTTTAAATGCTGGAACAAACACTAAAAAAATATGGCATACAATAAAAGAATGTTCAAATAATATAAAAAATACAGACAAAATCTTAGCTGTAAATAAGGAAGACAACACACAAACACAAAATAAAGAAGAAATTTGTAATATTTATAATGATTTTTTTCTTTCGGTAGGAAAAGACATGGCGTCTAATATTGTTAATAACTATGAACATCAATATATAAATACAGAAAAAAGTTATAATATTAAACAGTCGTTATTCTGGAGACCAATTGAACAGTGCGAAGTAATTAATATTATAAATAGTTTAAAAAATAAATCTTGTCCAGGTTCCGATTTTATCAAAACAGAAACAATTAAAGCAATTAAACACCATCTAACTAAACCACTACAATATTTAATAAATTTATCTTTTCAAACCGGTCAATTTCCTCGATCCCTCAAACATTCAATAGTAAAGCCTATTTATAAACAAAACGGTGATAAGTATGATCCCAGTAATTATAGACCTATATCCATATTAAGTAATTTCGCCAAAATATTTGAAAAAGCTTTAAAGCAACGACTTAATGAACATCTATTAAAACACAACATAATATCACCTCAACAATTCGGATTTAGAGGCAATATGTCAACTGAGGATGCCATGTTCTGTGTGACTGATAAACTTCAAGATGCCATAAATAGCAATAAAAAAGTATTAGCTATTTTTCTAGACTTAGCTAAGGCATTCGATAGTGTATCACATCAAATATTATTGGATAAATTAGAATTTTATGGAGTTAGAGGGATATCACTCAAATTAATATCTGATTATCTTAGCGATAGAACACAAGTGGTTCAAATAGAAGATACTAATAGTTTACCAGGTGTTATAGAGTTTGGCATTCCACAAGGAACAGTCTTAGGACCATTACTTTTTTCAATATATATAAATAATTTATTAAACTGTCAAATAGGTGGAGACATTATTTCATATGCAGATGATACGGTTCTAATTTTTAAAGGAAACGACTGGCAGGAAGTAATTAAAAAAAGTGAAGAAGGGATTTACAGAGTCAAGTGCTGGCTAGACAAGAATATATTATCATTAAACCATACTAAAACAAAATTTATGACATTTACCAGTAATATTACAAATTTTCCCAATATAAGTAATATTAAATTTCACATCAACTGCAACAGAGTACAGTGCAATTGTCAAAATACAATTGAGGTAACCGAAAAAATTAAGTATCTTGGGTTATACCTAGATAGTCATCTAAAATGGAATAATCATGCATACAGTGTAACTCAAAAAATACGTAAATTGATTCATCTTTTTTAACATATGCGCGACATCTTACCATTCACTATATTAAAACTGGCCTATAGATCGCTAGTCGAATCAATTTTAAGCTATGGTATTACAATTTGGGGAGGATTACATGAAAATCAATTAAAACCTTTGGAAATTACACAAAAATATATATTAAAAATAATTTTACATAAACAGAAGCGTTTTCCAACATTAGAACTTTTTCAAATATCCCAGGTAATGAATATCAGGGCCCTTTATATATTTAATGTCGTTAAATTTATGTACAAAAATCCACAGTTGCGTACGCCTGTTGATCATGAATATAATACTAGAAGTAAAATAAATTCAACAGTTAATGTCCCAAAACCAAACAAAACCTCGTATAAGAGATGCACTAGATACACAGGTACAAAAATCTATAACAAAATACCACCTTTTATAAAATGTTACAATAATATATCATTATTTTCAAAATCTGTAAAAAAATTTATACAAACAAATATCCAGTTATTTTCAGACATTTTATAACTATGTATACATATAAAATTAACCAAATAAAATTAATTGGAATAGGCAGGTTAAAAAATGAAAGCAGTAAGAAAGGAAAGGAGGCAAAAGAAAGACAAATAAATAATTGTTATAAAATTAAACATATATTTTCTGTAAGAACCAGATATTAGATATTATTATTGTTATTAAGGGTTAGTATAAGTGTATGTATATAGTATTGTAAAAGTTTTAAAATTTTGTATTGTCAAATTTAACCATTTCCCTTTTGTCTAATTTTGATCATAGTCAAGTGTTTTGTTTTTCATATAAGTATAGAAGTAAAAATAAAAGCTTGGATTGCTACACATACGACTGTCCTTTACAGTCAGGTATTAATATTTATTTATTGAATAAGATAACATGTAAAGCGTCTTTTTACAGGAGTCTCAAGCGACTATGGTACATACGACCGCAAGTCAGGTACCGGTAGTCTATTTGTAGTTTGTACGATTTTGTTTTTGTGTTTATATTTATATTTAATTTATATATTATTATATTGTCTTGTATTCATATTCATATAAATAAATACTTACTTACTTACATGTTATTTACAAAACTTTAAAAAACTGCTCTATTAAAATATAAAACAAGAGAAAGTAGAATCAATACTATGACACATCAAATACATCTTGTATAACAATTAAACACACTACTTTGTATTTGAAGGAGGTGCCGAAAACAACTACTGCACGGACAATGTGCCCCGACTAGCCATTACATTACTCCGGCGTCTCACATATTTTTATTTATAATAAAGGAAATATAAGTAATTAGAACATCAAATTAGTTGATAATAAACATTGTATATTTTGTTACTGATAAATATACTAATTGCAAGACATTTTGAAAACTTATTTTATTTGGTAATAAATTTTGTTAATACCTAGTTATATAATATAGTACTATTAAATAATTATTGTTGGAATAAGTCGCATATTATATATAAACACACTTTTTTCAGTGTAGATGTTCAATAATTCAATATTTTAATGATCACTCCATTAAAATTAACCAATTAATAAAACTAGGCTGCAACAAGTGGACAAACTATATATCTGCAACGTGTCAATATGTTGCAGATGCAAACAACCACCTTCATAAACACTGGCAACTTTAGAAGTCTAAAAATGATTCGCCCCTTATCATAATGACATTTTGATACACACTCCGTGAACTTGTGTCACATAAAACGGGTTTAAAACAATAAAAATGTATTATTATCGTTAATATTGTGTTATAATAATACCACAATATTAACGATAATAATACATTTTTATTTGTGTAAAACTTAAACTTGGTTATTACCAAGTTTAAGTTTTACACAAATAATGACTAGGTTAAGAAGATCGGGTCAATTCTGAAAATTCCTTCAATGAGAGTTTGATTGCCACCTTTAGAATTTTTAATATTAAAATCGTTATTTTAAAAAACGTAAAATTCGATTCCATTCGATGTAAAAGTAGTTTTTTATTATAAACAAATTTTAGTCCGAATGGAGTACGTTAACTTGTTCTGCAATAAACAGTGCTTTATTGTATAGGGGAAAATTTAATGAATAGTTTAAGTAACAAGTTATAATTTTTCCAATCTTGTTAGACATTCGCGATAAAGCACAGCAAATTATTTCAATATCATCAGGAACAAAACTTCATTCTACAGAATGGCGAAGGCGCCAATGTTGGCAAACGAAACAAGCCTGCTTCCATGGCATACTGCAGCACTGAACCGAAGTTAATTAACATTCCTCCATTATACATCATCCATAAGAGTTATAACTCGCGCGGTCCTGCTTTTTTACGCCAGCGCGTACGTTATCTAATTAAAAACATTTTCCCTGAAAACCTTTCTAAAGCCGCGCTGAATGCAAGTGAATATTTGATTACAAAAGCTATCATGCCATCAATCTAAAACTAATTAGGTTTCATATTTAAGCATGCCTGGTACAATGGAGCTGATTTAATGGCTAATTAATTTTTCAAGTTAGCCCAATCCACCGCGGATTACATGGTTTATGAATTTTATGGTCCAATATATGTTACGTCCGTCATAACCGTAAAGGAGGGATGGTAAATCGAATGAAGATCAATAAAGTGGCACTCGACGAGATGAAACAACAAATTGGAGATAAGAAAATAGGATAAGAAATTGTCTATAGCAAGTTGACGCGTCCGTCACAGGAGCTGCTCTGTGTCCTAGTTTGCAACAGTCTTCTATTGAATAATTCAGTGGCCGCAAATTCAATGTTGGGGAGTGTTCGGAAATGTATGGATTGTAACTGGGAGCGCAATTTCGTTGGATTTAAATATTATAATGAAATACCTTCAGGTACAGGTGTCTGTTTTCTTGTAAGGCCGAATATACCAAATTGGAGGCAAATATTTGTAACGACCTTACTGCGTACCTACATATACTACAATCGTCAACAGTTTCTACTATACTTTTTGGAAAACGTTTATATCTAAACACAACTTTTAGGTAAGAAAACACCTGTATGGTGTTTTGTGCCCCTATTAGTTTACAATGAACCAGGTATACCTGGAAACATTAAATATATTTTCGTATAATATTTCGAATGCTCCTAGGTATGCTTTTTTTGGTATTAACCAAGGATTATGGAATTTGAAAAACAGATATAACATATATCTAAAGTTGAGTGAGAACATAATTGTTGATGTTGAGAAATTCTTCCAGCTGCACAGGGTATCGTTTTCTGTAATTTCCTTCTTTAATGTTGGTAGAAATACCAATATCCTGGAAACGCGATGTTCAATAATTTTTTACATGTTTGACATTTATGGGAAAGTTATGACAAAAAGTTAAACTATTTCCTGATCTCAAAATCTCTTATTATCAACTAAAAATACATAACCACTTCTCTATAGGGATTCTTTTGACTCTTTTAAATGTAATTTTACATAATGTGGCTGGTCCGAATTTGTCTTAGGGATTCTTTTGACTCTTCTAAATGTAATTTTACATAGTATGGCGGGTCTGAATTTGTCTACGATATGCAACAAAACTTCAGCAATAGTAACTCATACTAAATACGTTTTATATAAATTTAAAAATCTGTCAATGAATACAGGGTTATTCAGAACTTATCTCTAAAACTTTGAGGATATTTGCATCCTTAAATAAGAAATCGATATCACAAAAAAAAATTATAATAAAAGTCTTAGGATTTCCCGTAAACAATGTTTAAAGTTATACCATTATAAAGGACTACGTAGATGGGCAACTGTACTTCAACGACATCTGATATACCACATTCCTAAGAATGTGGTAAAAAAAGTAAACAAGTTTTTGTAGGTACCTGGAATGCCTGGTTAAGACCGAGCGAATAGAGTTGGAATGGGGATAATATCTCTATTGTCTATCAGTCATGTCAACAGTCTATCTGTGTCCTCTCTCAGTGCCGGTGTTTTATTTATCGTAGGAGTGTTAAACTGTAAAATTTTCAAAATGGCTCATGTGTACAGTAATGCTGAGTTAATGGACATGATTCTTATTTATGGTGAAGTTGGAATGGACGAGATGGTGGCCCGGGACGACCACAACGTATTTTAGCAGCTGAAGAACAAGTGTTGAATCTGGTCCGTGACAATACGCGAATAAATACAAGTCCGATCGCTAGGCAGGTGCCTGGGGTATCCCACTCATCGGTGTGGCGCTTACTACACGAAGTTCAGTTTTATCCGTATCATATCCAGCTTGTTCAAGTACTGTTACTAGCGGATTATCAATTACGAGACGAGTTAGGTTTTGTGAGTGGTTGTTGCAGCAAAATGCTGAAAATCCCCAATTTACTTAATAATTTGCGTTTACAAGATCAGCAACCAGGAGGAACATTCGCTTTAGTGCGTTAAAATTGGATAAGGCGTGCCCAAAAGTGTGTAGAAGTCGAGGGATAAAATTTCGAACAGCTTTTGTAACAAGGTATGTGCAATTTTTTTATAAATTTCATGTTTCTAATACCTAGTAATCAAGTAGCGCAATTCTTCAAAATTAGTGTAACAAAATTTGATTCATTTTAAAAGCACGTCACTTTGGTCACATCTATCTCTCTTTAAGCTTATTTTAAAGTAAAAACGCTGCAAATCTTTTTTGTGCCGGGTGTCGGTATACTCTCAGAACTTCCGAAGTTTTTTTCGTGCTAGCCAGTTTGCATTGTCAGTTCCAAGGCCACTCCATTACAGTGGACCAGTATCCAGCGGCGTGCAATGAAAAATTTTTAAATAATTTTAAATTTTTTTTGCACTACCACATTTCTATATGTATGTTGAAAATTCCCAAATTTTATTATGGATAAGTTCTGAAAAACACTGTATAATAAAATAATACACCAAGATTAAATACCTGCAGCAATATTTTTCCCAACGAATTTGTCAGCTATTTGAAAGCCTTTCGTGGTAGTTTGTTTTCGTGAATATCACCTGAACTAAATCTTTCCTCTGAATATGGCGGCTTGTTCTACGGTGTTTGCATGTGCCGCTCTGCCTGATTCTATCTGTCTTGTTAAATCGAGCATTTTTGTCCACAAAACCAACGTCAATTAATTCCAAGTTATGGGCAGGCTTTAATGCCTTAAAAACGCTGTAATTGCCCTGTTTCCCTTACTATGCCAGTGTTTGTACAGGTTTAAACTCAGGGATTATATGCAAGAGGCGGAGGCATGCATAAATTAAATATTCTTCATATCATGGCTGTTAGTAGTTACTTTTATAATAATTATTATAATAATAATGGGTCCCAATAGTGTGTCAAACTGCAATATCAGTTTTATTGCAAGTATTTTAAGGAAAATTATTAATACAACTATAAAAATTATAATAGACGATGTAGTGTGAAAAATAATAGATTTTAAAATTATTTTTCAAACACATCTTTTCACATTACAGTCTTTCTTATTACAGTCTTTATCAGCAACCTCAAATAGAAAAGGAGGGTGAAGTGATACATCGTTTTGAAAGATACGTTTGAAGTTACGCACTAATTTTCGTTTTCGGTAGTACCTTCGTTGACAGGAATGGCAAGATCTGCTGTTGAGTTTTCTCTCACTTTAGCTTTCATTTAGAAACAAATAAATAATATTTTTCCCATGAAACTAAAAGCCTGCTGTTCGATTCCAACTATTTGATTGTGATCCATCTGAGGGAACCGAACAAACAACGCCTATTGTGGATTCGTTTGAAGTAAATAAAAATTACTAGTCAACAGCAAACACGTTGGAACTACTTGGACAAAAGCTTCGAAAGCTAGTATACAATCAAACAATTCAAGATAGTAAAATTGATAGCTGTGATAAATCCCTACTTGAAAAGGTAAGGGTAAAGCAGCTTAATTAGTTGTTTTCTCTTCTCACTTTGTAAAATGACGGAGGTTCACACTTCCACGTCGTGTTTTGATTTTTAGTTATATATTTACCACAACCTGACCAATCAAAGTAACTCAAGCTGGCAAAGATCAGAAAATGAGAGTTCCACGTGCAGGTTTGATGCGGTAACGGCAGCAAGAGCGGGGTACAGCTGACGACAAGGGGCAATTAGGTAAAGTAAGCACGGGACAAAGACGGAACATGGCAGGAGATGCAAATGTACATTAGCCTAATTGAACATTAGGTGAAATGAACATTTGGACCCCATTAGCGATGAGGAGCAGACCGTGATTAATTAGCCGGCTTTGCAACAGTAAAAAAGGACATTTCGTTTTAAAATAATAACGTTAGACTGTGGCTGAATTATAGAAAGGGAGCAAACAGCCATAGTGCAAATATAGCCGGCTTAAGGCCACAGAATGCACGTAGAGCTACCACAGGTAATTCACTTACAGCGCACCATGGCTTAAATCTCTTTGTTATTGTAACAAAGACAAAGATATTATGTACAGTGTGTGACAATTCATGAACCCTACTGCCATATTCGAGCTGAAGTTCAACATACCGCGTGGCTGACCGGTTTCCGATTACTGCAGAAAAATTAATTCAAAATGTTTCTCTTCATTTACAAAATATAGTAGACTCAGTTAGTTGTGTAGAGCATATATTTGTATAGAGGAAAAGCTTCAGAGCCACAGTGTGTAACATCCGGATCAGATCACTTGATACAGGAATGTTAATTAATTTTCTCAAAAATTGAAGTTCTAGTAATACAGAATAATGTTCTCTCTACAGTCTGTCCATAAAGTAACCCCCCGCTGCTAACTTTTGAACGAATCGAGTTAGCGAGTTTTAACAAAGTACAGGGTGAATCACGTAAAATGAAGTTGATTCTGACGATAAATTCGATTCTTCACATTCAAAGATGGCGTCACGGGCGCTGTCGACTCAATTTTTTTAAATGGCAAGTTCTCTAGTTACAAGCGTTTCTGTTTCTAATCTGATCCATGAGTAAAATGTTAATTAATATTTTAATACAACAAATTTTGAACAAATATTTATTAAAACTAAAAATAAAAGAATTAAAAAGTTGTTCAAAATGTTGTCCATTGACTTCTTGGCACATAAAAAGTTTACTTTGAAATTCTTGCCTGATATTTCCTAAAATTTCTGCAGGGATACTTCTACACATATGTGTTAGACGTTGCTGTAGTTCGTCGATATTTACTGGAGGAGTTCTGTAGACTTTTGACTTCAAATATCCCCATAAGAAAAAATCAAGAGGAGTTAAGTCCGGCGAACGAGCCGGCCATTCTATCGGGCTCCTTCTGTTAATCCATCTGCCCGGGAAATGGTTATTTAAAAAATCGGTAACAGGTCCATAGAAATGAGGCGGGGCCCCATCTTGTTGAAATACAATACTTTAAATGTTATTGCCTTCTATTCTTTCTATCTTTGGAAAAATTTCCTCCCGCAGTATTCTTAAGTACCGCTCTCCTCTTAAATTTTCTCTTAAATCTATCAAATCTATCAAATCGAATAACTTAAAAAAATAAGAAAAAACCTGTAGAAACTTTCAAACACCTTAAATTGAACGCTAAACTACTTTCTCGAACCTTATTGACGTTTCAGTGACAGTGGCAAGCAAACGCAAGGAGACTTGATAAAAGCAAAATTTTTAAATATCGTTAATACAAACGCTTGTAACTGAAGAACGGATAACTCGACTGTCATTTTTCAAAAACGAGAATGTAGAGAATTGAATTACCTTTTAAATGAGGTACAACACGGCACACTTTGCCATTTAAAAAAATTGAGTTGACAGCGCCCGTGGCGCCATCTTTGAATTTGAAGAATCGAATTTATCGTCAGAATCAACTTCATTGTACATGATTCACCCTGTATTTTGTTAAAACTCTCTAACTCGATTCATTCAAAAGTTAGTAGGGGGGGGGGGTTACTTTATGGACAGACTGTATATTAGTGCAAAAATCATCGTAACACTCTGAAATCTGGAAGTGTATAAAACAACTAATGCGATGGATATGTTTGCTTTTGAAATGACAAAATTTAAAATAATTAGGTGAAAAAAAAAACCGGTCCCTGTGCTCTCTAACTATAACCCGGAACTTGTACTAAAACGATTGTCAATTACGGTGCAGCTATGACGAGGTCCGAGGTCACTCGGTGGTTGTAAACCTAATTAAAACTCGTCATTAGTCCAACCTCAGGGGACACAGAGGGGAACCAGGGGGGGCGCCAGCACTCACATGGGTTTCTTGTTTTTCTTTTTGCAGACATAACTGAATGTGGTCAGAAATAAAGCTAATTTGTATGCTAATACAATTACGTAGAGGGCGCTCTTATAATTTAATTTTAATTAAACATTAAATGTAAGCGTTTTTCATAGGTAGTCTTTTCACCGGGGACGCTTATTTAATTTTTTCACCTACGGTGCCAGTGAAATTAAGGTGAATGCTGAACAGTTATAATTTGGGAGATTAATTGTTGTTGCTTCAGCTAATTTTCTTTAGGTTGTTAAAGGTCAATGAGACTATAACCTCTGTTAATTACACAATAATATAAAAAAAGTTTGAAGCAGCAGGTGTTACCAATTTCCAATAATTAAATAATTTTTAGCAGAGTGAAATGATTGTCGGCTTAGTTTAGTTATTTGTTAGTTACTACAGCGGTAGTTATTTGTCAGTTTATATCTAGATAATGCCTGAAATATTTAAATCTGTAAATTTTTTAATTAAATTTAAATTGCTGTAGGTACTATCAACACCATATCTCCAAAACCAGAAGCATATCTGCTCATTTTTGGGGAATACGAACGAGTATAACAAATTTTGTAAGGTACTTTGCAGGGTTTTGCATTGCGTTGCATTTGCATTGCTTTACTTGCGATGAATGGGCTTTATTTTACTACTATAAACTGCTAATATGGATTTATTTGACAATTTAAATATGCTCGTAATGATTTTGTAAGCCTTATATTGTTATTTGAAGTCTTATTTCAATTAACTTTGAAAATATCATTTTTCAAAACAGGGTTATTATAATTTTTTTTTTATAAAAATAAAAATAAGCAGGATTGTCTTCCTTAAAGACAATAGAGGTCTCTGATGTAATGGCACCTGCGGAAAATCAAGTCGTTATCTGTCTGTCAATTTGACAATAATTGTCAGATAGATAGTAGCACAGACCCAAAGAGGGCACTACGGTGTGTTTCTCACCACTACTAACAGGGTTATTATAAGTTTTGAAAACATTTGTAAACACGTAAAATTCTCTACATCTATGAATAGTTCTATCAAGAATTTCATGTTTTTTCTATTATTGTGCAACAAGTTCATATAACACAGTGATTTATAATCTTTCAGTCCCTGTTTTACCCTTCAAAAATGGTGAAACCCGCGAAAGAAAACACGTTTTTATTCATTGTAAGTATCTGTTAATTTTAAAGGAAGAAGCGACTCGGAAAAAAGAATTCATGAAAATATTGTACAGTAACTGACACATAAATACTACACAATGTACAACAATAACAAATAAAATAATAAATAAACATATAAATGTAAACGACAAATCAAAATACGGAATATCAGAAAAAGAGTTTAGTTACTGTTAACACTATAGGGTAAAGTTAGTTAATGTAACAAAAAATTAGGAGTAAAGGAGAAACCAGAAAACTTACAAGCAGAAGAGATAAGGAAAGTCCTCAAATTCCAATACTCTTCTATATACTAAAGTGAATCATGGGCGACGACTGCCAATCAGGAAAAGAAACTGGAGAATACAGAGACAATAATGAAGCAACAGCAAGTTTGCCCATATCCGCTATACGTCTCAGATGATTAATACAACTGTTAGTACCCTCTGGTTATAACAATAGTTCATATAACACAGTGATTTATAATCTTTCAGTCCCTGTTTTACCCTTCAAAAATGGTGAGACCCGCGAAAGAAAACACGTTTTTAATCATTGTAAGTATCTGTTAATTTTAAAGGAAGAAGCGACTCGGAAAAAAGAATTCATGAAACTATTGTACAGTAACTGACACATAAAGACTACACAATGTACAACAATAACAAATAAAATAATAAATAAACATATAAATGTAAACGACAAATCAAAATACGGAATATCAGAAAAAGAGTTTAGTTACTGTTAACACTATCGGGTAAAGTTAGTTAATGTAACAAAAAATTAGGAGTTAAGGAGAAACCAGAAAACTTACAAGCAGAAGAGATAAGGAAAGTCCTCAAATTCCAATACTCTTCTATATACTAAAGTGAATCATGGGCGACGACTGCCAATCAGGAAAAGAAACTGGAGAATACAGAGACAATAATGAAGCAACAGCAGGTTTGCCCATATCTGCTATACGTCTCAGATGATTAATACAACTGTTAGTACACTCTGGTTATAACAGCCACCTCCAAAGTACTGTTTGTAGTTTACAACTCTACCACTTCACAGCACGCATTATCTATTTAGTTACCTTGATATTCCCAGACTAGTTAGTTTCGGTCTGGTTTGCTCTCGTCAGTGCGGAATAATTATAATGATATCTGGCATAGCAAATATACCCTTCGTGATACCGTCTAACATTATGTCGCCAAAAGCACACTATTGCAAACTACAGTGCGATCACATTAACTCCTGATTCTGTTCACCAAAGGAACAACCAGATGTACTAATCATATAAGCGAATGGAGGTTACAAACAAAACATCTGTTATTAAACATTTCTTTTCTGCTATAAATCTGCTTGTTCATATACAAATACAAAAAATGATATTATAAATGATAAATAAAAATAAATAAAAAACAGACAAAATGTGAATGAAATATACAGAAAACTACAAATAAAGAATAAAGTAAAATTACAGATGAGTTATATGCAAACATCCAACACGAGAACTTAAGAAAAGGGTATATGACTTTAAAGATCTGAAAGATATAGGAGAGGAACACCAAAGAAGAGTTGAGAGAAGTGGTACAGAACATAGGAGTTTAGGCATTTTCTAACTCTCAATAGATAGAAAGTTATGAAAATAAATTTGAACAGTTTAAACTGTATCCTTATTCAGAAAAGTAAAATTTAAGTCTTAAGTATAAATTAAGTATAAAGTATTTTCTAATTTCGTAAGAAGTAGGTAACATCGACAGAATTTGTGTCCTAATGTGTTTCGTTAATTCTCTTAGCATTTCACCCACCCAATTATAATATCCTTAGGTATTTAATTTTCCAGTGTTCAAATTAAGTACACCCCACCTGTAATTTTCTGTAAAATGATGTTTATTTTATTTCATTGTTAACCATTAATAGGCAATTTCAGCTTAAATAGATGAAGATGGCCCTGCTTATGTGTACTCAGCACAAGTAATCTAAATTAATGCGTAGTGAATCCAGTCAGTTTGTACGCGATATCGACACTTTACTACCTAATGGAAAGTAAACATCGTTGAGAATTCGAACTGAAATTGCTGTTCTTCTTCCTCTAACCCCGATAGAGCTACACTTTTGTTTCCATTTCTGTAGGAACATCTAATAGGCCAGTGAATAGATAGTTTCCCTACAGCGGCTTCACAGTAATTCGAAAGTAGATGATGTGTGGCAGAATGCAGAATGATTGAATAAACACTGAAGGAAATGGATCAAATAAAATGTTTTGCTAAGACGATCTGCTTTATGATAGCACTTTTTCATATTACCGTTATATTATAAGGCACTAACCATAAGAACAATCGTTTTGCTAATATGTTTTTACTACCTTAAATAGTCATTTTGCTGTTCCCATATAGTGCGTTTTCGAATTATTTTTCCTAGCATTTATTTTCCTAAAGGTAAGTAAATAAACTTTTATAGTAAGTGTGTGCACCAATTTGAGACTTACTTAGTTGGGGTTACTGTATCTTAGTTTATGACAAGTCGGTCCTGACTTACCGCAACTAAGTTATTATTTGAAAGTCATGTAATGCGCAGTCGCAATAGAGATCACTACAGATTTCCGGCTAATCGGTTAATAGCCGCACGCCATTTTACGCACATTTTACGTGTGTTCACTGTGTTGACTGGATGCGTACTGCTTGGAGTAAACGTTATTTGGTTAGTTTATGGTAAATTTAATTTGGTCAAAGAACGTGTTAGAGGCTTGAGTAATTAGTCTTTCAAATTCTTGTATAGATTACGAAAGATAAATAAATAATTTTAAAAGGGTGTATTTATTATCTAAAACACTATAACTTCACCAAAGTAGATATACATAGATAAAACAAAGGTGCTTCAGTTATTTGACAGTGTATTACATGACCTTACATCAGTTATTATGGTACTTTACAAGAAAATTGGTATAGGATTATTCCTATACCAATTTGTGTCCTTATGGACACTACCTATGTAAGAAATGTCTATGCTTTGAAAACTATTAGAGATTAAGTTTGGTAGATACATTGCTGGAAAACTATTAATTTTATGTAGGTATAAGATAGTCGACCAAAATTATGTATGTGGGTGTGTTAAGCTTAACACCATACAGGTCCTATATATATAACATGTTTTATCTTGATATATCCTGTATGCATCTGGAAACATTATTTTTCTTTTCCTATATACTAAACTAATACTAAATACATATTCTAATAACAATAGTGTCATTTTCCTAGAACCCCAGTATATCACTCTATGCTAATAAAGTGAAGTTATTAGGACAAATACAAGTACTTACTGTAATGAACCAGTAATTATAATTGTTACTAAAATATACTATATAATGGCTCAAAAATAATTTACTAGTAGTAAAAAAAAGTTTTTTTGTGGCAACAAAATATTAATACTGCATTAGAGAAGTATCTGCTATCCCCAAAAAACACTTATTAAGCATAAAATTGGCCTTCATTACTGGCAGCAAAAAATATCGATTGACAGTAATAATAAAAAGTTAACAAAAAGTTTTTTTAATGGTAAGTAGACAGATTCAACAAAACCGTTTATGCTGTAGTAACTATGCTGTCTATTTGGAGCCTATTTAATGCAGATATTTTGTTGGGGATATGCGATTTCTATTTGCAGTTACTTGAAATTTCTTTCAGTGAAATTATTGAATAAAATTAACTAAACTTTTACATCTAACGATTTTCGGAACTTAAGAAAAAGTATTTGAAAAATAAGATAAGTGCACCCCCAACTTTACTATACGCGGTGTCCTACCGGGAATCGATATAATGGAAAAGTACGAATTGTAGTACTGCTTTCGGTGAAGCAAGAGAAACACTGCGTTCAGAACTGACGATCATGCCGGCATGCCGAAATTCGGCAGATCTTCTAACCGCAAGAATGCAGAAGGCAGTCATTCTGGGTTCATTACGTCTGCTCAGGGCACACGATTCCCGGACTCAGTAGTCATTCACCCCACGGACGTAGCTACTGATAACCACCAGCGGCCGACTATGAGAATAGGAGCCAGGAAACCGGTCGACTGGATTTCAACAAAAAATGATAATAATATCTACCCCTCATTCTAATCAGAAGGATTAGCCCAGAAGTCTGAGAGTTGTGTGTGGGAGAGGGGCCGCCTGTTATTATTATTGTGTATGCCGCATTTTCGCCTCAAGAACGACTTACGGTAAGCCCTAACCATACGTGCCTTGATCTCCTATAGGATCACCTCCAGGACGGTCCTAGAGTGTGTTAATGGTCTGACCCAATTGGGACAGAACAACCAGGTAAAATTGACCTGGGTACGGGGTCATCATAATATAACAGGAAATGAGGAGGCCGATACACTGGCTAAGAGAGGCTCAAGTATACAGTTTACAGGGCCCGAACCAGTGCTGGGGCTTCCGCCTAGTTATGTAGCAAGGTCCATTGGAAACTGGATCAAGGTAAGATCAAAGGAAGAATGGTCAAACGTGACTGGGCTGCGACAAGCCAGGCTCTTAATTGAAGGGCCTTGGTCGAACGCAACTCAATCAATACTTGCGCTAAGTCGTAACAGCATAAGGATTGTCACAGGACTGTTGACAGGTCACGGACATCTTAACAAGCACCTTAACACTATCGGTCTTAGTGACACTAGAAGGTGCAGGTTTTGCGGACACGATGACGAGGACTCCATTCACATCCTCTGTCGCTGTGCCTGCCTCATGGTCAAGAGACACAAACACCTGGGCGCAGCATTTCTTCTGCCTCAGGACATTAGGGAGCTTCCCCTACAACGGGTGTTGGCCTATGCGCACAGCACGGGTCTCTTCCAATAACTCCCAACTAGCGGCAGGCACAATGGGTCGAAAGACCTGAGTGCTGCGGGTAACCGCGCCGCCTATCAACAACAACAACAACAACAACAAGCCCTAACCATCATTCAATGCTAGAATGAAGAAAACCTGGAAAACTTCATTAGTTAGGGGATAGAGATTATTAATATGATGAAGAATATTCTATTACTATTAGTAGAATAAAGCAATTTCATAACTAGCAATTAGTAATACTATTAGAGTAGTTAAATTCCAAACTGGTAGTAAAAAATTAAGAATTGAATAGTCCACAAAAGACAAATACATACATAATGTGTTATTGTCATTACCTATTTTATAATTAAGAATCCGTATATTCTGGCATTTGAATCTGGGCCTTTTCCACTAAATTGAATTTTGCTATTTTATTAATATCAAACGTTATACTGGTACATAAGTAAAGGTAGAATAAACCCAATTTATTAAAGAATTGTAATTAAGCGAAGTTATCCAAGTACAAAGTGACCGGTCTTCATGAATCATTTCAAACTGCGCGGTTCGCTGACATCACACTCCAGTAGCCAATAAAATGTAAACAAGTTAAAGAACGGCTTCACGTTGCCACATATAATTTGACTTTTTTCTTGGCAACGATTAAATTTACATTCTGGTAATTTTGAAATGAAAACAGGTATGTATTTTTAGGTGTGACAACACTGCACAATCTATGCTAGAATCAACTAAATGATGATTTGATAACTTAGGTTATAAAAACTAACCTTCTTGTCTTAACATTGAGCACTTCAGCACTTAGAAAGTTCATATTTGTGATGTAGAAATCGTTAACCATTTCACTGTCAACTCTTGGAAGGTTGTCTGAATCGGCCTTAAGATATCTCTCTTCAATTTTATTCATTTTAAATCAAATTAATCAAAGCACAAAACGAAAGTTAGGTTAAGCACACTTCACTTGACAGAACACAAAATGCAGGGCAGCCAACAGACAACAACGACCTGGAGTATAACGTCAATGGCGCGTTATTTGAAATATATGGTAATTTTAAGAATTTTTTCAAAATATATCTGGCGTAGAAAAAAATTTAAAAAAATACTTTTTAGGCATAACTAAGTATATATTTATCACACTCTTTGTAAGCAAATAAAAAAAAGATGTGGAAAAGGCCCAATCAAAGAGATATATCATTTAAAAGGTATTTCAATGACGAAAATAAGATTTACCAACTAGGCTTACTTCCTTAGACTTTTTAAAATTTGGACAGTTCGTTTTCAAATATTTGACTCTGAATGTTTGGTAGGCATATTAAAACGTAATATATGATATTTTACAGAGTTTGGAGAAACGTTGGCGCCTTGTGTCATACGAATTTAATATATAATTAATTTTCCTTTTATCAAGCCAAACCAGATGACGTTCGTTAATGAAACGAAAACACTCCAAATAATTATATAAAAATATAATGCAGAATCCGCCGAAGTCGCTCTGTAATTAAAATTATAATCCATTTGGGAGTGTTGGCAACGTTACATTAGCGTGTATAATTAATAAGATGAAGATATGGACTAGTACAAAGTAGATACACAGGGTGTTCCATGACAAGCTGCACATACCGTAATTGTGAAGTCGAGAAGTCCATTTAAATACCGAATAACTATAAAATATAATTCATTGCTTTCGTGCCTCAAAAAATAATCTAGATTTGATAAGGAAACATTTAAATTTTCTAGCCACAAGAAGCATAAATAACCAGAAGCATTAATATGCTTCTGGTTATTTAGTAATAGGTAAATACCTATTACTCGTTCTATTCTTTCCCGTCACCTCGATGCTTGGTTAACCTGAGGTTCTATCCTGAAACACCCAGTGTTGTACTTATTAAAAAAATGTCTCACGAAACATACTTGCGATGTTTGTGAACAAAGCCCACCAAGATCTGATGGAATCGGGTTTATTTTGCTGCTAAAGCTTACGAAAATGCCAATTTGGATTTATTTGTCAATTTATATGCCCCACAAAGATTTTGTAATCTTTATATCCTTGCCTGAAGTTTTATTTCAATTAAACTTTGAAAGTATTTTTAGACTGGAAACTTTGAAACTGGGTTATTAGAAGTTTTGAAAACATTTATTTTTTAAACACATTAAATTTCTACATCTATGGAAAATTTTTCCTCAAAATGATTTAATGAAACTGTTTGATAGAGTGAAACTGTTTGGTAGAGTGAAGGTATTAAGGAAGATCCGCTCTAGAATTTTTAAATAAGATGCATAACAAAATCAAACCAAACAAAACTAAACATCCTAACAGTTAATTTTACAATTGTTAATCCCTAACAATAATAAACAGTCTAACGCTAAACGAAGGGCTGAGAGTTAACCCCTCTAAGGTCGATCTAGTCCTCTTCACTAAGAAAAGGAAGTTGGATGGTTTTAAAGCACCAACCATTTTCAATAAGACCATCCAGCGTTCAAAGATGGTCAAATTTCTGGGAGTTATCCTAGACGAAAAGTTGTCATGGGTACCCCACATAGACAGACAAATACAGAGAGCCACCGCGTCTTTCTGGACGTGTAAGAGGCTCTTTGGAAAAATGTGGGGGCTTAATCCGAGAGCCACCTTATGGCTCTATACCTCGGTTATTAGACCCTCCTTTCTATACGCGTCGATTGTATGGTGGCCAGCCGTCCGGCGGGTTACCATCAAGCAACGGCTAAATCAACTACAACGCCTGGCGTGTGTAAGCACGACAGGAGCGATACGCACGGCTCCCACAGAGGCTCTGGAGGCTCTCCTGTCTCTCCCTAAACTGCATATAGTGGTTGAGGGAGAGGCAAGGAGGGCCTCTTATAGGGTCAAGCAGTGGGGGCGGTGGCTAGGTAAAAGCCACGATGGTGGACACACAAATATTCTTGGGGAACTTGTGGGAGGAGACAGTCTACTGGACGCACCCAGTGACAGGATATCTCCCACTTATGTGTTTCTCAAACCTTACACAGTAGAGATACCGGACAGGGAAGCTTGGCTCGAAAATCCTGATGCTCAGGTCTCGAATGGGCTCGTCTGGTTTACGGATGGGTCCAAGACAGACCAGGGCTCAGGGGCGGGAGTCCGGGGCGTGCGCCCAAGGGCGAGACTATCCTTCTCCTTGGGAAAGTATGCCACGGTCTTTCAGGCGGAAGTGTTTGCTATCTCTGCATGTGTTCAGGAAAATCTCAAAAGGAGATATTCTAATCAGCATATCCAGATATGCACCGACAGTCAGGCGGCTTTACGTGCCTTGATCTCCTACAGGATCACCTCCAGGACGGTCCTAGAGTGTGTTAATGGTCTGACCCAATTGGGACAGAACAACCAGGTAAAATTGACCTGGGTACCGGGTCATCATAATATAACAGGAAATGAGGAGGCCGATGCACTGGCTAAGAGAGGCTCAAGTATACAGTTTACAGGGCCCGAACCAGTGCTGGGGCTTCCGCCTAGTTATGTAGCAAGGTCCATTGGAAACTGGATCAAGGTAAGATCAAAGGAAGAATGGTCAAACGTGACTGGGCTGCGACAAGCCAGGCTCTTAATTGAAGGGCCTTGGTCGAACGCAACTCAATCAATACTTGCGCTAAGTCGTAACAGCATAAGGATTGTCACAGGACTGTTGACAGGTCACGGACATCTTAACAAGCATCTTAACACTATCGGTCTTAGTGACACTAGAAGGTGCAGGTTTTGCGGACACGATGACGAGGACTCCATTCATATCCTCTGTCGCTGTGCCTGCCTCATGGTCAAGAGACACAAACACCTGGGCGCAGCATTTCTTCTGCCTCAGGACATTAGGGAGCTTCCCCTACAACGGGTGTTGGCCTATGCGCACAGCACGGGTCTCTTCCAATAGCTCCCAACTAGCGGCAGGCACAATGGGTCGAAAGACCTGAGTGCTGCGGGTAACCGCGCCGCCTATCAACAACAACAACAACAACAACGCTAAACGAAAATAAACGACATTGTGAGGGGGTGTCACTTCCTTTACCAAAAAAAATTGCATTACCCTGCAAAACCGATCAATTACAAGAAAACTAGCGACTCGATTTGAAAAATATTGAGTAATTAAATTCTCCATTGAAAAAAACATATTTTAAGCCAAATACGTACTTTCAATTCGTTTGAGGTGGAAAGCTTTATTCCGTTTGAGGTAGTAATATAAAAAATATAGCATGCGCTTGCTTTTGTGAAAGACGCAGTGGTCCTGTCAATTAACCTAAAAAGCTCATGAACATGTTGTCAACGTTTACAACATGTAAAACGCCGAATAAAATATCGAAAATTTCCTGACCTTTATTATTATTATGTATGTACTAATATCGAATTTGTATATCTAATGAAAATTATACAACTTTCTTAAATATAACGCATTGTTTATGTATAATTATGAATGAAAAACTCTTGTACCTACTTCATCCACCGACATTACTTACCAATGGGATATGAGACTAGGAACTTGTACAATTATACAAACAGGCATTTTGCATGAAAACAATAATAATAATTATGGTTCAGATCATAGATTTATAAGACAAGGGAGATGTAATTGTTTACATTTTAAAGCAATCAGAGATCCCCTTGTTTACTCTTTATCTGGTCAACTGCAAGGTCTACTTTATGCTTGTACGAAAAACTGTTGCCAAACTGTCAATTGTGTAATTTATATTTTCACATTTAAACTACCATGATTATGGGTTAAGGTTAAAATATTACATAAAAATATTTTCCCGTTTCCTAGTTAAGTAGATAAATCATATTTTGTTAAAAACGTTGCGATAAAAACTAACTTCATAACACAAAAATGGAAAGAACAGGCATCATTGCTCCCTACTCCAATCCGCATGTCCATTGATGCACGTGAATAGTAGTATTTTATAGTATTTCTTTTGTGCGGTGTTGCTGGCAGTCGGAATTTTGCTTTTGTGAATTTTTCAGTGTTTTTCGTAAGGATTTTATTACTATTCTTCAGAAAATGGTGCGTCAGTGTCAAGTGTATGGAAAAATGAATTCTTTATATTCAAAACTGTCTTTCCACAGGTAAATTTTGCCAAGTTTTGTTTGGTTATTCGGTCGCTATATTTGTCACGCCATATTTACGGATTTTCAGAGGCGTGCTGGCTGGCTTCCTTATCATTTTACGGAATATAGTATATATATACTATATTATATTATGGAATTGCTTTTGTTATTTTTTAAAATATGGCTGATGTGTTAGTTTTTGGAGTTACCTACACACATACTTAAATACGATCAAAACAAGAATCCAAGCAAGAAGCTAAGGCATCATTCAGCACTATGCTGCATAATAAATTAAAAAACCTATAATGTTTGGTAAGTGTGAAGCCAACATGCAACGTTTGCACACAAAAATTAAAATCAGTTGCGTAACCAAGGTATTTTTTAAAGGTATCCTTCATACTAATCTAAGAGAAAATCACCATTATCAGGCTTTGAAAGAGTTATTTTGAAAACAGTAAGTCAAATAACTTGAAACAAAAAGTTGAATTAAAAACTAACACCATGTACATGTTTCTTATTTGAAATTATATTTCACTTTTAAATGTAATTGAACCCTGTATACAGAGTTTGGGTATCTTTGAAAAACTGAAAAATACTTTTTTACACTATTGTATATATAAGTTTTTGTAATGTAGTAGGTGTACCACCTTTACTTAATTCAAAATTTTAAGTGTTCAAGTTTCAATTCATATTCCCTACATTAAAACTCCAATACTAATTTAATTTCTAATCTCACAAGCTTTTGCTGTTGCAATGTATAGTACTGATTTTCTTAAAATTCCTTTTTTGATGTTTTATTATCATACCCAACCCTTCCAAAAACAGTACGCCTTTGGCGTCGGAAGCAAGTTCTCCCAAAACTTTTGCAACGTTGCACGAAGTCGGAATTTTGCCGTTGTTTCTCTCGGTATTCTTTGTCATACACATTGCCAATGATTGATACAAAACAAAAGGTTATTTATGAATGAACCGTGAGGTCTCCTCTTATTAAGTCTATGGTTCAGATACTCGTAGACAAATTATTCGTAGAAGGGTCATTGGCATCGCATCGGTTAGCCTTAATTCAATTCTAGTTAGCGCAGGTAAATTTATGATAAAATTACACTTGCCCAATTTATGATATTTTAGAGTATCATTTAAACTAATGGTGCTTAATATCTCACAAACTCAAATGAAACCAGTGATAATAATAATAAATAATAATAATAACTCAGACAGATTCGAGCCAATAAGCCTGATATAGTCCTTCTCGACCACCAGCTCAAGAAAATGTTTGTCATCGAGTTCTCGGCTGCTGCCGAGACCAACGTTGTCTTGAAAAAGGAGGAGAAACGAACGAAATTTCGAGATCTTCTCTTCGAACTCCGCAGACTGCATCCAGAACATACTGTGAAGCTTGTGATACTGATAATAGGCGCCCTCGATGGAGCAAGAGATACACTGCTCTTGGAACTGAAGATCATACCGGCATGCCGAAATTCAGCAGATCTTCTAACCGGAAGACTGCAGAAGGCGGTCACTCTGGGCTCATTACTTCTACTTAGGGCACACGATTCCCAGACTCAGTAGTTATTCACCCTACGGACGGAAAAATAGATACAGTTATAGGTTTGGTGTGGCAGTATAGTTCAATACTACTATCTAAGAAATAATCAACGTGGCGGATTCAAAATGGCAAATTAATTTTGCAGTCTATGGTTCTTTTTTTACTGAAATCCGATTTCTGGATATTTTCAGAGTCACGATTTATGAATCTCACTGCTCAAAAAGTATAAATTCAAGAAGGTTGCATGAATATTGTCTAAAATATGAAGATGTTTACTTCTATAAAATGCCACAACTGGATATTACGAGTTTTTGAAACTGCAAAGAATAAAATATATGTATAAAAACATGCTTTTAAAAAAGGAGATTTTATTTGAAAAATTATTTTAAACAACATTTGCATTAATAAAAATCCATTTTTTCAGTGTTTTTTATGTAACAATGAGGAGATTTTTTAATTAATTTGAATTTTTACTTCCAAATATTACGTCAAGTGCTAAATGAATACCTTACTGCTTTATTGGTAGCCAAAAACACTGTGTTAGCTAAAAAAATATTATTTTAATTTTTTAGTATAACTTTTTCATTTAAAATATTCCTTCAAATTAATGCAAGTTTTTTGTAAGTATATATTTACAGCAAATTCAATAACATTTTGTGTTAAATTTTACTTATCAGGGTTAGAACCTTAATAGTAGGCTTACCTACCATTCAGTCTACATTATGCTATATCCCACCATTGCAGCTTTTTGCTTTTATGAAGTACATAGTGATGGTTTTAGTTTTCTCTTATTTTGCTAAATTGAATAGTGCTATATTAGCGATTATTGTTGATCAGCATAAATTGCTGCTGGACACATAATAATACTAATATACCGCTCCTTCCCGCATCAAGCATCATTATTTCGGTTTATGGTAGCGCGAGGGGTAAATCACTAAGAACATTTGTACACTGAAATGCCCCCTGCAGTGAAAACTCTCCGAAATCCCCCAAAAATTCCCTGAAACAACCCCAAACGTTTGAAATACGCAATTCCCCGAAATTCTCCAAATACCCCGCAATTCCTCAAAGTGATTTGAAATTCCTGTCCAAATAGGAATCCTATCCATTATTATGTGCTATTGAAAGACAGACACAAGTTTTTGTAACATTTGTTTATGCCATATTAAAAAGAAATAAAACTCACATATACCATAGCATATTTATTTATACTATGCATAATACCAACAATAAAGCATAAAACGTTCTTTGGTAAAAAATAAAAATAAACTAAGATAAAAATATATTCATTCATACAAAAACTGTCTCAAAAATATAATATAAAATATATGTAGAACCCATCACAAAACATTTTTAAGACATACCCTATAATCCTGTCAACAAAAAATGTTTTCGTAATTTAAGAAGTACAATGAAATCTAGTAAAAATATAACGTAAAATATTACTAAAAAATGTCGACGACAAAATAGAACCTCAGGTCGGGCCTCAGGTATAACAAAATATATATAAAATACCCTGAAATTCCTCAATTTTTCTCGAAATTCCACCTACTTGAACCCCAAAATACCCCAGTGATTCGCCCCTAGGGGTAGGGATAAGTAAATATACTACTAAAGTCCGCGCCACAAGAGAAGGTGTCCCTGGTGTGGCCCGCCTTGAGTTAATATCAGCGAGTGACCGAAGGTCGGGTACCTGTGTAGAACTTACAGAAGCGATCATTCGTGGTCACAATTTCAAGAGTCCCCCAAACCAACGCGGATAATCGCAGCACCTGCGGAATTCGCATCATATTGTTTCCATTGCGTTAAATATGTGCGTTCACACCAACACGATTTTTTTCGTTTAGACTGCGAATTGTCTGCATTTATTTCGTACGGAGTTTTTGTTCGCACTCGGCTGCGTTTTTTCTCGGATCCGTAGTAGTTTCGCAGTCTCTTAACTAAGAAAGTAATTAATAAAATGGAAAAAATCATTGAATTAGTGCGAAAGTATCCTATATTAGACGACCTTTCTCATGGCGATTACAAAAATATTCGAAAAAAGTAATAAAAATATAACATAGATTCTCGTCTTTTCGTAATTGCGGCACTAATGTATGAAATTCCCTATATTGTCGTCTTTTTTTATTAATATCGTGAACGCATTTTCTTTTCTTCGTAAGGTTAGAATCATAATATGATGAACACATTTATTTTTAAAGAATAATAATAATTTTACCTTAAATTGTCTTCTTAATGCAAGCAACACAAATGCTTCTTCTTCATCCGATGATGTATACATATTTTTCTATGATAGGTAAGTATGTAAGTACAAGTACAAATTGTTTATTTTTCGTTTTCAGCAATAGCAATCAACCTTTTCGATACTCAAAATATGACGCATATGATGCGATTATATTCGCTTTGGTGTGGGGTTCTCTGCGGATTCCGCTACGTATTTCGCTGCGAACTTTCCGTCACGAATTCGTTGCGAATAATTCGCGTTGGTTTAGGGGAGACTTAAGGGTACCGCTGCGAATAAATATATTGACTCTGACCGCCATATACGGTTCGCTCCGTTAAAATATAGACTATATATTTATATTTTGAAGATATGACTTCTCTTCTGGCGCGGACTTTATTTGGATCACTGTGTACTCTCTATTATATGTATTCCGCATAACGAAATTTTCGCTGCTAATCCTTTAAGCGACGGGCTTCGAGCCCAAATAAAAACTGCCAATTAATTAGGCTTTCGACGGCGGGGTAAAGCGTACAGCTAGAGCGAGACGCGAGTACGGTCCATTTAATTCGTCAGGGACGTCTCCGCACCAACTTGGAGATTTATGAATTGGCTTACTTAACGGTATCAATTGGAGCTCGCGCGGAACGGCGTGCGCCCCCCTGACTGCGGGCTAAGCGCCGCCGCCCCCCGACATTAATTAGCCCTCAATGCGGGGGAGGCCATGAAAGTTTACCAGTTAATTAGGGAAGTCGCGGGCACTCGCAACTTGCCTTAATTCGGGCCGGGCCAGGGCGAGGCACTCTTTTACTTTCGGCTATTTTGAAGGCAGTTCTTTAGAGTAACTTTGAGATTCTAAAAATAAACACACTTAGGCTATACAGGGTGCTTCAAATTCGATGCAATACATGGGGATCTCGGAAACGGTAAAAGATGCGAAGTCGGTTAAATGGAGGCAAAGTTCAGGGGGGCAACATAATGGTGAAAAGAAATCAAGGCTAACTTGATTAGTTTTCGAAATATTTTGAAAATACCGAAAATTTCGATTTTCGTTTTAATTTTTTTGCGGGCCTATTCGATGAAGTATTCAAAAATAAAGAGCACTTTTCTATAGCAACTTTTTGCTCTTTATCGAAAGGTGTTAGCCAATTTTCCGCAAAAAGTTTCGTTTCCCGGAAACCAACATCAACTTAATTTTTTTAAATACGGATATGGATTTTTTTTTTTCATTTTTTTGGAAGCATTTTTGTAACTTGATAGAATGCCACCATATAAAAACCAGATTTAAACGTTGTGATTTAGATTTTTTAATATCTAGAATTAACAAAAGTCGAAACAAAAATACTAATGATGGATTTTTCTTAGACAAAACGTTTACCTAAATCTGGTTCCTTTTATGGTGGCATTCTATCAAGTTATCAAAATGCTTCCAAAAAATTGAAAAAAAATTCCAGGTCCGTATTTAAAAGAATTAAGTTGATGTTGGTTTCCGGAAAACGAAACGCTTTGCGGAAAATTGGCTAAAAAGTTGCTATAGAAAAGTGCTCTTTATTTTTGAATACCGCATCAAATAAGCCCGCAAAAAAATAAAAACGAAAATCGAAATTTTCGGTTTTTTCAAAATATTTCGAAAACTAATCGAGTTAGCCTTGATTTCTTTTCACCGTTATGTTATCCCCTTGAATACGCAACTTTGCCTCCATTTAACCGACTTCGCATCTCTTACCGTTTCCGAGATCCCCATGTATTGCATCGAATTTGAAGCACCCTGTATAGTTAATAACTAAATTTTCACGGAATTTCTAAACTTTAATACAGGGTTTCCCATAAAACCTGTGGCGAAGGGATTTCAGGAAAGTTCTAATCGAATTTCGAGTCCGTACTATACTTAGTTACAGAACTTTCCACTGGTACTGTACCAAGAATGTAACTGGAACTGCGCTGAGCTGGGATAATTAAACCCTGAGTGCCTCCCTAGTATAGTACTAAACTAGCCTTAGCTAAAATAGTTGGTGTTAGTTGAAGTCTTACTACCTAAATAATTTCTCACATATTCTGAAGTCTCACAATTTGAAAATTCAAATAAAATGTAGGTAAATGGCTGGATTTCCATGGATGATTTGATTCATTTGACTCTCTGTTCGTAAAATTAAAACAATCGTACATTTCAGCACCATCTATCGGTTTAGAAGAAAAGTTTCGGGGCCATGACAGTTTTATTTGGCAATACCCATAGACTTAATAAGAGGAGACCTCACGGTTCATTCATAAATAACCTTTTGTTTTGTATCAATCATTGGCAATGTGTATGACAAAGAATACCGAGAGAAAGAACGGCAAAATTCCGACTCCGTGCAACGTTGCAAAAGTTTTGGGAGAACTTGCTTCCGACGCCAAAGGCGTACTGTTTTTGGAAGGGTTGGGTATGATAATAAAACATCAAAAAAGGAATTTTAAGAAAATCAGTACTATACATTGCAACAGCAAAAGCTTGTGAGATTAGAAATTAAATTAGTATCGGAGTTTTAATGTAGGGAATATTAATTGAAACTTGAACACTTAAAAGTCTGAATTAAGTAAAGGTGGTACACCTACTACATTACAAAAACTTATATATACAGTAATGTAAAAAAGTATTTTTCAGTTTTTCAAAGATACCCAAACTCTGTATACAGGGTTCAATTACATTTAAAAGTGAAATATAATTTAAAATAAGAAAGATGTACATGGTGTTAGTTTTTAATTCAACTTTTTGTTTCAAGTTATTTGACTTACTGTTTTCAAAATAACTCTTTAAAAGCCTGATAATGGTGATTTTCTCTTAGATTAGTATAAAGGATACCTTTAAAAATTACCTTGGTTACGCAACTGATTTTAATTTTTGTGTGCAAACGTTGTATGTTGGCTTCACACTTACCAAACATTAGGTATAGGTTTTTTAATTTGTTATGCAACAAAGTGCTGAATGATGCCTTAGCTTCTTGCTTGGATTCTTGTTTTGATCGTATTTAAGCATGTGTGTAGGTAACTCCAAAAACTAACACATCAGCCATATTTTAAAAAATAACAAAAGCAATTCCATAATATAATATAGTATAATATATATACTATATTCCGTAAAATGATAAGGAAGCCAGCCAGCACGCCCCTGAAAATCGGTAAATATGGCGTGACAAATATAGCGACCGAATAACCAAACAAAACTTGGCAAAATTTACCTGTGGAAAGACAGTTTTGAATATAAAGAATTCATTTTTCCATACACTTGACACTGACGCACCATTTTCTGAAGAATAGTAATAAAATCCACTGAAAAATTCACAAAAGCAAAATTCCGACTGCCAGCAACACCGCACAAAAGAAATACTATAAAATACTACGATTCACGTGCATCAATGGACATGCGGATTGGAGTAGGGAGCAATTATGCCTGTTCATTCCATTTTTGCGTTATGAAGTTAGTTTTTATCGCAACGTTTTTAACAAAATATGATTTATCTACTTAACTAGGAAACGGGAAAATATTTTTATGTAATATTTTAACCTTAACCCATAATCATGGTAGTTTAAATGTGAAAATATAAATTACACAATTGACAGTTTGGCAACAGTTTTTCGTACAATCATAAAGTAGACCTTGCAGTTGACCAGATAAAGAGTAAACAAGGGGATCTCTGATTGCTTTAAAATGTAAACAATTACATCTCCCTTGTCTTATAAATCTATGGCAATACCCGATTTCTTTCTATCTTGATAATATATCTTCTATGTCACAACATTAGTTGTTTTCGGCCTCTCCTTCAAATACAAAAGTAGGATTGTCTTCCTCAAAGACAATAGAGGTCACTACTGTAATGGTACCTGCTGAAAAGCAGGTTCCTACCTGTCTGTCATTTGACAATAATTGTCAGACGGGTAATAGCAAAGTACCCAAAGAGGGCACTACGGTGTGTTTCTCACCATTACTAATACATTATTTTATTTTACTCTTAAATCTGGTATAAAGCACAAAACGTTAAGAAAGATAAATGCTACTTCCGCCAGAGTAATTCAGGCAGAACCCGACTTTAATTCAATAAGCCGCGATAAACTTATTAATTATCTTGCATGGCGTTCCCGAGACCGCTTTCGCAAATCTTCCCCAAAGTGAGCTGACCCTTAACGCGAACTTCTAGCTTGGGTCAGGGAGGGGGAACGGCCAGTTCACTTCATCTTTCTAATCCAAACGCCTAACATATGCCGCTACAAAGAGAGCCACATAAAGGCTTGGGTAATTGGGTCGGGTAATGAATAACTAACTGTGGAGCAGGATCGGACTGGCCCCATAGACCAGTGGGAGGTCAGTTAAGTTGAATTTTGAAAAAGCGTGAGGTTACTTATCAAACAATACTACGTAAAAAAATATGCCCCCGAGTGATTCAGAGTACACTAAGAAAAGTATTTTTTGTTGAACGGGTTTGGTAATCGATTCTTATGCCTATTAGGGGAAAGGGACAGTAATCGAAATTATTTTTTAACATTAATGAGAGTCTTGTTTTCTTGGATATGATTTCGATATGAAAAATATGTACCAACAGAGTTGACTGTTTTGAGGATATCGGTCTGTATATTGTAAGAAAGTTGGTAATACAATTAGAAATAAAAATTTGGAAAACATTACGTTGTTGACGAAATGAGTTTGTTTTTTTTTTTAGTTTTCTTACTATGTTAGTATACAGAGGTTCTTCTATAGCAATTAGTAAACCTGCATATCAGCATCAGCATATATTTTCATTGAAACAGTAACATAATTTTCTAAAATATTACAATTGCGTACTTAACGTATGGGGTTGTATAACTACAACCCATGTATAATTTCTTCACTGTACAGTCTACTATAAAACAAGGATTGGGATATTATAGAGTTATATTAGCATTGAAAATGCTTATAGGATGGCGAAGGTTCTCGTATATCGGTATGTTTCGATAAAAAGTGTAACGCGATGAGCATGTCACACCGACATGGTTAGGTAGTGGTGGACCGAGTAGAGCGGGCGGCGTGGGCGCATAGTTTGGCATTCGTATTCGTATATTGCAAATTGCAAGTCTGAGAATCTGAGCTCTCATGCGAATGTGATATACAAGGTGGCAAAGTCTGTAAGTCGCAAATGGTAAGTTCTCAAATTAGAAGGTAACTTTTGCAAGCCTTCTATAGTTCCAAGTTTCCTTAATTCATTTTCAATGCACTCCGATGGTTGCAAGAATTGCGAAATCTGTGAATGTTCCCATGTGAAGATTCTTCTTTCAAACTGACAAGATTTGTCATTATGCAGGAAGTTAGAGAGTCATAACTTGAAAGAAACCATAAATTATAGTGATCCGATTTGATTATTTTGTAAATAAATTTGAAAAATAACAAATAAACATTTAACTAACTCACGACATGAAATGATTTCAAGATAGAACAGATATTTATTGCGTTGTCTATAGAAGCTACTCGTGAATAGTTAATCGATTTTGTATTATTGAAATTCTACGAGACAACTTAACTCAACTTTCTGTATGTTTGTAGTGGCGAGATACAGTGAAATACACCGTAGTGCTCTCTTTGGGTCTTTGCTACTACCTGTCTGACAATTATTGTCTAATTGACAGACAGATAACGATCTGCTTTTATGCAGATGCCATTACAGCGACCTCTATTGTCTTTGAGGAAGACAATCCTACTTAATTATTGGTAGGAGATGCCGAAAACAACTACTCCACGGCTGCCCGGCTGGCGTTGCCCCGACTGGCGTTGCATTACATCAACATCTACATGGGTGTCGCCACATCCTTCATCAAGACCAAATACCAGACAATGACCTGTTTCGATCTTGTTATGATCTCATCAGATTGCCATAGGTATCGGAATCGATAATGATCTGGCGACATGATTGCCTAAGGGGCATATGTGAATGTTTGTAGTGGCGAGATACAGTGAAATACACCGTAGTGCCCTCTTTGGGTCTTTGCTACTACCTGTCTGACAATTATTATCTAATTGACAGACAGATAACGATCTGCTTTTATGCAGATGCCATTACATGGGATTTATGCATTACAGATGTAATGCAACGCCAGTCGTGGCATATTGCCCGTGGAGTAGTTGTTTTCGGCATCTCCTACCAATAATAAACCTTCTGATTTGTTGATATGGACACAAAAAATATATCGTTATTAACATTGACAAGGTGGTCGTCTGGTGATTTGGAGCAGGTCCGACCCTGTTTGTATAGCGCCACTGGCCACCCCGCGTCTCCAGTGCGTGCAATTGCCCCCGGACCTTCGCTAATGGCCGCCCTCGCAGCCTGGGGGGCGCACCATAATTAAAAGACCGACGTAGACGGGATTACACTACTTTATTTATAGTCACGATCTATATTGCTAATTAACGTTCTCATTTTCAGCTATCAGGACTGTCAGAGCGGGCTGTTATTAAGGCCTGATTCGTAACCTTTCGTTTTGATCCCGCACTTCAATTAATCGTGTGCGATGTGATACAATTTCCTTCAAATGCTAAATAGCTACCCAATAAAATGTTATTCTTTTTTTTCTGGGCACATCTTATGAAACAATGTAATATTTTGACCCATATCAGTTAATGGATCCTTCAAATTTGTTGCCAATTTCTTATCTCATCTGATAAGTGACATTTCTATGTCGCAGGATAAAGCTCTGGACAAACATTACAGGAGGAAATTAGATTCCTTTTAGCCATAGGACACACGTAAGAATCAGTTAGTTCACTCTTGTGAATTGTTTGAATGCCCTCCGAAGTGGAATAGTGGAATTTATAAAATATATGTTCATACTCATGGATGGATGGATGGATGTAACATCGGTTACATCCTGCAAAAACTAATCCCAGAACGTTGATGTCAACAGGGTAGTCACCGTTGTTTCAGATAATCCCAGAAGAAAGTATATTGTAATTTCTGAATCAAGAGCGATGAGCAAACCCAAATAGAGCATGTTCATATCCAAGAGGGTGAAACAGAGGTCATAGAGGAAATAGCTTTATCTCGCGCAATTTATTGGAAGCACTCCTTGCGATGTAACGTCCGATGAAAAAGTAGTGCTTGAACTAAAACAGAATAGATAGTGCGTATAAAATATTGGTGGCCACATAGAGACGTTCTTATAATTTGTATTGATATGCCTTTAAGTTTCTGTTATTTTATTTTTTAATTACATTAGTTTATTACTAGTTAATATGTTATTACGTGTCAGTTAAACTGACCCCTGGCATGTGCATTTATTGCACCTTCTTTACTGAAGGTACCCAGGCTCTATTTATCAGCGAATAGAGTCGGTGTGGACCATTTACCAGTTTAAATGTGAATAGTGGAACCCTTAGTTTGTTATAAGATCTTTACTTGTTGTTAATGTTATTTTAGTAGACGCCTGCACCAGGCACTAAGGTGACAACGGAGTTGGCTTCGTTAGACATTGTTATTCATTTCAAAATAATAATATAAAAGTATGTAAAATAAATGTGTATATCAATAAATTAATGTTAATTATCTTTGTCAAATGTTTTTTGGTGGCCAACCCAACTATTTGTCTACTCAAATAATTGATAAAAACATGTACCTAATATCTTTTATACCTACTCAAAAATAAAATAATTTATTAATGTTCCTTATTTCATTCAGAATATAATTACAATTTCAACATTTTAGGTACAGATTCCAAAATAAATACTATTATACTGTTATTCCAAAGTAAATACTGTGTAACTTTTATAATGGCTCTTTCCAAAGCATATTTTTGATTACTAAGGTATAGGTATATGTATTGACATTTAAGAGATACCGCATACAGAATATTTAAATGATAGTGAAACTGAGTGAAAAGTTTTATATGCATTTTCTGCAATTATTACAGGTCATATGAATAATTATTATATTTAAAAAGTAAATATTTATTCCCGATTCCTATAAAATTCGGTTTTTTATAAATCAATATAATCTGTACAGTATCTAAATTTCAATATTAAATATTTGGTAATTTTAAATACCTACTCACTCATTTTGGAAAATTATAAAGTTTATTTTTGAATGATAAATCTAACTTAAAGTGTACCAAATAAATCCGTTTCAAAAAACTAAACATTTAATTCAGCAGAATAAACATCTCTTTGGCAATTAAATTTATTAGATAATATTAATTATTTAATATTACGATTGAAACAAATTCCATGTTAATACCAATTAGATCTTTAATTCGCCAAATACAAATAAATAATTTGATCGTTGGTATAAAATTTTATTTACCTATCTCAACTAAATCCTTTTCTCAGTGTAACTACATGTTACAACTTTTTTACATCCAGAGGTTTGCAGATGGATAACTTTTAAAATATTACGAGGCAGACACATGCATGCGCAGTGCTTCTTTGCACCTTAAATTGTTCCAGTGTGTATTGCAGGTTGCATCCACTCAATGAACAATTAAATATTGACGCGGGCTTAATTAAGCGAACGCCCTTTTTGAAAATTTTCACGTTTTATGACGAATAGCTACAAAAGGTATAAGATTGGCTTCTTTATGCCCCTCGCATATCCCTGGCGTACCCCATTTAATAGCCTCGCAATTACATTTTTAAATAAATCTGCCTTATTACAATTTGTATTTTGTTACCATGTAGGAAATAATATTTCTAGTCTGTCAGTTTAATTTATCATGTACTTTTGTAAAGCTACGTGCAAATATTTTAAAAGCTGGGGCACAATAAGAAGGGAAGTAGTAATGCCGGCTTAGCGAACGTTAAGTGGAGGTACGAACATTTATATACGGAGTGTTCGTTCTCGACGCGAGGCCAAGTAACTATAAAAGCAATGTTATATGAATAATGGGAGTCTGTTGTTATAATAGTAGATATTATGAAATCTACTAATATTACAAACATTTTATTCAAAATGATATATCAATTTAATTAAAGTAAATTATTAAATGTGCTTAGATATTTTTACAAAATCACGAAAATAACCCTTTCTTATGTATTAAAATGACGATTTGTATCTTCAAAATATTCGAATTCAACTTTCGGCAGTCTTTCTTCTTTCATTAATTGATAGTTTGCGGTACTTCTATTACTTTTTAATACATTTGAAAAGTGATGTGAACTTTGTTTTAGCTATACCTACTATTGTGGAAAAAATGTATATATAAATATATAACATACAGTATTCCCTGAATTTTATAAGACTGCACCCTTTATATATTAAAATATTTTAAAGAATCTGAACGGCAATATATTCTGTAATAATTTTTTGCTCAAGCAGTGTTATTAACTATCTGACTCTAGTAGTCTTTTTCTCTATCTCACTAACTTATAGTATTTTGTTTGCTAATGATCGAATGTGGGAAAACTTTTTCTACCCAGAAGGGGCCATGTGAGTGTGTTTTAATCATCGTTATCAGTGAATTGGCACATCTGACTCCCTACATCGGTCTATCAGACACTGGCAGAAAGCGATCATCCTCTTCAACTTAGAGTCAATCAAATGTATCAGAGGCGTTGAGGGATTCACCCTAATACGGACATAATTATCTGAAGTAAGTTGTTCATTGACGATTATGAAATTAAATATAAATATTTCAAACCTCCTTATCAGTAATTTATTACGTGGTGGATATATATTATATTACAGTACATTATATTGCATTACATTGCATTACATTGCATTACATTGCATTATATTGCATTACATTGCATTACTTACAGTGTATTATATTATATTACATTATCTTGTTAGCATTATTAGATAATTTCGATACACATCCAGTAGTGAGAAGATATTTCGAAACTAATTTCACTTTTTATCTGTCCTTAATAGTTCCTTAAGTTTTCAATTGATTTCTGAGACGTATAATCATTTATACAGTAATAAGTAGCTTAAAAAGGTCACCATCAAATAGTATAAAACGTTTCCATGCACATCTACATTTTCTATTGCCATGAAAATTATCATTAGAAACTAAGCATTTGGAGCTTACGAAATTACTATTAATCGTTTATTGGATTCTTGGATTATGGCAGAATTAGGACTTGTGATTAGAGTTGAAGAAGCTGGCACGAGTGTGACGCGAAAAATTATTTCTTTATGTAGAATTTGGAACGTTAGCTTGTGGTCTTTGGATGTCACCTACTATGAAAATTAATTTCTTAGGCTATGGTTTACGGTCATTACAAAACACTGTTTAATTATCACTATAATAGACAGAATTCGTAGAAATACTAGCAAGATTGGAAGACATCCAATTGAAGAAAGCATTAAATTGTCTTGATTATAAAATTTATTAAAAATCAATTATTGATCAGCGAAGTATTCGAGGCGCTATGAGTCACCGAATGGGACTGGGAAAATGGGATTATCGGCACTTAAACGGGCCCTTCACGATGGGTTTTCCATGAGTTTTGAACTGTGCAGGCCATTGTTTCAGTCCAAATCTCCACGTAATGGGCGACTTGAGGCCGGACGCTCGTCCGATTTGGTCTGTCCGGCGCGAACTGCGAATTTTCAACATGTTGAATATTTTTAACTGCACAGGCCAAAGGCCACGACAAGAACTGTATCGTGTATTCCATGTAAGTGTATTAAATGTCATTTCATCCATCCTTAAATAATTTGTATAATCTTCTGGATGCTTTTCATTAGTTTCCAGCAGTAAGTGAAGATGATTTGATTAATTCCTTCTGAGGTACCATTCTTCACTCTCTCTCTTTCTTGTTTTAATGCTCTGCTTCTCTGCTCTGCTCTCTGCTCTCTGCTTCCTCTTCCTCTTTCATACTGAAAAGTAGAATAGCTGCCATTTTTCTCTTCTTCAACGACGCCATATTTTCACTACACCTAAGAATATTCCTCTTTCGATTTCGTCGAGGAACTGACAAGAAATAAATTTCGTCCAACTGAACGTGTAGGGCTAAAAGAGCGGCACAGATCCCTTCTTGAGGCAGGAACTGTCAGTTTCGGCCAGCAGGTCAAATCGTTACGTGAAGCAACACTTGCAGGCCGTACTGCCACCATCAACAGTTAAAGATGTCAGCAGCAAGTTCTGATAACTTTTGTACAGGACCTGACCTGAGACGCTTCTGTAGAGTAAGAAATCTATTGCTGCGTAGGCAGTGGTTTCAGCTAGACGGTGCGACCAGTCACATTGCTGGTGAATCGTTGAGAATGATTAGGGATAATTTTGATGACAGACTAATTTCCTGAAAAACAGACGTCCTTCCCATCGACCGGACCTTACTCACCCGATGCCATACATCTGGGGCATGATACAAACAGCAGTTTTTCAAAACTATTTACCTACTACAATTCCGGAATTGAGGATGGCAATAATTATTCTCTGCTTTCGAGCTTGACAGCAACCTACATTACAAAACTTGGTACAAAACCTCCAAAACCGCATAGAGTCATGCGGCCAACAGAGTGGTGGGCTTATACAGCATATTATTCGCATTTAAAACAGATCTTAACTTTGGAATTTTTGTTAAATTTGTTAATGTTTACAGGTAAGCAATATATGTTTTATTTTAGTACTGTATATTTCTAGTCATACTGTATATACTATCTGAAGTGTATTAAACATTCTGTATTAGATATCAGTTGTAAACATCATTGCAGTTTGAAAACTTGTGCCTATTTTAGTGGATACTTGCGGCCCCATAATATCCCATCACCCTCCCAAAAATCGACCCCTCGCCTCGCTGCAGTCATCACAGGAAGTGCGCGGCTCGTTGCTTAATTCCGGAAGTAGTGTTTCCGTCTTTCTCGCTCCCCATCTGAAAGAGACTCGCCCGACATAAAAACAGTCGACTCTGATGTCCTAATGGACCCAGACGAGATGCGATATGTTATTATATATATAATGTGATGTAATTGAATTTAGTCACGAGATCACCCTTTCTCTTTCGATATATTTCAATCAGAGAAAATGATTGGATGGATTTGTAGTATACTCTTATACATGATAACAATGATACTAATAATTATACTATGTATAAGTATATGTGTTTTACATATACATACGTATGTACAGTGAGCATGGGTGAATGCTTTACACCTTACTCATTTATTAAATTAGGAATCATGGATTAGGGAATAATAGAAATATCCTGCAACGGATAGTGTCACAGTACAAGTAACTACGGGCGCTACAGGTTGTACCTAGTTAAGTAAGAATTATACAAAAACATTCTATATAGAGCTCTGAGTTTTATGGTTTTATTTGTAATGTCAAAATTTGCAAAAAAACATTCAGAAAATTGACAAACGAATATTCACTGGACAAATCAATTGACGCAAACAATTATTTACATACTTGGACAAAGCGTCTTCCCACTAATATTTGATATCCAGTTTGATGGGTCTATACATACCTTATAATAAAAAATATAGCTACCTATACCCAAAATTGTGTATAACGTAAATGATATTACGAGATAAAGGTTTAGTAATTATTTTTGGTTCTTGTTACCAAATGGTTAATTTACAATACAGGAAAATACAAATCTATCTCAATCAGCTATAAGGTATGTTTACTAATATTGATTCTTATTTACAATGATTATATTTCGCTAAAATAATCAATGTCGTAATTTATCTATTTGGTATTATGAGCAAATCACTATTTGCTTTAAAAGTTTCTTTAATTATTATATGTAAAGCTTTACATCTCTTAAACAACTCTATAGAGTATTAAAGTATGCAGTCGTTATTTAACTAATCGAAAGCAATTTGTTCAACATTGTAGGTTTAGGTCTGTCGAGATCCTTCAAACATCTGGAATGCCACAAGGATCCGTGCTTGGGCCATTGATGTTTCTAAATTAAATTAATGACGTAATACCTCATATAGATATTAGTTACTTATTATATGTTGACGACATAAAAATATTTTGTCAGATTCAGTCCAACATGAACATTGAGAAACTTCAACATATCCTTAAACTAAATTCATGGTGTATTGTACACTAATACACTTCCGTTTTACCTCCAAATGCAATGTGATGTCACATTCTCTCAGAAACAATCCAGTATTACGTGAGTACAAGCTTGGTACTCATCCAGGCTCGAATTTATTAAGATTTGGGTGTTACTTTTGACTATAAACTTTCTTTCACTAGACATGTTACTGTACTACGGCGGGCGCATATAAAAATCTGGGTTTCATTGTTCAAAATATGAGAGATTTTTCAAATCCTGGCACTCTGTGTTTGTTATTTAACACTTTTGTTATATCTAGGCTCGAGTATGCGTCTGCCGTTTGGATCCAATATTCAACGTGCATATATCATCATTAGAGGAAGTTCAGCAACGGTTCTTTAAATCGTCTATTTTCAGCTTGGATGGTTTTTATCCACATAGGTGGTACGGCTCAGGAGATATAATCGTTTTAAACTGTCTAGTTTGGCGCAAGGACGTACTTTCGCAATCAGTACTTTTCTTGTTTAAAAGTCCTTAATAACAAAATAATTTGTGAAGAAATTTTGTCCATGCCATTTAGCCATCAGAGTTTCTAGTATCAATATTCGTGAGTTACACCTACTCAATATATAAAGTCATCACTCCAATTTGTATAAATGTTCTTCACTCTATCAAATGATTGTCGGTTATGGGAAAAGTGAATCACCTATTGATATCTTATTTACAAGGGTGAATGAAATAAAAAATGTTTGAATGTATAAGGTTATTCTTATATTTTGTACTGTTTCGTAATATGTTGAATGTCCTTATGTTTATTACTTTTAAGGTTTTATGTTAAATGTGGTCTTTTATTAGTTATTTATCTGTTGTGTTTAACTTGTCAATTTGTTTTTATTTTACTTTTTTTAATAGGTACACATTTTTTATGTCTAGTTTATTTTAGTACATACTAAACTTATCCTGTAATTGGGCTTGTGCCCGTTGGATATTGTAAATAAATAAATTAATTAATTAATAAACTATTATTATTTGCTCTTTGTAATGTCACACTTAGTTCGCTATTACGGATTCTGATTAGTGAAAAGCTCTTCATCAAACTGATAGGTACATTTTGCTACATCACATTTACATCACGTTTACACAAATAATGACTAGGTACGCGGATCAAGTCAATTTTGTTAATGCAATATTGAAATTTTAATCAAGGTTTAGTTCATAGCTTAGGCATTTATACAAAGAAAATAATGTCCTCCAAACCATTTATTTATATCTAAAATATGTTTTTAGTTATCGCTTAACTAAACACTTTATAGGAACTATGATTACTTAATATTTTAAGTAATTTATAACTAATATTTTCCCTCAATGCCTTTAGTTTAAGCCATTTGTAATGATCAAATTTCTATGACTTTATATAACAAATTTCATTTTAATTAAAGAGTAATCATTCCTTAGAACATACTGTATATTAAAAGGAATCCATAAGAGGTCGCATGTCTACTAGAGAGCGAAGACCGTCAGACTTTTCACAGATATAGCCCCGATGAACCCATGTGAGGTTGTCAGTAGCTCTCATTGCCCATTAGCGAGATTGAACCCTCGCCGCCCTCTCCCTGCCGCCCCCGCCGCTTCCGGGCCACCCTCGTCTTGCTCCCTGCGAAAGAAATTGTTTCCTGTGCGCTGGGAATGAATTAATGCATTCCGAACATACATTATTGATTACTCTTAATGTAAATGCCGCCAACTACCTAATTGTAATTTCTAAATTGGCCCACCGGTCCCTTTCAATTAGCGAGCGCGCGGTCCCTTCTTGTTTTGCCTTCATATCCAATTATACATAACGCTATTTTTGGAATTCTATGCGGATACTCTCTCCTCGCCATACCTAAGGGCGTGTAAAACTGGTCACACACTTCGTCCCTTTTCATCGCATTGTATCGCCGCGATTCAGAACGGAATTCTAAATCGAATCTGGTCCGAGCGTTTAAGTAAAACGTTCATTCCAATACAAAATTATAACCACTGTTAACATCATCAGCAGTGGTGATGGCACAAAGAGAAAAATACAATTGATCTGGGTCAAAGACTATATGTATTCTATAAGGAAGAGGATATTTTCATATCAGTTCAATGAACAAACCTTAGGTTAGATTATGTTAGGTTCAAAAGTTAGTGGGTCGAAAACCAGACCCTCCACTGCGATCAAATGGTCTATTGTGGTTGAGACACCTCGCTGTATTTCACCCAACAGGTCCAGCCTCTTAATGAAGCTGATCACCTTATTGGGTGAGAACTTATTCAGATCCTCTGGCAGAACTCCTTTGCCAAATATTGATTATCTGATCCTGTCAGCAGCGGAGCAGGTACATAATATGTGTTCTGCCGCTTCATCATCTTCTAGGCACAAGCGGCACTTAGCATCTTCTGCTAGGCCGAATTTGTACAGATGATATTTTAAACGGCAGTACCCAGTATATAGGCCAATTAAAGTTAGTAGGTGCAACATGTTTAACTCTAAAAGTATTTAGTTTGTTTTTGAAGGGTTTATTATGAACGCCTTCGAATGAACCAATCTTGGTAGTTCTTGCCAGTACTAGAGGTTTTGCCCCTCAGCCCAGGTCAAGAGAGTTTGTTTTGGCAGTAGTCGAGGATTTGCCAAACACAAGTTTTGGTTCGACGAATTCAAAAACACCACCCTCTCTGTCTAGAAACGTCCGCTTATTTCTCTTCATGGCCGGAAAGGCATGGGACTCAAGCCAGAGTTACTCTATTTTTCTGTCCAAATGAGCGAGTGCCTACTGACAGCTTCATACCGTTTTTGAGTTACAACGGTAGGAACCAAGAGCTTTAAGAGCTGTTTGACTGTAACGAACCTTAAATCCAGCCAACTTTTAATAACAGCGAGATTACAAACTAATACTTTTGACAAATAATCAAGGATGAAAGTTTTCGTTGACTATCCCTGTATATTGGTTTGTCATTGAAATCAGAATTGTGAATGTTCAAGATCAGTTCCTTCCAAGATACTACAGGCCTCATATCACAATTAGTATGCATTAAGCACGCTTCAGTATGTCATTAAACAATCGAAAACATTTTATCAGTTAAGTAACAGTCAAAAAGTGAGGATGTTACATTTCGATGTTGCATTATTTTGAAGAATGTCATCTATCAATTTTATCTAGCTATATATTTGTGCATATCGCTCTCTATGTACTCGTAGATTCTGAGATACCTTCGTTCTTATTAAAAATTGGGCAATCCTATGCAGTTTTTATAAATTGTGGGTGTAAATGATCCTATGAAAATATTAATTATTGATAATTGGACCATCTCAGTAATTTGATATTAATTGAAGCCGAGTGATAGTTTTGCGTAGCATCTGGAAGTAATTAGAAGTAATGTAAAATTACTGAGAGCGTCCCCTGATTGAACCACGGTTACACCTTTGAGACGGTTAACGTAAGTGCTGTTTCCGCAATTGTCTAGGTCCGGACGAGATTCAAGTGTTTCAGATGAATATTAAAACGCAAAGGAATGCATCGAGATGGATTAGGCGGAGAGCTGCTCTCGGATTACTCGTTTCATTAAGTTGAGTGCCTCTCTGATATGCGAGTTCTTCCGGGTCCACGGATCTCCGCCACCCGCTACTACATTCCATTAAGGATAAGCCCGGGGATGTCTTCATTTGAATTTGACTGCTGGTGTACACGGTGTACTACATCGATTTTATTATTTAAGAGCAGTCTAATTTATTTATCTGCCTGTTTTAAATTTTTCTTTGCAAATTCTGGATGATAAATGTATTAGTTAGATTTGCATTATCACAAAAAATAAGGTCGTTACACTGAGATGTAGATACATATTACTGTTTTAAACAAAAGACAATACTTTTATAGTTTATATGTACGAAACTAATAGGACTGGCTTATGTTAGGAAATGTTAATTCTGATCTTGCTGTTCTGGTGATGCTACATGGACATCTGTCAATGTCTTTCAGATTTGATGTTTCGAAAAATTCGAAACAGTCTCAGTGTCGCATCAAACAATTGCAAGACATGTAGACAACATTAATCAATACCTATGTATCCAAAAAATTGCACGACACAATTGAAAAATATAAATATTTTTCACTCGGGTTCACTTTTGGTTCAAACTATTAAAGGACTTCAGTGTAGCAGAGGATATGCTTCATCTTATTCCTCTCCATGGTACAACCAAGAGTATGGATATTTTTGAGGTTGTAAATAGGGTGATATCGGACTATGGGGGATTTAATAAATGTTTCTGTATTGTCACTGATGGAGCCAGAGCTATGGTAGGAATTGAAATTGGATTTGCAGGACTCTAAAAAGAAAATAATATCAACTGTTCTGTGATACTCTAAATTGTTCACCAAGAGGCCCTATGTGGAAAGTCCTTACGTCAAATGAATGTCAAGAAAGTGGTTGTTAAAATAACTTTAATTATAAGAGGAGGCAATCCTGCTTTGACTCACAGAAAGTTTCGTAATTTTTTAGCAGAAGTAGATGTGGACTTGTTAACTTCACACCGATATTCGTTGGTTTTGCGCCGGTTTACAACGTTTCTTCCCACTACGCAAAGAGAATCCCATTTTCCTTAACAATGAACCATGATCTTTTTTACCAGGGAAGAACCCAAATAGGATTGAATTGATTGATTGAATGTTATTCCCATGAGAATTACTCCAACTCGCGAAACCCAGATCTTATAATGGGCTGAATGCTGGGAAGCACGTATCTTTGCGAAAGCAGCTTTTCCAGCATGAAATTTATAAACTCAGAATATAGGTGTTCCCAACAAATATTAATAGTAATATTGATAAACTGGTTAGTGAAAACCACCATTCCCAAACTTCCCACAATTTTTTTTGTGTATTTGATATTTTTTTGAATAAATAAAAATAATTATACAAACAAGTTTTTTGTACCTATTACTAATCACTGATAAAGTTGCATACGAAGTATTATATAATGCTGTCCCGTTGAAGTTGGACAGCCCTGTAGTAGATAGATTGTTTATTGACATTTCTTGTGTGAAACTAGGTGAGATTAATGAATGTGTTGATAAATAATTACAAATTCACATGTAAGAAATGGAAGAAGAGTGTGTATACCATCAAAAGTCTTTAAAAAACCTCGCAAGATTACATTTAGTTTTAGTCTAAAGATTGTTCTAAAGATCTAGTTAGTCTAAAGATGTATATGCAAATGAATTATTTGACATTGATAACTTAAGAAGAAAAAATGGGTAACAGTAATTATGGAAGATATTCTTGCCGGCATATCTCTAATGCTAATAAACGGTTTGCTACATCAGCATTGTGGGCGGAATATTACTGGATAGAAAAATGCAGAGCGTAGCCTGTAGGGATTAACACAATGTCAGGAATACCTGCTCCAATTGCAATTGAATCTACCAGTTGCTGGTTCGTATATTGGTTACAGCATGAGACGTTCATCAGTTATACTACTGATTAATGGAGGTGGCGATCTTTTGACCACTTCGTGACCTTCATGGCAGAAGGGTACATTCAGATTCACTAACTATAAATAGGTTGAAATAGCGGTCAGCGAGTGTCAAGTCTAGCGGCGTTTACAGTTCCATATCAAAAGAAGTCAATAAGAATGTTATTTTTACTATTGGTAAAATTAAATAAACTGAACTATTTTTTTATTTTTTCTCTTGAATCTTATAATCACTAGTGCCGAAATTTGGTAGCTTATAAAACACTAATCTTTTATAAATATAAAGCACTGATGTCTTATTAGCCTTACAATATGACTGAAAACAGTAACATTATAATATGATACGTTAGTTTTGGATAAAATATGTTTATATTTATCTCATTTTCAGTGATTATCTCTATTATGATATGGATATCCTTCCTTTTAGACACACTGAAAACATAAACATATTAGAAATTAAAATCCTGCGCCAAAAGGATCTTTGAGGATTGATTTATTGTAATTTCCACATAGTAGTTGTATATCTATGTGATATTTTATTATACATATTTTTAAAATCATTCTTTGCGCTAAATTTTTAATATGAAAATAAAAATGCAAGAAATTATTTTATCATTTTAAAACATAAAATGTAACTGATTCCTTAGTGACTAAATTAAATTATATTTATTTCATTATATTTTGAGATGTAGCTTTTCAGGGCAAATCTGAAAAGTGTTTTATTTCATACTGTCTAGTATATGCTTATTTACAGCCGGTAAATGGAACATTGTAGTACCTGAGTAGTTACCACGATCTTCATTGGATCATAATATTTCGAAATATTTCATGAGTAATATATTTTTAGTTTATTTTATTTTATTGTTAAATTCTTACAAATATGTAAACATGTTCTTTCTTTTTTTTTTAGATGGAGGGGGACCGACTCATCAAGTGCACATGCGCTACCACCCCTACTCAATTCACCCCAACTTTTTATCAGCTGCTATGGAAATCCACGCAAGGTTTTTGCAAGGACAACGAAGTTCTTACATGTATAGTGATCATACAGAGTGAAAGGTGTACATATTATAATAGAATACATTTTCCCGTACCCCAAACTGTGGTTTAGATTTAAGGGTTTTGTATATATTGATGATAAGGAAGACCAAATTTAACGGGAAAAAAATCAATTTCAGTATATGTTTTGTTATTCTGTAACAAATTTCTTGGTTCTTTGTAGGGTATACCAGTTGTTTAAGATTTCTTTCTGGTTTATGATGTACATATAAATTAATTGGTTGTTAATTATACAATCAGTGTACATGTTCAAGAAAACTATGTCTATGGCAGTGGTATTCAAAATTAATGCTCGATAAAGTTTAAGTTTTTATATAGTATAAAAGTTTCTGTTAAAACACAGGAAAAACTTTTTAAAAGCCATTTATCAGCTTATCTGAAAAGTGAACCGGCATAAGGAAAACGTTTAATGTCTAAAGATCACTATACTGATGTTAATTATTAATTGTTTCTTTGCGTAACTCAAATAATCTTACTAATTTTGCAAACAAGGCCATATCATTTTTCTGAATGACTACAATAAATTATTCTAAATATTATATTTTTATTCTTGTGAAACTAAGAAATGATATACAGAGCAATAATTACTTAGTGTCATATTTTTAATCAATTTTGGTAGTGCAATAATTTTGAGTGTAACTGGGTAATTAGTACAAGTTTGAAGTGACACCTTTGGGAAATCATGTAAATATTTGATTGTTTTTACTCTTCTGAAGGGTATTTCTATATACTGATGTTACCATTATCTTTCACCTAATGTATCACCGTATTAAATACATTTTGTAAGATTGTGGTAAGCGTTTTGATACAATGAAGATAGAAGATAGTCCATCGAAGTAAAAGCAACATTTTTATAAATTTCAGTAACGACATAAATATTCTTTTCATTGCTCTTTTTCAACACGTTTTTAGAACGTAGGTCTAAATACTAAAATAGTAATTCATTTTTAAACCTCGAATAAAGGAGTGTTGCACTTTAGTTGAACTTACTTTGAAATGAAAGTCTGGAGAAAGAGTGAATGTCAATATTTGACGCAAGCCAATATGCAATTTGAGTTCAGAAATAAACACCCATTATCTGTTCTCACTAAAAATTAAATATATTAGTAATTCTTTCAATGGTTTAATTATAGAAGACGTCATGATATCACTGTTTGTTTCTCAGAATAACCCATGGCCTGATACCTCATTTGGAAGATATTTCTATTGATATTCACGAAATGTGAAGGGTAGTGAAAGTGAAAATGTCCAGTGAAAAGTCAGTTACAGTCAAAATAAAGTTATCACCATATAGTCGTCTGAGCAATTCGAAGTAGAATCTGTGTTATTACTTGCAAATGTCTTTTATTTTGGGTGTTTTACTTCAGTGGCTTATTTAACGGTGTAAACTTTTAATTATATCTGAAAAATGACTTCCTGAGGACACCTCTCACCTACATACTACGTATATAGTCAGTAGTGTTTGCACCATCATCACAACACTCACTCCTAACACAGCCACATGCTCTCTCTAAGCCAGTATGTGTTGGTGTCACTCTAAGACTTGTATGACACTGAGAAGATCTAATAGGTCGAAACAGCTGTCTTTGATCTAAGGGTAGTTAAAGTATAGTGGCGGTATATTACACTTCTGACCATTTATTCATAGGCCAAAAAAGAAAGTAAACTAAGATATATTAATGGAATTATCGGAACATCATGATCTATTGATGTTTTAATTTTCCTTATTGTCTTTAACTTCATTGTTTGAAAGAATTTATCTTTCACATAATATCATGAAATAACCGAAAATTATAGTTTTTTATATATTTGTTTAATTTTTAATAAGTACTACTCGTATTATCCTTATACTTTAATCAGAAATATTTAGTGTATACCTATTTAGTTAGTATTGTCACATATAGGAGAACGATGATGATAATGTTAAAAAAAATATAATAAAAAACAATTAGTTGAAGTTATATTAGTAACCTTTGGGTGGGGTGGATATATCACGTAAAATAATCGTTTACAACATATTGCTTTAAATAAACGGGTTGTTTCTTTACATACCTACCTATGTTAAGGGTAACAAGGAAAATTAAAATTTTATTGAATCACAATATTTGGATAATTTCAATAGTTATACACTATACGAAAGTGAAAGAGTTCGCTGTAGAGTTCCGGTATAATAAGAAAGAAGAGAATAAACTCTTGTGTAAGGCAGTTAGCCAGAGATATAACATATCCGTAGATGCCACACTTTAGTGGATCGTGACTCGCGACAGCGGGTAAACAAACCCCTTCTCATTACTTTTAAGTTATTTTGTGACACATACTGTCGCGATTGTGATATTGTGAAACAAAGTAAAATGTTTAAAACCATCTTCTGTTCCTCTCATAACAGAATCAAGTACTTTCGTACCCTGTATATCTTTTAGTTTTCTTAGATGAGTGCCCATAAAAAGATATATATCATGTTTATTATTTATTTATTATTTATGTTTATTTCATAAATGACGGAAAGTAATTTGTTTACTCTTGAGGAAAAGTAATTCGGTTACTCTTTCATTTAGATTAGACTTTGTAACCAATCGTTATTGTATCAGAACTGCTTACCACGAATGCCTTTTATCATTAAAATGGTCCGATTTTATATTAACAACCTTCCCAGACAAGCAAAGGAAAAATTGCTCTCATACAATGTTTACTTCGTTAAAAGTTAAATTGTGTGCAATAAAGCAAAATCCCATCCCAAACTGTAATAAACTAACTTCCTCACCTTGTTTCCTTTTCATAAAGTCCATATACACAAAAATGATTTGCTCAAAATATTTCTATAACAAACTTTTCTTTTATTCTGTGTGCATTCCACAATAAAAAGAATTTAATTCATTTCCGTGTTTTATTACCTTTTGTATGTTGTTTATTTCCTGAAATGAGACTGGTTTATCCAGCTGAAGATATCACTGTTACTTTTATAGGTGTAACAGGAGAATTTTTGATGTTAATATACGAAATAATCGTATATATCCCGTTTGTTAAGACATAGTCAAGAGAAAAACGCTCTACTAATTGTCCTATTCTTTTTGAAATAATAACTATGTTAGGATGTCCACTATAACTAGTACATTGTATTCCTGATGACCGTAATATTGACTTTTGAGAGGTAGGTAAATATTCCGTAACTGGATTTAAGTGTTGTTAACATATTAATTTATTATTAATATATTAATGTATTATTAGTAATAGTAAACTGGGAGATTATCGTTAACAGATTTTCAATTCTGGATATTTTGAATGCGATCTAATTATTTCCCCAGTTTACTCCTCTATTTTTCCAAATGTCAGCTTATAGCTATGACTTTAGGTCATAGCATAGCTAAAAATCATAGCATATAGCTATGACTTTTTCAAATAATCTGCCTGAGCGTGAGAAATGACTGAATTATTATTATTATTATTATTATTATTATTATTATTATTAGTATTATTATTATTATTATTAGTATTATTATTATTATTATTATTATTATTATTATACTACTACTATATTTTGGTAAAAGAATATTTGGCAAAATTCTGAACGTTATGATATCCGGTTACTGGTTTTAGCTGCACTTTGATAACGCTGTTTCTATTTGATCCACTCTCAGCAGCAGTAGTTACGTAGGGTAAAATCGTTGAGTGACATGTATTTTTCACTCAACGGTAAAATAAATTGAAGCCTGCCCTAGGATCGATAAACATAACTAATAGCCTTTCTGAATTATGAAACAGGTTCATAGGCAGGCTATGTGAACCACCGCGTGCAACACAGGGCCTAGTCACACGCAATTTCCCCATGGCAAACACTGTGTTTACCTTTTTTTTTATTTATTTTGTACAAAGCATGTGGTTATCGTATGAATATTACATCTCCATTATTGGGAGTTATCAGATTTCCAGAATAATTGTTGGAAAATTAGGCATGTCTAGTATATAATTCATCAGAAAAGGTTATTACCTCAAAATATACGGTACAAAAGTGGTAAGTCAATATGCAATATAAAGACCTGTTTAATAAATCAAACAAGCTTTTAAAAAGATAAGTAAACAAAATAGACATAGGTATCAATTGGAAATAACTATCAGGAAAGTTTTATTATTATTGAACGTTTTTTGTTATCGATAGAAAGGCAAAAAAAACTGTATACCAAAATATTTATCTATACTTACACTCCTTACAAAAGTCATCATTTCTTAAACTGGCTAATGAATGTTTACAAATATCGGCGAGTCTTTCGATTTCATATGAACATTTTCCATCAATAAGGTCAAGGTGTTTAGTCGAAGGTACTAGTTAGGTACTAGTTTAGTAAATGATTCAAATTCTGGAATCAGAACTCAATCTTGGCGACTAAAATTGATCCTGATGCTGAAGAACACCGAAAAAAAAACGGGGTGTGAAAATGTACAAAGCAAAAAAATACTTATCCACTCCGACGGCGAGATAATGGAGAGAAGAATTGAGGTAGTACCATCCTACCTTAATGGATAAAAGCTTTTTCATGTCAATAATTTGAATTCCAAATTGTTCTCAAATCATCTACAATATGTTCCAAGATTAAATAATAAGAAGATATAGACGCTTTAGCTACAAAAAGATTTGCAGACAAATTTGCAATCGATACTTAAAGTACCAAAAATATCCGGGCACAACTGATTGAGTAGGTGGATTGTGAGGTACCCTAAATCTGAGTGGTGCATTCAGAGGCCAGTCTACTGCAACTTTTTTGTTAAAGCGCCATAGAAAAGATTGACCACTGTTATCTTACTTAGCTCAGCAGATTGTTTATAAGGTTCAATGTAGCACTATTATCTGGACACGGTTCCTAGAGAAAGTATTTTCAAAATATAGACTTAAAATGAAGACCAGACCTGCAGTATTTATAATGAACAGAAGGAATCAGTTTTTGATATCGTATTTGATTGTAAAGCAGGATCTTTATTGCTGGAAATACAATTCTTGGCACGCAGAAGCTTCAGAATTTTTATTCATTGAGATTCTGATGAATAATCTGTTTTATATAAGAAATGTTATACAACCATGATGATTAGTAAGGCTGAAAACACAATAAGTCTACACGTTGTAGTGGTAAAGCTTTTACAAAATTTTGCTAGCTCTACACATCCGTGAATGAGATATACAGGGTTATTCAGAACTCATCTCTAAAACTTTGAGGATATGTGCATCCTTAAATGAGAAATCGATATCACCAAAAAAATTTATAATAAAAGGCTTAGGATTTCCCGTAAACAATGTTTAAAGTTATACCATTATAAAGGACTACGTAGCTGGGCAACTGTACTTCAACACATCTGATATATCACATTCCTTCAAAAAACAGTAAACAACAGTTTTTGTACCTGGCGAACGCCTGGCGAATGCAGTTGGAGTGGGGATAATATCTTTTATTGTCTATCCAGTCATCAGTCTTTCTGTGTCGCTGTCTCTGTGCGGGTGTTTTACTTATCGAGTGTTAAACTGTACAATTTTCAAAATGGCTCATGTGTACAGTAATGCTGAGTTAATGGACATGATTCTTATTTATGGTGAAGTTGGACAAAATTCATTGGCAGCTTCGCGCTTGTATGCGGAACGATTTCCCAATCGACACACCGACACATCGACAGTTAGGTTTTGTGAGTGGTTGTTGCAGCAAAATGCTGAAAATCCCCAATTTACTTAATAATTTGCGTTTACAAGACCAGCAACCAGGAGGAACATTCGGTTTAGTGCAGCAAAATTGGATAGCTTTAGGGACAAAATTTCGAACAGCTTTTGTAACAAGGTATGTGCAAATTTTATATAAATTTCATGTTTCTAATACCTAGTAGTCAAGTAGCGCAATTCTTCAAAATTAGTGTAACAAAATTTTATTCATTTTAAAGACACGTCACTTTGGTCAGATCTATCTATCTTTAAGTTTATTTTAAAGTAAAAACGCTGCAAATCTTTTTTTGGGCCGGGTGTCGGTATACTCTCAGATCTTCCGAAGTTTTTTTGTACTAGCCTGTTTACATTGTCAGTCCCAAGGTCACTCCATTACAGTGGACCAGTATGTATGTTGAACATCCCCAAATTTTATTATGGATTAGTTCTGAATAACCCTGTATATTTCTAATCTTTTGTGGTTAAAATTGTATGTATATGATATAATAAATATCTTTTTTTAATTACGTTAAGTGAATAAGTCATTTGTGCACAAACGGCGTAAACAAGGCGTTTTTAGCCCGCTGCATGAATTAAAACCAGGATGGTTGGAAAAGGGGACGCACTGAGGGATGTAATGTCGAGAGGCAAAAATTCCAATTTAGAAAATTTTATGTATCTATTATCGAAATGTATCTTCAAAATAATATCAATATCGTATTTACGCAGAAATACCTCAATTCGAAGTACATTATCAGAGAAGAAACAAAGGGTTAAATAGAGGTAGAGGTCGGAGCCATCGACTAGGCGCGGAATTAGCCGACCTCAGAATAACACACCTCGGTCAGTTAACTCCGGGCATAGCTGTAAAAGGAAAACTTTCCTGGTCGATATAGTATTGTTAATGGAAATTAAAAAAAATCTACTGTTGCTACTTCAATTTCCTGAATGCATTGAAATAAATCTAAGACTGCGTGTTTGTGCAAATAATTTTGTATCTATTAAGTTTGTAGCAAAAAAATCCATCGTCACAAAAATAAAAGAAACTATCTGCTTTTTAAATAGGAATGCAACTGGCACCTTCTGTGCGATTTCATACATATTTATTCAAAAACTTTTGAGCTTTTTTAAACTCCCTGTGTAAGAGTATCAGCAAAGTGAAATACAAGCAGAATCTCATCTAAAACTGAAAAACGATTGATTAGTTTACTGCATATTTCATTATAGCCTGTTGCCATTAATACACTGGCAACATTAAATGCCCCATTTAAAAAATCCATTTCCTCTTTCCATATATATGCGTTAGATATTTCATTACGCATATAGGCCTATTATGCACCGTAGTAGATTTAAATAGGTAATTACATTTTGCATTATAGAGCTGCTATCGGATGATGGATTTGCTAATGGTAGGAGTTGTGTTATAAAGCCCAAAGCCCAAATTTTAATGTTAATTATAACGCCGTAAAAATAGAAGTTACATTAGTGAATTAAAAGGGATAACGTTTTAATGTACAGGGTGTGTTACCACAAGTTATCAGTAGATATAGCTCTGAAATTAATTTAAATATGTATGTACATAATTGAGGTCTCGAGTACCACCACGACCATAATAACATGTTTTATTGAAACTAATGTTTATATTATTTTACTTCCACTTCTATCAGAAGTGGTATCTATTTTGTCAAACAGTCAAAAGTGACTAAATTTATTTTTTTAGACGTTTGTTTGAGTGACCTCATAGCCTACAATCATCCGACCAAATATTATATAGACAAATTATAGCAACACAGTTTTGTGACCAACAATATTTAAAACAAAAGCTTTTTGTTTACATTAGTGTCCAAGCAATTGGTCCAATCAAAAAATGCCATTTGAATTTACCGCCTAAATTTTTAGGGATTTTGTGACTGTCACCAATGGGCGTGGTTTACACTGGTAAGTAGCCATGCATAAACGTAGAATCGGTGATCGCGAAAGGGATCGTCAATGATTTTACAATTGTTTTTTAATAGTAAATATTAAATACTATTATAAATAGTGTAGTAAATATTATACATAAATGTGTATAAATTGTTGTTCTTGAATACGTAAATCTTAAGTTTTGCATTTACTAAAATAAAATATTCTAATTTGTACTTTTAGTTTTATAATTATTATTTTCACCCCTTAAGACATAACCGCCCATGCCGTTGGGCACTGTGACAGGAAATTTCATGCATTTGAGGTTGTGGTTTTTGTTATTCTTGGACACGATTATTTTATATACTGACAAATAGGCAATTACTTATCTATACATATTTGATCGGAGCTACAATCCCTCATCATATTAAAGAGGGTAAAAAATACAGGGTATTTTATTTGAGTTAAAACATTTTCGTTATTTGATATTTCTAACATTTATCACAGAAAATGGAACACTTAGTATGCTGTTTTCAAATTTTTTATAATTCTGAAAGAAAACACACTTATATCTTTTTGTAGTGGCGAGATACAGTGAAATACACCGTAGTGCCCTCTTTTGGTCTTTGCTACTACCTGTCTGACAATTATTGTCTACGGTGTATTTCACTGTATCTCGCCACTACAAACATTCACTATGTTATTGCCCTTAGGCAATCACGTCGCCAGATCATTCATCGATTCCAATACCTATGACAATCTGATGAGATCATAACAAGATCAAAACCGGTCATTGTCTGTTATTTGGTCTTGATGAAGGATGTGGCGACATCCATGGAGATGTTGATTTTGCATATTGGCCGTGGAGTAGTTGATTTCGGCATCTCCAAATAAATAAACACTTATACCTTGTCTCGTGCTAAAAAATGATTATTTTTTATGTTTAAAAATTAATAAAAGCTCATACAAGCCCTTGCATCTATCAAAATGTTTACAAAATATCAAACATTTTTGAAACTACTGGGTTTAAGTATATGTTATGCATACTGTTAGACTCAGAATTTTACTCTGTTTCATAAAATGAAAGAAAGTACAAGGCGTTCCACTTCAAAAAATGATCCATTAATATTCTGTAAAACATTTATTTAATACTTTTTGCTATTTCGGATAACAGCAGAGTTATCAAATGTTGTCACACTATTGGCCCAGCCTGTATATACACTGCTTTCTCCACGCACCTAGCGATATATAATTTGCGAATATACTTTGCTTGGAACTTCAATAATTATGACCAATAACATTTTAAACGTAATAGTTTATTTTCCGGTTCATGTTGTAGCCCTGAGAATGGTGGAAAGTTACCGTCGAAACGTAGGGTTATATAATAAAAAACAGTTGCCGAACAGTTTGTCCAAATTACTTGTTACTTTCTTATTTATAATAATTTTTTTGTTCAAATAAACATATAAACAATATTTAAACTGATTCCATATTTTATATATCTCAGGATCCATGTTCCAATCCTTGCAAGCAACAAGGCGTCCCTAGAAACACTAAATGGCGTAACTAGCATGTTAGACATTTTACAAGTTAACCAATTAACAAAAGTGATGTTCATTTTTAGAACTACCTACATTTAATTTGGTACTGGATTAAATGTTTTAATATAAAATGTTAAATAAATTGCATTCGGACATATCATTCTACAGCATTATTCAGAACTTATCTCTAAAACTTTGAGGATATGTGCATCCTTAAATAAGAAATCGATATCACCAAAAAAATTTATAATAAAAGTCTTTGGATTTCCCGTAAACAATATTAAAAGTTAAACCATTATAAAGGACTACGTAGATGGGCAACTGTACTTCAACGACATCTGATATATCACATTCCTACAAAAAAAAGTAAACAAGTTTTTGTACCTGGAACGCCTGGTCAAGACCGAGCGAATAGAGTTGGAGTAGGGATAATATCTCTATTGTCTATCTGTGTCCGCTCTCTCAGTGCCGGTGTTTTATTTATCGTATAGGAGTGTTAAACTTTAAAATTTTCAAAATGGCTAAAGTACAAGTCAGATCGCTAGACAGGTGCCTGGGGTATCCTAATCAACGGTGTGGCGCTTACTACACGAAGCTCAGTTTTATCCGTATCATATCCAGCGTGTTCAAGCACTGTTACCAGCGGATTATCAATTACGTCTTAGGTTTTGTGTGTCGTTGTTGCAGCAAAATGCTGAAAATCCCCAATTTACTGCTGATGTACTAGTTACAGATGAAACTTTGTTTACTCGAAATGGAATACAGAACATTCACAATACACACGTTTGGGGACTCGAAAATCCCCACGCAATTCAACGAAATCACTTCCAACACCGTTTTCCGAACAGCTTTTGTAACAAGGTACTTATGTGCAAATTTTTTATAAATTTCATGTTTCTAATACCTAGTAATCAAGTAGCGCAATTCTTCAAAATAAGTGTAAAAAATAAGTGCTAAATTTTATTCATTTTAAAGACACGTCACTTTGGTCACATCTATCTATCTTTGAGTTTATTTTAAAGTAAAAACGCTGCAAATTTTTTTTGCGCCGGGTGTCGGTATACTCTCAGAACTTCCGAAGTTTTTTTCGTGCTATATGTGACATCGCCAGTTTGCATTGTCAGTCCCAAGGTCATTCCATTACAGTGGACTAGTATCCAGCGGCGTGCAATTAAAAATTTTTAAATAGTTTTCAGAACCCGCCAAAAAAACTTTTTTTGCACTACCACATTTGTACATGTATGTTAAACATCCCCAAATTTTATTATGGATAAGTTCTGAATAACCCTGTATAATACGTATATAAAAAGATATTTACTAAGTAGTTTTTTTGGAAAACATTTTTAAAGTCATTTTTGTTTCTTATTGCTAAATTCAGGGAGATACGCTATCTATGAACATATCTCGAATACTTTTAGGAATTGATATAACGACACTTCGTGAGATGAAAAGGTTACTTCCGATATTGTAAAAGGTGGCATACCTCAAATTTGAAAAAATTGTCAAATACGTCAGTAAGTGTTTTTAGGGACGAAAACTTCATTCTTCTCCCCGCAATTTTTTAGCGACACAGGATTACAGCACCGCCATACATAATTCATTAATTAAAAGAGGCAATTAAAAAGCAACAAAACTGAAACGGAGGATTGCACTTGTCCGTATTGTTATGAGGGAAAGAATAATTTTAATTAAATTAATTTGAAATCTAGTTAAAAGCGGCTATAATAAGAAGTGCCTTGTCAAGATTCGTTTCATTATGCTGCGCCGGTGTGACAGGGCCCTAATGAGTGCTCTTGTCGAGTTTTACAGCGTTAATTAAGAGGGGAATATGATACTAGTTGGGGTTTTTCGTTTTTCGGACAACGACAGCCCTTAGTCGGACTCACACCACATGTTATGTGTGACTGAAATTTAATAATTGGGGTAATTATTACTAGAGGGCCGCCTTTGAAGCTGAAATAATGATCGCGGTTTAAAGTTTTAGGCAAATCCTCTCTGTCCTATGTAATTAAAATATGTGAGCAGTGGAGTTATAGAGAATAGATTCTAAAATATATTCTATTGAAGTAAGTAAGCTATGACTGAAAAGAACAGTAACAAATACATATCAATAGTAATCAGCTACACCGATAATTTTTACATTAAATGTAATTTTGTGAATATGCTTACCTACTAAACTACTATCCCAATAACAAAAAATAGTACGATTTCTTGTCCAAAAACAATTAATAAAATATGATTATTTTCGTTTTTCGCAGTGTTGAAGTTTTCGCAGAAAACACAACAAGGTGTTTTAGTTTATATCTCTAAAAATAACTGAGCTACAAGAACTTCGACAGTCTCGAATTGTTCAGGCATGCATCTAAATCAGTGATTTCCAACCTTTTCTGGACCATCGCCCCTTTTAGAAGAAACCAAATATTAATTCTAACAATAGTCTATAATAGTTAATTTTTTATGAAATATTAAAATATTGTTGCATATTATCTGTACTTGATATATATGTTTATCCACGACCACTCTATTAGGAAGGTTTATTATGTCTGTTGTCTGTGGATTAGAGGCCTTCTGTATTAGAAGGAATATGTAATAATAAAAAAATATTAAATACAGGGTTATTCAGAACTTATCCATAATAAAATTTGGGGAGGTTCAACATACATGTAGAAATGCGGTAGTGCAAAAAAAAATTTTTGGCGGGGTCTGAAAACTATTTAAAAATTTTTCATTGCACACCGCTGGATACTGGTCCACTGTAATAGAGTGACCTTGGGACTGACAATGCAAACTTGCTAGCACGAAAAAAACCGGCGCACCCGGCGCAAAAAAGATTTGCAGCGTTTTTACTTTAAAATAAACTTAAAGATAGATAGATGTGACCAAAGTGACGTGTCTTTAAAATGAATAAAATTTTGTTACACTAATTTTGAAGAATTGCGCTACTTGATATTAGAAATATTAGAAACATGAAATTTATAAAAAATTTGCACATACCTTGTTACAAAAGCTGTTCGAAATAATATTCCTGGACTTGTACACAATTTTGGGCACGCCCTTATCAAATTTTGCCGCACTAAACCGAATGTTCCTCCTGGTTGCTGATCTTGTAAACGCAAATTATTAAGTAAATTGGGGATTTTCAGCATTTTGCTGCAACAACCACTCACAAAACCTAACTATCGATGTGTCGGTGTGTCGATTGGGAAATCGTTCCGCATACAAGCGCGAAGCTGCCAATGAATTTTGTCCAACTTGCCATAAATAAGAATCATGCCCATTAACTCAGCATTACTGTACACATGAGCCATTTTGAAAATTTTACACTTTAACACTCCTAAGATAAATAAAACAGCCGCGAGAGCGACGGACATAGACTGACGACTCATAGACAATACAGATATTATCCCCACTCCAACTGTATTCGCCAGGCGTTCGCCAGGTACAAAAACTGTTGTTTACTGTTTAAGGAATGTGGTATATCAGATGTCGTTGAAGTACAGTTGCCCATCTACGTAGTCTTTTATAATGGTATAATTTTATAACATTGGTATAACATTGTTTACGGGAAACCCTAAGACTTTTATTATAAATTTTTTTGGTTATATCGATTTCTTATTTAAGGATGCGCATATCCTCAAAGTTTTAGAGATAAGTTCTGAATAAGGCTGTATAATATAGGTAGTATGTCATATTAGGATTAAAAGTGTCACTTTTTTGCGAGCAAATTTTGTATTTGCGAGGCGAAGCGTAGGGTAGCCGAGCGGATGCAAAATTGCCAGATAAAAAAGATCATTTTAATTCGAATATAACATGTTATTTTTTCTCCAACCGAAATCGCCAATTTAATTATTAATTTATGATTTGAAATTATTGAATTATTTCACCGTTGTCAGGATTAAAAGTGTCAACTTTAGCTCCTAGGATTAAAAGTGACTAGTTTTGTTACTAAGATATCATTTTAAGGAAAATGTCATCCTTACAAACTCCTGACAGCAAAAAATGTTATAGTTTTGTGACGGATGGAGAAAAATTTATTTTGACACAACTTTTCTGTAGACCACTTGATATGTCCATCAATTTATAATTGTTAATGCATTGTCTCTATAGCAATAAAAAAGTGTAATTTTTCCGTATACAACTTTTATGAAACTCTCTTTTGGACATATTTGTCAGCATGTTTATTAAAATAGAGCTAGCGAGAGTAATGTTGGTCCTGTCTAGACTGCCAGGCTCGCAAAAACCATAAGATAAACTTTAATCCAATCTTAGGAATTGCCCGGAAATAAACGAACGAGGAAACCTGTGAATACTGACGGGGTCTTCTAAAAACAATAAAACCCGATGACAGAAAAAGGAATAAAACATGGCTTTAACCTCAAATCAAGCATGCAGAGGCAGGAGGTGCGGCTCGGTCGGACTCTTATTACCGTCTATACCACCTTTCATCCCGATATAGCACTAAACCTGACTTTACATGCATCACCGTCGTCATACAATATTAAAATGTAATCACATTTGTAAGAGACTTTTAAATAAATATCTCATGTGTAATCATTATTTTATGACGGTCGTATTTTGAATTTATCCCGGAATGGAATTTTAACTAATCCTCGGATGGCTTACTTACTTTGCCTAGAAATTATTTATGACTTATTGAAATGTCAAAGGCGGCGGTGAACCGTTGGTCCCAAGCCGTGATATAATGTGACTAACACAGTGCAAAAAGCAAACTAATCTTAAATTGCTAACGTCCAACCTATAATTATTTTTAAAAGCACGTAGGGGATTTCAATTTTAATCATTGCCACTAATGTAATGTTGGTTGTCTACCTCCTGACAATGACACTACTTATGAAAGCTATTTGTATGAATTAATATTAAAAACCTAAAGTCACTAATGCCAGTACATTGAACATATGAATCGCATGATCTGTTCTTTTCTAAGAGCGGATGTTACTTACCATTAACCATGTACTTTGTCGTTGATAATGTCACGCATTAGTCGCATATTATGTGAAAAGATTCAGAGGCCCAACTATATGTATACCACGACAGCTGCAGTTTATCTTACCAATAAAAGTGATACATAAAATTCCACCCTTTTACATTCAACAGAGATGTAACATTTACAGAAAATGAATACATTATAATTTACTAAATGGTTATTTTAATTAGCTAAGTATATCTTAATATGAAACGTAACGAGATGACGCAGAAAAAATATTTATCAAAACAAGAAAGTATTAATAAAACTCATGTTTGTAAAAACATAACATAACAAACAACAAACTCATAATAATATTCATGTTTGTACGGGGTGTAATACATTGTTAATACAATAACGAGATGAAGAAACAAGTTCTACTACTTGACAGATGGGATTTACATAACACATTACTACGAATAGTACGAATCTACTCTATATCCAACATCTGTAAACGCCTTATTTAAATAAGGACTAAAATAAATTAAGCCAAAACAGCTACTCTCCTGGCTATATACCTCGCCTAGCGCTGAATTACAAAGCAAAAATTACAAAATTACAAATCTACAAAGTAGCAGCAATAAAGCAGGCTATATTATAAGAGGGCCTATTCCATATAGCAGCCATATAGCGGCCGGGAAGATTTTCATCGTACATACTGTGCATCCATCGTTCTCGATGTTTCGCGGCAATTCGCTCTGGGTCTCGCAAGGGATTTCCTCACAATTCTTAATGTACTGGTTATGCTAAAAATCGTTTCCCACACTGTGGATTAAATGTTTCAAGGCTCATATGACAGTAGGCATGAAAGTAGGCAAGTAGGTTGTTTGGAATGACAAATTTTGTATTCTTATACATAAGTTTTAATACAGAGTTTTGTTTCTTGCATTATACCAAGGTAATGAATGATATTAGCATAATTACAATTATTTTGATACCTTATATCTATCAGACCACCACAGAAACTCGTTTTAAAGTTGACTATATATTTAAAATTGTAAATGGTGTGTCAGTATCTCTATTGTCGTTATCGTCTACGCAGTCGTCTTACTAATTAAATCCAAAAATTAAATAACGTGACTAAACGAATTATCTAATTAAATCAAAAGTATTTTCTAGGAAATTAAAACAGGAACTTTTTTATCTGCTCCATTTCAGTTTACCTAATAACAATACAACATTTACCTTAGATATATTTCATTTAATTTAACTGTATTGCACTATTTAATTAACACTGGCGTAGGAATGTTAAAGAAAATTACTTTTGCTTTTTAATGAAAAGACCGGGTCGTGGGTCTGTTTTAATTTAGGGGAGCACGCCAGGTCCGTAATTAAGAATTTTGACTTATTTATGTTGGGCGTGAACTCGTTTACACATGAAATTAGAATTGTACTAAATGTATTGCTGAAACAACTGATTTGACAGTTGAACGGCATCAAGTTGACAAAAATTAATAGAAAGTATTATAGTGAAAGGATTATTTTTCCGAAACTTAATTAAACAAAAAAATATTATTAAATCAGTGTTTTATTTTATTTTTGTCCACCATATTATTAATTAGTTAAATTAGTATCAACATTTGATACTAACGTTTGATATTAGATAAGAGTATCAATATTTGATACTCTTTAGGCACATGATCCTCGCTGATACCAATTTCTACCTGCTCCATTGTATGTAATCATAATGAATAATAATTATTTATTATGATTACATACAATGGAGAAGGTAGAAACCAATTATTGGTTTCCATAAAATACAATAAATAGTAGAGGCCTATTATCTCACAAAATGCTATCTTCTATTGTTCTATTAAACAGTAAAATTTACGAATTTTTTATTTTACTCAACACATTTTTCCCAGTGTAACTATTGCAAATTCAACAACCTATACTTACCGAGAAGCGTTAATATAATACTAATCTGGGCTATTAAATTTTTTATTTCGCCACCAGTAGAATATGATTTGCAGCTTAAAGTTAACTAGAAATGGGAGAAAATCGCTGTCGCGATTTTCGTTCCCATTTCTAGCCCTACCGGGGGTCCAGGCCTGCGGCCTGGGGTCACCCTTCGGGTGACAAAAGCATGTAGAATAATATTATTTTATAGAAAATACATATCAAAGAAATTTTGTATCTGGAATGATGATGTAATTATGCTAAACGATTTTTTTAAATATTTTGATGAATTATATAAGGGTACTCTATTGTTGATGGTAAAACATCATAATTTTTTAAGTACTGAAAGTAGAATTTATTTTTAAGTAAACATTATTATCAATTTTATCAATGGGACCAAAAATATTGTAGATATTTACTTTTGTAAGCTAAAATTAAGAATATAAGAGACTGCCAAAATGAACGAATTAATTCCAAACTTTACGTGCAGAAAGAATAAAAGCTACGGATAATCAAAAAGAATAACTAAATACTAATACTAATAAATAATTAGAATTAAAAAGTAAAAAAAAAAGCTTGCCTCCAGCGTGACTCGAACTCACGAAATCAGCATTATGAAGTTTTGAATCCTACGACTTTCCCGTTGAGCTACCACGCCTGTTGTCAAATGTTTACCTTGAGACGTTTAAGTATGTAAACTTAACGTGTCAACCTGAAAAAATAATTTTTACCGATTTTCTAATTGGAAAAGCATTTCGCTTCAGTATTTTGGTAATCAGTGTTTGGCAAGTATTTGGCAGTCAGTGCTATCGATTCCGTTAGCAATATTTCTCATAGGAAAATAATGAAAATAACCTATTTGAAGTTTAATTAATTTGACAGTTTTCGTGGGAGGTGCTTGTCTCGTTAGTGCGATCTCACATGGGCATATAAAATGAGAGTTGAGACGGATGCGACTCGAGATTTTCGAAGACGAAATAGACGTAGAAGGAGTCAACGTACGGTCTCGAAAAAAAATCTCAAAGGATTAGAGAAAGGACGGAACTTTCGCGTAAAGCGATTCTCGAAGCCGTAAAAATTAGAAAGAAGTCTCGGGGGTCCCGCGAAAAGTCGGCATTTCGGCGGGCGTGACGGGACCATTAGGCGTGAGGACAAACGGCGGTGGTAGCCGCATATCTCTCGCCGAACGGCGATCGACGAAAATTTTGCAGAGGTTTTTTGAAAAGGCGTTTAAATTGGGAAAACGCGTAAGAAACGGGACGAAAATACCCCTACGCATTGGAGAAAGGCCGGGGGCGACCTCCGGTGGTCCGCGGAGATCGTTCCGAGATCGCCCCTTGGAGGAGATAGCTTTGAAACTTTGTCGATTCGACGACGGAATTTAGAGCGAGACAGAATCGACGCGTTTTAATATATATGGATTATTATTTTACTCAACACATTTTTCCCAGTGTAACTATTGCAAATTCAACAACCTATACTTACCGAGAAGCGTTAATATAATACTAATCTGGGCTATTAAATTTTTTATTTCGCCACCAGTAGAATATGATTTGCAGCTTAAAGTTAATTATACAAAAAAAGATAAAAACTTTTAAACTTGACTTTGCTGATATTTTCTTATATCTAAAAGAGTTCTGTTAGCAGAACTGTGCAGAATGCAGATTCCGAATTTATAACCTGTATGACGTATTTTATTGTGTACTCTCTTTTGTAAAGAATCAGAAGAAATTTAATATACCTAAACTCGCACTATACTTTTGGCGTAGAGGTTAATTAGATTAGTTTTTGTTTTCAGGATGGATAATCTATTATAAACACATAATATGTGAAATTTGGGTAAATCCTTAGGTTAGGACGGGATAAAATAAGTGTCTGTATATTTTTACAGTTGGACAAGTTTTGAAATGCATCGATGGATTCATTTGAGACCACATAATTCCTTAAAAATTTGTTGTCAAACATATTTTGAAATTCGCCGAAAAACTGAAAAACTTGCCTATTCTATGAATAGAGTATCTCGATATATTATTTGAAATAATTATATGAATTTTCATAGAGAAAAACCGTGGCGGAAACTTGGAGGCTTTAACACTGACGTAGTTTTCCACATAACACCAAAACACTATACTGGACTCGACGCTCGTTTCACCAACCAACTTGGCATAATCTGTGTCATCTGATAAATATAAAATGGTACCACAATGACTCTTTACTCCACCAAAAGTTACATAGACTCTAAAGCTTAAAAATTAACCTATACAGGGTGCTTCAAATTCGATGCAATACATGGGGATCTCGGAAACGGTAAGAGATACGAAGTCGGTTAAATGGAGGCAAAGTTGCGTATTCAGAGGGGCAACATAATGGTGAAAAGAGATCAAGGCTAACTTGATTAGTTTTCGAAATATTTGGAAAAAACCGAAAATTTCGATTTTCGTTTTTGTTTTTTTGCGGGCCTATTTGATGAGGTATTCAGAAATAAAGAGCACTTTTCTATAGCAACTTTTTGCCCTTTTTCGAATGGTGTTAGTGAATTTTCCGAAAAACGTTTCATTTCCCGGAAACCAACATCAACTTAATTTTATTAAATACTTACCTGGATTTTTTTTTCAATTTTTTGGAAGCATTTTTGTAACTTGATGGAATGCCACAATAAAATGAACCAGATTTAAACGTTTTGTCTAAGAAAAATCCATCATTAATCATTTCCCGTGGTCCTCTTAGATTTAGTTTTATCTAGGCAATTCTACGAGTATGACAAACACATTTCAATGTTGTGTCAAGCACTATCGGTACTTAAAAATGGCTTTCAGCAATCTAATTTTTTTTAATTTTATTTAAATTTCCTCATAATTCAGAAATTGTGCGCAACTACTTAAATGAAACATTTCCAAACAGATGGATTGGAAATCATAGTGCTATAGAATGGCCAGCAAGAGCTCCTGATTTATCCCCATTAGATTATCTCTTATGGGGACGAACTAAAAATGTTTTCTATGAGAATCAATAAAATAACATTGAGGATTTGAGAAATGCCACTATTCGTGTTCTGAATGCAATACCTGCAAGGGAAATCGGAAGATCTATTCAAAACTTAAAAAGACGAATACGCCTCTGCATGAGTAATGATGGAGGATTATTTCAACATCTGCTTTAGGGTTTTTATAGTTTTAACATATTTTGTTGTTTTATTCATTGTTTATTTAATTACATCAAACTTTATAGTTGTTAATTCGTTGTTTTATTATCAGCTTTTGTTTATTTATCGTAAATAAAAGTGAAACCTCAAAAATATTATTCAATATCTAGAATTAACAAAAGTCGAAACAGAAATACCAATGATGGATTTTTCTTAGACAAAACGTTTAAATCTGGTTCCTTTTATGGTGACATTGTATCAAGTTACAAAAATGATTACAAAAAATCGAATAAAAAAAATCCAGGTCCGTATTTAAAAAAATTAAGTTGATGTTGGTTTCCGGGAAACGAAACGTTTTGCGGAAAATTCGCTTACACCATTCGATAAAGGGCAAAAAGTTGCTATAGAAAAGTGCCCTTTATTTTTGAATACCTCATCAAATAGGCCCGCAAAAAAAACAAAAACGAAAATCGAAATTTTCGGTTTTTTCAAAATATTTCGAAAACTAATCAAGTTAGCCTTGATCTCTTTTCACCATTATGTTGCCCCCCTGAATACGCAACTTTGCCTCCATTTAACCGACTTTGTATCTCTTACCGTTTCCGAGATCCTCATGTATTGCATCGAATTTGAAGCACCCTGTATATTTATGTATTCTCAAACTTCCAAACGTAAAACAATTCAGCAAATTGATCCGAATGTGTACAAGTGTGAAAAATATGTTAATTTATTGTAACGTTGCTTTGGTGCAAAATTTCATTAATACAAATTATTTTGAAATTCCTTTTCTCAGTGTAACCATTCAAAACACAACAACCTTTGTTTAGCGAGAAGTGTTAATATAATTCTTATCTGGGCTATTAAATTTTTAATTTGGCCGCCGGTAGAGCATGATTTACACCATCAAAGTTAATAGGAAAAAGTAATTATAGGTGAATGGTCTAAAGTCAACTGCTGGCATTCGTTCAATTTAGCCCAGCAGGCCGGGGTTTTAGGGAGATTACACCAGGCGGGATCGATTTTATTAGCTAATAGTGAGCGAGCTTACACTTATGTAATGACATTCGTACAACTGTAATTTCATTACCTGAATTGTAAATCTGCCCCGTCGATGTCTCCCTAATGAATTAAGTTCCATAATTCGGTTTATCTATTTAATGTCTGTGCAATTAAACAATTTCGTTTCGATTATACTAATTGCTGATTTATCGATTTAATTTATTATTCAGCCCCATTACTTTCTGATTTTATTGCCAACCTGTGCATTAAGGTGATTGCTTTTTCTTGAGTCAAACGACCATTATAAATATTTACAGGGTCTGTGAATAAAGAAAAAAATATAATAAACGTAATATGTTGAGGGGTTTTTATGGTGTACAGCTGATAACAGAAACTCGCTCACTGTTTTAGTACTCTTCTTTCAAGATTCATGATCTTTTTGAAATGGATAATATATTTTAGAGTTTCCATGGTGTATATTTATTTTTTAACGAAAGCACAACCTCTCTAAAATCTCTAGGACAAGGGAAATTATAATAATTTCACAAGACTTATGTAGTAATAGTGGTGTATTCTAATCTTAAAAGCTTGAAATATTAAAAATGAACTTGATTAAGTCATAGTTTTCAGTTCAGAATAAGTTAACATCTGTACATATAAATTAACAACTGCCATATGTATTAAAGTAGAAATCTGGCTAGTTTAACTGGAAATAAGGATTAAAACAAATTAAGTTAAAGTAGCTATTTTGAGCTACTGATTAAGATTTACCTTTATTTCTTCAATAAAAAACAAAAAAGACGACTTTCAGCCAGATACATGGACAAATATCCTAAGTTCCGTTCGAGTTTTCGGAATTTTTCAAGGTATTCTAGGTACCTAACAGCTAATATCAATGTTTTATTTTAGTTATATTGTTTGCGTTGGTTATAGAGGTCATAGTGTCCTCCAGGTTGCGTCTAAACTCGTGTGGGACTGTCTGAATACCCTGAAAGAGCTAGGGAGCGAGAATAGGGTGACCCTAGCTTAGGTACCTGGGCCACGAGGGGCACAAGGGTAATGAGGAGGCAGATGTACTAGCCCGAGAAGGCTCATCAAAAGACCTCATAGGACCAGAACCCTTCTGCGGCATAGCGAAGCCATGCATAAAACATCCATGGAAGAATGGACAAGAAACAAATCTGGAGAATGGTGGAAGAATCTACCACAACTGAGACAGGCAAAGCTATTCATTAAAGAACGGACGCCTAAATTCCCAGCAGATCTGTTAGGCCAGAATAAAAAGGCCATCAGAAGAATAGTAAGTCTCCTAACAGGACACTGTAGGCTAAATAGGCACATGAATCTTATGAGACTGTCAGAAGAAGCAACTTGCAGATTCTGTCAAGAAGAAGAGGAAACCTCAGTACATGTACTGTGCCAGTGCGAGGGCCTGACAAGACTGAGATTTCAAATACTTGGGGAAGGTAGACCAAGAGCCAATAGCTACATGGAAGAGCCTCTATCAAGGCTGTGGAGTCTAATGCGAAGGACAATGCTAGAGAAAGTGCTCTAAATAGGTTGGCAGTGCCACAATAGATCTTCTAGGTCGCGGTGGATTAGGCCAGGGGGCCGACTCCCATATAAATCTAATCTAATCTAATCTAATGGGTTGATTGTTTTTCATATTTTAAACGACAAAAGAGATGAAAATCAAAATAAAATAGGAAATTGATATTAGCTATTAGGTAACCTGGAAAAAGTTCGAAAACTCGGGCGAAACGTAGGATATTTGTCCATGTATCTGGCTGAAAGTCCTCTTTTCTTGTCTTTTATTGAAGAAACAATTTCTATTTTAACAGCCAACAACTTCTCCAATATCCGTCACAGAAAATAAGGGAAGCTACAGCCATATAGCAGGTAGGTACGTACACATAGTGATCTCACGAACATACTGTGTTTCAGAGTGATGTTTATTAGCAACTTGTCGCTACACACTATGTATACAAGCACACAAGTCTTATGTTTAGGTAACACCTTGACTGGCTTAATGAAATAGCTTGTACAGCATTAGTGTTTCTTATAACAGACTAAATATTACATTATTTTCAATTTCTATTCATTGTCTAAAAAAGTAAGACAACAAGAAGTATTCCCTATTTATAAGCTGCCTTTAGTAGTACTGCAAAAGTTATTCTGTTCAGGAAAATTGTTCTGTTCAGGATATTTAGTGATAATCTTTAGAGTCACCCTGTAGAGTTAATTAATTGGAAAACGCGTCCATTTTTCCAATTTCCTCTAATTGAAATCAGTACAGTCAGGACATGCATCACGGACAACTAATTGGCGATTTTGTTATGAGATTAAAAATGTCGGAATGATGCGGAAGTGCATCTGGCAAATGGAACAATGATTTACGAAATGACTAATTGCCATTTTTGAACCAATTAGTTTAAGTAACGTATATGAGATGCAAACGACGGAGTCACATTTTTCGGGCCACTTCCGTAATTGCTTTTAATGCCGACATTTCAGTATTATTATTAGGAAATGTATCGACCTTTTTGATATATCCTGCATATATAATATGTATTAAAAAGTAATAAAACAATAAACTAGCTTAAGTAGAGTTTAGTATTGACTTTCAAATGGCGAGGACACTCACTATGCAACCAAATTAACTGTGTGCATAAATAAAAAAAAAATAATAACTGCAAAATATTCTAGGCGTCATTATCGGGTTTATTTTTTAGATATAATTTTTTTTAGTGTATCAATGCTAGTTAAGACTTCTAGTTTTAGTAAGGGATGAAGGGCGAGGCCATATTTTATTCATAACAAGAAGAAATTGGAAAGAAAAGCTATGTACGTAACCGATAAAGAATTTTCTATATCACTGTGAAATTTTGTAAAACTTGTGGTACTGATTATAGGAGCCCTCGGTGGATCAAGAGATACAGTGCTTTCAGAACTGAAGAACATACTGGCATGCCGAAATTCGGCAGATCTTCTAGCCGGTAGAATGCAGGAGGCGGTATTCTGGGTTCACTACAGCTACTTAGGGCACACTATTCCCGGACTCAGTAGTTATTTACCCCACGGACGTGGGGAATAGCTAATGATAACCACCAGCGGCCGACCCTGAGAATCGGAGCCATGGAACCGATCGACTGGATTTAAAAAACATGTTGAAGAACAACAAGATTACCAAGCGTAGAGTTCTTTAACATGTTATTGTTTTCTTCCAAAATGTTTTCTATTAAATATTATTATTATTATTATTATTATTATTATTATTATTATTATTATTATTATTACTATTAATATTTTATAAAAATTTTAAGAAAGGAAATTGCATTCAGTAATGATATACCGGGTGTCCCGTTAAGCCTAGCGACCGGCTGTATCTCAGAAAGTATATGTCCTACAGTTTCCAGAAAAAAGTTGTCTTAAGTAAAGTGGTCACGAGAATTTCAACTAAAATATTTTGAAGTTGCTAAGATGGCCAGTAGGGGGCGTAATACCAATTGAAAATTAAGGAATTGCCATAACTCGAAAAAGTCAAATAGGAACATACGATTTTTTTAATGTATTCTGCATCTACTAGTCAATACCTAAAACTTTCGTAAAAAACTTTTTGTTCTAACTTCTCAAATAACAAAAATAAAAACAAAAGAATAACGTTACATATAAATCACAATAACTCCGGTTTGGATTATCCAAATTAAATAAATTTGGATTCGTTTGAAAGCTAATTTATAGTAGAATAAGAATATGATTCCAAATATTTTCTCAAGTTCTTTACCAAGCCACCAGATGGCTCTCTTTATAAATTCTCACAACTGTTGATGTTTTCTTATAAATTTTAAATGGAATGACATATTTTTTGTTAGGGTAGTCTATTCTTTAATGGATTTGAAGAAAAATAGCGCTAAGCAGAAGTCTCTATCTTTTCCTAACAAAAGTTATGAATTAAAATGTATTCATTAGGTTTATAAATGAGCTAGGTACATACTTTCAGCATTATTATAAAAAAACAAGTAGACTATGAAACAACAAGTATTAGATACTGTCAAGTAGATGTTAAAATCTGTCAATATTTCATTGTTGAATTATCTTTTTCGAATTGTTTTGGAGATTAGTTAAGTGCTTTTAGTTTGTTATTATCAAACCAACTGTCTTTTGCACAATAATGTCTTACTTACACTGCCGCACAGGCGTATGATATGCTTGCAATATTTTTTCGAAGTTTTGAAAATCCAGTAATTGCCTCACGAGAATATGCTTTAGTATATCCAGAAAGAAGACATCATTCCCGAATGGTTTTTGTCCGCCTTGCTAGACGTTTGAAGGAAACTGGAAATGTTTTGCCAATAACAGCAGCCAATAGACGTCGAATAGCAAGAAATGAAGAAAACGTAATTAACGTTCTTGCGTATGTTACAGCATATCCTCACTCCAGTATCAAAGACATGTCAAGAGATTTGGGTGTATCAAGGTCAGTCATCCAACTCATTTTAAAAAGTCAAAAAATGCATCCCTATCATGTTGAACTACATCAAGCACTTACAGCTTTAGATTTTGACAGGAGACTGGAATTCTGTCAAAGGATGCGTTATTTGTTTGAAGAAAATCCAGGTATCTTGTCCAGAATTTTATGGACCGATGAGGCAACGTTTACCAGCACGGGTAAGGTAAATTTGCATAACAGTCATTACTGGGCAGACAATAACCCGCACTGGATGATTGAAATTTGAATGGGGCAAGATATTTGGACTTTTTAATGAACCACTTACCAGTTCTATTAGAAAATGTTTCATTAGAGACACGCAGGAGTATGTGGTTTCAGCATGACAGCTGCCCGGCACATTATGCCCGTAATGTAAGGCAGTATTTGGACAATCAGTTTCCGGATAGGTGGATTGGAAGGGGTGGTCCATTTGCTTGGCCTCCCAGGTCCCCAGATTTAACAGTTTTACATTTTTATTTATGGGGAAGAGTGAAAGATATAGTATACACGACTAGACCAACAACGCGGGAAGACATGATTTTGCGCATACAAAATGCAATACAGTCACTTTTCTGTAGCAGAAGTAGAAACTGCTGTATTATCAACACGCCGAGTAATTGATTTGTGTATTCAAAATAATGGCGGTCATTTTGAACATCTCAAATAAAACAGTTAGGTATTTATGTAACGACTTTTATTTGTTTTTCAATTATTATTTTTTACTAGTTAGAGCAGAGATAGATTTCAAAGGACAGCCCGGCTTTAGCCTACTCGACGATTTGGAGCGACTTTTTTAAAAGCGCCCTTTAAGCCTTGTAAAAATGACAAAAACGGCAATATGGCGGGTAACTCGGCAACCTATTGTCACGCCGCCCCTGTGCCGAAATCGTAACTAGGAGTTGGCAAGATTTAAATTTATCACTGAATGTTTTCGATTTATAAACCTAATGAATACATTTTAATTCATAACTTTTGTTAGAAAAACGATAGAGACTTCCGGTTATCGCTATTTTTCTTCAAATCCATTAAAGAATAGACTACCCTAACAAAAAATATGTCATTCCATATAAAATTTATAAGAAAACATCAACAGTTGTGAGAATTTAGAAAGAGAGCCATCTGGTGGCTTGGTAAAGAACTTGCGAAAATATTTGGAATCATATTCTTATTCTACTATAAATTAGCTTTCAAACGAATCCAAATTTATTTAATTTGGATAATCCAAACCGGAGTTATTGTGATTTATATGTAACGTTATTCTTTTGTTTTTATTTTTGTTATTTGAAGAGTTAGAACAAAAAGTTTTTTACGAAAGTTTTAGGTATTGACTAGTAGATGCAGAATACATTAAAAAAATCGTATGTTCCTATTTGACTTTTTCGAGTTATGGCAATTCCTTAATTTTCAATTGGTATTACGCCCCCTACTGGCCATCTTAGCAACTTCAAAATATTTTAGTTGAAATTCTCGTGACCACTTTACTTAAGACAACTTTTTTCTGGAAACTGTAGGACATATACTTTCTGAGATACAGCCGGTCGATAGGCTTAACGGGACACCCGGTATACATATTTTTATGGAACATATAAAAAAACACAAAGATATGGACATTTTTAATGTTTGTTATTATTGACTATTTGTGCTTATTTCTATAGCTGCTAATATTTCCATATGTATGTTATACCAGTGTAGCAATTTCGAATCTAGTATAATCCAATCCTTTTATATCTCCTCTATTCTTTCCGAAATGCACGCCGTTGTTTGAAGTCCGGTCTGCCAAAGTCGGGTGGGCAAATGCAATTTCTTCGACTAATTGGAAAGTCAAAACTCTACTATTTTACACCTAATACCCGGGTAGACGGTAGAAACAGCTTCAGTTCAGTGAGGGCGCATTAATTATAAATCACTGCTTCTCGTTTCCTTTAAAACTCTTTGTTTAATACTTTACCTACCTGCGTTTGGCAAAACTGAATCGTATATAGCTTAATATCTAGTAAAATAACAGTGCACCATTTTCAGTGTTGGTGCAGAACAGTCTTCAAGGGAATTCGTTTTTGTTTAGAGCTAACTACACATGAAAGATAATTTATTTATTATTATTCTCACCTAGATAAGATGATATGATACTTTATCAAAAAAAATTATATAAATATAATTTTTATTATTATTATTAAATTAAAGAGAAGAGCAGAGGTCGAAACCTATTATGCTCCTAAAAATAAACAATAGATTGACAAGAATGGCAATAGTAAATTGTTACAGTACACCTAATCCTCATAGGTAACTGTATATGTACATATTTATAGTACATATACATTTTTAAGTAATTAAATAAAAAGTACAAAGTACGACTTAAATAATATAACTGTATATCATAAATATCAATGAACTGAAAAAGATACAAACAAGAATATATGTTCTGTTTATATATATGTTCTGTTTCTATATAATACTGATGACTTTCTCTTTGTAATTGACATCCATCTTGGCGTCACTGCCTAGGATGGGAAGAATATCAGCTTGGTGTTAATCTGAGAAATCAACATGGGTTAATGTACGACTGTCCCTCTTACTGATGTGGGTTTCCAGGTTTCCCTACCTCATTCCGACACTGAATGGTGATTAGGGTTACTTACCAACGTAAGTAATTTATGAGGCGTAATTGCGACCTACTGAATAATAATATGCCACCCCATCTCCCACACCTGTCTCAGAGTTTCAGGCTAATCCTTGCAATTAGATTGAAGGACAGAGGTCCTCAACTCTTTTTTGCTGCTTTGGTGAAAATCTCTTAGATCTCCGGCAACCGGTAACACCGGCAACCTTATCGTACAACCTTTGCTTCCATCCATCGTCGCCTTAGGGAAACTACGAACTGGTCATACGGTTGTATTTGAAGGAGTTCTACACCGTGTGGAGGAAAATCCACAAGAGTTCGTGCATTTGCACACCAAATGGGATCCTCCAAGTCGACGGTACACCGTATGTATCATGCATGAACAACTCCTCTACCCCTGCCATTTACAACGCGTACAATTTTATCCTGAAGATTAGCTAAATCCTGAGATTATCCACAACCATTAGCAAACTACTCGTTTGAAAGCTGATGTTTATCTCCATTTTCTGCAAAATGTTGCCTCTATTCTTAGAAAATGTTCCTTTAGACATTAGAAATAACATGTGGTTTCAACATGACGAGGCACCTCCAAATTTTGGTTTGAACGTGCGCCAGTATCAGGATCAGCAATTTCCCCGCCGATGGATTGGAAGAGCAGGTCCCGTGGCCTGGCTCGCGCGTTCTCGCGATCTCAACCGTCTGGATTTTTTTTGTGGTCATCTCAAATCTTTAGTCTACGAAACGCCTATACGTAATCAGGTCGATCTCTTAGCAAGAGTAATATAGACACATCACAGTTGTACATACATGTAGAAACTATTCCCGGAATATTCCATTGGCTCCGCGAGTCAATCAACCAACGTGACGGTGCAATCTTTGTATTGAAGCAAATGGTTCAACATTTTGAATAGTTATTGTAAACCATAATTTATTTATCAATGAAGCAAAGTCCAACACGAACAAAAAGTGATTTATTAATGTAACATTATAAACAAAACTTAGCAATCTTGAATGGGATGGGAACCTTTGGTATGAAGCTGGTACTGACATAGTTTTCCACATAACACCACAACACTATACTGTAATCGACGCGCGGTTCGCAAACCAAGTTGTTGTGGAGATGGTCTGGAGATGATTAAAACTCAGTTTTAATCATCTCCAGATGATGCCACAGTTTTAATTATCTCCAGATGATGCGAACCTTGTTGGCGAAACACGCGTTGAGTGCAGTATAGTGTTTTGGTGTTATGTGGAAAACCATTTTTCCTTTTTCTGCGAAAACGGCTCATTTTCGGACATATGTTTATTAAACAAAAAAAAAAGGGTTTGTTTTCACTCCCTACCACCCCTTAAAATTTGTCGGTATATTTTTGGGACACCCTGTATATAAATATTCATGTTATTCTATGAATAAATGCGCATCATAAAAAATGATATTCGTTTTAACCTGTCTCTTTAATTTTGTCTCAAAAACAGTTTTTATTTAAAATTCGATCAGTATCAGATAAGCAATCAAAGCATTCCGGCGCATATTACGGACCAGAAACAAAACGTCCTAAAATAGCGAAAACGCTAAAAACTGCATGGCCCCCAAGCAAAAAATTGCGGTTGCGTCTGTAAGGGGCCCCGGTTGACTTTCGAGTTTGCCGAATGCATTACTCCCCCTTTCGGCACGGCACCGGGTATTTGAAAGTCCCGTATAAGAGCCTGGCTCTTTTTACCGGGTCCACTTCAATTAGTTATAATGTGATTTGGCCCGGAGAAAAGACTTCGTTATGTTTTGATGAGGTTGACCATTCTTCTCATCCAGGCCACGTCGATCTGGGCAGGGGCGGACTCGGGAGAATCTTACTTCCGAGAAATTTACTTGTTTATTAACAAAAAAAAAGAGTCTTAAAAATAGTTACCAAACAGCAGAACCGAATGCTGTGAAATTAAAGTAGAAACTTGGGCATTCTTTAAGGTATTGCTAGAATATATTATATATAAAATTCATTGGTTGCTAGGATTGCTAGGTTGCTAGGATTTGTTGGAAACTCTAAAGCAACTAACATAAACAACAAATCAATCTGATAGGTGGTAAGGCAAATAAATGCAGACCTTCCAAGGAAGACCCATTTTGTACGATAGTAACAAATTTCACAATGAAAGAAATTAGAAAATGGGGTAAGTACAAATTGCCCTACTTGAAGTGAACTCCAGAACAAAGGCAAGCAACTAGAAGTCTCTACGTGAACTCGAGGGGCTGGTTGTCTTTATTATCAAATAATGCCCAGAAAGACAACAGAAGAAGAGGAGCTCATAAGTTGTATTTGTGGAATTCTTGCTTTCCAACGGCTTAAAAATTTGTAACAGTTATTGAAGCGAGTAATGTAGCTCTAAGAAGTGTATTTCTCTCCATAAGAAACTTTCAATTAGACCCTGGCTTGCATAGCCAATATGTATTCACATAATACATTTTAGGAGAGAGTGAAAGGAAGTTTCAACATCTAAACAACTCATCTATAATAAACTACTTATAACCACTATTTACTCTGTATTCATTTGTTTATTAAAATTTGACACTTAGTTATTTTCTACAAATTTTAAATTCTCTAGGTAGGTATGTATAATGACGAATGAAATAAGTTATTTATAAAGAGAAAATTGTTTAAATTGGAGAAGCTTGTTAAGACTATGTTTATAATGATTGACCGCGCAGACTTATTCCACCTCTGGACTCTGCTGGCCACGTTCCTTATCTATTTCTAAAAGTTGGACAAGGACGGGATATACATTTGCGTGTCCAGTGTGTCCCAGTCTCCCTATTTTGCCTTGCTTACATTAGAGGAGATCCGGAAGAATAACCTGAATACGGAAACTCGTTAACATTTTATTGGGCTTTTTTTAAATTGATGTAGGTACTCCTACTAATGATCTGTGGGCGATTTGCTTAAGTACATCGTTTGGAATAATTATCTAGATATTATATGCCCATATTTAAGTATCTGCATCTGCCTTTAGAGATAAGTTTAATCTATTTTTATCGTCTGCTATAAATTTGATGTGAATCCAATACACAGGACACTGTAAAGTGTCTTAAATGTCACGCAATCTTTAAATTATAACAAGGAAAAGTAAGTTACTGCTTATGTTGTCTGTGCTTTATTTGTACATAGCTGCATGGTTCATCTAAAATAATTTAATTATATATTTTGATTGAATATTTTGCCTGGAAAACTAGAAACAAAGGAAAATAAAAATAAGTCTGAATGAAGGCAAACTTAAAACTTTTCGTTATTCTATAATTACAATCGCTTTACTATTTTACAAGTGACGCATGTCTAAAATATTTTATTTTATACTGTCCAGTAAATCTATTTACCCTGTACTGATTTGTTGCCGGTAAATGGAACATTACAGATGTTCGATTTACCGGCAAGATGTAGGTAAATGTAGATGTTTAAATTTATGTTTTTCAGGAGTTATTTTGAAATAAATCGATTTCGATTAAATTTGGATATTAGCCTACTTGTTAACTTGACTTGAAACTCACTGATTTTATATGTGGACTTGGTATACCATAGGATAAAGATATGTTAAGCACATTGAATATGATTGTGCTTGAAAGAAAGGCTTTTAAAAATGACAATTGAAGGTAACTAAATGTGCTGTATATAATGTTCGAACATATATCTCAGCATATTAAATAATTGTCTGATTAATTAACTACCATACTTGTGTGGGAGAGGAGGCGGCATCTTAATATTGCCCTATACTATATTCGGTAAGATATTATAACTATTCAATACATACTAAGGCACGTCTACATGTAATGCATTTTCTAAGTGTGATTTTATTCCTTTTCCAAGAACTGATTGAGGTTGCACTGAACCTCGGGAATTATTAGCTTCTTCCCTAAAGTTCAGGGACATAGCTCCGGTTAGCTCTGGGCTCAAGGCGGGGAATGGATTTTACTGTTAAGCTTACTTTATAAAAAATTGAGCACCAGGTAATTTAAACGAGAAAAAAAATATATTAAGTTGTGAATGCGTGAATGTAAGAACAAACAAATTAAGTTAAGATAAAATTATAGATTAAAAATTGTATTTACAAATAAATTTACGTTAAATTCAAAAACTCTACCGCCTGAAGGCGTTTAACAAAATTTTACAGCAACAAGATTTTAGTGGGCTGGGTTCACCAGTCTTCGGCCTACTTATGGAGTTATTTCACCCACTAGCCTCTCCTAGATTAATCCGGAACTCCTGTCCAAGTCCACGTCTAGCTAGACTTGCTGTGGTTGGATGGATCGATGTAATTAAATCCCAAGTAGCTAGGTTTCAGGTAGTGGCTCCAAAGGTGGGAATAGGTACATGTAACAGATTGTATGATTAGCCCAGTCCCAGAGTTGTACAAAAAAATGATCCAGGAATTGGAATTTTGTAAACAATCAAACAGTAGAGTAACTATGTCTGAAGGACAGTATATAAAAATTCTAATAGAAAAAAGTAACTTATGACCATTTCTATATACTACAATAAAAATTGCCAAAATTGCAGTAACAAAATTCGTAACTGTGCTACACAAAAAAACTAGTGAGCATAAAATGTGAAAATTTATAATTCATACATGAGATTTTAAATGCCAAATTAACAATATCAAGTACAATGAAATAGAATGAAATTGAAAAAAATTTATGTGAGACGGTCTAGAATACCAGCAAGTAATCAAAAACAAAATTCCTGGATATAATAGATTCTGTAATCATCAGACAAAAACTATAGTATATAAAAAAATAACCATATGGTTATATATACAAACGCACTAATCAACCCAGGCTCTTCAGAGGGAACCGACTTTTGCATACAGGGTACAATTTTCTTTAATCAGATTGAATTTATTAAGAAAATTAAATGTACTCACCTGTATACAAATTTCGGTTTCAACCTCGTGAATCCACCTCAAAGATGTCCTAAGACGTTCCGCATGGAATTTGATGGTTTACAAGGATAATAGAGTCCTGCGAAGATTAAGCCAGCGTCTCGACAACTCTGCAAAAATAAAAATTCGGCAGAAAATTTACACCACGTGTGAAATAAATTTATTATCACATATCTCGTGACAACAACAAAAATATACTATAATATCGATTAATGCGATTATTACAGATAATAATCTATTATATCGGAACACCGATCACTAACAATCGTGATAATAATTCTAGATTCAAATTAAATTAAAATTTAGAACATGTGCTTTCAATAAGCGTAAAAATTGTCAACTTGCTCGTACCTATCTGAAGACCGACTCTTGATCTTTCGTTAAAAATTTAACTTCCTGGCTGTTTGCGGCGTTCCTACCTTTTCATAAAAGTGACCAATCAGAAACACTTTAGAGGTACATAACACACTACAAGGTGGAGCATTATGGGTTGCTGGTATTCAGGGATAAAATTTAAGGATTTTTGATATTAATACAAAAGGGAACAAAATGATTAAAATTTTGTTACAAGGTGAGTTCGTGATGATGAATATAGTTAATTAAATAAAACAATACACCTTTCTTCACATATATATATATATATATATATATATATATATATATATATATATATATATATATATATATATATATTATATATATATATATATGTGTGAAGAAAGGTGTATTGTTTTATTTAATTAAGTCTTTTCCAAGAGTTTAATTGAGCTAATAAAAAATGCTAGACTGGTCCCCGACTGATTCGCAATTGTCTAAGTTCCTGATTGTAAAGTCAGGGTACGGCCAAAACCGCCGGTGAATATGAATAATATTATCAATTCCTTCTGTACCAGAGATAAGTTAGCTGAAGTGCATTTCCAAGAGCGAGTCTCAGACAAAATGCACTATAAGACAGCACACTCACTGTCAGATTATTATAGCATTCATTAGAGTTTGCTAATTACTCGTTGCTTTAATGAATAAGCTCTAATGAACCACTTTCTGTTAATTAAAGGGAGCGCCTGAGACACTGCCTACTAGATGAGACTTGGAGAAAAGTGCCAAAGACACAGTGGTGGCACGGCAGAGGATATTCGAGAGAGGAAGCTGAGATCCAAGGAAAGTGTTATTCGAACTGAGAAATATACTATTTAATAATTAAAACGACCAATCGGGTTTTGTTAATTTCTTCAGAGATATTGATCCGCATTACTGAGATTACCTCCGATCAAATATGTATAGGTAATTGCCTATTTGTCAGTATATAAAATAATCGTTTAAGAATAAAAAAAAAACACAATCTCACTTTAAAGAAATTTCTTGTCACAGTGCCCAACGGCATGGGCGGCTAAGTTTTAAGGGTTGCAAATAATAAGTATAAAACTAAAAGTACAAAGTAGAATATTAGTAAATACAAAGTTTAAGATTTACATATTCAAGAACAACAATTTATACACATACGTGTATAATATTTACTACACTATTTATAATAGTATTTAATATTTGCTATTAAAAAACAATTGTAAAATCATTGACGATCCCTCTCGCTATCGCCGATTCTACGTTTATGCATAGCTACTTACCAATGTAAACCACGCCCATTGGTGACAGTCACAAAATCCCTAACAATTTAGGCGGTAGATTCAAATGACATTTTTGATTGGACCAAATGCTTGGGCACTAATGTAAACAAAAAGCTTTTGTTTTAAATATTGTTGATCACAAAACTGTGTTGCTATAATTTGTCTATATAATATTTGGTCTGATGAGATTACTCTAATTTTACAGAAAGTTGAGGTACTTGTAATACGTATTTTACTTTTGTCTAAATTACTTTTGTATTTAAAATTACCTTCTGAGCTTTAGGTGTACTATGGTCTGGTATTCTGGTATCTTACAAATAATTCAACCCTCTCACCAATGATAACAGTAATAATACATGAAATAGGTGTTCCATATACAGGGTGAGTTACAAAAGACGCTTCGGTTCATTACTCAGTTGCTATAGAATGTACATTTCTTTCCTTTTAGGGCATTATGTACACCACTCAGAGTCATCTTTTAAAATTATTTTGAAACATACTGGGTGATCCATTGCAGAGGGGTGAACCAAACTTATATTTTTTTAAATGGAACATCCTGAATTTTTCATATTCGACTCGCCTTTCTTTTACCTGCAAAATGATATTTTATTTTTAAAATTCGGATGCGGTGTTGACAAGTTATCTTCAAAAACGCATTTTGCAGGGGCGCACTAAAAAAATCAACGAGAAGTTGTCTCTATAGTTCTGATATCTGCATTTTTTTGTACAGTGTTTTTCACAGGTGTAATAATTTATCGATTTTCAAACAGCTGAAATTTAATTTTTTTAAATGAACCATCCTGTATTTCTTGTCTCCATTGAAAAGGGCAGATAAATATCTTCAACTTGTTTGCTTTGCATGACATGTCTAAACTTAACGGTTTTTCAGAAAATCTGAAGAATTTCAGCAGTTTGAAAATTGATAAATTGCTACTCCTGTGAAAAACACTGTACAAAAAATGCAGATTTTACCGTAGCGATGAAGAACGAAAATAGTACGAATTAAGGCACCAAAATGCACCATACCAAAATTTTAGACTGGTAAGGTGAATAAGTGGAAAGTAATAGGTATTACTCATATTATACGAGGTACTTATTACCTATAATAACGAATGGGATTCCGCTATAGACAATATCTTGAAATATTTTGACTGATTGGATTCCAAGATACTTTGAATAGTCGGTCACATTGAATATTAGGCTGTAGTAAGGCCAAATATTAATAAAATTGCGATAATATATCCGAAAATATGATGCAAAAAACAAAATAAGACGTTATTTTTTTGGAGAGGACCCGCTCCGCCACTGTCGATGAACCGAAGCAACCACCGCCATAACTCATTCTGCCTTTATTATTTTTGTGGGAATCTCATATTTTATTTGACGTTCTTCCTTGTTTCCAGGATTTAGATTAAATTATTTCGTCGTATGGGGTGGAGGCACTGCTCCATTTAACATCATTTGGGGATTTTTGTTTAAGCGGTAATTGGCCGTATTGCGCGTTACGGATATTCCAGCTCCTCCTGAACACTTCGGACTGGGCCTCAATTAAAGGGGGCACACTCAGGGATTTGCGTTTAGAACGGATGACTTACGGAACCGATTTGTCGGTTAAGCTACTTCGGGATGAGGCAGAGTGATCCTTCGGTTTATAAAATATTTCAATTCCAAATAGCTCCCTACATACGTACTCATATACCGGATCAAATATTTTACGTTGATTAAGAAAACATTACATAATTACCATTTAAAGTAGGTACTTACTTTTGTGATTTATGTTTGCTGATCAAAACATTAACTAGTGATATTTGTCATGTTTTTAAAACACTTTTTTACTAGTTGCTTAAAGATGAATTAACATATCAAATACTGTAGTTTTACATCTCAATCGAAAATCAGTTCTAAATGCAAATTCAGAAAGAAAAAACGTAATCATTACATAAATAGTGTACTCATATTTTAAAATTTCCTGAAATAGAAAATCTAGAAATTCATGCTATAATACTAAAAGAAAATAACGACGTAATTACAGATGGTAACCTTTCGTCGTTTTTGTTCCTCTTTAGTGTAGGGGAACTAAAGGAACTAATGTTGTATGGTTCACATTAAAAACAAAACTCAATGAAAGTCATGGCCCTACTTCGATTTGCATATCCTGCTTCATTGAATCAATATGTAGACCATATGTATACAGGGTGTCCCAGTGTGAGCCTACAAAAATTTACCAGTGGGTAGGCCAGACCAAAGTAAAAATAAAATTCTTATAAAAAAAATTTCTCTGATGCACGCCTAACGAGTTACATGGTGTTATTTTGAAAAAAAAAAAAATAATTTTCCGCAATAACTTAAAAAACCGTTTCGTAGATTTACGTAATTTTTGGGTGACGTGTACATCTATTAAATGTCATTAATACTACATGGTGTTTGTTTAATAGAGTTAAACTTTGAAATTTTTGCATGATTTTTTCCGCATAAAGAAATGCAGTCGGTACTTTACACTCAATTTACTCGAAAATGGTTGATTTTAGAGCTGTGTAACAAGAGCACCTTTTTTGTTCAGAATTGATAGTCGATTAAGGAAAACTTAGTTAATTCACGAAAAAATAGGATATGCAAGAGTTTTGAAGACAAAATCATAAGGAAGAGTAGGCCTAGGCCACCACAGGTGTCAGAGTTAAACAAACACCATATAGTTTTAATGACCGTTAATAGATGTACACATCATCCAAAAATTACCTAAATCTACGAAACGGTTTTTCCGTTTATTACGGAAAATTGTTGTTTTTTTTTTACAAAATAATACCCTGTAACTCGTTAGGCGTGCATCAAATAATTTTTTTTTATAAGAATTTTATTCTTATTTTGGTCTGGCCTACCTACTGGTAAATTTTTGTGCGCTCACACTGGGACACCCTGTATTTTTGTTGAGAAGTCAATTCAACATGCTATACTGTTATTGGAAAGAGATGCCGAAAATAACTACTCCACGGAAAACGTGCCCCGCTAGCAATCAGCATAACAAGCGCGAAATCGGTCAGTCTCTGGTGGTTGGTCTTGATGAAGGACGTGGCGATTTCCATGGAGATGGCAAGATTTTGTTACAAGGATTTTTAGAAAGTAAAACAAGAATAACAATATATGTTGTATTGTTTATGAAGCTATCTTTCAATTTTGCCAAAACTAGAAACATAAACATGCAGGCAGTAGGGATTTGTATGGGATAACAGACTTGAAAGGGCAGCTTTCCAATTCACTTACCCTGTCAAAGTAGAACCCAATATTGCTAGAACCTATAACTATAGGCGAGATACTTTTTTCTAAAACCATATTTGGGATAGACCGATGGAATGGACTAATAAATAAAAATCTTTCTATCTCTCTTTCTTTCTTTCTGGAATTAGAGAAGAGTTTCCACTATCAGACCAGAAAGGCTCACTTTGAGAAGCGATGTGCGAAGAAACGATTGGCACCAACCCCAGATCGACACAAGATCCTTTAAAACAGAGACATTAAAACAAAGCAAAACAGCAGCAATAGGTAAAATTGTAAAAATTTGTCGAATTACAGGAGAGTTGCCAATATCAGAGCTGATAGGCTCACTTTGAGAAGGTATGCTCTAGCACCCTACCGAAGGAAATTATTGGCACCATTCCCAGATCGACACAACACCCCTTAGGATGGCAACATTAAAACAAAGTATAACGGCTATAAGAGATAAAATTGCATATCTCGAATTACAGCGACTCGCAAAATAGTAATGTGTCGCTCCCTCTCCCACACAAAGGGACCTCCGGGATTATTATCACCGTGATAATGAGAGACAGAGGTAGTATGTTATTAATGAAGCATTATTTCTTAAAAATTCGTGTATAATTATCGGAATTGTTTGATGTAGTGACAATAATAATTCAAAACAATAATAGGTTGTAGAAACTAGTTCTACTATTATCAGATGGCATGCATATAGCAAATAACTACGAATAGTAAGGGACATCATTAAGTATCCTCCATCTGCAAACGCCTTATTTAAATAAGGACTAAAACAAATCAAGCTAAAACAGCTATTCTCCTGGCAATATGCCGCGCCGAGCGCTGAATTACAAAGCAAAATTTGCCGTATTTTGTCTAACACTGTTAGAATCAAAATACAAGGATTCGGATTGCAACGAAAACTACGAGGAAATACTAAGACCACACATCGTAGGATGCCACTAATTGCAGACCGGTTTCGACCTTTTTATGATCTCATCAGTGCAATATAAGTGAGCATACCGACGAATGCGAAGACCTGAGTATTTGGCACAATAGGTAAGCCTTGCGTACGCGAGCCCTACGCAAGGCCTATTGGCGCCACCTCTGGCGTTTGCAGATGGAGGATACTTAATGATATCCCTTACTATTCGTAGTTATTCGCTATATGCATGCCATCTGATAGTAGTAGAACTAGTTTCTACAACCTATTATTGTTTTGGATTTTTACCCCATTACGATTGGTTTGGATTGTGTCGCGAAAACTACACAGATGTGGCGCCAATAGGCATTGCGTAGGGCTCGCGTACGAAAGGCTTACCTATTGTGCCAAATACTCAGGTCTTCGCATTCGTCGGTATGCTCACTTATATTGCACTGATGAGATCATAAAAAGGTCGAAACCGGTTTGCAATTAGTGGCATCCTACGATGTGTAGTCTTAGTATTTCCTCGTAGTTTTCGTTGCAATCCGAATCCTTGTATTTTGATTCTAACTGTGTCGTATTTTGCCGACAAAATACGGCAAATTTTGCTTTGTAATTCAGCGCTCGGTGCGGCATATTGCCAGGAGAATAGCTGTTTTAGCTTGATTTGTTTTAGTCCTTATTTAAATAAGGCGTTTGAAGATGGAGGATACTTAATGATGTCCCTTACTATTCGTAGTTATTTACAATAATAATTGTTACAATGTGCTCGATCTAAAACGTATTATGACCAACCTTATAAAGACCTAATATGAAGGTACCTGTATGCTCTTTTGAATATTTGCTCCATCTGTTAAGGAACAGAGTAATGCAAAATTATTTTTACGTTCAATAATTAGAAATTTTGGTTCTGGTTTGGTTCTTCTCTTCAATAATAACTTTAGCTTTAGTTTTTAACCGACAACTTCTCGATTTAAAAAGTAAATACCTACTACTTACTTCACGTTATTTAATGAGAATATTATCTTTATTAGCTAATTTGTCTTGATATCTATCATCGCAAATCTTATCGCAAATTTTGCGACTTTTCGGCGAGAACTTTGTGGCGTATTTTTACCAATATTCATGTTGAAAATACCAGTTTTTTATACCTCTTCCGACATTTTTTTGGCAGTCAATAAATTATTGTTGCCTAGTGTGCCTCTTTCAATACTCCTTGAACAACATTTTCATGCTTATGGCAATCAAAATGTAAATTGTGTTTCCTGAAGGAAAACATTATCAATCCAGGCTAAATCCTTATATTTCTGGTTGATTTCAATATATTGATCGTGCTTTGTTTTAAATGGACATTCTGTATATTAATTTTACTTAGCCATTTTCATATTGACAGTTTAAAACTAATGTGAACTATAAAACTGATAGATCGCAAAATAAATAATATTTAAGTTATAAGTAATGTTTTTCTGAGACTGCGTCTTGGATAGTGTTACATCCATAGATTTATAAGACAAGTCTATGGTTACATCTGAGTAAGCAAAAGATTACTCACATTCCTCCCTTGGTATACAAACAACTATTTAAGTTACTTCGGTAACTTGAAAGGCGAAATAACAAATTTTTATAGCCTTTATATTATCCTTTGGTATCAGCGTGTTTGTTTCATATTTAGAAAACAGTACGTGAATAAATACACTTACATTTTAATTAAAAGGAGCACAAACATTCACCCATACGTCGAAAGCTTATTAGCAATTCTATTTAAACTGCAGGGTTCTTCTTAATTATGTGTTTTACAGTAATTCCATCGAATACATTAGCACAACTCGCTCCGAGCTCAGCAGCTCTGTTTTCGATTGCTCGTATCAAAACGGAAGCCGAGGTAAAAATATTGTTGGTATTTAATATGAAGGGCTTTCATTGCAAAGTTATTTCTGGAATTAATTAAGCCTTTCAATTAATCTGCCCGGGAGTTTGAACACGAACAGCACCAGTAATGTGGCGGTGCTTTCGAACTACTTAACATATTAGACCGTTTAACGGATATAGATCAAAGCAGATCGCTTAGCTAAATGCGAAGGACACTCTACAATGCAGCCCGCTCAGTGCACCTCTTCAACAGCCCTTGGCAGAAGGCTTGCGCGCCCAACATGTGTACCTAATTAATTATATAGCAGGCTTTGTTTTACGAAGATAAAACGTTTCTTTGGTTCTTTGAATGCGGTGTATTTTCAAATTGGCTAATTAGATTGTTAACGTCTTTGAGGTAAAATATACAAATTAGAGAGTACTCGAGTCATCTGGTCGAGCATTGTAATTAAATTTCAAAGGCCGCGGAGATTATTTTTAGAGCGGAAATATTTCAGATCGCGGAGTGCCTTTCGGTGAATTAATTAAGCAAGAAAACTGTTACCATTAAGCTAATTGGTAAGGTGGAATATATCGAAGCCTAGCTGGAAACTTTTCTTGGCATTAAATTTATATTAATAAGAACCCGTGTGCGTTTTACATGTGTAGTGGAAAGAATTAATATATTGATAGTTTTATGGAGAGCTAGATTATATTTTTCAAAGGAGCCGGCCACCTGGCCTATCCACCGCGACTTAAAAGATCTATTGTGGCACTCCCAACCTATTTAGAGCGCTCTGTCCAGATTTGTCCTGTGAATCAGACTCCACAGCCTTGATAGGGGCTCTTACAGGTAGCTGTAAACTTTTGGTATTCCTTCCTCAGGTATTTGAGATTTCAGTCTCGTCGGGTCCTCACACTGACTTAGTACGTGCCATATTCCATGCACTGATGTTTTCACTTCCTGTTGACAGAATCTGCAAATTGTTTCTTCTGTCAGACCCATTAGACTCATGTACCTATTGACCCTACAATGACCTGTTAGTAAATCCACTATTATTCCGATGGTCTTTTTATGATAAAGAGATAAAAGTCTCGGCTATTTCTTAAGGGGGTTCAAGAAATGATAGCATCCTGTCCTTTTTGGACAGGATGGTGAAAATGTAGTGGCACTTGTTTTACTCACTGTCATAAGAAACGTAAGTGGTAATTATTACATCAGTTAATACACAATATTTAAATTTTGTCTAAAATGTTGTGTTATATTTCAAAAATTATTTAGGTAATCTTATTTAGTATTCTTCAATTATTCGTCCTTTTATAGATCTTCTGAGGTTTTTACATCTGAGTATGTAACAATAAATTAAATTGCAGCTAAGAGTAACAGAGATAAAGCACTAAAAAACAGTAGATATTGATGATTTTAATCATGCTCCATTTGGAAATGTCGACTTGTAACTCGATATTTTGTTAATCTTTGCCTTTAAGTCGAAAATTAGTTTTCGACTTACAAGTCGAAGATTAACAAAATTTCGAGTCATTCTGTCTACCTGGGGATTTGCTTCGGTAGGGTGCTGATAGACCTTCATAGAGACATTCTATCACATCTGATACTGGCAACTCTTCTACAATTCGAGAAATAGGATTTTATCTATTAGCAGTGTTGCCTTGTTTTAATGCTGTTAGTCTAGGGGATGTTGCGTCGATCTAGGGTTGGTGGTAATCATTTCCTTCGGTAACGTACCAGTATAGACTTCATAAAGAGAGCCTATATCACGTACGTTGTCCACGCCAACCCCAGGTCCGCACAACATCCTCTACAATTCGAAATTTTATAAATCTTCGACTTACAACCAAATTTATTAAGATGTAGGCATAAGCAAACCTTACACATTAGTGTGTTCACCTTCTATCGAAAGCTAGAAATAGAATAGACGACTGTAGCAAAAATGTCAGCATTTTGGTAATTCTGGGCGGGCTTCAGACATAATTGTCGAGTAAATATTCCTTGGCATCTAGAATGTTTCGATAAATTTAAGTTGGATTTAAGTCTAAGCGTTCCACGGCGCCTGATGGCAAATGGCGCGTACGCGGTTGCAGAACAAGAACTTCCTATTAAGGATGAAACGTGTCGCTGATGAGCTTTGAATTGTGGAATTATCGTCGCTGATTGTATAGAAAGGACGATGAAATAACCAAACTAAGGTTGCCTACAACGGGTCAATCAGAGTGAACTGTGTATCCTGACAATGTTACGTGACTGATAAATTTAAGATTTCGCGTATCGTATTCAATCCGTATATGCTTGTTTTTATAATACATACCAACGAACGAATATCAAGAATTATTTTTGTTCTCGTATTTGGCAACCGGGGCCTTCGTGGTTCGATGATTATAATCCCATGTAGGCAAATCAAAAGTGGGTATAATGCCACGAGAATTCTTCATAAGGAGATGTAAATTAGAAGGTTGTAAATGCGTGTAATCTCAGAATTTTATCGTTCAGTGCATCTTAATTTTAAAATTCTGTGTCCCAGAGTACTTACATATATATTTCTAACAAATACATTATACAGGGTGTTTTCTAATGATGTGGCGAAAATCCAGGAGTGTATTCTATGACTAGAATTAATGTGATTTTGTTAAATTGTTAAATACGGTCCTAAGGTCGCCGTTTTCGAGCTACAGGGTCTTCAAAATAAAAAAGAATTGATTTTTTTTAAACCGCTAGTGATATTTTTAACAAATTTGGTATCAATTCGTTGTTCGTATCATACCTACTAAGGCAATATTACTAAACATACAAAATACAGGGTGATGATAAAGTAACGCACAAAATTCATAACTTTTCAAAAAACGCCGTGACAAGTCGATTTTGTTTTTTAAAAAGACAAGTGCTGACACGAAAAATTTTGTTTTATTTGCATTTGTTTTAAAGTTGTAACGTCATCATACATTTTTTAAATTGCAACGCCCTGTATTTTAAGCAGAAATGGAATCCCCACTTTTTTCCCAGTACAATGGTACGTACCCCAAACTTCACCGCTCACTATTTCACCGCTATTTCCCATGAAGAGGGGGGCAATATTGTTAGTAGCCCTCGAACGTCAAATATCTCAGGACGGCCCCGCCTACTACTTATTGAAAACTAAAAAATACTTTAGTTTATACCAATAGTTTACATATGAAATTAAGTTTTACTAGATCCTTGAAAATCTAGTCAAGAATGACTATTCATATTTTTATTAGCTTCGAAGGATGTTAAGATACGTTTCAGGAAAATATTCAAATACGAACCGCATGCAATCAGCAGCAGACCGAGATCTGCCCGCATATTTCTAAATTTGCTAGTACTCACTGAAGGTTCAAGGAAAGCTAATTTGCTAAAACAGTAAGTACTATATTCACCATAAAAAATATGAAATTGTTCTACGTAACTTAATGTTGTCAATGAAGCATTTATAAATATTATAAATTTTGCACACAGCAAACAAATCCACACCGAAATTTTTATTTAAGTATAATAAGTAAGAAAAAAGTATTACTGTGATATTTTCACCATATTATGTTGTTATATTTTGATATAATGTTTATTGTTTTTAAATCAATAATTATTGTCGTTGTACGTTGTACGTAAAACTAAAAATAAATCAACAATTATTTAAAAAAATACTTGCAATTGCATCGTAATATGTATAGACAGTAACATTTTTTTATTTTCTGTGTATTTGTTAAAATTAAAATTCTCTCATATCTATCACAAATGTTAAAATATCGAACATAAACGTGGGTAGTATAAATATTAATTAAAATTGAAAAGTATATTAAGAGCCATCGACATTTTATTGTTTTTAAATGAATAACTAATCTGTACGTTTTTATATGTTGTAAATAACTTGTTGAGCAATATTATATGTTAAAGTGAAAATCATTTTCAAGTGTCTGAAAAACAGGAACTTTTGCCGAGTGTTAGTAGAAACAATGTTTTTGAATTTACATACGATGTAAATAATTAATGGATATAATAATTATTTGACATCGTGTACAACATCATGCACACCCTATGGGGTATATGAACAGATTTCAATAATTCACAGCTAAGTGGATTTGGGGGTCCATCTTCGAAAAATAAAGAAATATTTTTTTAGCATACGAAAATCCCACAGTAAAGACATGAAGACACAAAAATAGAAATTAAAAAACAAAACATGACACATTGCAACTTTGATTTAAATGACAGCTACTCGTATATTATCAGGCCCTGTATTATCTTTTGTTTTGCCAAGTTCATCAACAACTTGTTTGTATGAAAGTCCTTTGACACAGCGCAGCGTGGTGATAAAGGAAAAAATCATAAGTTTGTTATAAAATGATTTTTTAGAAAACACCAAATTAAGTCGGTTTTCACTTGAATAGGGGCACATTTTAAAAAACTGATATTTATATGAGGTGTCCTAAAATGAGGTACAAAAAATCTATTTTTTTTAATGGATATATATATTTGGCTAGAGCATTCTCTCATGAATACCCAATCTATATAAATGCACAGGGTGTTACTATGAATTTAGCGCAGAGCTTTATTACCACGCTGTATATGTTCTTTTTAGTGCATAATACTGCTGATACCCCGGACTCGGACCTTCTAGTTGCTCACTGTACTATAAAAAAATTAAAAATGTAATTAGAGTTCGTGTTTACTTTTTTAGAGACACCTGCGCCAAAGAAATCACTAGAAATCATTGAAAACTGAATATTTTTTTATATTAAACGATATAAAATATCTTATTTTCGCAGTTTACGCAAAACTGTTCTCAATTTATGACACCTTTTGATTTAATTGACTTATATTCCTTATTTTCAAAAAACCAAATATCCGAGATATCCTGTAAAGCTATTAAGCTATTATTATAATAATGCTTGCATTTTTTGCAAGTTACCTATTTTACTATCGTAAGTTCTCCAAAATTGGATAACCCTAGGGATCGGCGCATGGGGAATTATATCCCTGTTATAAATCCATTAGATTCTTTTTTTCTAAAGGCACTTAAGCAGATTGTTCTGTTCTTACTGCTAGCCTCCTCCTATGTGGGTCATTTAGTTCCTCCCTTTGTAATTAAGACGCCATTATCGAGTTGTCGGGTAGAACGATGAAGTTTACTCCAAGTACAATGTTGGTATAGACATATGTAAAGTAACTGAAAAATCAATATTTAATAACGATTAACACTGGAAACAACACACATGGCGTTTTGTTATGCTCCTTCTCTAAATTAATCAAAATGTATTTTTCAGTATTGAAACGGGACTCGATGTAATTAAAAATTCTAGTACAGACGTGAATTGTTGGTGGAAATGATCAAACTTTGCAGGTGCGGTGCAGCGGCGAAATTTTGTTTAAATTCATACATTTAACAATATTTCGTTATTAGTTTTCCATCGAATCTAGTCCAATATATTATCAAGAGATAGAAAAAGATGAAAAACATCCAGTCTAGAAAATGAACCCTCAGCGTTATCTGTTGAATGAAGAATCATTTGTTTATTGTTAATCACAGTTTGTTAATTTAAGGTTATGTTATGTCAATTATTTTAATTAAATACTAGTGGGTAGTCTTCGGCTTAGGAATAAATCTTTTAACAACACATGAATTGATGAAACCTGTAACTAGCATTATCGCAAATGTTGAAACTTTTTGCCGTCTTCTTCCAAAGATTTTTAAAACTGGAGTTTTAAAAATCTTTGGAAGAAGACTGTTTCTTTTGTCTTTCTTTCTCTTGTTTCTTCAAAAAACACATCGATATAACTGAAGAAAGTTGTAAATTTTTGTTCATCTTTTTGTATGTTTTTCTTCATCAAAAAGGTCTTCCAAATGACGTTTTATAAATGGAAATACAGGGAAAGGTCAAACAATCATATTACTATTAAAACTTTATACTCTTGTGGCACTGCTATAGTCACCAAAGAGAAAAAACGACACAGACATGAGTGTTTCGAAGTTTTTCGTCTTCATCAGATTAAATTAACTAAGGGAAAAGATCTCAGATGGTAGATATCTAGAAAATCTTTTTTGGGATTACACCACTTGTAAAATAATAAAAAAACAGGAAACTAGAAGTATTCAAATGAGGTGTTTTCTATTTTTTTTTTACATCGGCAATGGAAAGTAGTTGGAAAAAGAAGAGATACGTATTTCTGGAATTTTAATATTGGGTTCATTTAAGTCCATAAATTATTTTTTTATTGTGCGCGATATCTATGTGACGTCACTAAGCAAAAATTTAAAATTTGCGCCATTTTTTAGTGAATTCTAGGATATTTTTATTTGTGTGGTTGGTGTCACTGCGTGACAACTTTAGTTTTGTTTATGTTTGAATTGTTTGGTTAGGGTAAACATCATGGTAAACATGAGACATTGTTTTTAGTTTATATTTTTACCTGTGAATTGTTGTCTCTGCCTATGACTGATTACAAGTGTATTTATTAGTAATAGAAAAGCATCGTAATTTGTAAAGGTAATTTTTGAATATATTTAATCGACTTTGCAGTTATACTGTTAAGTTAAATACTAACCTTACATTTTTCATCCCTTTTATTTCTGAAAGGATCTATAGGATCTTTATCATAAAAAGGATCTATAACCGGTAAATTGTCAGACTTAGCCTCTACAAAACCTTGCACCAGGTTTAATAAAAGTTTACTTCACAAGAAAACAACAATACAACACGTCAAGTTGTCAAGCCAAACACAAACAGGAAATTTCAAATGTCAATCAGCGAAATGTCGACTGTCGTTTGTCATCGTTACAAACTGAATCTAGCCACATGTTATCAGTGTGGCCTCTTTATAGATACATATTCCCTAGTTTTCGTTTAGTGACGTCACGAATATAGAAGAAAATTTCAAAATTGAATAAAAAATTTTCTACCGATTCAATCTTAATAATTTTTATCCTAATAAATATAGAAAAAATATATTTTATAAAAATACATTTCGATTTCATTTCGATTGAAGGAAAATACCCTATTAAACATTCAAAGTATAGTATCTAGGGCAAACTATTAAAGTTTGCACCAAAAAACCACTGTATAATATGCAATAAAATAAATATTTGATGAATTAATTAAATTTCATCAGTGGTTTTTCAGTTTGACATTTGATTTAATATTGTACCGGTGGTGATCCACCGGTACAATACACCACCGGTACAATACACCGGGTCTAATTTCACATAATCTTAGACAACTTTGAAATGTATATCACATCAGATGATGACAGAAATACGAAAAAATTGAAAATTTAAATATGAAATATGAAAACAATTGAAATGTGAAACTAAAACCGAAAAATAAAATATTTATTTCTTTGTATTCAAATTTATTATTTGCTAAAAATAACCAAGTACTAGGTATAATTACCAAACCTTTCTCAAAGTGTATGTTGGTAATAAATTATTTATATTTGCATCATTGATATTGATAAATGCATAGTGGTCCTTCTCTTCTCCAGATGTTCCCTTCCTGCATCAAAATAAACAGTATCTCAGGAATTACAGAGACGCTGCCTCAACTGCACGGTCGCGATCCCCTTTGGTTGCAATTAGTGTAATTTAATCAAATAATAAAACTTAGATTATTATTGTACTGTCACGACTCACAAATAATTGCTCTGAACGTAATTCCAGCTGCATTCAGTAATTCACGCTCTATTGATAGATCATTATTTGTTAATGGACTGTTAATTGAATTTCTCTAAATGAATTTTAATAATTTTGCCCTGGACGTAACTTTCAATTAATTCCATAAAGAGAAGCTCAATTCATTAGCAACACAAAAATAGTTCCAATAATAGAAGGTGGATCACGTATGGTCATTAATGATTACAGTGGTGTATATAATATATTGCAAGGCTTAAATACGGTCCTTGATTTAGTCATATATGCCAAAAGTGTTGTTGATACTGATTTTAACATTATTATGATACTAAAAATGTAAAGTAAAGCTGAATATCTAAAATTAAATTTTACAGCATCTGATAATGAGTCTGTAATATGAATATTTGTAATAAACAAATCATTGGGGAAATAGAAAAGCAGAATAAAACTAAAAAATACCTACTATATAAGCTAGCGCGGTACGTTCGTTAACGTTGTACTTTGTACTTGTACTATCAATAGCAAATAATGAAAAAGAAAATTTTAATTAATTAATTAAGTTTATACAACCTAATGAAATTAATGTTGCAATACTTTTGGATGCAATAATAATATCTCTATGCTTCATCACCGCAATAATGACTTCAGAAGTCAGAGACGTGTGTGGTAGAAGGACATTTATATTATTATATAGCGGAACGCGAGTGCGTCTGGGAAGTCGCTTATCATGTTATAACTAATCCATATATATTAAAACGCGTCGATTCTGTCTCGCTCTAAATTCCGTCGCCGAATCCACAAAGTTTCAAAGGTATCTCCTCCGAGGGGCGATCTCGAAACGATCCCCGCGGGCCACCGTTGGTCGCCCCCGGTCTTTCTCCAATGCGTAGGGGTATTTTCGTCACGTTACCAACGCGTTTTCTCAATTTAAACGTCTTTTCAAGAAACCTCTGCAAAATTTTCGTCGATCGCCGTTCGGCGAGAGAGATACGGCTAGCACCGGCGTTTGTCCTTGGGCCTAATGGTCCCGTCACGCCCGCCGAAATACCGGCTTTTCGCGGGACTCCCTAGATCCTTTTTCTAATTTTGCGGCCTCGAGACCCGCTTCACGCGAAAGTTCCGTCCTTTCTCTAATCCTTTGAGATTTTTTTTCGAGACCGTACGTCCACTCCTTCTACGTCTATTTCGTCTTCAAAAATCTCGAGTCGCATCCATCTCAACTTCTATCTCATTTTATATGCCGATGTGAGATTACACTAACGAGGCAAGCACCTCCCACGAAAACTGTCAAATTAATTAAACTTCAGATAAGTTATTTTCCTACGAGAAATATTGTTAACGGAATCAATAGTACTGACTGCCAAATACTTCTGATTACCAAAATACTGAAGCGAAATGCTTTTCCAATTAGAAAATCGGTAAGAATTATTTTTTTAGGTTGACAGGTACAGTTTACATACTTAAACGTCTCAAGGTAAACATTTGACAATAGGCGTGGTAGCGCAACTGGACAGTCGTAGGATTCAAAACTTTTTTTTAATTTTTAATTCCAATTATTTATTAGTATTAGTATTTAGTTATTCTGTTTCATTATACGTAGCTTTTATTCTTTCTGCACGTAAAGTTTGGAATTAATTCGTTCATTTTGGCAGTCTGTTAAATTCTTCATTTTAGCTTACAAAAGTAAATATCTACAATATTTTTGATCCCATGGATAGAATTGATAATAATGTTTACTTAAAAATAAATTCTACTTTCAGTACTTAAAAAATTATGATGTTTTACCATCAACAATAGAGTACCCTTACAATTCATCAAAATATTTTAAAAAATCGTTTAATATAATTACATTATCATTCCAGATACAAAATTTCTTTAATATGTATTTCCTTTCAAATAATATTATTCTAGATACTTTTGTCACCCGAAGGGTGACCCCAGGCAGCAGGCCTGGACCCCCGATAGGGTTAGAAATGGGAACGAAAATCGCGAGAGCTATTTTCTCCCATTTCTAGTTACCATTTAATAGGGGAATAAGAAAAATCTGAAAAACCTTGTAAACTAAAGTGAACAGTTACTTACTTGTCAGCCATTTATAAAGGATGGTTGCGATTGCAGTACTACTTGTATATTAAGAACGTTACCAGTTTTGTGTGCACTAATTTAAAATAAAGCTTTGTACAGATAACTAGTTAGATTTCTGTATAATATGTTATATGTATTCAATTAAATACGCTTTTGGATAATAATGTATTAGAGAAAAATAACCTCTCTATCATCTGAAGCAAGCTAAAGATAGTCATTTCAATAAGGAATTTTAAATTGGAGATATTAAAACATATTTATAAACTAAAAGAAACACATGAATAAATGTAATTATGATTTAATTATGATATCATCTAAGAGAATATATCGCCTTGAAAACACAGCTATAAAGATAATTTAAAATAGAAATCTCAAATTTAAATGAAGAGGTAAAATATGTACAAATTATTTTCGATATGTCGCCATCAAACTAGAAGAATACTTAGTTAAATTAGTTTAGAAGTAAAAAAAGCAAATCAGATAGTCATTCTTCTCACCGCAGTGCTGCCCTACGATCCAGGAGATATTGAGTCCGTTTGGGGAATGAGAAGCGCCGAATTTATTAGAACTACTCATTTCTCACTCACAGGCAGACAGATTCGAGCCAATAAGCCTGATGTAGTTCTCCTTTACTACCAACTCAAGACAGTGTTTGATATTGTCTTGATAGAGGAGGAGAAATGGTTGAAATATCGAGACCTTCTCTTCGAACACCGCAGACTCTAACTGGAGCATACTGTGAACCTTGTGGCACTGATTATAGGAGCCCTCGGTGGAGCAAGTGATACACTGCCTTCGGACCTGAAGATCATACCGGCATGCCGAAATTCGGCAGATCTTCTAGCCGGAAGAATGAAGAAGGCATTCATTCTGGATTCATTACGGGTTCTACTCAGGGTTCGCGATTCCCGGACCCAGTAGTAATTCATCCCACGCACGTGGAGAGTAGTTGATATAACACCACTCGCGATGATAATAGTCTATTAAACTTGAGTGCCGCTGCATTTCTCGAGGTATTTCGCACAGTGTATAATAGTCCGCTTTACATTCCATATTTATTTACTAAAAAATACAATTGTTACTTTTGAATATTCGAAAGTAAACTTAATTATTTTTATGATTATTTCTACCGACTCAATGGGCGATTTTAGGTAAAGTAAAAATCAAAGTAACACACAGTAAAAAATGACAAATGGTAAAATTACTAAACGGTAATCGTAATTTGCTGCAGTGTTATTTTTAACACGAACTGGGTAGTATAATAACTAAACCTTTAGAACTCATATTACACGAACAATATACCAGCCAAGTTTGTAGAAGTACTCATAAATTGTAGTAAAATTTACAAAACCCTGTGTTAAAAATGAATCAATCCGCCATAAAAACGGAATAATTACACGGTGAATAATTAACTATTACACATTACCTTGTAAAATCTACTGTGTTAAATTACTTTTAATGTAATGTAATAATACACCGATATGTCTAACACTGCCAAGTGTGGACTATATACACACTGATGAGTGTGGATTCAGTGTTAAAATCAGTCGGATTTTTTTACTGTGCACATGGTAAAATACAGTTTTCTAAGCATATCTTTACTTGAAATTTTCACTACCACGCAAAACTCTCTCATTACTCTGAAAAATGCCAACCCCAACATTCTCCAGAAACTCCAGATATTCTTGCAACTTATTTTTAATAGTTGCGATACTAACCGCCACCGTTAAAGTCTTACAGTGATCCGAACTGTCTAGCGAGATAATTCCAGACTGCGCTGTTAATACTAATAAGCATCATTATTTTAAACGAAATGCAAAAAGCTGGGCCAAAAAACTTCGGCAATTTAATAATTGTAAATAATACGTTTGGATTTCACACTGAATTGTACACGATGTTCCTTAATAACGATAATGAATGAAGGACAAAAAAATAATGAGACTGAAAAAATTCGTTAGAGGATATTTTAAATGACGAGCGTCTGTCTTTTAAACTATAACTGCTAACGATACGTCCTTAAAAGGTACAGCCTTTCACAGAATCGTTTTAACAACTATTTTTTGTGTCTGCTTTGGATAGAGGACCTCTGCATTTATTCATATCTGCGTGTGAGTTCTGACCAATTAGAGGACCATCCGAAATCATTCGTGCAAATAAACATTCCCAATTATAATAATTCAACTGTTGGAATTTCTGTTATTACTTTTTTAAATTGTACCATTGTCTTTTAAAGATATAAGTAGAAGAAGGAAATAATAACCAAAATATCTTGGACATGTAGGCGACGCGGAGATAATTGTTAAAGATGGAAAAATATTGAACGAAACAAGAGATATGTATCAATTTGACGGATGAGTTAGTGAAGACAATAACATTAAAAAGAAATGAAAGTCGATACACCTTTCCTCGCATTTATTTTTAGCGATGCTAAATGTACATTTCGAGTAGGTACTCTGTACTCATCGTCAGTAGCTTAATACTAACAAGTTATTAATAAAATGACCTAATTTATATACAAGTACGGGTAGTATTCACTTGGATGGTATTTATTTAGGTATCGTTTCTATGCAGGTGTAACGTTATAATTTGGAAATAAATTCTGATTATTTATATGATAGGAGTGTTCTTTGAATCTAGTTAAAACATTTCTTTTTGTTTGGCCAATATACACCTTACTACAGTTGGTGCAGTTTATTTTGTATACACCCGATTTTTGTAGTGGATCATCTTTCTGAAAGGTGGTGATTAGTTGCGATTTTACTGTAACTTAATACTGCAATAAATTTTAATATTTGTTCAATAAATTTAATATAAATCTTGCTTTTAAAAATAAAGTTACAGTAAAATCGCAACTAGGCACCACCTTTCAGAAAGATAGTCCACTGCAAAAAAGGGGTTTTATACAAAATAAACTGAAGCAACTGAAGTAAGGTGTATATAGGCCAAACAAAAAGAATTGTTCTAACTAGATTCAAGGAACACTCCTATCATATAAATAATCAGAACAGAAAAATCTTCCTTAGACTCACACAATTATGAAACGAGTCACAAATTCAGTATAAATAACACCTCTTTAGTAAAAGCAAGCAGTTCCTACAATCTAGATATCTTAGAAGCCATACAGATGGAAAAGTACAAAAATTCTTTATTAAATTTTGATTTGCGTCCGTTGTCTAATAGTCTTTTAGATTTAATACCCTGTATAGTGAAATAAGGAAATATAATAGTACTTACAAAGTAAAAAAACTCTTAGGTATTCCCAAATTATAACGTTACTACCTGCATAGAAAGGATACCTATAGGTATAGAAAGGATAAATAAGTATTATCCAAATAAATACTACGTATACTTGTATATAAATTTGGCCATTTTATTAAAAACGTGTTAGTATTAGGCTACCGACGATGAGTACATAGTATTCGATATGTTCTTAAATTATATTACTCTGCTAAATGTACCCTGCTAAAAATAAATGTGAAGAAAGGTGTATCGACTTTCATTTCTTTTTAATAAGAGATATATAATTTCATCAGTGATAAACATTCTCTCACTGAACGGTACTACATTGTCAATGAGACTCTTTATTATTGTTCTTTGCTGAATATCTGTAAACAAATATGCAACATTGTTTAAACTTTCTAGTGGAATACTATGGAAGGGGATGGCGAAAACAACTATTCCACTGGCAATGTGCCCCGACTGGCATTGCATTACTTGGGCATTTAAACGTAATAATACGTAAACACAAACATGTACAGAACATGTACATAACAATAAATGCCGGAACGTGGTATAGTTCTCTATATCTGGAAGTTTCTCAGTTATCCTGATATTCCATTGAAAATGAACCAGTCTGTACGATTCGCAGAAAAATTACAAGTCCACCCAGTTAGCGATTTATATCAATCAGTTCTTTCCCAATAACTGTAATCATCAATTCACTGAAAATAGCTAACCGTCTGATACCAGACGAGTTCTTATTACTTGACAATCAATCTCTTTTACTTAACCACTATTTAATCATACTGTTGTATAACTAGCCGTATAAAAATAAAATACTAATGAAAACAGAGGTTCCTACAAACTACAACAAAAACTAATTCAATTAATTCCTAAATTCTGTTCCATTAATTGAAATAATCAAGCTGAACAAACAAATATTAATTTTTACTCCACAGTATCGTCTGTTGAGCCAGTGTATCGGGGGAAGGTTTCATTAACAGAGTACACTTATTCTAATTGAAAATTTATTTTTTTAATTAACTCAGTTGTTAATGTGGATAACAAAACAAATTTGATCATCTACCTTTGCAAACAGTTCTTCGCCTTGGATTTAATATTAATAGAACGGATCAAGATATTTTACACACCTGCGAAGTTATGAGTAATTAATTATCTTCTGTGTGATTAATTGATTATTTCCCTTCTGATAATGTAAAGCTGATCAGAGGCGTATTTTTCCGATGAGCTATATCGAAAATTGTTATGACTGAATAATATACAGGGTGTTAGTTAAACACGCGGCAAAAATTTAAGAGGTTATTTCTTGGTTGTTCTAAAGATATTTTATCCTTTGATGATTTTTGAAAAAGCGCTTTGTTGCGAAGATCGGGCGAAAAAATTTTTCAACAAATAACAATTTATTACTAAAAATTACATGTAACATTTGTGAACCTACAAGAATTGTTCAAAATGGCTACCTCCAGCTCGGATGCAACCATCCAATCTTCTCCTCATAGACTCCCGAACTCTTTCAAAAACACCAGGGTCGTTTCTTATTGAATTGCACCCAGCAATTATCCGATCTCTTAAATCGTCCACATCTTCCACTGGCCTAGTATAAACTAATGACTTTAGATGGCCCCATAGGAAATAATCCACCTCGACCAATCCAGCGATCTGTGTATGTTGCTGTTAAAAACTCTCGAGCAACTACACTAAAATGAGGTGGTGCACCATCATGCATAAACCACATTGCCTTTCTTGTAGCCAATGGTACATCCTCCAAAAACTGAGGTAGCGTTTGTTCCAAAAAGTTGCGGTATACTTCGCCGGTATAAGTGTTCCTGCTAGAAATACCGGTCCAATTAGCCAGTCACCCACAATTCCAACCCAAACGTTCAACGAGAACTGATGTTGAAACCGATCTTCACAAATCTCATGTGGATTTTCGTCAGCCTACACATGGTTATTGTGGAAATTCATTCCTGTTATTGCATTGCGCGAGAAACTGGCTTCATCGGTAAAAAGAATCAGCGTAAGTAGTTGAGGGATTTCAACCAATGTGTGCAAAAGCCATTGGCAAAATGCAATACGTGGAGCAAAATCCGCAGGAAGCAGTGCCTGAACGCGTTGAATGTGGTATGGGTACAACAAATTATCACTCAGAATTACCTGGATCTTCTTCTATCATGTCCAGCACATTTTCTTCTACGTCTACCTTGGCCTTACTGGTCCTCCACTTCGCTTCAATGTTCCCGTTTCTCGAAGACGTTGATGAATACTCTGAAAGATTTTTCTATCGGGAGCAATGTGGTTAGGAAATCGTTCAATGTACAGTCGCCTAGCTTCTAATGCATTGCCACCAGCAAGTCCATAAATAAAATGCATGTCAGCCATCTCGGCATTCGTATAGCGAGTCATGATAGAGGACTTCACTAACAACCGTTTACACGTCAACTAGCCAAACGTCAATCAATCTTAAAAAAATGCGACACATACAAACTACAAAAACACAACATACAAAAACATACAAAATAATCACTCCGAAGTATCACGGGATGTTGGTAAGAAAAAACAACTCCTTTTTCTTACATGTCTTTTACTTGATACGTCCAGTGTAGTACGCCATACTTTTATTTCACCTACATTAATAATGTGAAAAATTCCAAAATTGGATTTGTTGAAAATTTTTTTCGCCGTATATCTTCGCAACAAAGAGCTGTTTCAAAAATCATCAAAGGATAAAATATCCTTAGAAGAGTCCAAGGAATACACTCTTGAATTTTTGCCGCATGTTTAACTAACACCCTGTATATATACTATAAGGTACTCTACAATATTAATACAAAACAATATTTATGAAATTCTTATCTAAATGTGGGTGGTGATTTCGATAGACTTCTCTGCTTAACCTGAATAAAGGGCGCCACTGGTTTGATTTTATTGGCACACAAACCAAAGAAACCAGAAAAAACTTATACGTTTTATTACAAAATTATAGATAAAAAGAACAATTTACAAAAAGCTAAATACTTTGCATTTATTATGTTAGCAAAATCTTACAATTACTTACAGTCGTATTGTTCATAAATTAAAACGGTATCAACGAGAAAATATTGATAGAGATATTATTTAGGTACATGAAGTAACCAAATACAAATGAGGGATATATCTGACTTCAATAACAGAAATACAAATAATGCAATATTTCTGCAAATTTAGCTGCAGAAAACATTAATCATTTATAAACGTTCACTTCTGGTAGTAACGAAAGCTTATATATCTCGTTGAAAATATATGAACACTTACTTTCACTTATTCCCTTCATGGGATTTGCAAAATTTAGCTCCCTATGACCCACACTACCTCCCGCTGAGTAGTCGGGTTAAACCTCTAAAAGTTGTCGAAAACAAAAGCACGCGGAGATATTTTTACAGTTAATGCCCAGCTAGCACGTTTTCTAATATCCGAATAACTCCATGTATTTTAATTGTTAAGCTGTTAAGCCTCCGAAATTCGACTTCAGAATAAAGGGAACAGTATTTATTTTTCTCGACGGCTAAAGCAGATTAGATGGTATTGTTTTAAATTTGGAACCCGCACGAACGCTTGGATGGATAACAAGATTATGGGGTTTTATAGAATAACATGCATGTGTATGTGTATTTTGAACTAGTATGAAGGTTCCCGTAACTTCGCGACTTGAATCTAATGGTTGAGATATTAATATACATATTAAGCCTGTTCCTGCAGCAATCACCAACTAGTCAGAAGGATTGTGATTGGTTGAAAACAATTTGCTGACTGATTTGACATGATTTGATTGTATCTGACTAGTTTGTGATTCCTGGAGGAACAGAGCTATAGTGTTTCAAAATTATATAGAGGGACTAATTCACAGCATATCATTATGGAGCTGTTCGACGACTGAAGTAGCAAAGGATCGTGATTAGTAGGTATAGGGCCACTTGGGTCAGCCAGCCCCGGATAGAAGCAGTCTCAAATGTCCCTATACGACCGCAAACCGGTTTACAGGAATTGAAAGCAGTTTAACCGGTTAAAACCGATATTGAAAGTAGTGTAACCGGTTACATACTGGTTCAATGCCAGTTTTAACCGGTTAAACTACTTTCAATACCGGTTTTAACCGGTTAAACTGCTTTCAAAGCAGTTAAACCGGTTAAACTGCTTTGAAAGCAGTTTAACCGGTTAAATACCGGTTCAATGCCGGTTTTTAACCGATTAAACTGCTTTCAATACCGGTTTTAACCGGTTAAACTGCTTTCAACACCGGTTTCCTGTAAACCGTTATGCGGTCGGCTGGGGACTGGTTCTGTCTGGGGCTAGCTGGCCCAAGTGGCTCTATGTCTACTGTGATTCCATAGACGTGTATGGCGATGTGTATGTATGGCGATTCCATAGTTGGTGTCGAATTTAAAAAAATATAAAAAAATAACTAAAATACTTACTGAGGTCTACTAAAATTAGATCTTTTACAATTACCAGAAAGTCCAATAGTTCCAGAACGTAGCAACCGTAAAAACAATGTAATAAATGACGTCGTCGTCGTCGTCGTCGCCGTCGCAATTGATCATCAAATGTAAGTTGTTTACAATGAACACGCTTTCTTCGCCACTTCCATGAAAAGTGGGATGTTGTCGATATATAAGCATTCTAGCCAATCACGTTGCTTATTTTTTAAAATACACCAATCACATTGCGCCTCATATAGAGTGCATGATATTATAGTCAAGATCAATGTTCGTGGGGAACAGCACATTAAATTTCTATATGCAATAATTTTACTGGGTCAAGATATATTGCTGTGACGTATGAAGATCCACGTTCTTTTTTTTTGTGAAGATACACCTTAGAAGCTCGAAAAATCGAAGTACATTTAAGTATAATTTACCTTTGAGGTTAAGGTGCCTATTTTGTTCGAATAAGGGTCCAGATTTAAAAAATAAAAGTGATCTTAAGTCGAAATTAAAACATTTACTTTCCACAATTTTTTATTTTTACTGAAATATCTGTCTAGTGGGCATATTGGATACCTAAAAACCAAACTAACAAAACAAAGTAAAGAACTTAGAAGAGTTAACATTTGATACATAAATATTCACTTTCTTTCGACTAAAAATTTACAAGTATCTATAGATATTTTCTAGATATTTAGCTGAAAGCAACCCGATTAATTTCTGTCAATAATCTTTCTGCTACTTTGATCATTAAAAACGAATTAAATTTACACCATTAAAAATAAACTATTATAGAAACATTAAAATGCATATGGTTCATATTTAAATAAAAGTAAATGTTAATCAAGCAGCTCTTTCATATAAAACTGGTAGAATTTCCATATTAGCTGAAACCTATTGGCCTGGGGAGAGATTCAATTTAAAGCTAGAATTTATGATTAAAGTTAGAATGACTTTGTTCAAAATCACTTCCGCCAAATTGTGCGCATTCTCTTTATTCAACTATATCCCCATTTAATCCGTTTTAATGTTATTGGTTAAATTTCTAGTAAATTTACAAGTAATGCTTTAACATGTCCGGAATATTTGGGAGCTCTGAAACTAAAATTACACCAATTATCTCTAAGAACATGAAAAACAATTTACATAGAGATAAGTAATGTAGATAATTTTCAACAAACGCGTGTTCTAGGGTTTTTAACCAGTAGTGTGGATTTTTAATAAAGTTGTGTATACAGTGTGGCCATTTTGGTGATGCAAATATTGGTATCTGGGAAACTATAAGATATAGGAAAATGGTTTAATGGGGAAAGTTTTAGATAGTTCTGTTGCACGCTTGGAGACCGGTCCTAGCTCTTCTGGTTTTTTAGTTAGTTTTAAAAAAAGTAAATGTGGCTTTTTCGAAAATCGTCTGTAACTTTTTTACTTAGAGAAATTTTTAAAATCTGAGCACACTTTTCACAGCTGTTTTTTTTGAGGAATTTCATTCATTACGACGTTTTGTTTGCGAGAAACCATAATCAACTTTCTTTTTTCTTATGGGTGCCGCATTGAATTTTAAGCAGAGCAAATATAGCATTTTTCCGCTTTTCAATGATATAATATGAGTAAGAAACCTCAACCTCAAAAATCAAGGTTTTAATATTTTTTTATAAATCTGGCAACACCGCATAATTTTTCGAAACTATTATAGAATAGTCTAAAATTTTTGTAAAAGCGTATCATTGTTGACATGGCATTGAGTGAAAAAATTATATTAATGGTCACATGTTTACGAAGAAAAGCCTCATTAGTAGTATATGAATCTCCATAACGATAATAATATTTTCATTTGTTACAAACTGCTTGTCATTTGAACAATAATTGCTAATCATAGAGTTAATTGTTAACAGTTAGAGTGACCTTCTTTTGGTCTTTGCTACTATCCGTCTGATATTTATTGTCAAATTGACAGACAGATCGCCCTGCCTTTAAAAAAATACCAAAAGAGGGCACGTGTGTTTCTCACCACTATTAACATATGATTTAATTGGTTCATAGTTTCTTTTGGGATTACACCACCTGTAAAATGAAAAAATAAAATACACCACTCAAAAGAAACTATGAATCATGAAAACGCACCACACATAAGGTAGAGACATTATGATTTAATTGGTTTTACCTAGCTATCAGGATATGAAAAAACTGATAAATTAGTTCAAACTGGACCTTGTTAGAAACCTGAAACCTTTATATAATTTGCAAACAGGCAGTCAACGAAGCTCTAAGCAAACGGGGGACGTTCGACTTTCTCTAAAGCTTCTTCTAAGACTTCAAAGAAAGGTGAAGAATAGGAGTGGTAGGTAGGTTTAAAAATGCTTGAAGGACTACTTGACTACTACATTTATTGCTCACGAAAGAATTTCAACTAAAGGGACTAGACACAGCTTGCTAGTAGTCTACTTCATATATTTTCAACTTGCCTACAACTGTTACTACTACTACTAGGAATAATGCACACCTATTTGGAACATCCTTTATATAAGTATAGGATTAAGGCCAGTCACAGTGAAAAATATTATGCCTTTTCAGTGTATCAATTTGCATTTTTAGTTAGACAAAAATTCCTAATAGAAAAATTTTCAATATTAAGATCCATTAAGGTCTATACAGCTTTATTCAGAACCCATGTAAACAACTTTGAGGATATGTGCATCCTTAAATAAGAAATCGATATCACCAAAAAAATTGTAATAAAAGTAATTAGGATTTCCCGTAAACAATGTTTAAAGTTATACCATTATAAAGGACTACGTAGCTGGGCAACTGTACTTTAACGACCTGATATATCACATTCCTCCAAAAAACAGTAAACAACAGTTTTTGTACCTGGCGAACGCCTGGCGAATACAGTTGGAGTGGGGATAATATCTCTTATTGTCTATGCAGTCATCAGTCTTTCTGTGTCGCTGTCTCTGTCCGGGTGTTTTACTTATCGAGTGTTAAACTGTAAAATTTTCAAAATGGCTCATGTATATAGTAATGCCGAGTTAATGGACATGATTATTATTTATGGCGAAGTTGGACAAAATTCATTGGCAGCTTCGCGCTTGTATGCGGAACGATTTCCCAATCGACACACCGACACATCGACAGTTAGGTTTTGTGAGTGGTTGTTGCAGCAAAATGCTGAAAATCCCCAATTTACTTAATAATTTGCGTTTACAAGATCAGCAACCAGGAGGAACATTCGGTTTAGTGCGGCAAAATTGGATAAGGGCGTGCCCAAAAGTGTGTACAAGTCAAGGAGTATTATTTCGAACAGCTTTTGTAACAAGGTATGTGCAAATTTTTTATAAATTTCATGTTTCTAATACCTAGTAATCAAGTAGCGCAGTTCTAAAAATTAGTGTAACAAAATTTTATTCATTTTAAAGACACGTCACTTTGGTCAGATCTATCTATCTTTAAGTTTATTTTAAAGTAAAAACGCTGCAAATCTATTTTGCGCCGGGCGCGCCGGTTTCTTTCGTGCTAGCTAGTTTGCATTGTCAGTCCCAAGGTCACTCCATTACAGTGGACCAGTATCCAGCGGCGTGCAATGAAAAATTTTTAAATAGTTTTCAGACCCCGCCAAAATAATTTCTTTTTGTACTACCACATTTCTACATGTATGTTGAACATCCCCAAATTTTATTTTCGATAGGTTCTGAATAACCCTGTATATGATTCAATTTCATTTTCTCTATCTTATTCTTTAATTTCCAATTCATTTTTCGTGGACGAAAATTTATTCAATAATTGTTAAATTTCACCGACATAACTAGATTTTGTGTCAATTTTAAATGTTTTAATTGTTAAAGCACTCCACAGTTCTAGTTCTCAGTTTGCTCATTATTTTGATTATTTGAGTTGAGATCACTTTCAGGACTCCTACTCAGCAGGTGAATAAATATAGCTCATTAGCAAGATAATTGGATATATTTTAATTAGCCTAAATAATTAAGGAACTTTGCGTAGGGGATAGATTTATTGTAGATTATTAGCTTAACACGGTATTTACTTTGGAATAATGGTGGGACTACCTACGCACACATTCGTATAAACTTTTACTGCTAACAATGAGCGTATCTGTATGAAAATGTACATCTTGACCATATACAACATTGGCTTTTACAGAAAAAAACGTGTTTGATGATATTATAGGTACATCTGTCGGTAATGGGTGTTTTATATAAAATTGAGACTATCGTTATGGTTTTTCAAAATGTCTATAATTTTTAAAGGCATGTTTTACAACAGTTGTATGTAGTTTTCACAAATTTTATGAGTAGTGACAGTGTATGATGGTATACCTTTCAAGTCAGTTGTTTTTGTGTGTTGAAAAAATAATTATGCATCAAATAAAAAAGGTATGAACACAATTTTACTTTGTTGGTTAATAAGTTTTACTTTAAGCAAGTCCAAGTGTTCTCAAAAATGAAAATCGTTTTTATTATCAAGTATGAAGTCATTATTTTCATAACCATCTTCATTTCATACCAAATGTAATTATTACCATCAGGTCTACACTTGATATCGCTTTACACACTTCAAGGGTTTTGTTGAAACAGTAATATTCTGTATGAAATGTATGCTAATTAAAATAATGACCAGAAATAATTTACTATAGCAAATAGAGGTCATAGAGAAAATTAGAGAAGATTAGATCGAAATAGAGAAGATGGAATGTATGATAAAATAATTAGGAAGAGTTTTTAACCAACCAGACTCCTTCCTGGGCGGCTTGAATTTAATGACAGGTTTTTGTTCGTAACTTTATTTTGAGGTTAAATTGAAAATTGTTTTTTTATAGCAAAATTGAAAAAATAAAAACTGGACAAAGACACATACTACCAATTATACATTATTTTTACGTTCTATAATACACTTAAAAGTAATTGGACACGATTGGTAACAGAGCTTTGAGGATATTGGCAGCTATTTTTTTTGTACCTATAACATCTCAACTATATTTTGCAATAGTTGTGCGTGCATTGCGCTGCTTGTAATTTGTCGCTTTTCTATAGTGATTGATTTAAGGTCAACAACTATTTCAACAACCCCTCTCAATAAGACGTACTTCAAATAATTCATTATTTACTTCAACTATAGGGGATTCCTCGATACAGAAGTGTTCTTTTATTGAATGGGGCAGTAAAAGTGTCTTGGCCAGACTCTAATTAACTCTGTAAGACTAGGAAAACTAGCCCGGTACTAGTTTCTACATTGTGTATTTAGTTGCGGTGATTGAACCAAATTGCAATAATCAAAGTAACTAAGTAGGTTTCACAGTTTTAAAGTAATATGATTTATTGATCTTTCTCAATATATTGGTGGTATAACTTCTTTGCTGCGTATACAGGGTATCCCTATATTACTGTGTAATATTTTACCCATGTGTTCTATGGTTAAAAAGGCGACTTTTTCTTCATATAAACATGGGTCAAAAATGCTTCCTAAGACGGCTACAGCCCCTCAAAGGGGGCATCCTAGTGCCGATTTTTTCTAAATAACTCTGAAACCAGTTGAGATAAATTTATCAAATTTGGTATCCTGCCTTATAATATGCTGAATCCGCTGTTGTAAATAAAATTTCAAAGTTTTATCACATACGTAAGAGTGTGCTTGTATTAGCAAGACTGGCCACTATTGAGAATTTTTGTATGTACCAATCTAGCAGGAAATCAAAGGAAAGGGTAAAATTGATCTAGGATACAACTTTTATTCGTTTTTAAAATATAGGAAGATATATATTTTTCCATATTCACTAGAATATTTTTTAATTTACTAATCAGCCTATTTCGACAAATAACTTACTGAGAAACTTTTAAACTTACGAAGAGACGTGATGGCAGCTATCTAGGATGCAAAAAGTTGAAGCAGACGCAATCTCGTGGAATAGGAAGAAATAACTGTTTTAAAAACCAAAACCACTGTCTTCACAGAGACGAATTAAGTCACCTGCGTAATAACCCTGATCTACCTGGCAATGTCGAAGGTAAATAAACCTATCGTCTTGTGGAATTCAGATTATCTATAGTTACACACTATCACAGTAACTTTGTATCTGTTTTTAGTATTGAAAATACTTCTAGGAGCGTATATATGGGAGCCGTCTCTTAAAATATTAATGCTTAGCGGCTTGCAAAAGCGAGCGACCTCGACATGGACACGTACTCATATGGAGACGACCTAGCCTAGCTGTGTTGTTATAAATCAGCAGTCTATTTTTATTGTTTATGCTTGGGTTACATCATTCCTTGACCACAGTGATTTATGAACTGATGTTGAATGTAAAATAAACGTTTGGTATTTACTGATCATTGTAATCGTATGAACTATTGTTATTTTATTAATTTAGACTAACATATATACAGGGTGTGCTAATATACAGGGCGAACCAATTCTGACTGTGTGTACAGGGATCTCGGAAACTAGAAGAGATACAGAAATGGTTAAATGAGCAAAGTAGTGCAAAATTTATGCCCGTCAATAATCCGCTGAGAAAACAATTGAATTTCGCACCGTCTAGATTTTATTTAATAGTGTTTTGTTTCTTGATAAATCATGGCCAACCCAAAAAATTTCTTTGAAATCTGCTTTGGATATACATGCTGTAATTCATATTTCGGTTTTAGCTACATTTTTATTTTTTTAATACATATTTGCTTGTGTTCCTTTAGGATTAGAGATATAATATGCCTCATTTATATCCATTATGCCTTTTTCTATTATTCTGATGCCTACTTTCATAGCCTATCGACGATTTTGTCCTTGAAAATAATATTTTGCGTTACTAAGGCTACATCGTAGATTAGAAATATGGCATGTGCTATATCAAAGTAATCAGAAAAATCGCTAAATTTAAAAATGCAAAAATCCAATATGGCGTCCATTAGAAAAATAAAGCTGCTAGCATTTTCTCGAAAAGTATGTATCATAGCAAAAATCTAACTACGCCACTGGAATCCCCGTAAAAGCTGCCCCAATTGGCCTTTGAATTTTTGATTAGTTTTAACTTCAACTCGAGCTACACATTTGAAAATTCAAATTTCGGCCATCGATGATATGAAACAAACTGGCTTCGAAAATTAAACAGAGTAGTACTAAATTAGAACTCTATAATAAAGTCAACAGCTAGAAATTGTATTACGCTTTAGAAAATAATGAAAAGTGTATAAAGCTCCTTTATAAATCCGCATAATTTTGATGCAAAACTTCCTCAAACACGTAATTTTACAAGTATTTCTAACATGTTGATAATGACTATTTGCAGATGGCTAATTAAGGAAATACCTCCCTTGCCGGCGTATATATTGTTAATTAGAACAAATAATAATATTTGACGATCTCGACTTAATAACAAGTTCCGTCGGCGAAGTTTCCGGTTTGTATCCATTATATCAGCCTCCCATAGCTATAAGTATTCAATAACTCGACAGCCAAATGTAAATTTACACAAGTAATGTAAACATCACACCGAGCTATTACTGGGAGTTGTGTTTATAATTAGGCAGTGACAATATTTCCCCAAAACGGAGTTCGCTAATTCTAAGCAAACAGAGCTGGCTATAGAAAGGCGTCACAAATAAGTATGGAGGCAGTATGAGAAGGCAAAATCCGAAGTCTTTCGTACTTTTGCGTTGTACAACGAGGGTAGGCAATTATTTCTGACGAAGGGCAGGGCTGATTTTTTTAATAACAATGGGAATCATTTGAAATAGGGAACCTATTACATTGTAATAAAGTTTTGTAATAATAAAACATATACATGGCGATCAGGTTTAATCTTCATAACTTCAGGAATCGATAGATAGAATATCTTAAAATAATGTTCAATCATGATATAAACTTATTTCCCAAATTGCTTAGTTTTGGAGATAGAGGGCGTTGAAATAGGAAATTTTTCCCACTTTTCCCTCATAACTTTTGAACTACCGATCGAAGTCAAATTCGGAACACAAACACTCCTTATAGGCTTCTTAAGTTTGAACCACCCATCTATCTTAGAAGTGTATTTTGTGTACTACCCCCCTCTTACTTTATTTCAAAACTTCAACAAAAGAATTAATACCAATGGAACAGCTGCACACTGAATTAGGCTTTTGCCTGATTCATTTTGAAACTTTTTCGTCTCTTGCTTTTTTTGACATTTGCTTTGTTTCTGATATATTCAATGAAATTCTTGACAGTGTATCGCCACAGCTGTGTAAATTTCATTTAACGTTTCAGCAAGCCATGAAAAATACCAAGTACTTCTAAATATCAAGCCGTGATACTCAAGAGGTTCTCTGAAATAAGACATTAATTGTATGTTCTTAAATATTGAAAAGGCAAGAACATCTCAGCCTAGTTTTTAGGGGAATTTTCCAGGTATAGGGTCAGTTGTAAACGAAGCCGCAATTCCCCCCCCCCCCCATTTTGGGACGTGGATAATAAGGATTTTAAGGATTAGTTACTAAGTATTATTTTCATTGGACAGCGTGACAGAAACATCTCGTGGTTCGCAGCACTAGACAGAGGAGAGGAACGTAGTTAAACAACCAATGGGATTCGTGTATTTGAATTTTCAAGCGAAGAAAACTTTACTTCGAAAGTTTGCTAGAAAAGCACCTGTCTCTCTCGGCGCGGATTCAGAACTGATTTTGGTATTTGGGGCTTTTCTTCATAATATGAGGGCAAACCACCATGGGGGTGGGGGTAAAGTACGTTTCTCGGGCTTGGAGATAGATACCGTTAGTAGGTTTATATAAAGTTCAATCATATTCAGTGTTCATTAGTTTTATATCCGATTTTCAGTGATTTAACGACTAATTCAGTAATTTGTAAATTATCTTTTGTTTAAGTTTTTCAATTCTATTTTATTTGCTATTATAAACCCTCGCCTAAAGTGAAGTGTTTTCTGTAAAACATGTACATCCTCCTAACTACCCTCTCAGTGATAGAATATAAAGAGTATCCCAGGATTACATACATACATCTAAGCTCAGGATAAAAAAAACTCACTGTAAGTCCAGAAATATTTTTTGTACGTAGATCAAAGCATATCTCGAACAAAGCGACAGAAAAATTAGGTTTACTTTCGACATAAATAAATAAATAATTAAGTTTTGTGAAGCCTATATAGTACAACGGGCAGCCTGTTACAACATTATTTTAATCTAGTAGTGGTGAAAAACACACCGTTGTGCCCTCTTTGGGTCTTTGCTACTATCTGTCTGACAAATATTATCAAATTGACAGACAGATAACACAATAAGCGCCAAATCGGTCAGTATCTGGTGGTCGATTTCTATGAAAGATGTAGCGACTCATATGGAGATGCCGAAGTAATGCATGCCAGTCGGGGCACATTGCCGTGGAGTAGTTGTTTTCCGCATCTTCAAATAAATTATTTTAAGCTATATCAATATTAAACCTGAATCACCCTGTATATGTAACTGTTTGTATTTCTCATCGAGTGTAGTGTAACAATAATTGAATTACGTCTTTATTTATATATAGTGTGGAAAAAGAACAAGAAAAGGCGAGCGAAAACGCTCTAAAAGGTCAAATGGTATTTTAAATTTACGGTCTTTTGAAATATGGTAGTTTTATGTACAATTGCGAACCGCTATTTGTTCGATACAGTGAAAGAGCAAATTTTTCATTATTGTAGAATAAAAACTTAAATTGTATAAAGAAAGTTTGGAGAAAAGTGAAAATAAAGTTTTAATCGTGAAAATTTATTTATTTATAAACAAATCAATACAAAATAAATATTTGCTTAACTAAACTGGTGTTGAAACTGTTGCCCTTCAACTATTTGTTACGAATTGCATCGAAGTTAAAATTAGTATTTCTTGTTACCTATAAAGAAATATACACATGGGGTAAACAACTACTGTGCGTGATATATGCAGACATCCCCCACTATTATTTGCAAGGGCATATCCTGTACAACCTCAACTTATTGTTTTTTGATATAGTTTTCTTTTTAATATCATTATCTACCTTACTTTAAATATGAAGATATTAAATAAATCTCTGCTTAATCTCTTAAATAAATTAATATTACATTTATAAATCTAATTTATCATTCCATATATCAGAATTATTGTAATCTATTAATTAAATAAGTATTTAATATGAACATACCATACATTAGCTCCTTGCGACAAAGACAAAAATGTGGTGCGCATATCAAAAGATTAGGGCAACACCTGATGTAGCCTTGGAAGATTTACTATTTTAGTAATTCTTCCGACTTGTAACATTTGTTATACTCATTTTATTTAAGCTAAATAACATTTTTATTAACATCGCATTTGCAACTGTAACATCCAGAGCCTCCTACAACCTTCTGAATTATTAAAAACCAGAAAATTACTCCAGCAGCATTTTCCTAACTCGGCCCCCAAATGAATACAAGCAGGTACAAGTCGATATGGGGGCAATCCACCCTAGCACCAACCCCCGTGAGACGAATTTCTTTAAATGATAAAATATATATTGGTGCATGAACGACAAGGTTTAAAAATTCATACGTACATGACCGCTTGTGTATGTATCTTGCTTGTGACATGACATCATGTAGAATTGAGAACGAATACATGAATACATACATGACAAGTCGTCGTAACGCGCATCTTTTTAGGGGGCCGTATGGAATTATCAATTATTTTGTATGCGCCACAAATGTCACTAGTGATTCAATTAAACTGATCATGGTCCACTGTGAAATTGTAATTATATGGAGTGTTTTGAAATAATGGAGGGAAAAAAGTGGGAAAAAGAATCCATTATTTCAGAATAATGGATTCTGAAATAATGGAGGGGAAAAAGAAGGTTTAAAGGCATATGCAACACGTCCATGCGATTCTAATTTTAAACATCCATAGTATAATTTATTAAAAGTGGAAACATAATTTTCAGGGGCAATAATTATTATACATCTTGTTCTCTTGTTAATAATTTAATAACTAATTTAAGTAATTTTACCTGTGTTTAATATAAAATTGCATTATGTAATAAGACAAATAAACCAATAAATATTTACTTGAATACAGATACAATATCGGTTGTTGAAAAACATTGAGTAGCTTTTGAAACTCAACTCTTGATTTAACGTTTTCTCTCCTCATTATAATGTGAAGCCATGCATGTGGGCCTGCTTCTTGCTGCATCGGGAAATGTCCAAATAAAAATAACAATAAATTGAGAATAAATAGGTGGATGGAATAGCCGATACAGAATAACGAGGCCCGTGAATTGGGTTCCCTCAAGTGGAAGTTTACATCATTCTACATTTCCAAAAGGCACATTTAAACGAACTGGCCCTCGAACGGATCACGATGGACGTTGTTGTTATGCCGTCTAGTCGACGACGGTAATGGTCAAGAGGACGTTCTCCGTACTTGCCGGATGCATATTTACAAATATCCTCTAATAATAAGTAGGTATGTTAGGAAAAATGAGTTTCTAGATTTCAAGTTTTCTACAGCAGATGTTTGGTTTAGTTGTAGATATATAATGCAGGACCAACGGATCTTCTCCCACATCATCAAGCATATTCGTATTAGCTACGATAAAGACTATTTAAAATCAGATATACGTCTGGCAAAAAAATTAATAAAAAAACACTGTGAGTACAGTCTATGCCAGAATTAAGCAAAGTGGAATGACCTCGCCGATCTGGTAAAATGCGGTGATGCATGGGCGTGCGTATTCTGCTTTACCATTGGGCACATTTCAGTTAATATATACTCGTATACTATTCTATAGAATACTTCTAGTATATGCACTTCCACTTTTTTAACTAACACAAATAAGTATAAACACTGACACAAAGAATGAATACACTGATAATTTTACCACAAATTTTTACCGTTAAGAAACGCCCGCGAAATAACCCAACATCGCGCCACTGTTTCCCTACTACCTTGAGCGCAGTCGCTAGTTGGTTCCTGATTCGACCAATCAACGTCGTTGAAGCTCAGAGAAAAGAAAGAGTAAATGCAAGAATATGTATATTAAATAAAGATGAACAGCTTGTCGTCAACTTTACGACTTTCGCAGTTGCCACATAGTCGGAAATTCCTTGATATTATCACCGAACATAAACAAAGTCTTTGTATACGTTCGGTGATATTATTAAGTAAAAGACAAATTAAACATTGTGTTTGCTTTAATAAAGTACAATAAGGATAAGGGACATTAAAGACAAGTAAAAAATAAGTAAATAAGGTAATTAATACGTTTCCTGTTTTAAATAAGAATATTTTAGAAATAAATGTGACAACACAGATCTACTCTTTTTCCGGTCATTCCACTTTGCTTAATTCTGGCATAGACTTTAGATGTTGATTGATTTTTAGCTCTCAAGTTTGAATTAAAGATTAATTGAACTGTTATTTTATAGATCAGGAGGAACTCCTGATGAAGAAGAAATGCAAGCATAATCTTAATCCTTCAATGACGGATCAGCGGTTCTAAAAGATTTTTAATATGTAAATAAAGTAAGTAGGTAGGTTTGATGTTACACAAATGAATCTATCCTAGTGGAATGCTTTTCAAGTATGAATATTTCAGGGTATAACAAATGAAGAGTCTGTTTCAGATTTTTTAAAGAATTAGTTTAGAGTGATATATTGGCCATATATATCTTTTAGAAAAGTTATTGGGATACATAGAGTATATGTTTGTAGTGGTGAGATACAGTGAAATACATTGCAGTGCCCTCTTTGGGTCTTTGCTACTACCTGTCTGACAATTATTGTCTAATGGACAGACAGATAACGATCTGCAGAAAGCAGATGCCATTATAGCGACCTCTATTGTCTTTGAGGAAGACAATCCTACGTAATTATTGGAAGGAGATGCCGAAAACAACTACTCCACGGGAAATATGCCCCGACTGGCGTTGTATTACATCAACATCTCCATGGATGTCGCCACATCCTTCATCAAGACCAAATACCAGACAATGACCGGTTTCGATCTTGTTATGATCTCATCAGATTGCCATAGGTATCGGAATCGATGAATGATCTGGCGACATTGATTGCCTAAGGGGCATATGTGAATGTTTGTAGTGGTGAGACACAGTGAAATACACTGCAGTGCCCTCTTTGGGTCTTTGCTACTACCTGTCTGACAATTATTGTCTAATTGACAGACAGATAACGATCTGCAGAAAGCAGATGCCATTACAGCGACCTCTATTGTCTTTGAGGAAGACAATCCTACTTAATTATTGGAAGGAGATGCCGAAAACAACTACTCCACGGGCAATATGCCCCGACTGGCGTTGCATTACATCAACATCTCCATGGATGTCGCCACATCCTTCATCAAGACCAAATACCAGACAATGACCGGTTTCGATCTTGTTATGATCTCATCAGATTGCCATAGGTATCGGAATCGATGAAGGATGTGGCGACATCCATGTAGATGTTGATGTAATGCAACGCCAGTCGGGGCATATTGCCCGTGGAGTAGTTGTTTTCGGCATCTCCTTCCAAAAATGAAGAATCTGTTTCAGATTTTTTAAAGAATTAGTTTAGAGTGATATATTGGCCATATATATCTTTTAGAAAAGTTATTGGGATACATAGAGTATATATTTATTCAATTTGTTGAACATATTATTAAAGCTGTTATTCACTTCTTTTAGATTCTGTACAGTCACCACAACTTTTAATTTCAATACCTCCCTGTAGGTGTAATATAACACTTGGAATATTAATAATTATAACTTATATAAACCAAATCCTACAGCAGAAAACAATTATAAAATCAATTAAGAACTTATTTGATAACAATTACTTACAAGTACTGGTAAAATACAGGGTGGTCCAGGAATAACGAAACAAGCGAATTTTCGGATACTTACCAATTTTTACTTGCAAATCGCTCGGACACGTCAATTAAGTTTTCGAGGGGGAAATATTTTGCGCATATTTTTAATGTCGTAGTTTTACCCCCTAAGCGGGGGTGAAGTTCACCCTTAAAACTTAAAATGGGAAGGGGGGTCGAGTCAAACCTCATTTTAAAGCTTGAAAAAGGACCTTTACAATGCTGCATACTTTGTTGAATTTGAGTCACTAGTTCTTGAGAAATGTAATTTTTTATTTTTCATTTTTTTTTTCATTTTTGCAAAATAATTGTAAACATTTCGAATATCTTTTTCTTTAGACTGTAATATTTAATAAGTTTAATAAGTATTCCATTTTAAACATTAATGTAGTAATAATCTTGATCGTCAAGAAATCCAATGTATAGATTTCCGTTTAATATCGTAAAATAACAATTATTGTCTGTACTGACAAAAAAGGCTGACATCAAATCACACCAGAAATGCTAAGTAATGTTCGGGAATGTTTCGAGCAAAACCTTTATCAGTGTATGGAAGCAAGAGGTGGTCATTTTCAGCATTTGTTAAATTAATACTCGTACTAAAAATATTAATACGTAAATTTTCGTTTCTAGTTGTTCGTAGGGCCTATGTGGTATAAGAATTGCAATTAATTTATTTTTTTACTGACCAGGACTATTATTATTTTTAAAAGAGAATACTTAATAAACAATATTACAATTTACAGAAAAAGATATTTGAAATGTTTCCAATTATTTTGCAAAAATGAAAAAAAATTAAAAATAAAAAATTACATTTCTCAAGAACTAGTGACTTAAATTCAAAAAAGTCTGCAACATTGTAAAGGTCCTTTTTCAAGCTTTAAAATGAGGTTTGACTCGATCTCCCTTCCCATTTAAAATTTTAAGGTTGAACCTCACCCTCGCTTAGGGGGTAAAACTACGACATTAAAAATATGCGCAAAATATTTCCCCCTCGAAACTTAATTGACGTGTCCGAGCGATTTGCAAGAAAAAGTTGGTAAGTATCCGAAAATTCGCTTGTTTCGTTATTCGTAGGCCACCCTGTATGTAATATAATATAGAGTAAAAATTACAATAACCATTCATTCTCCGACTCTGATTTTATAAAACATAAACATTAATTTATTTTTATTATTTCCGAGATGCAGCCTCTTAAAGATGAAACAATTAACTGTGCCGACTAACTCCATGCAAACAGTTTATTTATACATTTTTCTCAATAACAAAGTTAGCCATGTAACGCAGCTCGCTCTGTAGCATTTCGGGCTTTGTTCCTTAAAAAATAAACGCCCAAGAGCACGACACAACGGAGCGATCCCGTTGTGTTTCACTTAACGGCGACATGCAACACCCCTTTACAAATTCCAACCGAATTGTGAATAATTCACTTACCGCGGCAACTTACTCGTCTAATAAAATTTTGAACGGCTCGATTAATTAATTAGCATAGGTAAGCAAGTCATAGAGCCGTTAGAGAATATTAATTTTGTAAGCGAGGAGCCGCACAATGGGCGTTCTCGAGCGCTGTCTAATAGTTCACCTTCCAATATACCATGCTGATCAATGTTGATGTCACTGGAGACCGTAGGAGAGTTTTGGATCCCTTGTACGATACACTGAGAATTAATATTTCAACTAGCATAATAATCCTTACAGATTCAATAATACTTGTAAGTACCACTTGTGACAGTGACATATTTTCATACAGATGTGATACTCGGTTTGTGATAACTCGGCATACAGGTTACTTTTGGAGAGTTGGGGGAGATAATTTATTATGAAAATTTGCCTATCTAGATTATCACTCATAAATTTGAAGGAGATGCCGAAAACAACTACTCCACGGACAATGTGCCTCAACTGGCGTTGCATTACTCACACCACATCCTTCATCGAGACCAACCCCCAGATACTAACCTGTTTCGCGCTTATTATGCGCTCATCAGAGTGGCATAGGTAGTGGAATCGATGAACGAAGTTGCGACACGATTGCCTAATGGTCATCGTGAATGTTAGTAGTGGTAGGAAATACATCGTAGTGTCCTTTTTGGGTTTTTGACACTGTTGGTCTAGCAATTATTGTCACATTGACAGACAAATAACGACCTGCTTTTCCCCAGGTGCCAGTGACCTCAGTTGTCTTTGAGGAAGACAATCCTACTTATTTATTTGAAGGAGATGGAGAAAAGAACTACTCCACGGGCAATGTGCCCTTTTTAACAAAACCGGTTCTACTGGAATCAGCCCTCAACGCCATTATTTTTAAAAAAATTATACATTTTATATTACATTTTTGAATTATACTCGTTGATTGAATGGGACTTTCATAAGTATTCCCTAGACTTACCTAAATGCGTGTGCAATATATGAATAGACATAATGCAGTGGCAAAAAGAGGTAATAGCCCTGCGAAATAATCTGCAATCGGAGCCTCAAGACTACTGCCAATATTCACCACTAACTTTAATAGAAAACAAATAAATTATACTGGGACCTAATCATACAAACTGATAAAACTTAGTCTAGAAGAAAGTGTATATACCCAGTCACAAAAAGCAGCCATATTTCATACATGCAATATCGTTTCAGTAAGATCGTTTCTAAACCAAAAACAATTTCTTGTTAGCCTTGGTACCCGTCTACAAGAAAAATAAAGCAGTGATACAACTGAGAAGTGCATGATGCGCAAAAACATAATAGTGATAATAATATATCTACCCCGCAATCTAATCACAAGGATTAGCCCGAAAGCCTCAGACTTGTGTAGGAGAGGGGGTAATAATAATAGTAATTAGACTTGAGAGTCCAACCTAGTTCAAGTTTTCATAGAAAGTAGTACTACAATTTGGATCAAATCTAGCTTTGACAATTTATTATATTCATGCAGTAAGTAAAACTGCCTCTATCGCATATGACACGTTCTCATAATCTATTTTTCCGACCGTTTCCGTGCGAATGAGTAGATTTCCATAGGGGAACAGAGACCAAACTCAGCAGACTGACAGTTTCATTATCTAGAGCGAAACTCGACCAATTAGAAGATTAGTGCCGCAAATGGCATTTCATTAATGATGCAATTAATATGTGAATTTTCCTTTATCCCGGGCTGCGATGTGTAATCAGCCGAAATATGGAATGTGGGGAATGGAGACGGCTCAGGATTGCGAAGGGGTTGTCTTTCATTAGTGCGAGGTATCTGTTGTTGTTTTAAGCGCGCCTTTATCTAATCAGACAAAAGCGCGACTAAGTCTCGTTAGTGCTGCCCTCTATGAGCACGCCTCTCCGCTTTACGGACGCGTCGGGTCGGCAGATAATTATTTTTAAAGGGTAGGGGCGGGGGTGCACGGCAAAGAACTCGCCGCAATGATGAAGGGTTAAGAGGACCATGTTCAGGAGTTGGACCCGGCAGAAATGTGAATACTTGTGTTCTGTTTACTTATCATGAATCAAGGTTGTATTCATGGGTTCAAGGACTGGGTTTTCAGTGCCTTTTGTGACGTAATTTGATAAGAAGTTGACCAACCTCAAGGCTAGAATCCGAATAATGTGTACAGGGTGTCCAAAATAAGATCCTCTATCCCCTTATCTCAGAAAGTATAAAGGGTAGAGAAAAAAGTTAAATACGAAAGTTTTTTGCTTTTACCTGAATTTTTCATTTTTATAACTTTCTTGAATACAGGTTGTTCAGTTTCTCTGATCCAGGCATCAACTTTCTTTTTTTAAATGGGACACCCTATATTCAATTACGTTTTTGAACTCTCTTTAAAATTCTAGGTTGACATTGTTAAGAGTACCCTATACCTATCATTTACCGTTACGAAGATATTAGCATTTAAAGAAAAAAATCTGTAAAAAACACCTGCTCAAAAAATCTCGGCAAAACAAATAAGACATCCAAAAAAAAGCTAAATAGGGTTTATTTCGTAGACAATTAGACTCAGACATTACTTCTATGAATCGATATTACCTGATTAATATACAGGGTGTTTTTGACAGATGGCTGAAACATGTATATGTTAAAACTCCAGAATATAGAAAAATCTCTTATGGAACACCCTGTGTATTATTATATTTTTGGATTCTCTATTAAATTTTAACCTTACTCTATATAACATTCCCTATTCTTATTTTGCTTAGTTTTCAAGATATTGACGAAAATGTTTGGTGCGCTATTTTTAAGAGTCACATTTTTGGCCCTGTCTTTCTTGGCCAATATTTAAATGGTCCCAGGTACCTTAGGTAAAATATCAGGAAATGGCATTCATTACAAACTTGCATTTTACCTTTATTGGATGCCGAAGAAGATGCCAATCAGATCATCTATCAGATGGATGGAGTTCCATGCCACAATACTGCAGTTGTAAAGAATTTTATTAAGAACTATTTTGTGGAATGGATAGGGCCAAACGGGAATATCCCATGGCCGCCGAGGATCCCAGATTTAACTCCACTTGATAACTTTTTATGGGGTACATTGAAAGCCTGAGTTTATCAAATTCAGAGTAATAGTGTTGATGATTTAAAGATTAAAATCAGGATGGAAATTGAAGCGCTCAATCAAAGTGCGATTGCGCTGTAAGAAAACTAGCAGTTGTATACACAACATGCATAGCTGAAAATTGAGGACATATAGGACACTTGATTTAATTTATTATTTTTCTTGTTATTTGTTGATTATTGTTAGTTATTTGTGGTTCAAGTTACAAACAGATTTGTTTATATTAGTTAATTAATGAAATTATTTAAAAAAAATATTAGTTTTTAATAAAATAATATATTCTAAAACATTTAATTAAGGCACACTTACTATAATATACCAAATAATAGTAGATATATTTTAGCCGATAATGATTACGAGCTGACATTTTTTCAACATTTTCGTCAATATCTTGTAAACTAAGCAAAATAAGAATAGGGAAAGTTATATAGAGTATGGTTAAAATTTAATAGAGAATCCAAAAATATAATAATACACAGGGTGTTCCATAAGAGATTTTCGATTTTCTGAAGTTTTAACATATACATGTTTGAGCCATCTGTCAAAAACACCCTGTATATTGATCAGGTAATATCGATCCATAGAAGTAATTTCTGAGTCTAATTGTCTACGAAATAAACCCTATTTAGCTTTTTTTTTGGATGTCTTATTTGTTTTGCCGAGATTTTTTGAGCAGGTGTTTTTTACAGATTTTTTTCTTTAAATGCTAATATCTTCATAACGGTAAATGATAGGTATAGGGTACTCTTAACAATGTCGACCTAGAATTTTAAGGAGAGTTCAAAAACGTAATTGAATATAGGGTGTCCCATTTAAAACAAAAAAGTTGATGCCTGGATCAGAGAAACTAAACAACCTGTATTCAAGAAAGTTATAAAAATGAAAAATTCAGGTAAAACCAAAAAACTTTCGTATTTAACATTTTTCTCTACCTTTTATACTTTCTGAGATAAGGGGATAGAGGATCTTATTTTGGACACCCTGTACATAAAATAAGTAATTAAGTTTACTAATTTTATTGGTATTTTTGATGATTTGTATAGCAGATCTGAGGGTGCCAATACAAAATATATTTCTTTGTTTAATATGCTAGAAAAATTTATGAAATAATTTATGTAGTTTCCAATTTTAGAACACCTTCAGCAATACATTTAGATTACATCTTTAATATTTCATATATCAGTAAAGTAAATACTGCAAGGCAGTGGTAAAACCATTAAAAATAGTAGACATGGCTTAAATCGGAATCGAAAGTATTAATATTTTATATATTCTTTAGTTTGTCAACCAATGGACTTAATAATCAAGTCAACAATGTTTCTGATTCCTCATATTATTAAGTGACCCTGTATATTTACTAAAAATATATTCACTTACGACACACCAGAAATCATGCAACTCTTCAGAAATAATGAACACTCTTTTCTAACTCATCATTTTAAGGTTTAGAAATTTTAAAATTTTATAATTATAGGTCATCCTTACTATATTAAGAACAGTTTCCCTAAAATGTCTTCAGCAATATTCATCATCAATGATGTAACTAGAAACGTGCAACATGTAAACAAAATAAGTGCCAAGGTTCTAGAAAGTGTTGAAATAAAATTTCAATAAAAAGATTTTCAATATACCAACACTTTTGGCTAGTTACGATACTGTTAATCACCCAATTGTTCATTCTTCTTATAGTGGATACTCAGTCACTTCTTTCGTCATGTTATAACAACCCACAATTAGTTTATCTCGTGATGCTTCCCTAAACAAAAGTTGGTAATAGATGCCTTGGCTACCGTAAAGACCGTTTCTTAGAAAGGCAGGCGTGACAACGTTTTGTTTATTGTTTGTTTCTTTTCCATTCTGCCGGCAAGCGTATTATTATTTTAATTTTAAATTACCAAGTCGTGTACGCGAATTCTTCCGCGTGATGGTATATTGTGGAGCTTTTGCGTAAGTGGGTGGTTTACTGAAGCATCTTTGTTGATGGGAAAATGCTCCAGGTATAAGTTCAATTGCTGTCGTATGAATAAGGATCGCATTTTACACACCTAGGCCTTTGGATATGTATGGAGTCATCAAAAAGTAAGAGGTACACTTTAAAGTCTTATATAATTTTAAGAAATGAAGCTAGTAGCAAAAAATAAATGCATTTTTAAATTAGTAAATTTAGTAAAAAGCCCAAATTGACCTAAATAGATCTAAAAAGGGTACTACTCTACGCACAATGATCTCTAGATTTTAAAAATGCAAAATATAAAAGAAACTAATTTGAAATTAGGTTAGGTTCACTTGGAGTAAAACCAGTAGTCACAGACATTTGACATATAGGGTCAAAGGTGTCATTGTGGCGACTCCTTCTCCTGACCTCTCTTAAATTTCATCAATGCTTGCTGAGAGATAAAGAACATGACGACAAACTGATCCCTTAGCATTCATAGATACCAGATTTTTATTTTTTATCATAACTTTTTCCAATCAAACCATTGTTATTACAATATATCATTTAAACTATAATAAACGTATTTAATCTTCATATCTAATTTAATATAATAATTGTGGCCATTTATAAAATTAAAGTACTAAAAACTTACAAATTTCATTAGAATAAAGAGAATTACCTACCTATTAATTCCAATAAAAATTTATCACAAATACAAAATCCAAATCAATGGGAATGATGCTACATATGACCTCATTCCAGTAAAGATATATTTCTGACAACCCCTATTTATAGTAAACTATAAAGTAGCAGCATCCACGGGGAACCAATACACTGTAAAACGTAAATTTCGGTTTTTATCATCAACGTAGGGTGCAACTCGGGCTGGGGCAAATCTTATTTGATTCGATGGAGGCGGCTGCGGCGGCAGCCACGCTCTGGTTGAGGTCCCTTCAGTCCAGGCACGTCTGCCAATCAATCAAATCGCATTTTCATATCCACTAACTCGCTTTTCTCCAGTCTATGTTCGTTTTATACTGATTGAAAAATAATAACGCGTTTATATTGGATCTTTATGAATTATTCTACCAACAACATCAATAAATTTTCTGTCGGCTTATTGATCATCGCTTTTTCTTGATTGAATCCCGAGATGATATCGGTGGGATGGGGAGGAAGAAAAAGAGAATAAGAAGAATAATGGAATTATCGGTATTTATAATTATCAAGAAACAAATATGTGAACATTCTATGCTTTGATGACAAATTATTTTGGAATTTTTGCACAATACCAATTGAAATAAGTATCTGAGGAAGATAACAGATTTGCTGTTATCAGCTGTTCTGTCAAATTACTTGAAAAAATCATGTTTACTTCGCTCATATAGTTTATACTGTCATATCTTATGAGTGTAAGACAATGAATCTGCATATGTTTAAATCTAAGATAAAGAAATGGGTATTACAGGTCTCCAGAAATGATGTTGCTTAAATAGATAAACACAAAGAAATATTAATGAAAAAACAGTAATTTTAAGAACATTTAATAGCCATAATAAGAGTTAAAGCAACTGGCAATAAATTTTAAGTGTTTCAAGTTGTTTTATTTTATTCGAAGACCACTTAGAAACGGGGTAACTTAAATTTTCGAGCACTTTACTATAAATCTGATTATATCTTGAGCACCTTAAGAGATGGTAGGACAATGCTATATCATTCAATTCAGAATTGCATGGTACTTTCAATTGCAGAATAATAAGCTGGGTGTGCCATTTGAATAAAAATGAGTTTTACATCTTTCAAAATTGACTCAGTAAATATTAAACACTCTGTATGTATTACAGACTTCTGTTAGCCATTTTCAGAAAGACCAATATCTAAACTATCTGGCATATAAAAATTAAAATAAACGATGTTCAATTGTATAAGATATGTAACTTTGAAATAGTTGTAACAACTGTAATTTTTTATATAAAATAGGGGATATAACACAAACTGACGCTAAATTTGCATGCGGAATCCAAAAATGCAAAAATATATAGTGTGTTCCATTTAAAGAAATATAACTTTAGTATGGTACACGTTTTTGGAGTACCCTGTATCTTTGAAAATATTTTCAAAATAGCCTCTCTCTGCAGTCAAATTTGAACAAAATTTATAAAGGTACTAGTTCATGAGCTACAGAAGACGGGAGCTCAGGTGCAGGACCCTGCATAAGTCCATAAGTATTCAAAAGACCAATAATCAAAAGTATGTAAGTTTTGGAGTTATTTTGCACCTATCCCTTTCAAATAAATTATAGTGTAACATTAATCAAAGTTCGTCTCAAAGAAATTGTAAAATATTGTTTCTAAAATTACTAGGCCACTACCAAATTAACAAGGAGAAGGGCTAATGTGATATGAGAATAATAATAGCGAATTGATTGTATAGTTTTGAGCGAATTATCGTTGTACACGCGGTATTGGTAGCTTTTATGAGTACGGAACGTTCTGCCGTCTAGCCTTCCTCAACGATGTTCAATCTAAACCAATTCAAATTCAATCCAATCACCCTCGTTAGGCGTTGCCGCCCCATTTATGTTTAAAGTCACCCTCTCCTCTACCTTAAATGTTCGCTGATCAAGTCCTAATTTGGTTCTTGTCTCTTAAATAAACGAGATTACGATAAACCCACAAATTTTCCATTCACATAATACGCAAATTTGTAGGAAATTTAATTCTCACTTGAAACACTTTACTTAAAATTCGCTTGTTCCACATGGTTTCTTTAGAATTTAATAAAACTCACATATTTCCTATGCGAACAGATTCAATAAGAGAACCTTTCGGTCCTATTAGATTTTATTGCGGCGCATGAACATTTTTATTACTTCAATAAACATTTTCACTTTAATATTCTGTTAGTCGATGATTTGTTCTTATAAACATTCATCGCAATTGTAATACGACTTACTGCTTCACTTGCTGATAAGATTTAAATAACTGATGGCATGGGTGTATAAAGTACTATAGATAATACAGGGTGTACCACGTAGACGTTAAATTAGCCGTTTCTTGAATATTAGGCGTACTGGAATTTTGAAAATTTGTATACGGGGGTTTCTCGCAATTTTATATCGATTAAAAATACTGTCGATGAGGTGCGACTTCCGGTTCAACTGGAAGTTGATGCAACTCGCTTATTTCAAATGGAATATGCTATTTTTTATTCAGTTTTTGGATTCCACGTCAAATTTTAAGGTAAATTACATAAGCATACCTACCCTATTTTTATTCTTAATCCTTATCGAGATATTTTGATTTTATTCAAAAATTGCTCAAAAAATATACTTAGTTATATTTATCCCGCTCTATCCACAACAATTGCACGATCTGAAGACGTTCAAATGTTTAGTTTCATAGCAAACTGATCGATTATTCTCGTTTCGGCAATAATGTCCAAATATCTTTAAACGGGTGAAATTTAGGTATAGGGAATGTTAATAACAATCAAAAGAGAATTAGGTTGGCATTATAAAACACAGGGTGTTCCACTTACAATAAGTGAGTTATTGGGTTCTGAATTTGTCACACTTGGTCGGCCCTTTTTGAACACTCTGTGTAACTTGCACTAGCTTTCTTATTTTCGACATGTTTCGACGGATTTCAGTGTTACTCCGTTAAAATTTCAAGTGTTTAGGTCACAAACTGAAAGATATAGAACGGGATAAATGCAACTATGTTCTTTGAGAAATTTTGAAAAAAATCAAAATATCTCGAAAACGATTTAGAATAAAATCATCATAATATGAGTATTAAAAGCCAATAAATATCTAAAAATATTAACGACAAATTGGTGTTAGGCATTGATGGCTCGATTCGGCCACCCCTTATTAGGAGCCTAAGGGAGAAGGCGAACCAGAATTAGACACCCCCGGCACGCACGTCGCTAATCCCTCACTAACGAGACGCTCATTTAAGAGAGAACCCGGGGAATCCCTAATTATCGCCGAAAATACGGAACTACACACATCTAACAAAACGTTACATCATTTAACGTCCTCCTCTCTTTTCTCCCGTCTCTGCTGCGTTTTACCTCCATAATTTAATGATAATTAGAGCCTTGTTATTCTGCCTTATGTATTCTATTATCCTAACGTGAGAGCTTGTTATTGCAGGGGGTGGGGGTGGGTTAGGTCTACCCGAAAGGTATGAGGCGGATAAGGAAAAGTTTGGAAAATTATAAAATCATAGGGTGTGGCGTGGCGGGGTCATTTGCTTTGAAAAAATATGATCATATCAAGCATTTTTGTATTATAAATTTAAGACTATGTCCAGTTTGTGAAAACATCGATTCGGTTTGTTTATCCATATATATTAAAACGCGTCGATTCTGCCTCGCTCTAAATTCCGTCGCCGAATCCACAAAGTTTGAAAGCTATCTTCTCCGAGGGGGGATCGCGAAATGATCCCCGCGGGCGACTGGAGGTCGCCCCCGACCTTTCTCCAATGCGTAGGGGTATTTTCGTCCCGTTTCCTACGCGTTTTCCCAATTTAAACGCCTTTTCAAAAAATCTCTGCAAAATTTTCATCGATCGCCGTTCGGCGAGAGATACGTCTAGCACCGGTGTTTTTCCTCGCGCCTAATGGCCCGTCACGCCTGCCGAAATCCCGACTTTTCGCGGGACTCCCTAGACCCTTTTTCTAATTTTACGTCTTCGAGAATCGCTTCACACGAAAGTTCCGTCCTTTCTCTAATCCTTTGAGATTTTTTTTCGAGACCGTACGTCCACTCCTTCTACGTCTATTTCGTTTTCGAAAATCTCGAGTCGCGTCCGTCTCAACTTCTTTCTCATTTTATCTGCCGATGTGAGATTGCAGTAACGCGACAAGCACCTCCCACGAAAACTGTCAAATTAATTAAACTTCAGATTTCAGATTTATTTTCCTACGAGAAATATTGCTAACGGAATCGATAGTACCGACTGCCAAACACTTCTGATTAACAAAATATTGAAGCGAAATTATTTTCCAATAAGAAAATCGGTAAAAATAATTTTTTCAGGTTGACACGTACAGTTTATATACTTAAACGTGTCAGGGTAAACTTTTTGACAACAGGCGCGGTAGCGCAATGGGAAAGTCGTAGGATTGAAAACGTGATAATGCTGATTTCGCGAGTTTGAGTCACGCTGGAGGCACGTTTTTTTTACCTTTTAATTCCAATTATTTATTAGTATAAGTGTTTAGTTATTCTCTTTCATTATCCGTAACTTTTATTCTTTCTGCACGTAAAGTTTGGAATTAATTCGTTCATTTTGTCAGTCTGCTAAATTCATCATTTTAGCTTACAAAAGTAAATATCTACAATATTTTTGGTCCCATTGATGAAATTGATAAAAATGTTTACTGTAAAATAAATTCTACTTTCAGCACTTAAAAAATTAAGAAGTTTTACCATCAAGAATAGAGTACCCTTACAATTCATCAAAATATTAAGAAAAATCTCTTTAATATAAATTCTTTAATACATATATACATATAAATTTTTTTAATATGTGTTTTCTTAAAAATAATATTATTCTAGATGGTTTTGTCACCCGAAGGGTGACCCCAGGCAGCGACAGCGATTTTCTCCCATTTCTAGTTAGTATAATAAACTACGAATAAATAATCGGAATGCTGAAAATCAGTCCTGTTTGTAGTTTATTGAATAACGTGGAAGCCGTTTTTAATTCTTTGCTTTATAAGTGTATTTTCTCTTTAAATATTTTTCATATTTGAGGTGATTCAATGAGGTGAGGTATTCAATGATTTTTCATATCATCTTTTTCTTTCAGCTGCGCCGCTGCTCAAAGAATTAACTGAAACATCAAGGAACTAAAAGGACTATTATAGTTGGCATATCAAGATTATCGTTTTGAAATGCTGTAAAGCTCTTTTTCAAGGTCAAAAAAAGGTTTTTATGTATGTACTGAAATTACGTTGTTGTTGTTACCGCTGAAATTTCGACCCATTGTTCCTGCCGCTAGGTGAGTGTTTCTAGAAGATATCCGTGCTATGCGCATAGGCTAACATGAGTTCTAGTAGAAGCTTTCTAATGTCCTGGGACAGGTGAAAGGTTGCACCCAGGTATTTGTGTATCTTGACCATAAGGCAGACACAGTCACAGAGGATGTTTATGGAGTTCGCGCCATTGTGTCCGCAGAACCTGCACGTTTTAGTGGCACTAAGCTCAATGGTATTAAGGTGCTTGTGATGTCCATGACCTGTTAATAATTCTGTGACCATTCTTATACTATTATCACTTAGCGCAAGTATTAGTCGAGTTGTATTCGACTAAGCCTCTTGAATTAATAACCTGGCTTGTCCCAGCCCAGTCCCATTCGACCATTTTTCGTCAGATCTCTTTCTGATCCAATTTTCAATGGACCTCACTACTCACGGAAGTTCGAGCACTGTTGTAATGACCTGGTACCCAGATCAATTTTATTTGATTGTTGTGGCCCAATAGCGTCATTGATACACTACAGGACTGAAAAGCAGTAGTATGCTTTCCCAGGGAGAAAAATAAGTTTCACAGTGAGCGCACGCCACTCTTGATCTCTGGTCTGTCCTGGACCCATCTGTCAACAGACGAGCCCCTTGAAGACCTGAGCATCAGGATTTTCGAGACAGGCGTACCTGTCCGCTACCTCTACTTTGAAAGTTTTATGAAACACATAAATGGGAGATATTCAATCGCTATATGGTTGATCTTACTTGGCGTAAAGATTAACGTAATTAACACAAATATCGTTAATTATTATTATAATAAACAAGCAATGTCAATAATTTGGAAGTACCTACAAAGTTGAATTTAGATATTTGGAATATTTAAAATTTCCAAAAGCATTACTTGACTACATGAGAAAGGTTATACAAAGGGTTGGAACCTTTGAGATGAAGATAAGACTGACATAGTTTTTCACATAACACCAAAACACTATGCTGCACTCGACGTGCGTTTCGCCAACCAAGTTGGCATCATCTCGAAATGATTAAAACTGAGTTTTAATGGAAAACTACGTTAGTGTTACGTACTATGTAAATAATATTTGCTAATTAAAAAAAGCATATTTTGTAAAAGCTTATCAGATTAGTTAGTAGTGCTACTTTCTACTGACTTATTGATTCTGGAAGAAATCTTTTGTATATGCTTTTCACCATAAGAGAGCTTTTTACTAGCAGTAAGATACTGCATATTTAAATAATTATTTATTTTGTGAGTTTGGGAAATAAGAGAAATACCTTTGACCTTGGATGGTGCCCTTAACAAATAACTTAATATTCAAAGACCTACCTACCGCATATTTATATTAGTAGGTATAGTTTTTAATGGAATTATGTTTTTATTTGAAATTACTTCCGTTTATTTAATGTCAGGTGAATACCCCATGAAGAAGTGGTTCGAGTTCACAAAGACAACTTTTTGTCAACCCGTATATATTTATTTATCAAAGTAATTATGCTAATTCTGTAAATAATCCCAATTAATGCGGTGCATGCTCGTGTGGAATTTACGAAGCCGGTAATTATAGCGAACGCCTTTTAAGTTTTTTGTATCGATAGAATCCGTTCCCATGAAAACCGAAACAAAACGAGTAGAACAATCTTAATTAGCTAATTAACTCGACGAAGTACACTCCTTACATAACGATTTTTTAACCTGTGTTTCAACACAATATAGCCCGTACGAGCCTACGAGGCATTGCTATACGAGGGGAAATAGAAAACTTGTTGACAATAGACATTGTGTCATCCACCTACATAGACGTATTTATTTATTTATTTATTTATTTATTTATTTATTTATTTATTTATTTATTTATTTATTTATTTATTTATTTATTTATTTATTTATTTATTTTTTAAGTTACAATATCCCGGGAGAAAAGTCCCTGTTACATGGTAAGGAAAACATAAAACAGAAAACTTGTAACTATATAAAATACATAATATGATGCACTTATATACATAACACAATAAGTATACAACTAAATTTATAGGAAATACAAGTTGGGAGGTATAAAATGTATAAACACAAAAAACGCTAATTTAAAAAACATGCAAAAAGCACAGCTAAGCAAACATCCTCTTTATAAAATTAATTGAAGATGAGAATATATCAAGATGATCTTCATACAGCTGATAATTTGAATTCATTTGATAAAAGGGTGATGCAGCAAGTCAGTGTGTGATAGGTGCGTAAATTCAGTGTAGGTACATGATATATAATTCTTGAGACTAAAGACTAATTATTAAGACTGAGCTTATTAAATTGTTAATAATTCTATAAAGAAATATAACTGAATACATAACAAGTCTTTAATGCAAACTGTTTACATTAAATTCAGATAAAAACGTTTCTTGAGTTCCATTTTGCGAAGGATATACTCCATGTGTAATGAAGTGCAATTTTTTTAAGTATCTGCCCTGTACTCTTTCTAACTAACTTATTCTGTGTTATAAATAGGGCTCCAAACAACGGAGGCAATTCCAGTTTTGGACGAACAAATGTCGAGTAGAGTAAATTTTTGGTTTCCAGACTTTGAAAGTCTTTAGAATTAGTTACGCAGAACAACACTCAAAACTTCGCTACTAATAGTCTAACAATTATTGACAAATTGACAGACAGATATCGACCCGCTTTTCCTAAGGCGCCATTATAGCAGTGGCCTCTATTCCCAAGGATGACAATCCCACCTATTTATTTCATAAATAGGTGGGATCTTCTTCAAATAAATAAGTAGGATTGTCTTTCTAAAAGACAATAGAGGTCACTGCTATAATGGCGCCTGCGGAAAAGGAGGTCGCTATTTGTCTGTCTATTTGACAATAACTATCAGACAGATCGTAGCAAAGACCCAAAAAGGGCACGGTGGAAGGGCACCACTACTGACATTCACGCCCATTAATCAATCATGTCGCAATATCGTTCATCGATTCCACTACCTATGGCTCTCTGACGAGCGCATAATAAGCGCAAAACCGGTCAGTGTCTGATGGTTGGTATCGATAAAAGATGTGGTGACTCCTACGGAGTAATGCAATGCCAGTCGGGACACATTGCCAATGAAATAATTGTTTTTGGCATCTCCTTCAAATGATAAGTTATGTCCTATCATGTAACGACAATTTTCGTTAGTTATTATTTTTAGATAAAGGTACAAAATATACTTACTATGGCGATGAAACTTTTTATCAGGGGTGAGCAGAGTGAAGTACGATAGGGTTATTTATTAGCTGCCAAGCTTGGGCGCCATCAATTGATCTTTTTTGATGGTACAGAGTAAAGGTATAGTTCCTATCTAAGTGAAGACAATTGAAAAAAAACACTTGACAAGAACAAAGTTAATTTTTAATATAATTCTCTTAACTATACATTTACGAACGGTACATACATAAAAGACACCTAAATCTAAATATTGGGACAGACACACTCAAATGTACAAAAATGAGTGAAGGTTTTACAACAATAAAGCTTGACAACAAAATGTAGTTTGGCTGTACTAAAGATCTACGAAAAAATGCAGTTTTCAGATATTTACAGTCCGCGAGGTAACAGTAAGGGCCCTTAAATTCAATCGCACACACGGCCTATGCATAGGGTAAGTTAGTCTAATTAGGCACGGTATACGTAACGTGGTTTAAGATGCACTTCCAAAATAAGTAATAAAGTACTCACATAAGAACAGTTCGTTTCGGGGTTAACGTTGTTCATACGTTCTGCTGCCAATTCACAAATCAACGTGCTGAAATGATTATTTTCTCGTAATCACACTAGGGAATGGTAGTATTTGGTTACTAAGATTGATTCATCTTTTATATTTGCTTTTTCCAGCTTTTTTCTTCAAACTTTGGAAGCTGCTTAATTCACTGAACCTGCTTGCCAATGCCAATCTTCGCCATCTTTCTTTCTCCTCCTCGTTCTCCTTCGTTGTGCATCCGCTCACGTCCGTAACATGAGATGGCGTCACTATTGTTTTGAACTTAAATTATGCAACCCTAGGACTATGTATTGAGATAGACCTAGCGCACGAACACAGAGTGAAGTTGGGATTATAATCACTTAATATACACCGAATACATATAATACTTTAAATACAGGATTGGTGTTTTAACAAGAAGGTAAAAACACAGAATGAGATATGAATTATTAGTTTAAATCAACTAAGAAAGGTATTTTATTAGTTACTAAAAACGAGACCGTTACAATCATTTGACGTATACAGATATGTTTGCAAAATATGGAGATTTTTATCTACTGATTTTGCCAGTATAATCAAATTAAATTGTGATTATCAATATAGCTCCACTACCACAACACCAAAAGGATTAAAGTAGAGCGGCCCGTCTAAATAATTTTACTGTTCCCCTCGTATAAAACGAGAATCAAGTCTACTAATTATAGCTGATACGAGAACGTACACCCAAGACCTGACAGAGAATGGGATGCCTTAGGAATGAGGAGTACAGATAATAGGTCAGTCCGGTATTTAATTAGTGCTAATTGGTGCTCGTAATTAGTATTAGAACTAAGTCTTCACAAAGCAGTTTGGAAATCCTATCGCTCCTCCATTCAACTCAGTTAGTTTACGAAATACTTTGTCTAGTTCTCATTTGCTAATACCTTTCAGTTCGAAGTGAATGCGGGAAAAGGAGACGACAGACCACACCGTATTTTGCTTAATTAGAAAATAAAGGCATTTAATTAGTGCGTTCTATATTTCCTTTGTTTCGGAGGCACAAAGGTGGAGCACATTTTCAGTCTTTATATCAAATATATACTTGTATAAGGTACTACACCCTATTAATTTAATTGTTTCATATGAGGAAAATGCCCTTTCCCATATAATAAGTACTAAATATCATGCGGTAAACGTTTGCTAAAGTGCTTCAACTATATACAGAGAACGGATCCCTTATATAACTTTACATGCATGTCCTTCAATCGTAGTAGAGAAATGTTATTATATATGGAAGGTATCGTTTCCATCTAAACCATGACAAATAACGATGTATGCAACCAACAGTGATCTTCTGGTCAAAATCTGGATATCGCGAATTTTAGTAGCTACAGAATATTAACAATGCCCTTAAGGCCCTTTTATGCGGATATATAATGACTTGTAGTGGTCAGTCGCAAAGTGGTCGCATTAACAGACCTTTTGGTAAGTCTGAACCTTTCCAATTATTTAGGATTGATACCGACCAAGACCTCTGAATAAAACTAATGGTATTATTTAGGAAGATCTTATTGAGATAATAAGATCTACTGAGACTCGTAAAGTGACCGCACAGGACATGATTAATATCATTAATGTTCTATAAGGTAAGCTAAATACTAATAACAGAGGTTTCAGAATAGAACAGGAGATGATGCAAAAGTATAAGAATCAAGCCCTAACTGCTATTTGTTAACTATTGTGGGTGGAGTGTTCAAGTATATCACTCGTTCGTCTTAATCTACTGGTAAATGCTGTTTAGGTCCCTACTGCAATTAGTCAATCTATAACCCTTATGAACAATATGTTTGCCTGTCTACCTAATTACAAGATTGCCCCAAAAACAGCAAATAATTTAATATCATACGATATATTTTTCTATTCATGTCTTGTTGCTTTCATTAGTTATTTCAGTCTGATATGTACTCATTTGCTTTGTTAAATTACTTTTGTCATGTTGCATTTTTTGTAATTTATTATCTGGTAGTCATCGTTCAATTTTTATTATACCTTATACCTATCTTTCATTTACTTCTATCCCTTAAATCGTTATTTATAGTTATGTATTAAATGATAAGTAAGAAATAATTTATTTATTTCCACATTAAGAAAAACATTCGAAAAGCTTCACTTCAATTATAAAAGCTCTACTTCTTGTCAAAGCAAATCATTAACGTGATCCCCAACAAGGACGGAGCACTGAAAAGCCTTCGCATGAAATTTGCAATACCCCCTCATCAATACAGGAATGACTGAAGTTTGTAAAGTTCGAACAATTAGAGGAGTTCTTTTGTGTTGCCTTTTGCTCTCTAATAAATTTTCGATATCATTAAATTTAATTCCTGTTGTAATGGTTACAAGTTTATTCTGTCGACTGAGCTACGCCATGACCAACTTTGTGGCTGCACAGTGGCGTACCTTCCAGAATTTCTAAGGATAAGTTTAGTGGAACTTAAATCACTATTTCAGCCGAGTAATAGTTTCTTAAGGCAAAGTATGTAAATCAAATCTATGAATAATCCATCAGAATCTTGATACTTAGAACTGTCTGCTGCATTCATTTATTAACGGTATTACTTAGATATTCTTCCTTTAATTTAGTGTTTTATCATTATATTTTCAGGAATATATCAACATAACTTCAAGAAAACAATCTTTAGAGCAAGTTAACTATCCACAAGTGAGTATCTTCAGAGATAATAAATAGAAAACTATAGCAGTAGTTCGCAAGGAATAGTGGTAGATCTGAGGGACTATTTTACTCTCGATTGTCAAAAATGGATAAGTTAAGTGTAGACGACAATTAAACTGAGCATTTTTAGTGTTAGGTGAAAGTAATTGTATTAGTGAAACAGATAATCACCATTAAAGAGCGTGAAGAAGTATTTTAGTTTTTAATAATAACACTCTAGCGAAAATAGTAATCGCTTTCCTCCAAACAGTCTTACGTTTATGAGTTCAATAATTCTTATATTTGATGTATTCTTCGTCTTTCTTATGGTATTCTTGAACTCTTATTTGGCATGTGAATAAGTGATGACTGGGACTTCAGACACTTTTAGATTTTCTTAACCCGTAATAACCACATCCTTTTATCACTGTAACAACGTTTAAAATTACTTTAGGAGTGTAGATGTCATAGTATAATATACTGTGTACTGCCCTTGTTTGTGTTTTTGCACTGACTAGAATATATTTCGCTTCATTTTTCAATTCGTTGAATTACCTTGGTGGTTATTTCGTCTATACAAAATGTCTTAAATGGGTTACTGCTACGCACCTGGTCTCTCGCCTTCAGCTCATATTAATGAGCCAGTGCGGTTAATGAATCACGGGATCATTATAAGTGAACCACGTACAAGGATCTCGCTATTAAAAAGAAGACTCTCTTGCTCTATTATTACGGTAGCTCCCTCAATAATAACGCGCCCCCTTCATCCCTTTACGGATTTTATTAACAAAATTGCTCTTAGCAGCACTTGCACACGGAAAGTGATAATTAAATGGTGTGCTATTTCACGGCTTTAGCATTTTTTCTTAAATTCATTATTTTCAATAACGACTTGTCCAGTAGGCACCTATTACTTTTTTACAAGGAGTTCCAAAGTGAATCATTCCAAAATCAAGATTACTAATACCAAGTGAACGGAAGATAAGGAAACATATTGATGGCATCTTAAGAGTATTCATCTGCTGAGGTTGATATGAATTAGTCTCACATATAATTTGTGGTTATTGAGCCGTCTCGTTATACAGGGTGTCCACCTAGTGCGCGTAAGTCCAATATCTGGGTTAATAAAAGAGATAATTTAATTTTTTTTTCAACAGGGTTGTCTAATATCCCGAGCTGCACAAAATGAAAATATATTTACATATTCAGGGTGTTCAGTTTTTCCTGGACAGGTACCAACTTCATTTTTTTAAATGGAAACCTATATTTTTTATGGCATTATCGAATTCTACGTAAAAAATTAGTGGGACTTTGTGCATAACACTGCTATTGAAATATTGATAGTTTTCGAGATATTTGACTTTTAATTTTTTTTTCTTATGTTTCGTCACTTCTAATAGTTGACATAATTGTGGTTGTATGACAGCTTGAAATTATTTTTTTTTTTCAGAAACTGTAGAGTGAAGATGGCTCTTTCGAAAAACGTATCAAAAGTTGACCTGCGATATACAGGGGGCAACAGAAATCGTGCCAAACCTGATGGTTTAAAATTTAAAAAATCTCGACTTTTTCAAATGGAACACCCTGTGTTTTATAATTTCATTAGATGCCTTTCTGTAGACTATACAATTTTATAATAGCTTTCCCTATACCTAAGTTGCGTAGTTTTTGCAAAAAACCCACTTTTATGAAAAATACCCGATTTGCGCACGTTCCTTTCTCGGGAAAAACGCAGTGAGCGTCTGTCACGCAATAAAATTTGTGACAATCAGTTTACATGTCATTTCTTCTTTTACTGAATATTCACGTACGAGTTTAGAGTAAGTACTAAGCGTGCATACAATGAACTATTCAAAAGAAGAATTAGTGAAAATGGTTTATGCCTTAGGAGAAGCTCATGGAAATTGTTTGCTAGCAGCACGTATTTACAAAGCAAATAATCCAGATTTACAGAGATTTCCACGTGCTGACTGTTTTGAAAATGTGAAAGAAAGATTTGAAAGAACAGCAAATGCGAATTATGAGAAAACTACCAGGAGACATGACGGTAACAATGACGATATTCAGTTTAATGTTGTGGCGTCTGCTGTTGAAAATCCAAATATTAGTGTCAGGAAAATCAGTAATAATCTTGGAGTTTCCAAAAGCTTGACAAACAAGATACTGAAGAAGAATAATTTTCATCCGTATCATATTAAAAACCATCAAGCACTGTTACCTCAAGATCACCTAAACCGCCTGCAATTTTGCCACTGGGCATTGGCTAAAATTCAGGAAAGTCCAAACTTTTTTATGAATGTCTTGTTTACTGACGAATCAACATTTTCAAACACATGCTTACCCAATCGTCGCAACTTTCATCACTACGCTGACAATAATCCAAGATTATTGAGGGTACTAGATAATCAGCATCGTTTCAAAGTGAACGTGTGGGCTGGAATTTGTGGAGAACATATTGTTGGACCGTACTTTTTTGAAGGCAATTTAAATGCCAATGTGTATTTGCATTTTTTGCAAAACGAACTTCCCCTTCTACAGCTACAGAATATGCCTGCTGATTATTTGGTTCAACAATGGTTGCAGCATGATGGTGCCCCTCCACATTCCACTTTGGCGGTACTGTGATTATTTTATTGTTGTAGTACTTTTCCTATTATCTATTCATATTTCAGATTAGAGAACACCTAAACCACGTATATCCAAATAAGTGGTTAGGTCGTGGTGGTCCGGTTCCTTGGCCTGCACGTTCGCCTGATTTAAATATTCTGGACGTTTTCTTGTGGGGTTATAATAAGGAGCGAGTATACGAAGTACCACCAACGGATATGCAAGACTTGAAAGAAAAGATCCAAAATGAGTTTCTAACCATAACGCCCGAAATGTTAAGAAATGTTCACATTCATTTTCGTCGTAGATTAATGCTTTGTGTTGAAAACAACGGTGGACATTTTGAGCATTTACTTTAGGTTAGCTTGCTTGTATGAGTATTGCGTATTCTTTTTTCAATACTCTATGTATATTCATCCATTTCACTAATAATTTTTCTAACTACGGTAACACCGTTTGGTTTTCAATATGATACGTATGAAACTTCTTCTTCAATATCTTATTTGTCGAGCTTTTGAAAACTCCAAGATTTCTACTGATTTTCTGATACTAATATTTTTGGATTTTCAACAGCAGAAACCACAACATTAAACTAAATATTATCGTTGTTACTCCCATGTCTCCTGGTAGTTTTCTCATAATTCCCATTTGCTGTTCTTTCAAATCTTTCTTTCACATTTTCAAAACAGTCAGCACGTGGGAATCTCTATAAATACGTGCTGCTAGCAAATAATTCCCATGAACTTCTTCTAAAGCATACGCCAGTTTTGCTAATTCTTAATTACATGTAGAGCTTTTATGATTTTTTACTTTTATTTACAAATAAATGGTAACTTTCCATAAAGACTTGTTTATTAAACTGAAATTATCTAAATTTTTCAGTTATTTTTATTTTAAGAAGTGTAAACTAATACATTTTATAAAAATAAATAGCCTTACAATATTTTTTCCGTCAAAGGAGTGCGCAAATCGGGTATTTTTCATAAAAGTGGTTTTTTTGCAAAAACTACGCAACTTAGGTATAGGGAAAGCTATAATAAAATTGTAGAGTCTACAGAAAGGCATCTAATGAAATCATAAAACACAGGGTGTTCCATTTGAAAAAGTCGAGATTTTTTAAATTTTAAACCATCAGGTTTGGCACGATTTCTGTTGCCCCCTGTATATCGCAGGTCAACTTTTGATACGTTTTTCGAAAGAGCCATCTTCACTCTACAGTTTCTGAAAAAAAAATAATTTCTAGCTGTCATACAACCATAATTATGTCAACTATTAAAAGTGACGAAACATAAGAAAAAAAATTAAAAGTCAAATATCTCGAAAACTATCAATATTTCAATAGCAGTGTTATGCACAAAGTCCCACTAATTTTTTACGTAGAATTCGATAATGCCATAAAAAATATAGGTTTCCATTTAAAAAAATGAAGTTGGTACCTGTCCAGGAAAAACTGAACACCCTGAATATGTAAATATATTTTCATTTTGTGCAGCTCGGGATATTAGACAACCCTGTTGAAAAAAAAATTAAATTATCTCTTTTATTAACCCAGATATTGGACTTACGCGCACTAGGTGGACACCCTCTATAGACAATTCGTTTTGGGGAGTAGTGAGATGCCCTTTATGATGAATATAACACTATTCAATATTATCACCTATATCGCAAGACGAAGCTACTTGATCTAAATGAGAGCATTGATATCAGTCTCCTTATTAAAAGTATTAGTACTACTTATAGTTTACAGCGAAAAATCGCTACATATCAGCTACATTAGAAAAAATTGAGAACAGTTAGGAGGCGTTTAGTCATTGGTGAATTAACGACTATATCTTAAGATTTACTTTCGGGTGTGATTGTTTGTTTGATTGTCCGGGTGTGATTGAACTGCTGATTAGGTTTCAGGAGGTCTTAATACTACAAATTTCAGATTAATTGTGTTGTCAATTGTACTGCTTTAGGTGAATTGATTTGTAATATTTATCAGCTTCAACAGCTTTTCACCCAGTTTTCACTTGAGATAATCTGTTCAGGTTTACACCACCAAGAATAGAACACCACCAAGAACAGAACATTCATTCAACATTCATATGTTCATACATGACCTAGTTCCTTACACTAGTAAACAATATTGAAAGGTCGATTCTTTGTCTCTTTCTGCTGATTATCTCTATTCATTGTATAGTTTATAAACTCTATTACAATTTCTACTCATATTGTGTTGACGTATTCTCGAGTTAGATATTTCAGTTTAAGACTCACATTTAAGAATTGGTATTATCTGAATGAAGGTTCTGAACCTGTGAATGTATATGCACATTTTTTCTGCATTCCTCAGTTTTATAGCATTAATTGGTGCCTTGGTAACCACTTAAGTTATACCTCATTGTGTTTTTATTGGTATCACAAGGCTTTGTAGCCAATTTGAGATAAATATGGGATTGATCTTGCTGATTGCTGCCTGGCTATCGGAATAGATAAGAATATCTTCATGTTTACCAATATTTTTCTTTAGAGGATATATTAATAGGCTTGCGTGTGTATGACCTTTAAAATATTTCAAAACATACATTTTCTTTTTGAAAAAGTATTCGTGACTTGAGTGTAGTCTTCACCTGCCAGATGGTCTGCCATTTCTTCCTCAACCCAAATGTTACTTACGTAAATGCAGCACAGGAAACAAAATTAATTAGAAAACGACCTGCAACGCAAATTAAACATTATTATTCTGCAATCTGTAATGCCCGCTTAAGTTATTAACTGCCAGCATACCTTATTAAAGAACAAAGTGCAAAACATGTTTGTTACGTTTAGGGCGAGTACATCATTAAGTTCGCAATTATCTCTTGACAGTTATTCCATGAAAATTGCGTTCGTTTCCAGCCGTGTCGGCGTGTAATTACGTATGCATATAAATTGGTCGGCGTACACACACATACACACACACACACGAGACGCTGCGACACTAGTCTAAGGGCCTGGCAAAATATAACTAGAAAAGCTGAAGCAGCCGCGCTTCGGCGGTTCGCTAACCACTGTCAAATTAGTTCAATAAGAAGTAGTCCACGCGTCGCAGTCATTATTATCGGCAGATTGGAATTTGCATACTCCGCTAGATACGTGTCTTCATTTGCCCGTGCGCTAAGGGGCACTTTGCCGCCTCCACAGCCGCCACCACCCACTCTCCGGCAAGCCGCCACAGCCGATAATTACAGTTTTCCGACATGTTCCTACCTGTGTGCGTTATTAGTGGGCTGCGGTAAGGTTTGTCTGTGTATGTGGCACCGAAGGTGGTTCTTCTTTCATGTTTTAGTAACAATAATAGTATTAACTTTGTTTATGTACAGGGTGTCCAAAATAAGATTCTCTATCCCTTTATCCCAGAAAGTATAGAAGGTAGAGAAAAATGTTAAATACGAAAGTTTTTTTGTTTTACTTGAATTTTTTATTTTTATAACTCTCTTGAATACAGGTTGTTCAGTTTCTCTGATCCAGGCATCAACTTTCTTTTTTTAAATGGGACACCCTATATTCAATTACGTTTTTGAACTCTCCTTAAAATTCTAGGTTGACATTGTTAAGAGTACCCTCTACCTATCATTTACCGTTATGAAGATCTTAGCATTTAAAGAAGAAAATCTGTAAAAAACACCTGCTCAAAAAATCTCGGCAAAACAAATAAGACATCCAAAAAAAAGCTAAATAGGGTTTATTTCGTAGACAATTAGACTCAGAAATTACTTCTATGGATCGATATTACCTGATTAATATATAGGGTGTTTTTGACAGGTGGCTCAAACATGTATAAGTTAAAACTTCAGAAAATCGAAAATCTCTTATGGAACACCCTGTGTATTATTATATTTTTGGATTCTCTATTAAATTTTAACCATAATCTATATAACTTTCCCTATTCTTATTTTGCTTAGTTTTCAAGATATTGACGAAAATGTGGAAAAAATGTCAGCTATTAATCATTATCGGCTATTATTAAAAATATATTTACTATTATTTGGTATATTATAGTAAGTGTGCCTTAATACTGATTAAGAATATATTATTTTATTAAAAACTAATATTTTTTTAAATTATTTCATTAATTAACTAATATAAACAAATCTGTTTGTAACTTGAACCACAAATAACTAACAATAATCAACAAATAACAATAAAAATAATACATTAAATCAAGTGTCCTATATGTCCTCAATTTTCAGCTATGCATGTTGTGTATACAACTGCTAGTTTTCTTACAAAGCAATCACTTTGATTAAGCGCTTCAATTTCCATCCTGATTTTAATCTTTAAACCATCAACATTATTACTCTGAATTTGATAAACTCAGGCTTTCAATGTACCCCATAAAAAGTTATCAAGTGGAGTTAAATCTGGGATCCTCGGCGGCTATAGGATATTCCCGTTTGGCCCTATCCATTCCACAAAATAGTTCTTAATAAAATTCTTTACAACTGCAGTATTGTGGCATGGAACTCCATCCATCTGATAGATGATCTAATTGGCATCTTCTTCGGCATCTAATAAAGGTAAAATGCAAGTTTGTAATGAATGCCATTTCCTGATATTTTACCTAAGGTACCTGTGACCATTTAAACATTGGCCAAGAAAGACAGGGCCTAAATTGTGATAAAATGTGTATAAATAGCGCACCAAACATTTTCGTCAATATCTTGAAAACTAAGCAAAATAAGAATAGGGAACGTTATATAGAGTAAGGTTAAAATTTAATAGAGAATCCAAAAATATAATAATATACAGGGTGTTCCATAAGAGATTTTCGATTTTCTGGAGTTTTAACATATACATGTTTGAGCCATCTGTCAAAAACACCCTGTATATTAATCAGGTAATATCAATTCATAGAAGTAATTTCTGAGTCTAATTGTCTACGAAATAAACCCTATTTACCTTTTTTTTCGATGTCTTATTTGTTTTGCCGAGATTTTTTGAGCAGGTGTTTTTTAAAGATTTTTTTCTTTAAATGCTAATATCTTCGTAACGGTAAATGGTAAGTATAGGGTACTCTTAACAATGTCGACCTAGAATTTTAAGGAGAGTTCAAAAACGTAATTGAATATAGGGTGTCCCATATAAAATAAGAAAGTTGATGCCTGGATCAGAGAAACTGAACAACCTGTATTCAAGAAAGTTATAAAAATAAAAAATTCAGGTAAAAACAAAAAACTTTCGTATTTAACATTTTTCTCTACCTTTTATATTTTCTGAGATAAGGGGATAGAGGATCTTATTTTGGACACCCTGTACAACAAGGGTATTAATAATGCGGAGAATTTCATATTTCCTGGGAAGAGACAGAGTCGGCTTAGCATTTCATGTTTCGTAATGTCTATATTTTGGTAATTTTGGCATATGTAAGGTTATCCAAAATATGATTCAATCCCCCCCGCATCCCTCTTCAAGGAACTTATGAAAAAAAGAGAAAAAGTGTAAATCCGAAACTTTACGAGTTTTTTATAAATCCTTTAAATGAACTAATTTCATATACACAGGATGTTCAGTTTTTCACATACAGATATCAACTTGAGGTTTTCAAATGGAATGCCCTGTATATTATGACATTTTTGGATTTTACATAACATTCTAGATCAGTTTCTACTGTCAAAAATTTTGTTAATAAATAAAAAATAATAATATACCGCCCCCTCTTCCACACATGTCTCAGACTATCGAGTCAATCATCCGACCAAATATTATATAGACAAATTATAGCAACACAGTTTTGTGACCAACAATATTTAAAACAAAAGTTTTTGTTTACATTAGTGCCCAAGCATTTGGTCCAATCAAATAATGCCATTTGAATTTACCGCCTAAATTTTTAGGGATTTTGTGACTGTCACCAATGAGCGTGGTTTACACAGGTAAGTAACCATGAATAAACGTAGAATCGGCGATAGTGAGAGGGATCGTCAATGATTTTACAATTGTTTTTTAATAGTAAATATTAAATACTATTATAAATAGTGTAGTAAATATTATACACATATGTGTATAAATTGTTGTTCTTGAATATGGAAATCTTAAACTTTGTATTTACTAAAATAAAATATTCTAATTTGTACTTTTACTTTTATAATTATTATTTTCACCCCTTAAAACATAGCCGCCCATGCCGTTGGGCACTGTGACAGGAAATTTCTTTAAATTGAGGTTGTGTTTTTTGTTATTCTTGGAAACGATTATTTTATATACTGACAAATAGGTAATTACTTATCTATACATATAATTTGATCGGAGGGCTAATCCTTGTGACTAGAATGAGGGGTAGAGATATTATTATTATATATGTATTCTGCATTGCAATAACAATGAGAAACCAGAAATTATAACCTTGTGTGGGTGAGGAGGCGGCACATTACTATTTTGTAGGTCACATTAGCAGTCTGGAATGTCCAGGCATAATGCCTTATATAACCATTTAGCGCATAAATAAGTGAAACCTGGAAAACCTCTAGTAATTTACAACGAATTAAATCGGTCGTTCAAATTTAAAAATAATTTATTCAAAATGTTTATGTTTAATCAAAATAGACAGGATGTAGGTAGCAAATACTCTTGTTAAATGATGTGAATAAAACTTATATGTACACCCTGTATAAACTAAACTTTAGAAAAATACATCAATTATTGTCAATTTTCAAGTAAAATCTGATTTGGTTTAATTGAAATCAATTTAAAAATTTACTTTTCCTAAAGAAAATTGATCCAAATTTCCCGGCCCAATTTTGAATGCCAAAAAGAAAATATTTTTAATTAGATAATACTTCCTTTGAAGAGAAATCCCGCATCTCTCTATTATTGTTCAGGTACCTTTATGTGGCAGATACGTTCAAATCAATATTAGAGAAAATAATGTTTAATGCTATAGGTATAGTAATTTGTTATTGATATCATATTCTTTCTACATTTATTGGGCCAAATTCTAACATGGCGCCTCCAAGGAAAACAGAACTTGATTACCGCCAAGATTCAATCCAGTTAAACATAGAACATTGGTTCCAGTTACGAAAATAAACGAGGCAAAAAAATAACTATAAACATTTAAAATTTGTTGATAACTCCTGGACGGTATCAAATATGGGAAACATATATTTTTAATCAGCTATAAACTGTATACAGGGCGCCCTATTTCTTGACCCGTTGCATGGGTAACTTTTTTATTAGTAGAGATACAAAAACGCTTAAATGAGCAAATTAGTGCAGTTTCGTATTAGTAATTCTACGGTAAGGCGAAAAATTATATACGGGGGAAGGTTGAAAAGTTATTGATAAAAAACGAAAAATCCAACTTTTCTATTATCCCTCGTAGCTCGTTCATTTGAAGAGTTAGAGAAAAATGCTTCGCATGTTTTTTGCAGTATTTTTCATGTAAAATGACATGCACTTGCTACTTTTTATATATCTCTTAAAATGGTTGAGAATCACAGTAAAATATATTTTTTTTAAATGTAATGGATAGGTGGCTGTGACATTAACCGAAAGTCCCCTTTTTTCTCTTTCAGATGATATAACATAGTCCATATTTTATCCTTACAAAAGTAATAATAATCGTTGTCTTTAAAGAAAGTTTATTGCCACATCAAGAATGCTATGGAAATAAAACAAAAAATAAGATTCCTGATATTTTTAAAAACGTCTAGTTGGCATTTAATTATTGACAGATCATAAGTGACATTTTTAGTTTTTGTTAAGTAGTTTATTGTTTATTATTAATACTGCATACAAAATAATAGTGTTGCAAATATGTACACCATCGAAGAGAAAAATGATATGCTATTTTGTTATTATAACCAAAATCGAGATGCACAAGCTGCAGCGAATCTTTATTTTGAAACTTACATGGAACGAAGAGAACCCCATCATAGAATATTTAGACAGCTGGAAAATAATATACGATTATACGGTTCTTTTTCAAAGCCTAAGGATGAAAGAAACTTCAATGAAGACACTGAAATAAATGTTTTGGCTTATGTAAATTTTAAACCTGATTCTTCAACTGCAGAAATTGCACATCACTGCAACACTTCCAAGGAAACTGTAAGAGCTATTTTAAAAGGTAACAATTTAAAGCCTTATCATTATTCCATATGCAATACTTTATATCCAGCTGATAATCAAAGAAGGATGACATTTTGTCGATGGTACATTTCAAAATGCGAAGAGGATCTAGACTTCTGGAAAAAGATTTTATTCAGTGATGAAAGTAGATTTACCAACAATGGTATTTTTAACCGCCATAATAACATAATGTGGTGCCGAGAAAATCCACATCTTGTTTCTGAAAGAAGAAATCAACGTCAATTTGGGATAAATGTGTGGTGTGGAATTTTTTGTGGCAAAATTATTGGCCCATATTTTTACGAAGATAATTTGAATGCGAATAATTACCTTCATTTTCTAAGGAATACTCTAACAGAGGAATATTTAAATGAATTACCACTTCATATTTTTAGAAATCTTAAATACTTCCAACACGATGGAGCACCTGCGCATAATTCCCGCGAGGTAAAACAATATTTACATGAACAGTTTGATAATGTTATAGGAAATAGAATGGATATCGACTGGCCAGCGCGAACACCTGATTTGACCCCCTTAGATTTCTTTCTTTGGGGGTTATTGAAAGATAAAGTTTATGTGACAGCTCCTCTAGATATAGAGGATCTAAAAGTCAGGATTCAAGATGCAATTAGAAGTGGACATACAATAAATAATGTTTTAAGAAGTATCCAGAAACGTTGCTTACTATGTATCCAACAGGATGGTGGTCATTTCGAACATTTACTTCAATATAATTAATTAATTAATAATTTCTGTTCTCAAAACATTCTTTTGTTCCATAATTCATAGCATTCTTGATGTGACAATAAACTTTCTTTAAAAACAACGATTATTATTACTTTTGTAAGGATAAAATATGGACTATGTTATATCATCTGAAAGAGAAAAAAGGGGACTTTCGGTTAATGTCACAGCCACCTATCCATTACATTTAAAAAAAATATATTTTACTGTGATTCTCAACCATTTTAAGAGATATATAAAAAGTAGCAAGTGCATGTCATTTTACATGAAAAATACTGCAAAAAACATGTGAAGCATTTTTCTCTAACTCTTCAAATGAACGAGCTACGAAGGATAATAGAAAAGTTGGATTTTTCGTTTTTTGTCAATAACTTTTCAACCTTCCCCCGTATATAATTTTTCGCCTTACCGTAGAATTACTAATACGAAACTGCACTAATTTGCTCATTTAAGCGTTTTTGTATCTCTACTAATAAAAAAGTTACCCATGCAACGGGTCAAGAAATAGGGCGCCCTGTATACATTTTTAATGTTTTTATGAACCGCCGTAACATACTTCCAAACGAATAAAAATACTTGGGTATAAGATCCTAAAAATATAAAATTCAGATGTCATCAAAAAATAGCATCTGATACCAATGGCAAACAGAATTGGCAACATATTACACCCAATAAAAGAAAATCCAGGAGATTCGATGGAGGAAGTTTATAATTCAGCTGACTCCACTAAAAACCACCCGGAATCATTTAATCCGGAAGAGATTGTCGAATTACCACATCTAAAGCGAGTAAAAAGTTAATGTTTGGATATCCAGTCCCGATAAAATAAAGACATGTGATTACGCCGTAAACCAATGAGAATCCGGGATGTAAGCCCACCCTGAAAAAGCAAATTTCCCATTTCTTTTTCACAATGGTCATTACTAAACGCTTTGTTCAGCAAGAAAACCGACTTAGCTCCAATAGCTGCCGAAATCTCTTGTTATATAACCCGAGAATCGACTCCAGAGCCAAAAGATGTCTCCCAGATAACAAATGAAAGCTGCTTCCGCATGGGGAAGTGGGCGGGTCCGGCGAATGATTGAATCTAAAACTGAATTGAACTATTTCCATTTTATTGCGGAGCGTTTTTATCAAGCAATAATGGACTTGAAGGTTTTCTGGGATGGAATTTGCACTGCTAATCAAGGTTTTGTATAAAAGAGCACTTTATTATATCTCACTTTAATGACAGTTTAAAATATTTTATTGAACAGTTCAAGCGAAGCTAAAGATCTACATCCCCATTCGTAAAAGGTCATTACACTATGTAGGTGTTAGAAACAAGGAACTGTAATATAGTATCAAGTCAAATTTATTAAGTTTGCCCCAAAAAATACTAGTATGCCAAATATAATTGATGCAATTGTACAATACACAGTAAATTAACTAACGTCCATCGATTTACTATAAGTAGAATTTTCTTTCTAAGATTCCATAATCCTAACTTTGAAATCTTGCAGCTTCTCTGTTTTTATATTATTTATACTCACCTTTTTCTCATGACATTAATTTTATGATATCAAACTGCGGTACAAATAAGAGCCTACTCCTATGATCCTAGCTTAATAACTAACAAAAAATAAATTCACCTCTCGATCGTACTGTAGGTTTTTCTTTTAATTGAACCATAATTATCACTACAAATACGTAGATGGTTCAGGAAATGAATAAATAACACTCAGAAACTCAAAAGTCTCATGAAATATCCTGTTTACTCATAAAGAATGTACCAGTTTTTATATCTAATATATTCTAAAGTATAGTTAAATTGGAAATATTTTCTTACTTCAAGTTTTTCTAAAAGTTTTGTCTATTATAACTTATAATCTGTCTAAAATGGTTAATTATATTTATTCAAATATAATTAAATTAGAGAGTGATAAACCAAAAGCGAAGAAATGATATTCCATACTATTTTGGAACTTAAGTAATATATCAATATTAAGTATTGAAGAACCTCAAAACTGACAACAAATCACTTATAATTGTCTTGAAAAAATACAGATCTCATTTAGATGTTTCAGAAAATATATAGAAAACACTTTATATACTAGTATTTCGGCTTATTAGGCCTTTCTCAATAGAGTAAATGTCTATTATTGACATTTGTCTATTTCTGACAATGTCTATTACTCACTAAGTCATTTATGTATAGGTACTATAAATAGTGGCGACTCAAGCACCACCTACTAATTTCAGATTTAACTAAGAGATTAAATTAAATCGATTTTTCAAAATTTCTGACTTAATCTGAAATTACTGTCAAAATGTAACTTATGAAAAGTTAAGATAGGAATGTGCAAACCGTTTTGCCTGTTCTCAAACCGTTTATATTTTACAGGGTGTCAAAGTTGCAAAATGTCAATATTCACCTGTCAATATTTCAAAAACAGTTGAAGATAGGTATAGGACCTATCTTCAACTTATATCCTACATGAAATGTGTTTAGAATTCCACGTAGAATCCAGAAATAAAATAATATATAGGGTATTATATTAAAAATAGGCAAGTTAACGATGACTTCCGGTATAACCAAAAGTGCGAGGAAGTTGACACTATTTTCATTGAATAGATCTTTTTGATAAACCCCTGTATACAAATTTTCAGATTTCAATTAATTAAGACTACTTATTGAGATAATCCTACTGGGCCCTCTTCGTGATTCACCCTGGATGTGCAGAGATTTATTAAAAAAAGTTATGCTATTATTACTCAATTTAAACATTGTGATATAGGTATAATATTATGAATACTATAAAAATATATTTTACTAAAATATTATGACAACTTTGGACCATAGATTTATAAGTCTATGCTTTGGACTAACGTTATTTTTCATACAAGTCCACTTAAAGCATCCCAGAGCAAATAAAATTTTAGATTAAATTACCCGAAATGTAGAGAAAAGCGGTTAACACGACTTGAGGGAAGGAGCCACGCATTACAAACATCCGAAGTTAATTATTTCTCGAATTTGTTTAGGTTTATGCCTCGCATGAGAATGATTAACTATTTATAATGAAGCACTTCGTCACCCCGGCAAAGTCAAATAGATTTAAGCTTATGACTGTACATTTACTTTGTGTATTGTGTACTTACCCACTAAAACTAGTAGTTTAATTTAATGCAATCTAAACACAATTTGATTAGGTAAACATTCATACCATTTATTCTGAAAATAATTTGGGGAAAACTCGCACCGCTCGACGGATAATTAACCGGGCCGTAATCCATTCATCTTGGCTTCTGTAAATACCCAGGAATTAACCGAAAAGTATCCTCGTCTAATAATAGGTACCCTATTAATTTACAAATGCTTCGAATAATTCTAAACTAATTATACAGAGCCTCCATACATTTCCACAAGCCACGTGAGCGCATTTATAGGCAACCAACATCGCACCGATTGGTAGTGATTAACCAAAAACTCCCTAGATTCAGTGTAGTCCTCTCGACCTGGTTGGAGGTTTAATTAAATAAAAATGTTTTAACAGAATTAATTAACATTACAAATGAACTGTGCATAATATTGAATTTACATGGAATTTACTGTCACATAAATGGATAAAACAAAAAATAATCCAAAGGGGTTAAGTCCAGTGACCTGGCTGGCCACAATTCTCGATTAATTAAGTCTATTACCATAAAACTCCTCTAAAAATTGAATTGCCACTCTTGCGGTATGTGCAGTTGTTCCGTTTTGTTGAAAGAAGACTTCAATCAACTCTTCATCATGTAATCGTGTTAAAAAAGGCTCTAAAATAGCTCTCCGATATCTTTCACTATTCTATTGTCTCGTAGGAAAGTATAGAGCCTGCTATACGTCTTCTTGACATATCGCTACTCAAACGTCAACTTTTATTGGATGTAAGCTAGTTTCTACAAATGTGTGAGGAATTTCTGCAGTCCAAGTCCTACAATTTTGACTATTTACAGAACCTGAGAAGTGGAATGATATGGATATTATATCCTGGATGTAGGATGTAATATCGAAGCAAAAATACAAATACAGAAAAACTAGCAGAAAATCGCAGCAATAACAAACAATGACGGGCGCTAATGAATAAAGCACAAATGTCAAATATTGACATTAACCATATGTACAGTAAGGTCCGATATTCCGTTCGTCGACGCTCATAGTAATACGATCGCTGATTGGCTACTTTCAATGTGAAAATGACAAATAACGCCAATCGCGTCCCGTGACACAGAAACTTGCGTTTTAATGTAATCTTAACCTAATGTTTTAGTTCCTTTAAAAGTAACTAGCATTTTGACGCCAAGGTGAAGAAAATAAATTTACTATTTCTAAAATAGTTACTGGTCACGTGGCTTGTGAACATTTATGAAGGCATGGTACTTGCTCCAGTTCTAGCAGTCAGAATCAAAAGAAAAAAATATTATAGAGATATATAAGCAAGAAAGCAAAAAAATGGACCTATCGCCCTTAAGGAAAATCAGCGGCACAATTACATCAACGTTTCGCTGCTCTTGCTCCTCTTCAATGTAACGTAACTATAAGTGGACAGAATTCAGTGGAGCAAAACAGTATTATGATAATGTTTGTAGTGGCGAGATACAGTGAAATACACTGCAGTGTCCTCTTTGGGTCTTTGCTACTACCTGTCTGACAATTATTGTCAAATTGACAGACAGATAACGATCCATGGAGATGTTGATGTAATGCAACGCCAGTCGGGGCATATTGCCCGTGGAGTACTTATTTTCGGCATCTCCTTCCAATAATTATAGTATTATGATACTTACATTTGCATTTTCATGCTGATGCATAATGGCAATATTTGTTGAGAAGGCAATACACGCAATGCTGTGCTTTTATCCATATGGAATGAGTAGAAATAAACGGAAGGGTAGAGTACAGATGTAGAAATAGAGTAGAAGTAAGGTAGAAACGTATGAAAACAAATATAATGGTTCACAGATACTTAGAGCAAACGAAATGTGCATAAGTGTGATTCAAAATTGGAAAGTGGTACTTTCGTGAGGTTCACATCGCTGAAAAGTAGTCGAGTGCTGTCAAGAAACTCAACATAACTATTTTATCCCAATAGTTTTTTCTAAACACAAAAATAAAATTTATTTGACAACTTTCTTACTGTCAAACTGTATAGCATTACCGCTACTGTAGCGCAGTGGGACTAGAGTTAGCTGTGGCAGCATTTCTCGGTCAAGCTGCCTATTATGGTCTGGGTTCGGTCCCCAGCTTCAGCACTGGCAATGTTGATGCTTATGGAGTGGTGTTTTTCTGCGTTTTCAATGTTTGACCTCCTTTATTGGCATCCTCTATTGGCATTCGAAAGATTAGGTAAATATCGATAATGGAGGTGGTATTTTTTTTCATTAACACCAACAAAGACAGAAATAGTTTCAAGAGGACTTGATATGTCCACCTGATATATTCTATCAGATATAGAAATATATTTAGATAATACAATATTTATTTTAAATAAGCCAATAATTGCATTAAAACAAATGAACTGGTTAGAATGGCACATTTCTTTTATTTAAAATAATTGAACCGAGTAATAAACGTTCAAAATTAATTTCCAAGAATAGCACGATAAATCCCAAAACGAAGCGATTTAAACTTTATGACGTTCAATTAAAACAATAAATTAAGCATCAGGAGAGGGAGTATAACGCGGGCTTAATAATGTTTTTAATTAAATTAGTTTTTTTGGGGAAGGGGTTGAGGAATTTAATCTAAATGTCATTTAAACAACATTAGGTGAGCTGGGAGGTAAAAGAGGGCTAGTTAGCAGGAAATGACTGTTCTGGAAGGATTAAAATATTCCCATATAATAGTTAAATGATGGGTATCCTTTATAACAGACAGAATACGGAGACAGAGCCAGAGTACAATACTTTTGTACAGAGTGTAATTATCAAGAAGTGTAATCATGTATCAGAGTGAATACAGAGAAGAAAGAAAAATATCAACAAGTAGCAATAAAATTTGAAAGAATATAGAAACAGAAACAAGTTTACATTATTTCATTCATTATAACGGTGACGGGTACCACTTCATCCCACTATAATTCATAAATCACCTCATCCAACTTGGATTGGATTGGAAGAAAGTGTATAACCCACTTACAAAATACACCCGTACTTCATATATGCATTGAAGATAAGGGTAAGTTTATTTATAAACCAAAAATTATTTCTTGATAGACTTTGTACTAACACATCTATAAGAAATATAAACCAGCAAATAACTGACAAGTGCATATAAGAGAAGCGCAAAAACATAATAATAATCATAATTATTTTCCCATTTCTCACGCTCAGGCAGATTCAAGCCAATAAGTCTGATGTACTCCTCCTCGACCACCAGCTCAAGACAATGTTTGTCATCGAGTTCTCGGCTCCTGCCGAGAGCAACATTGTCTTAAAAGAGGAGGAGAAACGGATGAAATATCGAAACCTTCTCTTCGAACTTCGCAGGCTCCATCCAGAACATACTGTGAAGCTTGTGGTACTGATAATAGGAGCCCTCGGTGGAGCAAGAGATACACTGCTTTCGGAACTGAAGATCATACCGGCATGGCCGAAATTCGGCATATCTTCTAGTCGGAAGCATGCAGAAGGCGGTCATCCTGGGCTCATTATATCTACTCAGGGCACACAATTCCTGAAGTCAGTAGTTATTTACCCCACGGACGTGGGGAGTAGCTACTGGTAGGCACCAGCCACCGACCCTGAGAATCGGAGCTAGGCAACCGATCGACTGGATTTCAAGAAAAAATAATAATAATATAATAATAATAATAGTCCTCGGTCCCTGCTGAGACCAACATTATCTTAAAAGAGGAGGAAAAAGGACTTTTCCTCCTCTTCATTCTTTCACATTTCACATTTCTTTCACAAAACACATCGTTACGTAGTAAATCGATATTTACCTAATGAACCCATGTCCATGTCCTTTCCTAACAAAATACCTACCTTAAAATGAAATTATAGGTATGGATATCTAATAAGTATAATTTTATTTCAAGGTTTTATTTTCTTAGGAAAGGGCATGGATATGGTTTCATAAAATATGGATTTACTCCGTAACGGTGTGTTTTATGAAAAAAATGTAAGTATACTTTTTTGTAGAGAAATGAGTGGGGTATTATTTTTAACGATAGTCAGTGGCGTAACATATATTTTTATGAAAATGGGCCCCAAGGGTGAAGGTTTCACCCCATTGGCTATTCTCATCGAGCTTAAATGTTTTGAGGAAGTAAGATTCATAGTAGCATCTACCAAATAAAATTTCAAAACAATTGCTTTATTACTATCCGAGATATAAATAAAACAATTTTTTTTTCAACTTCAACACCTTGTATCTTGAAAACGGTACAAATCTGGAAATAAGTTTATATAGTAAAGTCCCATTATTTTTACTGGTTCTACATCTTCCTGAATTTTTTCAGCATGAAACTGGGACTCCCTGTATACAAACATAAGAACTGTTTCCTCAACAATGTGGCTTCTTCAAATGTGAGTCCTAGGCTAACAATTTTATCATGGAAAAGAGGGTATAAATATCAGTCATGGGGTAATAAAATAGCTTGTAAATTATAAAACTTTTAGGTAAGGATTAAACCTGTGTATAAGCGTAGCCATCGTGAACTTTAGAGTTCTAAACTCTGAAGTTCACGATGGTTACGCTTTTTATGATGGTTACGGTATAAGCTTATTTCTTATTTTTTATGGTATCAAAATTGAATGAACTTGTAAAAACTATTTTTAGCTAAAAATAACAATTAAAACACATTTCATAGAGGTGAAGCATAATATCTAATTGATCGTTTAAAATTTTGTCTGCATTTTTGAGTTTATTCATTTCTAAGGATTTTAATAGGATAAGTCTTAGGGTTTTTTTTTGTAAAATTTAAACAGTTACATTAAAACTATGACTCTCCCCTATTAGGTGTCTATTAGCAAATGTAAAATCTGTTTTTCTGTTATCAAAGATTCATTTCTGTTCTCCATATATTCTTACATATTTTACAAGAAAAAATGTCCCACGTTTCTTTGACAGTTTTTCGAGAACTCAAAAATAACGAAGCTACAAGGCTTTGAAGTTCACATAAAATTAAATCTCTCAAAATTATTTCCATGTAGATGTGCTTTCTATGGCATTTGTTTCATATTTCCATAGCAACATAACATTTGTTTCCATGGCATGCTTAGTTAAAATGTATAAAATAGTTGTATAAAATGAATTACATTGTTTTTTAAAAATCATAGTAAACTTTAAAGCCCTACAGCTCCGTTATTTTTGAGTTTACGAAAAACTGTTATAGGAACTTGCGACATTAATTTTTCTTGTAAAATCACCTTTTGAATTTTTTGCGCGTCATTTTTGGACACCTTGTATACTTTAAGACACGCACTACTAGCTTAGGTATAGACACCATATTGATTTTCCTTTTTAGTTTTATAATTATTGTTCTTTATTACTTTACCAATGGTGTTATAAGTTTTATAAGCAATATTATTGTTCTGTTTGTTTAGGATTTTGCAGCTTGTCATTGCCAAGTCCAGTGTTGGTAATGCCGGTATGTATTGGAGTGCGTGTATGGTTTTCCTTTTAGATTTGTGGTTATCTGACTTATGCGGCGTTTCTATTTAATTTTTTTATTTCTTCGTAAAAAGATATAACGCAAAAATAAGAGAAAGCAATAGTTATACAATATGTTTAATATATCAAAAAGAGCAAAGTAAAAAATGTTTTAATATATATAATTTGTATTTTCTAGTGATGTCGTTTGCAGTTTTGCTTCCCGAAGAGTGATTTAACATAAAACTGGCAGCATTAAAAAATGACTGTAGGTAAATAATTGCGTTTTCTTTCCTTATTTCTTGCAATATTTATTACCATTACCGTAATGGTACTTAATGTCTGCCTATGTAATTATAAATACAACAGTAGAGATATTTTGCATACGGATAGAAACGAGCAAGCAGCAACAGCAACATGGGGCGAGCTGCCGTTCGCAGAAACATTTGTTAAATTCCCAGAGGCTACTTTCTATTTTCCTTGGCGAGCGGCCATCATGTGCTCGGCTGGTCAGCGGCGGTCTCTCGTTATACACACAATAAATATGGACTAATAGAGCTGTTCTGTACGTAAACATCGTTATTTCTGCTAGAAATCCTCCTCCAGGTAATTCCTACGAATTCGTGATGCATATTTTGTTTGCTTTGCTTAATAGAATCCCTTATTGCGAATTATTCGCCTCAATACGTCCTCGGGATAAAAGGAAACGCGTTTGCACACCATTATGGCAGTTACCTAGAGTTTCAGATGGAGGTGTTTGTATAAATGATTGTTCAATAACATTAGGAAATAAATATGTGCCACAAACTGGACTCTAGATATAATGTTTATGCATCAGGTACTATACTGGGTGTTGGACCAGTCGGGCTCTTGTCTCCTTAGACCTTGTAAGTATGTTTACGTTCAAATTGTTGCCTTGCAGATGTTTTTTTGGTAGGTATCTTCATTTGAAACATCTTGAACGGTTTCTGGACTGACCTTATTATGGATTTACTACTTAAAAACAGATTTATCAAATAATATGAAGCACACAAATTTGATATATGGTCTTCTGTCAGAAAGGCTATTTCTATTCACTTTAAGTGGAGTAAGTGTATTCTAGAATTAATATGACAAATGAAAGCTTCTAATATTTGGTATGAAATTTCAAGCGAAGATTTTTTCTAACTTATTTGAATGTCTATTTCCAAATATAACACGAAATATTTAATTACCGCCCTAAGATTTTATTAGTTATATGACTTCCAGAATACTCTGGTAATTGAAAGAATACTGTGAAAGCTAGAAAAAATATATTATTTTAGAAACATATTTTAATGTATTTTATTTTACTTCTTTTTGTCTTAAAAGCTTCTAATATCTGGAAGTGACATTCCAAGCAAATGGTGATCCATATAGTCATATTGTATATCATTCATGCCTACATATTCAATGTTTTAACAAAAATTGATAAATTGCGAACTTGTGGACTTCAGTACTTTCAATGAAATCAGCTCATAAATGATAAAATTAAGCTATAGAGGAGTCGCCATCGTGATTTTTTATTATTCAAAAATGTTAAAATATATTTTTTTCCAAGGTCCATAATGAATTTTGGATTAAAAAAGTTCTAAGTGAATCACGTTTACGTCTGTGTATACGTACATGTGAAGTAATATAAAAATATCACTTTTTTGTGAAAGCCAAAAAAAGTGATGGCATGATTTGGTCGTAGAGCGTAAACCAATCAAGATAAAGACTAATTAATTGACATATCAAATTAAAATATTTTATCTATGATCGTGTAAAAAGTAACAGTTTTTTACATAATTTCCAGTGTAAAAAGTGGCTTTTTATAAGAAACTGTGCAATAAATTTTTTTATTGCACGCTTTTATTGCACGATTGTGGCGACTTCAACTACGCCAATTTATTTATAATATCGTTTCCTTAGTTACTATCATCATCACAGATTTTCAGTCACGACCATGAAGTAACATAATTAAAATGGCGACTTCAACTACAACACAAAAAATACTAACGGTCAAAGTGACATTCACAAAACAGTTTTACAAATAATCATGAAAAATTGCCCATTTCTTTACAATAATTGGCACGATCGAAGATAAAACGTTGTAAGACACACTTGTAAAAAGCCTCTTTATTGCACTCATGGCTTTTAAAAACACTCGCTTCCCTCGTATTTTTAATCTAGCCATTCGTGCAATAAAGAATGACTTTTTATACTTGTATCTTAAATAACTATTATCAACGATCGTCTAAAAAGTAACAGTTTTTACATCATTTCCAGTGTAAAAAGTGGCGTTTTATAAGAAACTGTGGAATAAAATTTTTTTTCTACGTTCATGCAAAAGAAAAAACTTTATTGAACTATATTTAGTAAAAAAACTGGTTCTTTATTGCACTAGTGCAATAAACATTTTATTGCACTCATCTGTCATTCTACTACAGCGTTTTGTGATCATGACAAACATAAACGTCAAATCGACGTGACACTTAGTGCCCCCTAAATAAAACATTTTTTGGTTTTTGTATGAACGTAGAAAAAATATTGTATGCAACTCGTACAAAAAGTGTTTATTGAACTTGACGTGTTGTCAATTTCACGTCGCGTGCATTAAACACTTACTTTTTGCACTTGTTGCATAAATAACTATTATTGCACGCTTTTATTGCACGATTATGGCGACTTCAACTACAGCTCAAAAAATACTAACCGTCAAAGTGACATTCATAAAAGGCTGATACAGTTTTACAAATATTCATGAAAAATTGCCCATTTCTTACAATAATTGGCACGATCGAAGATAAAACGTTGTAAGACACACTTGTAAAAAGCCTTTTTATTGCACTCATGGCTTTTAAAAACACTCGCTTCGTTCCTATTTTTAATCTAGCCATTCGGGCAATAAAGAATGGCTTCTTACACTTGCATCTTAAATAACTATTTTGTAAGATGCAACTCACAAAAATGAATTAGCACAAACTCAATTTTTTACATGTCAATTAAATAATTGTTAACGGGCACTTCCTTTTCGTCTTAAGATAAAGGACTGTCTGAGATATCGAGGTGAAAACGGTGGAAGCAAAACGAAAAGGAAAATCTTTATAAAAAGCCACTTAAGAGATAAGATCGAGTGTCGAATGAATAAGCCGACTCTCTTATATTCGCTAGGACATATGTTCAGCGTGCTAAAGCCCTCGGGTATAATTTCTTGAGTGGCATAATCCACTCGGTCGGGGGTCGTGATATCTTTGGCGCCAAAATTCTTATTGCAGGGGTAGATCACTCAAATGGGAAATGGATATGATTCCGTTTTCCATTTGTTCTCTACACCCATGCTGAGGGAGTGCAATTGCTTTAATTACGAAGCTTAATTAATTAATGTTACAAAATGTGTTCTGTTAAAAAAATTTCGAACTCTCCTCGATCGAGAAAATGATATCAATATATTTACTAATTAAACAAATGAAAACTTTTGAATTTATGGTTCCTTAAGATTACCATAATTTAAGGTTATAATCCGCTACCTATTCTGGCGCAAATGCAAACATATAACCATTGAATCAAATATCAGTAGTAGAATCATTGAACTATAACCTCCATCGAGCATTGTTAACAATAAACTTATCGTGGCAGATCAGACACAAGGATCTGGTCTCGGAGTACTCGGAATGATCGGAGTACTACCGATAACATCCCGATAATCAAATTTAAGTGGAATTTTCTTGAATATTTAAAAAATAAATTTAAAACTTTTGATCACCCTATATGAATTTCGATAATACTAAACTTATGAAAAGGTTGTTAGGTACATTAGCAAAATTTTGTAAACAAAATTGAGTTTAATAATTAATATATTCAGATTAATTACATCTATAGTTTTCTTCTTTGAAAATTGATATATCTATAAGCATAAACTATCTTTTTAATATTCTGTTTAATATGTGAAAGTGTTGGATTATAACAAAGTATAAGCTAAAGCTTGGTACTTTACTCCCAATTGAAGTACCACAAAGTTGTCATAGTTTAAAGATAACAACCATTCCTAACATCACTGCCATAATATTCAGTTAACATTTTACTGTGCGTTGCGTTGGACATAATGTGGGCTAACGAATAAAAGCGGACCTAGAATGGAGCCCTGAGGAGCTTATCATTCATAATTTTTTTAATAGAATACCCTGTAGGTTTACTATGACATAATATTCTAAAACATTTTTTAGAAATTTTTACAACTTTAGCAATACAGGCTGAGTTTTATTAATTACTTACTCAGATCGTACCTCATGAATAAAAAAAAACATGTAAATATCCTATTCTATATATAATTTGTTTGAGTAGCTCTATTGTTCCTGAACCTTTCTTTATAAGAAAAATTATCATTAGTCGATGTCAGTTCAAAGAGGGTCACCCGAGACGGCCCCATGGGGTGATGGAGTGCAGGCAATCAAGCCCCCTGTACCAATTGCTGGATCCCCGACTAGTCGGCGGTGACTTTATCTCATTTTATCGAGAGATACTATGCTAATCTAATAGTCAATAGACCCTTCCGGATCACTTCAATCTGAAATCGATTTGTTGGGTCCCCCTTATCAAAATAAAACGGCCAGTGTTCTTATCTGGCGGAGCAAGTTGAGGTAAAAAAGCACTTCGTTTATACAATTCGCTAGTATTACTTGACTTTGTTAGAGACATAATCTGAAGAGTGTCAGACAGGGATATCCCTAAGGGTTGTCATACTGGCGAGCGATTTATCGCTAGCGGCAATGTTGTCTTCAACGTGACAACTATAAGCGTTTAAAGTTTGTTCAACAAATCCACAGCAGGGATGAAAATATTTTTAAAACGAAACGAAATCGAGAAAAAATAGATGGAAAAATTAAGCGACACCGTTAATCGCTAAGCGACGCTGATAATCGCTAACTAACTCTATTAATTACTAAGGGCCGATTGTTCAAACATGTTTCATTTTTAAATCAACTTAGTTCTTCTGTCATAGAAACCATTGTTTCAATAATTGTTTCCTAGATATCAGAACTCAGTTCAGTTGATTTGAAGATGAACCATGTACAATCGGTCCTAAGTGACATTTTTTAGTTGGTTGAAGTCACTACTCTAATTAATTTTAATAATACTGATAGTATTATTTAAGTTAATAATGCTATCTCTTAAAAACTTATGAATTGGTCATAACTTATTGGACAAAATAAAAGTATGAGGACTTTATCGGGTGGAACACAAGTGGTACAAAAAAGACAATTCGGTGGCATTAGTTTAAAGATTACACACTTGGTTTGAAAAGGAATATGTTACTGTTCAGATTATTCATTTTAACCTCAAAATTGTTTCTGACTGAGAGTACTATAACTTGCTAAAAACAACGAGGTTATGTTGATATCGGTTCCATGGAATAAGGGAATAGAAGAAATTCAGATAGTACAACGTCTTGCCTAAATAGGTGCTCAAACATCATTCATTTAATAATTTATGTTTAAGAATTACTCATATAAAAAAGTAAGAGCCGGTTCAACTCAGTAAACTATAGTTAAAGCTCTAAAGATGAAATTTTCCGGTGCAGACATTTCCTAATGTGATATCAGCTTTGTTTTAGTTCTACTTAGAAGCAGTCCAGATTTGTCTGATTCCTAGTAAAAACCAAATAGGTTATTTGCTTTAACAAGTTCTGTATCGGGGAAACCAAAACAAGCCTATTATCTAAACGAATAGATAAAGCTGAAATCAACATATTCTGTTGCTTCTGTAGCAACAGAAACAGGGGAACACGTAAATTGCTTCTGAGAAATGCCAACAGTTTATGTGCCAATAGTTTAAACACATAGAACCGGTATTTATAATCTTTGCTGAGCTGAAGCAGTCTACAGGAGATGGTTGCTTTGCTAATTTGATGATCCGAACTATTACACTGGGCTAGACGGGCATATAGTATAGGTTAAGGGTATTTATAAAAGATCTTTTAGGATAAAGTTAATAGAGTTACTTCTATGAATTGAGGTAGCTACTATGTAAACAGTCTATCCAGTAATCTAATCAACATAACCTTTCTTAGATGTCAAAAATTGTGTCAAATACAAAATTAGCATGAGTATAGTAGACGAAGATAAATTTAAGTTATTTCGTGAAGGAAAATATAACTCGACAAGATGGTCATCCGAGGAAAAGCCATTTCGACATACAAGAAAATTCAGGGAGAAAATATTTTCAAGATATACTTATCCGTTTACTTCAGCGTTGTTGCAGAAATATAAGAACTCAGTTCTAGGTACCTATCTGGATATATTCAATCTAGCACAAAATCAGGACAAAGGCTTAAATGAAAATAAGTTAGGAATTACTCAATGGAATATCCAGAGGTATGGGCAGAAAGAATTAAAGTGGTTTTACAATAGGAATACTATTTTCGAAGACTGTATCAAAGCGGTCAATGATGCTGTTAAAGATTGCCAAGTCATCAATTTGGATTATATGAGAAACAAAACTACAAGACTTGAGCTAAATAACAGTTATGTACGTAGGTAGATGACGAATTTTTACTATATCTTTATGGTATTTACGTCTCTAAAATGGTACCCATCATTCAGTTCCATACAACTTACATAATCGATGTTCGTAATACATCTGTGTTTTAGATAAATTTGGTTGATGCCGATTTGAGGAAATTTGTGAATGTAACCATTTTGGTACTGATGGGAAATAACCTGAGGGATCTAAAAGGCTCTTGCTTACCCAGAGGGTTATTGTACCTTGAGTTGTATAACAATTTTATATCTGACATAAAAAATCTTGTCAAACGAGCACCAAAGCATCTGATGCATTTGGGTTTAGGAAGAAACAAACTAACCGAAGGTAGGTGAATCCAATATTACTTGGAAATAAATTCATATGACTGTAGATCTTTACTAGCTCTAGAGTAGTATGGTGTAACTTACTTCATCTATGGTGGAATAGGAAAAGAACTAAAAACATGTTTTTAAAGTTTTAACAAGCCCTCAAACTGAACGAAACTACATGAAAAAGATTAAAACTGTTTGAATCATCTCCAGATGATGGCAACTTGGTTGGCGAAATACGCGTCGAGTGCAGTATTATAGCGCTTTGATGTTATGTGGAAAACTACGTCAGTGTTAGCTTCACATAAAAGGTTCCAACCCTCTTCAAGTTCATTTTAATACTTTTTTATATAAATATTAATATACCGGGTGAACCAGGATGTCTTGCCCTGTACGACTTTGAAGGTAGGGGAGTAGGTTAGGGAATACACTATAAAAGTTACTCAACTACACTTACAGTTTTACCAAAAGTGACAAATAAGTTTTGAAAGTTAAATATATTAACTTATTTATAACCGTATATATTTTTACATTTAGATTTAGCGTGATTTTTTGCTTCAACTAGTACCATTATTTTCTATTTTTGACTATTAAGTGTCAAAATATTCAATTTTATAAATTTGCATCTGGAGTCATCTGATTCATGAAATGGCTACCTACCAAACTAAAAATCATCAGAAAACGATTATCACTTAGCGGATCCTACTATTTCTTTTCACTATTTATCAAAAAAGCAGATACTGTTACTGACAGAACAGAATACACAGTTACAGATACAGAAAACTCTTAGATTTAGATCAGGAAACTACTAGCTGACTCGGTATAAAAAATATAGCCTATTTAATGTATTTTCATAAATTATCAATTAATTAAATTACTAATTTCAAATTTAAAAAATAGAAAATTTTACAGTCAATCGCACTGAATCCAAATCTGTAAGAATATACAAGATATTCCATTTAATCTTCAAATGTTGTTTGAGTAATTTTCATATTCCCCTCAAATGCTACTCGGACGCCTCAAATTTAATAAAGTGGATACTCGAAGCGGATGGTTCTTTATATGGTTGTGTACACACAAAAAAACGGGTTACCCATGGGTAGTCCTATTTCTCCTTTGCTAGTGGAAATTTTTATGAACCATTTCAAAAACACACTGTTCAATAGTGATAATAATTTGAAATCACATGTTCACTTTTGGGCTCGCTATACATATAGATGACATTTTTTGTATTTGGAATGGTACTGAAAGAAATTTGAGGGGCTTTCTCAATTTTTTAAATTCGCTTAACGATAATATTCAGTTTACAATGGAAAAGGAGAAAAACAATCAATTCAACTATTTGGATATAACAATAAGAAAGGTAGAAAATAAATTAAAATTCTCGGTTTATAGAAAACCGACAACTTCCGACGCAATTATACCAGCAAGTTCCTGGCAAATAAAAAAGTCGGTTTTCCATAGTTTAATACATAGGCTTTTAATGTTTACGCTGGAAAAAGCAGATTTTGAAAAAGAATTAAGTACAATCAAAAAAATTGCAAGAAACAACGGATATAAAGAAAAACTAATAGATATCATGCTAAAAAACAAAAGGAGGAAATTAATTCGTCGGGAGTTTTACAATATTCGGGAAAAAGAAGGCACCTATAGTTATATTAATCACGTCCCAGGTTATAGCGCAAAAATAGCTCGCAGAATAGAACGAAACGGGTGTAAAACGATTAGTGTCAACAAGCGTACTATTGGTAGGATTTTGATAAGCAATAAAGAAAGAGTTAATAAATTAAAACAATCGGGGTATACCAAATTAACTGCGCGGATTGTAATGCCGTGAATGTGGGTCAGACCGGTAGAAATATTGAAACTAGAGTAAAAGAACATAAAAAATCCACATTAAATAACGCAAAAAATTCAGGATTTTCGACGCATTGTATAGAAAACAATCATTTTATAGATCAGAAAAATGTAAAGGTACTGCATCGGGAAAAGAAAGGAAAGGGCTTAGATCTGTTAGAGCAATTAGAAATTAAAAAATCTTTAATTATAAATCCGTGTACTACGAATGATCAGATAGATTTTACACTCTCGCCCTTCTTAGAAAAGGTAATAAAATCTCTGGCTTTACCAGATGGTAGGATCAATCGGAGGTAGGTGCTCGTAAACAAATAAATAACGAGAACGCCCTTGGAAATGTTTAGTAATAGACATTGCTCTATTGAAAAAGGCTTAACAAGCCGAAATACTAGTATATTGATTGTTTTCTATATACATATTTCTTGGAACATCTAAATGAGATCAATGTTTTTTCAAAACAATTATTTCAAAAAACAATTAGCCTCAAATTTAGTTGACTTTCTAAAGAGAAGTGGTATAAGTAAGAGCCATTTTCTTGTCCAACTCCGTATAATAATTTTCATATTATTTATAAGGGTTTATTCCAAAATAGAAATAGTTTGGTTTGGCATTTTACTATACCAAATATAAAAAAAAATCAAAATGAACCTCTACATGAAAACGACCAAGTTAGTTTTTCGAAACCTAGTTCTGCTAAATAATGTTTCATTTGAAGTTGCAAATACTGATATCGAAAATGAAGATATTTCCGAAACACCAATAAAAAATTAAGCAAAATTATCTTGACTATGACAAAGTAACCACTAAATGTAGAATACTTATCGAAGTAATACCAAAAATAGAAAGTTCCAGACAAACTGTGTTGTAATATTCCAACAAATTACTTGTTCTTATTGGTCGATGCATAGTCCATAACACATAAATTAAGAAGTTTAATACCTCCAGCGGAAACTATTTCAAAAATAACACATCCAGAACTAAGTTAGAACCCGTTCGCCATACTCGTTAGCATAGTTTTAAACTGTAATATAGTGGCGTTATTTAACGACCGTTATAAAATTTATGATGAGTTTTACGAGTGGTCACCGATGTTCGCAGGGCGCTGCGGCGACTCCGGAGCGTCCGCCGAATTACGAAAATTACGAATACGTGTACCACCCGCGGGGATATGGCGATTACTAATTAGCCTAATTGAGAAATGATGAATAATGACGGAGGAATATATCACCGACGGTTCGGATATGGAATCCCTGTTCACTGACGGGAGTCGCTGTCGCCTCCATTTTAGGCGGGGAACTGTTCCCAAAAAGGGGCGAAAAATTAAGCCTCAATACACAAACCTTATCGAAATAGTTATTTATAGTCGACTGTCATTATAATGCTGTCATTATGAAAGTCAAAATCGTTAATAATCTGACACTTTCTAGCACCCGTGCTGTAATGTGAAAGAATCGTGCCATAAAATCCACTTTATGGCACAATGCTATAGTAACCATATGCGAACATTCTACGATTGCACAAATTTAAGTTTTTAAAACTTAAATTGTCTGTTAAAACCACAGTTCGACTATAAAATAGCGTATGAAATTCGTTTATAATGCTCGATTATGGCATTCGTGAAGTGTTAGCGCATTCGCTTCGCTCATGCGCCAAAATTCACTCATGCCATAATCTGCTGCATTATAAACTAATTTCATAATATACTATTATGCAACAAGTGCAAAAAGTAAGTGTTTATTGCATGCGACGTCAAGTTCAATAAACACTTTTTGTACGAGTTGCATACAATATTTTTTCTACGTTCATACAAAAACCAAAAAATGTTTTATTTAGGGGGCACTAAGTGTCACGTCGATTTGACGTTTATGTTTGTCATGATCACAAAACGCTGTAATAGAATGACAGATGAGTGCAATAAAATGTTTATTGCACTAGTGCAATAAAGAACCAGTTTTTTTACTAAATATAGTTCAATAAAGTTTTGTCTTTTGCATGAACGTAGAAAAAGTTAATTTTCCAGTTATATAAAATGTTAGTAGCGATGCGAAACACACCTGGTACCCTCTTTGGATCTTTGAATCTTATCGATTCCACTATTTATGGCACTCTGTCAAACACATAATAAACTCGAAACCGGTCAGTGTCTGTGGTTGATCTCGATGAAGGATGTGGCGAGTTCCATGGATATGCCGGAGTAATGCAACGCCAGTCGGGACACATTTCCCGTGGCGTAGTTGTTTTCGGCATCTTCTTCAAATAAAAAAGTAGGATTATATAATATGTTGTAATTCCTGGCAACATCTCATGGGCACATCAATACTGCAAGAGTCGTTTTCAAATATGTCATACTGTTTACCAAAAATCCCAGAGCCAGCCAGTCAGCTATCTTTGTTTATATTAATATACAAGGAAAAACGGCAATACTTGTCAAACGATCGGTTTGTTCATGAATTCGATGGGCTTATTTTCATGTAAATTGAACTTCGTGGCGTTCATTTTCCTATTTTAAATAGGGCTATCTTTCGTGAATACAAAGAGGTTTATTTTCCTATCTCTAACAGTAGGTAAAAGATATTTGCCTCAAATAGTATGCCATAAGAGTGACAGAGTCATAGATAGTGTTAAGAGCGTTAAACGAAGATATTATCCCAGCATCAAAATGATAGCTTTTTTGAAATATTGTTTTTTACATTACTCTTTAGAGCGAATCTCTCTTACTTTGTCTAATCAATATCGCTGTAACCTCGAGAGAAAGTCGAGAAAGTCGTTCGATCCAAATCGACAAAGGTGCGTTTACATTGGTATCGCTACTTAAGCGGGGTTTACATTGGTATAGTAAATGGGTTAGTTACTTCTACCAGTAACTTGCAAGACAGCCACTTATCCAATGTAAACTTCATAGGCAAGTACTTGCACCAGCACTTGTACCAGCAGACTGGCCAGGATAGTAAATAGCTTCCTAGACCATTTACTTACCCATTAACCTTCCTCCACTTTACTAAAATTTTACTTTCCGCGCTACTAGTCTCTGAACTCGCCTAATGTAAACAGTTTTGTGCCAGTAAACAATAAGCACGTGGTGATTACAAATTTGCATATTAGATATTTATTTTTTCTATTCAAAATGAGGTGGTCCGAAGGGGATACAGTTAAATTTGTCGAGTTCTATAGGTAACATGAGTGCCTTTGGAATGTAGCCAAAAGCCTATATTTCTTCCAAAAGCTTATATTTCTTCCATTAAACACAGGGAAACATTTATTATACCTTTTTTAAGAGCAACCAATTTTGATCGCGAAATACGACCACAGAAAGCCATCTCTTCTCCACTGCAAAACTGCTACTAATAAATACTCGTACAGAAAAAACAGTTTTGTGTGTAAACGTCTACTTACCTTGGACTTGGGCTAGTCAACTGGGAAGCTACTTACTAGTACCACTTACTTACTATACCAATGTAAACGCCGCTTTATACTAGTAACTGGTACAAGTAATTAGTCTGCTATGTCATAGCCAAGATGAGTAGATGTTTATACTGTAAATAGACTTTTCTCTACTAGTTGCAGTTTTATTGTGCCACCTCACGTCATATTTCGCGTTCAAAACTGATTGGACTTAAAAAGGCTATTTTAAATGTGAAGAAATGAATGATCTAATTGAAGAGGAACAATCAATTATTATAAAAATAATTTAGGCTAGAAAGTGAATCAGTGAATATAAGGAACAGTAAAAGATCAGCTGCCCTTCTTTTGAAGAAATTATTAATGAAGGATCCTCAAGAATATAGACTTCTTGTCTAATCGTTTAAATATTTCATTTCCATTTCTTTAACTATCTTCTCTAACTCTGCTTATCCACTTAACTATTTTTGTACGTATGCTTAGTTACATTGCAATAGCGCCCATATTCACCACGCCAAATTCACCACATTTACATGCATGATACAATAGAAAAATTGGAATAATTATACATGATTACTTACCCTCTATTTGAACCAAAATGTTTATATTAGACGAATTCAGACTAGTTAGTGAACAGTAAAATTTGTGATTGGTGGGGGAAGGTTAGTAAGTTAGTATACATATATAAGGAAGCTTTTACTATCCTGTCTTCTGGATGAGTAAATTGTCTTGCCATTTGACTGATACAAATAACTCACCCATTTCTGCCAAAGTTAACACGTCTTTAAATATTATTTCAATTACGTAGGTTAGACTTACTAGCTCCTCTTAAAAATGTTTCACAGGTGAGTTCTAGCAACACGTAAATAGTGAGTAGATTTTCTAGGGAATAACAAGAGAGTGGTTATGTGTTATAGTGGAGATAAACATTATAATTGAGTTTATTTTAAAGTAATAGCACAAAAGGTACCCTACCGAAATATGCGCGGTTACTTATTATAAGTTGTATAGATAATATTGACTAAAAGTACAGTTTGTATTCGATTCGTCGGCTATTCCCGAAAATTTGTAGTACTCTACTGGCCTATTTTGTGTACACATAAGACAAACTCTACGTTACGACAGAAGGGGGTGGAATTAGCGATAATTGAGTTTCTATGTTTTTATATTAATGGATCGTTATTGCGAGTGCAACCGGCCGTACGCTGGTGATAAAAAAATAATACAGAATGGTGACGAATAACCTGATAATTTTGAATTTAAACCCCCATTCAATACAACCATTAACTTCTCCACTGTGTTGTGATATCAATGTTCAACATACGGATTTCAATATCTGTATGGGTTTACAATTAGTTGAATTGGTGCAAAAATGAAACATCAGGATCAACGAGACTTCTCAAAGGTCAAAACTAACATGATTATAGATCTTTAAATAAAAACACTTTCTCATGGCAAATAATCTTTTATCTTAGATATAATATAATATTGGCAGCTGGCCAATGTCAAATATCAAATAAATTTCTCCCTTTTTTATCTATAATTAATTACATAAACAGAATTATCGATTTGTGTTTACAAATGGTTATGCAAAATAATATACTTATTTAAATAGTGAATAGTGGAAATATTGTTCATTATATTGTTTGCAATGGCAATACATTGCATTGCATTTGATAATATTAAGAGGAAACTTCTTTTTTCTAATTAAAACAGATTGTCTTGAAGTTTTTCACAATCAGAAATGGAGTTGATGCAATAAAATATTTTAGCATTAATGAATTTCACGAAGAGAAGTGGTCTAAGTATAGACCCATGTGGAACGTCGGAGGTTTGTAGAAAAGTGTTAGTTTTAAATCTCAGGTACTGCACAAATTAGTAATGATCTTCAAGATAAGATTGAAACAATTTTATTAAACCTGTACAGGGTGATTCACTTTCGAGTGTGTAACATGGGTATCTCGCTTATTATAAAAGATAGACTGTAGGTTTAAATTCGGCAAAGTTGCGGAATTTTGTGCTCAATAAGTTGGCGCAAAGAAAACCCCCATATCTGCTTTTGTTTTTGAGTAAGGGGCAAAAATAATTTTTTTCCGGTTTTCGTTTTCTGGCCATAACTTCTATATTTTTGAAAATAGTGGCTTATCGTTTTCACATTATTATTTCTTGAGACAAATACGATGCCGTAAACCGTTTTTTAAAAAAATGTCACTTTTATTGTAAATCATCGTCAACTTTATTTTTTCTTATGGGCGACATATTATTTTTTCTCTTATTTGACTCAACCGATTTTTTCTGAATACAACAATATAATATATGTTAATATTTGCCTAAAAAATATGGGCATTATGAAGAAAAATAGGTATTTTTTTGAAAATATCTAGTTAGCCATGGCCATGACAGTCAATTCTTGACAAACCACAAATAATGCCACTTATAATTTCTATAAATTGCATCTGTGGAGTACTTTTTACATTGACTAACGATGTATTCAACCGAAGAGGAGAAACAAGATATTGTAGATATTTATTACAGATGTAACAAAAATTTAAACAGAACAGTGGAAGAATGTTTAAACACATATCCTGAAAGACGACAACCATGCAAGACATATATTACATATTACTAAACCTATTTCTTTGCTAAACCTATTTCTTGGTTTAGAAAAACTGCCATAATTTTTTAAATTACAGTGCAGTTTAGTAATATATGTCTTGCATGGTTGTCGTCTTTCAGGATATGTGTTTAAATATCCTTCAACTGTTCTGTTTCAATTTTTGTTACATCTGTAATAAATATCTATAATATCTTGTTTCTCTTCGGTTGAATACATCGTTAGTCAATGTAAAAAGTACTCCACAGATGCAGTTTATAGAAATTATAAGTGACATTTGTGGTTTGTCAAGAATTGACTGTCATGGCCATGGCTAACTAGACATTTTCAAAAAAATACCTATTTTCCTTCATAATGCCCTTATTTTTTAGGCAAATATTAACATATATTACATTGTTGTATTCAGAAAAAATCGGTTTATTCAAATATGAGAAAAAATAATATGGCGCCCATAAGAAAAAATAAAGTTGACGATTATTTACAATAGAAATGACATTTTTTTAAAAAACGGTTTACGGCATCGTATTTGTCTCAAGATAGTGTCCTAATAATGTGAAAACGATAAGCCACTATTTTCAGAAATATAGAAGTTATGGCCAGAAAACGAAAACCGGAAAAAATTTTTTTTTACCTCTTACTCAAAAACAAAAGCAGATATGGGGGTTTTCTTTGTGCCAACTTATTGAGCACAAAATTCCGCAACTTTGCCGAATTTAAACCTACAGTCTATCTTTTATAATAAGCGAGATACCCATGTTACACACTCGAAAGTGAATCACCCTGTACAGAGTTTTATGACATTCAGCTTTTTTATGAGAGTCATTTGGGCAAGCCTATCAAACACTGTTGAAAAATCTGTGCAGAGGATATCGACTTCTGTCCCACCGTCAAGAGCAGAAGAAATAAGTTAAGTTTTGTATATTAAATTAGAAACTGCAGGCCGTCCTTATATAAAACCGTAATATTCGAGGTAATGTCAGAGACGTAGAAAGAAATAAAGCTGTGTAAGATAATTTTGAAAACATTACAAAAATCACTGAAGATGGCAATGGGCCTATAACTCTCAAAGTCACTTTTACCACCCTTTTTACACAGAAGTTATCCTGGATAATCTCTATTTATTAGGTAATGCCTCAGATGTAATAATATGTTTAAAAAAAAATTTCCGTTGGTTTTCAGAAAACTGTGGCACAATGTGTAAGTATTTATATATCTATATTGTCTGAGATCTTAACAGTGCTTACCCTTACCAAAGAAAAAAGATTGCGTTAAGAGTTAAGATTTCGGAGGTGCACGTAAAGCCGATGTAAAAAGGCACATGGAAACAAAGTTAGCCCTCATTGTAAGGGTACCGGATTTGTCTTATAATTGCAACAAAATTTCTTTTTAGTGTTATAAATTATATAGATCAAAAGATAAACTAGATCCCTATAGTAGCAAATTTTTGTTTAATACATGTATTTTAGAGAAAATACTTTTTGAAAATACGCTATTTTAGTACAAGATTGTTTGCCTGGAATTTTAAAAATAAAAAGAAATACCAAAAATTACTACTATAGGGACTTAGATTAAAGTCTTATCTTTCAATACTTATTTACTAAAAGTCGCTATCTTTTATAGTTTTTTTATAATTAGACACGAGACGAACGCCGATTTAGGGCTTATTTCGACCTAGTGAATGGACTCTTAAGTACTTACGTTTTAAATATTCTGAATTGTATTGTTCTTCGAAGTTGCGTTCATATTTTCCTAGAATTATCGACATGCATTATTTCAGAGGTTCACTGAACATGCTGAAATTGACCAAGGAAAATATACGTGCATATAATTAAACTAGAAAATCCGTGTAAACATCACGTACGACATTTGAAACTACGAAGTCCAACATGACAAATGGTTTCCTTCTTGCATTCATCGCGATATTACTGAAGTTCGGGTTACTGCCTGTTACTTTTTATACTTCTTTACAAAAAGTCAAATGCGGCTTCGCTACTTAACGACAAATATTCATGATAATGCATAAATGCTTTAGAATGACTTCCTTCTCATGACACACCGTCCGTTGCAACGTAAAACTAAAAATATAAATCTTATCCTCTATCGATTTGCTCTTGACAAAAGCGGTTTTGAATTATTTATAAGATGCTTTCCAAAAATTTGTAAGAACCTATCAGTGTTAAACTTATAATATTCAAAGTTATATAATACAGTGACGGAAAATCTTGCTTAAAACCGATAATAAAGCTATAGTTTTTTGAATTTATTAATTACATTTTTATATTACTATATCTTTTATAGATAAATATTTATTTTTAGAAATTTCTGTGTAAAGAGAATATACCAGGTATTGATGTAATTATAAAAACTGTAGAGTCTGTTTCAAATTTATTGCTTGTTTATTGTTGTTTATTTTCAAAAATTAAATACAGGGTGGCCCATTAAGAATGGAAACACTCGCGTACAAAATTTGTTTATGAACTGATTTGAACCGGATTTTTTTTTTAAAGATAGATCTCCAAAAGCTCTATGTTGATGCAAAATTTGAAGACGAAATTTTAATTTTCAAGGCCTACTAAGATTTTTTTTTAAGTGAAAAATAGCAAAATTTTGTTAGCGATTTTTTTATAAAAATTCTGACTACACCACTGGATTTAGGAGCCCCTCGAATGCATTTGTACCAATTCTTGCGAAAAAAAGTTTGTTCCTAAAAAAAGTTATGACAATATCGGCATCACCAGTGTTTGCCTTTGTCGGTGAACCTATTCTTTTATAAAATTAGAATAGAACCCAAAGTGAAACAAAATTAAACAACTTAAACACTGGTGTAGTTATTAATAAGAACCATAAAAGCCAGTATACACAAAATAACCAACAATTACTCTAATATAAACAACAATTGATAGGTAAGTTCGTCAAATTATTATTATTTCGTGGTTATTATGCCAAAACTTATAATATTATCTTCTTAGATAAAAAATAACTACATTACAATTTTTTATCCAAAAAGTGTGAATCAATTTGACAGACTCCTTTTTCAAATTTTCTAATCATTACTTTTTTTATCAATTGTTGTTTACATTAGAGTTATTGTTGGTTATTTTGTGTATACTGCTTTTTATGGTTCTTATTAATAATTACACCAGTCTTTAAGTTGTTTAATTTTTTTTCTCTTTGGGTTCTATTCGATTTTTATAAAAGGATAGGTTCACCGACTAAGGTAAACACTGGTGATGACGATATTGTCATAACTTTTTTAGGAACAAACTTTTTTTCGCAAAAATTGGTACAAATGCATTCGAGGGCCTCCTAAATCCAGTGGTGTAGTTAGATTTTTTATAAAAAAATCGCTAACAAAATTTTGCTACTTTTCACTTAAAAAAAGTTCGTAGTAGGCCTTGAAAATCTAAATTTCGTCTTCAAATTTTGTATCAATACAGAGATTTTGGAGATCTGTCTTTTAAAAAAAATCCGGTTTACATCGGTCCATAAACAACTTTTGTACGCGAGTATTTCGATTCTTAATGGGTCATCCTGTATATCATATTAAGAATTCTACTAAAATGATTTAAATAAAACGATTCATTCTAGAACCAAATATTTACTTTTAAGAAATAGATTTATTTTCCACAATTATTTATTGCACCCAACTTGCAATACTGCTGCTGGGTACTGCTAACTTGTTGAGCCATGGTCGTAGCACAGCCATTTTTGTAGCGTTACCCTTATTTATTTTATGACTAAAACATGTATGACTACATAGTATATAAAACTTAATAAATAATTAAAAAGTATATCTCTAAATACAGCTCCTTGCAATGTACACATCAAAATTCACAAATATGGTAAAAACCAATATTAAAATTTTCGGAAATATGGATTTTCATATATATTAATAGATGACCCACATATACAGGGTCATTCACGGTGACCACCTATTAGACGTATATCTAAAACTAATAGGGATATAAATTTGAATTGTTGCCCATTAGTACGGCAGATTATAAATAATGGAGTAGAAGATTGTTCTGAATCCTTCCTTTCCCCATCCTTCAAAATCCTTTATCCTTTTTATTTTCTATCCATAATCCTTTCATCCTCCTTCATAATTCTCACAATTTAAAGTACGTATAATAAAGTCAAATTGGCAAATACTATACTTTAACAACACCAGGCTATAAATAAACACTTGAAATAAAAATAAATTAACATGAGAATTAAAATGACAGCATTACATGACGATGACGGACGATCATTGACCTCTATGAACCTTGAACACATTGATATTTTTAGTTTAGCATCCATATAGTTCTAAACAAAATTCCCTAGCTATTATTAATAACAGACAAACGTTTGAAAGCTTAGCTAAGCTGTATGCCGTGTAAAGCAATCACTGCTTTCGCGTAAGCCAAGTTTACAAAAGCCAAATATTTAAACTAAACTCGTTCAAATGAACCACTACTTTACGGTTTGTTAAACGATTATCTAATTAATAAAGAGCTAATACATAAATGTGTTTTGGTAATACCACTCTCAAGGAGTAATTTCTCTCAGTGTAAGAGGATTTTAAACAAACCTCGAAAAACTATCCGCATCGAACGACCAAACACCACCATATTTTTCCCTTTCGCGCCAATACCCACTCTTACCTATCCCTCAATGTCAAATTAATGGATTTACACCTTACAACCCCGTGCACTGCGCCTGCAAATGCACGGCACACCGAGACACACATATTAGCGCCGGCGGCCATATAAACATATTATGATTTAGTGCGGGGAACGCGGCCTGGTATACGTACGTCCGTATTATTAATTATTATGACCTCGTAAAGGGATTGTATAAACTTTTATCTCGTTTTGTCAGACTTTGTCGGTCCATCGGGTTATGTCCGAAAGCCAGGCCGGCGTAACATGAAATGTGTGCAAATTTTTTTCGGCGCTAATTTCCCAGACACCCCGGTGACATTTGATATAATGACTGTGCTTACTTTACATTCGAGTTTTATAATTAATATTTATACAGCTAATGCGGCCGGGTTTTTTTGCAGAAGTGTGATATTACCGCAACGTATACGGCCAGGCTAATCAACACTGTCACTGTTCGGAATGTATGAAATATGATTATAAATCACATTAGTTTTATAGCGCAAGCATATAAGTATACGTTCTGTGTCAATAATATGTGTATATATACAGGGTTATTCAGAACTCATCTCTAAAACTTTGAGGATATGTGCATCCTTAAATAAGAAATCGATATCACCAAAAAAATTTATAATAAAAGGCTTAGGATTTCCCGTAAACAATGTTTAAAGTTATACCATTATAAAGGACTACGTAGCTGGGCAACTGTACTTCAACACATCTGATATATCACATTCCTTCAAAAAACAGTAAACAGCAGTTTTTGTACCTGGCGAACGCCTGGCGAATACAGTTGGAGTGGGGATAATATCTCTTATTGTCTATGCAGTCATCAGTCTTTCTGTGTCGCTGTCTCTGTCCGGGTGTTTTACTTATCGAGTGTTAAACTGTAAAATTTTCAAAATGGCTCATGTGTATAGTAATGCTGAGTTAATGGACATGATTATTATTTATGACGAAGTTGGACAAAATTCATTGGCAGCTTCGCGCTTGTATGCGGAACGATTTCCCAATCGACACACCGACACATCGACAGTTAGGTTTTGTGAGTGGTTGTTGCAGCAAAATGCTGAAAATCCCCAATTTACTTAATAATTTGCGTTTACAAGATCAGCAACCAGGAGGAACATTCGGTTTAGTGCGGCAAAATTGGATAAGGCGTGCCCAAAATTGTGTACAAGTCGAGGAATATTATTTCGAAAAGCTTTTGTAACAAGGTATGTGCAAATTTTTTATACCTAAATTTCACGTTTCTAATACCTAGTAATCAAGTAGCGCAATTCTTCAAAATTAGTGTAACAAAATTTTATTTATTTTAAAGACGCGTCACTTTGGTCAGATCTATCTATCTTTAAGTTTATTTTAAAGTAAAAACGCTGCAAATCTTTTTTGCGCCGGGTGTCGGTATACTCTCAGATCTTCCGAAGTTTCTCTGTGCTAGCCTATTTGCATTGTCAGTCCCAAGGTCACTCCATTACAGTGGACCAGTATCCAGCGGCGTGCAATGAAAAATTTTTAAACAGTTTTAAGACCCCGCCAAAAAATTTTTTTTTTGCACTACCACATTTGTACATGTATGTTGAACATCCCCAAATTTTATTATGAATAAGTTCTGAATAACCCTGTATACACATATACAGGGTGAGTTTTAAGTACGTATTTCTTCTATAACTCGAAATAATATTTGATAAAATAACTAAATTTCATCAATGGTTTTTCTGTTTTATACAAAATTTTTTAATATAACGTCATATTTTAAAATATGTCTAAATAAAATAATTATTTTAATTAAATTTAAAAGAAATTAAACACTTGACTAGCTTTTTCCTAAACGTTTCGAGTTGATCCTCAACTCTTCGTCAATAGAACGTTTGTACGATAAGAACTCTTTGTATGATTAAAAAAAAAGTCAATCTGACAAAAAATACTTCTTATCATTGATGCACTGTGAATAAAAACCTTAGTTGTTTATCTGGAAATGACGTAAATACGCCTACCGAACTTAATACTGTTTTTATTGGTCATCTGAATGAATTTGTGGTATCAGATATCTTGTAGGTATCCACTATAAATAAAAGTGCTAAATTTACCAGCTTTCTGTAATTCTTCGTTTTCACTGGTGTCAAATTGATTCTTTTTTAGACACATACACAATTTTTCATGAGATATCAAACGGGGTTAAAATACATATTCTTTACAAGCATTGTCCGTTGGCTAACTTCTAATTTGAACGATAGAAGATACAAGCAGTCCTGATTTGCCTCTACACGCATTCAGGATACATAAATAATTATTCGTCATTGTGATTATTGTTTTCAAGTACTAACTGACATGAATAAATTGCCGAAAGTTTCCACAAAAGCATATAAGCCACTTGCGTTGACATAGAAGTGGAGAGTGATGTCCGTTTGCAGTCGGGGGCCTTTTGATTAATGGTTACTTTCCTAAACAAAACTGACCAAATGAAAGGGCTAAATGTATATATTTATTTTAAATTTTGCCACGGGTCGTTTGGTACTATAGAATAAGTGCTAGGAATGGCGAGCTATTAATAAAATTGTTGAAATTTCGTGGACTTGGTGAGTGATATGTGTGAAACGACGCGAACCAGGAAATACGATGAATGTGAAGAATGTTTTAATAGATTTGAATTAATATAAATACAATAAAACTATTATAAAATTCCATTCGTTAATGCATAAGTATAATTTTCGTATATTTTTTAGGATATGTACATACCCAAGGAAATTTTGTACATACCTACATAGTATGTCGTTAATAATATTTTGTTTCCATGGCCAACCATAAAATGTACTTACATTATTTACTGATCGCTCCTTATTTTCAAAATTTTAATATGAATACATCGTTGTAATGAGATTAAAATGCCTCATCTGTTGACATAATTATCCAATATAGCGTCCATAAAAAAATCGGTATCCCTAGTAGTTGATGATGGTTCTGTAAACATGAAACATCGCATTGAAAATCTGGATAACCTGGCCAATAGCAAACAGAAAGTTGGTTTCAGGATGTAGGCTTTATATTCATTATCTTAATAAAATTGCAAAAACCATGAAAAATCATCCTTTGTGTCGGTTACTGTTTTCAAGTCCCTGTAGTGAGTGACAGGCGAATTTGTAATAGCCTGTATATAATATATTTGCTTTCCTAATAACAAAATCATAAGAAAGTTATAAATATATCATATTCTCTGCATTCTCTCCTTCTATAATTTCTTCTTTGCTTGTCAATGAGGATCATATTTGAAGCAATATTTACAAAGATTTATGATTAAAATAAAAAGAATTTTATTTTATAATGCTTTATTTGTTAACGACTGTTCAATTTAGAAGACACAATTTGTTAAGTAGAATGAATAATTATCAAGCCGTACAATTTAAGAAAGATATAAAAGTATTTTAGTAAAATATCCATTTAATTTACCCACCATTAATCCTATTTTAAGAAATTGTCCTGGCTTAAGTTGTCAATCAACACAGCGACATATTTTTCAAAATTTTCTTTTGTAAGATATTATTGGGGTACTCCTTTGAAGTCTTGTTTATCCACTTATTGAAACTCTTGATTCGTAAGCGATTATTTGCCCAACACACAGTAAATTTGAATCATAAGAACTCGGTACCTAAAAGTGCAAAAGTGATTTGTAAAACGAAACCCGGAAACTCAATCACTGAATTTTAATTAAGGCAACCTACTTCAGATTACTCCGTACAGCACAATAAATTATTATCAATTGGGATAGACAGCGGGGTATACTTGGAGCTGCTCGAGTTCTGTTTTGCATTTGTTAATCAATTTGGACGGGTGCTGCCACACACGAAGGATTATAACGTAGGCAAGGTTTCGCTAATTAATAATTATAATAAAACCGCCCTCAGTCAGCTGAACGGTAATTAGTGGACCCGACTAACTTTCCAGAACAGAATGCCAAGGTGGATATAATATTATAGGTTGACTCGTCTGGTCGCGGATGCTTCTAAAAGAATAGCAGGCACAGGTGGTTTATAATAAAGCAGTTACACTCGTCGGATAAAATAATAGGCAGTGACGTATACCGCGTGACGTAATAAATTGTGGTGGGGACTGTAATTCCATAGGCGTACGCAAAAATCATTGGAAAGGTGCTAATAATGTCAAGTAAATATAAAAAATATCAGAACATGAACGGTGTTATAGAAATTGTGAATTGTTTTTTAAACTCTCCTTACAGATTAGTACATCGAACGAAATTGATGAATATTGCCACAGATATTAAAAGAACGCTTTTAAGTGTTGATGGCCCACCACCAACCAACAGCCGCCACCGAAAACGCGATTAATCACATTCCGGAGCAAGTTTACTATTTAACACTTCACTTCACTTCACTTCATTTCACTACACTACACTACACAACACAACACAACACATGTCTACACATATCCTTCATTTAACCATGTCTCATCCATATAATTTATTTTTCTGTTTAAAGCGCGAAATTCTCTTATTTTCTCCACATATTCTCGTCTCCATGTCACAATCTCATTTTTCTCTATAAGCATACTCTTCCGATTCCATTTGCAATATTTGAAATTCATTTCATGCATTGTCCTCATAACCAATTTATACGAGAGTTTGGGCAAATCGCTGTCTTCTGCTAGGGCAGCCTGAACTTTACTTACTGTTGGGATTTCATTTTTGAAAAAGAAACCATGAATTTTTCGCCGAATATTTCACATTTTCATTGACAGTAATTTTTTTTCTTCCCCGTGTTTTCATTTTCTTCTTCTTTGCGTCTGTGTCTCCATATTTTATTGCACGAAATACACTACGAACGGAGACTTTTGTTAATTCACTACACAGATCCGCCGCATCCACTACACTTAAATTTTTATCACGCGCTTTTAATCCCTCAGAAATTTTTTATCATACGAATTTCCTCGCTTGTCAGATGAGATCGTTTACGCGTTTCTAATCCAATACTCCCCGCGATCGCTTCCATAATAAAATCCTTTTCTTCGAACACTAAATAAACTAAGTAACACATCACCAAGTTCACCAATTAATAGTCAGACACAAATTGCAGCATTTCCCGCGTACCACGCTTATGTCAGGCTGCGATGAACTACTTGGATGTGTGTGAAATGCGCATGTCCGATTTTCTAGACACTCTTGACTTTTGTTGCATAGGTTGCATATCTCGCTCTTTGTTTTTTAACACGTTAAACAAAGACGGAACTATATCCGACGTAAAGAATTGTGGTGGGATGGAATAGAGAAGCATGGAACCACCATGGAACAGACAATTTACAGTTCTGCTCAATAGTAATGCGTAAGCGGCATTACTTTTCTAGGTGCAAATGTTTGTGCCGCTATGTATTAATATTTACACTTTGTCCCTATTCTGTATTGAATTAGATCATGAGTCACTGCCTATTACTTTAGCCGACAAGTATAGTTCGTTATATTTTCGGTTTATTTGCTTAGTGTCTGCATTTTTTCAGCCCGATCCCAATTCTTAGTGATACTCGAAATACAGCCCTAAACCAAACAGACAACGAAACTTGGAAGTGGTAATTGAAATCTCTAGTAACTAATAACCTAAGGACATAGCTGATCCTTAGAATAACTATCGACAACCAATTTATGACGGAATTTAGGTGATTTGATGAATCTCGCTCCCTTTCTTCTAGCACAACTCACGATACAATAAAACAAAACCAGAGTTATTTGTAATAATAAGCCCGTGTTTTTACCTTAAACTGCAAAATATGCCACGTTTAAAATGTTTGGATAATGAAACCTATTTCCATTAAAACCTAGAAAATCGATACCTCTGATATGTGAATTGCCATAGCTGTACCAACAGAAAGACAATGGACTGATTTGGGTAAATGTCGGATAAAATTCAAACAGGTTTATTTAGCAACTTTATCATACTTGAGGTGCGGTGATTGATTCAAGGTGTTATTTGCGACTCGATCATGATGTGCTAAGAATAAACCGACAAACCAAAAAAAGTTTGCGAAAAGCTGTGCTTTGGATGTTAACGTGTTTTTTCAATGTTGTGCATGTATCTTAGTTCTTTACATAAATTAGTTGACAAGAGTGTACTGTACGTCTAGAATTAAAAGATCATTGCTTGACGTTGATATTAATAGATAGGACGTAACATCCGTAATATGATCATCAAAATCAATGGGTAACTTTCTGCGTAAATAAATAAATGCCTAAACTGAAATAAGTTTGGAAAATATGCCGGAAAAACTCACTGTAATCTGATAGATCACTGAGATTAGTAACTAGAGTTATCATTAGGGTCATGAAAAAACATTTCGACATGTGGTGGTGGTGGCACCACATATAATAAGACACCATGGCGCGATAAATATACTATCTTTATCCTACTCCAGAGAACTTAGTCGAATATGCGCATGCGCACGAATATCGCAAAATCTAATAACCATGTAGTATAAACATTAGATCTCTGTCTAATGACTTCTTTAAAAAAAATTGAAAGTTGGAATTAGTTTAAATGTCAAATTAAGTTCTGCCAGATCTGTAGCCATGGTGATCGCCACTTTGCGCGCATGCAAAATTAAACTAAGTTCTCTGGAAGAGTCTAGCACTATATTTTTTGCCGTTAGGAGAAACCGCTTATGGGCTAACATAGAGGATACGCGATATATTAGTATCATTATATATGCTTTAGTGGTGGAAAATATATTACGCCATTTAGCATAGAGAAAGACAACTCAGTAGGCCGAAATTGTAAGTGGATAAATTATTTTATTAGGTATATTATCTTTCCACAAATGCGTGTCGGCACTGTTAATTTTTTATAAAGAATATAACATTTATAATCTCTGATAACACTAATAACATTGATATAAAAAAGGCTATAAAGGTAGATAAGTATTTTTGCAAAACTTTGAGCAATAAATTTTAACTTATAACTAATTGACTATATCTTCTGGGACAATAGAGGCATGTTATTATTAATTAAACGCTGTCCTAGCTGCAAGAACAGACAGGGTGAGGTCGTTACGTCTACGTGGCATGGCAGTACGGTGGGTTCAGAGATATTAATAAGGCGGTTATAAAAACTTTTCTCATCAAGTTTTTGCTTTATGAGATTTAATGTTAATACAAGAAAATTAGAAGCAAAAAACGAATTGTATTCTATGAAAGGTTGATGATGTTTTACGTAAACGCGTATTTTTTTTAATGTCGATAATCGCGGAACCAATTCTTATTTCAAAAACTTAAAAGAAAATCCATAGAAAATTGTCGACCCATATCCGTGAGGATATGAGTCGTATGGAAAAAAATTGCATAGAAAAATGTAATTCTCAACAATCATAATAATAATCAAGAGGACAATAATAGTAGGGTAATTTGCTACATGATTAGTAACTTACTAAAAAATTACATATATGTTATAATTATAACCTTGATAAACCATCTTACCATCCCAAATCTTGCAATATTATTAGAGAAGTTATGTTGGGATTACAGCTATGAGCGGGAACACTGGGGTTCGTGAAGGGGATGCGGAAGCAGTTGGACACTATGTAAGCTAGGTTAGGTTAGGTTCAAAAGAGAGTGGGCCGAAAACCAGACTCTCCACCGCGACCATGTGGTCTATTGTGGCTCACACCTATTTATGTTTCACCAAACAGATTCAGCCTCTTAATGAAGCTGATCACTTTATTGGGTGAAAACTTATTCAGATCCTCTGGCAGAAGTTGTTCTTTGCCAACTAATGAGTATCTGATCATTTCCCCAGCGGGGCAGGTGCATAATAATGTGTTCTGTCGTTTCATCATCTTTTAAGCACAAGCGGCACTCAGCATCTTCTGCTAGGCCGAATTTATACAAATGATATTTTAAACGGCAGTGACCGGTATATAGGCCAATTAAAGTTCGTAGGTGCAACCTGCGGAACTCTAAAAGTTTTCAGTTCTTATTTTTTGAAGGGTTTATTATAAACGCCTTCGAATGAACGAATCTTGGTAGTTCTTGCCAGTACTGGAGTATTTGCCCCTCAGCCCAGGTCAAGAGCGTTGCTTTGGCAGTACTCGAGGATATGCCAAGCACCGGTTCTGGTCTGACAAATTCAGAAGCAGCATTCTCCCTGGCTAGAGAGTTGGCTGCTTCATTCCCTTCATGGCCGGAATGGCCTGGGACCCAGACCAGAGTTACCCTATTTTTCCTGCTCAAATGAGCAAGCGCCTGCATACCGTTTTTGAGTTGTAACGGTAGGAACCAAGAGCTTTAAGAGCTGCCTGAGAAGAGCTGAGAAGCTGTCTCAGAAGATTTTTATCGATTTGCGCGTAAGTTGGGTTTGTTGCAGCTTCTTTACACCCAATTCGATGGCATAGATTTCTGCCTGAAGTATAGTTGGATAACTGCCAAGGGATGAGGATATTTTCACCGTTGGGTTGCAACTATACACTCCAGCTCAGCATAGTAAGTAAACTCAATATTTGTGGCTGGTCTTTAGGCGGTCATACATAGAAAATGGAACAAAGGGCCAGTAACTGGAATAACAAAAAATTACAAGTTAAACGACTAGTGAAAAGTGAAAATAAACTTTATACAAATGAAAATTCCTCGTTGAAACCAATTTATGAAATGGTTCTATTTCGCGCGATGGTTGACTGAGCTGTCGCGACGATTCACTGAACCGTAGAAATAGTTTAGGTGTAAATAGAACACAATCATATCCAGATGACGCCAACGTGATTGGCGAAACGCGCGTCGAGTGCAGTATAGTAGTTTTGGTGTTATGTGGAAAACTATATCAGTGTTATATAGAAAAATTAGAAAATTTTTGAAGAGCGCGACGCCTAGCCTCGTATTAATATTTTTTGTATTTCTACCCTACTTTCTTGTAAAAGTGAGTAAAAATGCAATACTTTTTAAAAAATTTGTTTTTCTCGGCCTCATTTCTGCCTCTGAGAAGAACTCATTTCTCCAGGTAAATCACCCTATGCACAACACAAAATCAACTGCTTTTGTAATCATCAGCTGATGACGCAGTGTTTAGCGTAACTCTTCTGATTCTTTCGTATTTTCCCCATATCGTACGCCTCCGCCGCTGTAGTCGGCGTATCAGCATTTTCAATGCAAGCGGGAGATCCAGGTGTGCCTTGTGATTAACGCGGTGTCGCCGTACAGCAATAAATCAGAAATCATTAAGTGACAAGCCAATTATACATCAGAGGGCTCCACGATGAGAGCTAGTGACATTTGCGTATGATCTCAGTCGAGTCGATCCCCATTTATTAGAGCTTTCCATGGGGAAGGTGGAAGGTGAGGCCACTTTCCCACCGGTAGGTGGACCATAAGGAGTTTTTGAAAATCAAGTATTTTTTACAATATGCACTTTATCAATGTATTAATGGGAAATTTCGTTGGAAATATAAATTTTATATTAAGTGTAGTTTGATATTTCATACTATTTCTTAATTACCTATACATGGCTATTATGTACAGGGCATTCGCGTATATTTTGACCCCTACCTACAGGGGTTATTAAGAAAGTTAGAAAAACAGTTGAAATACAAAAATTGTTGGGTTTTTCACGTATTATCTTTTGGCTAGGTCGAAAAAAAAATTGCATGTCGTAAATTTGAGGAAACCAATTGAACATAATATTTTTAAATGGGACACCCTGTATACTTTTAGACGCTTACGAAAACAATTTTTCTCTGATCTCAAAAATATACAGGGTTATTCAGAACTCATCTCTAAAACTTTGAGGATATGTGCATCCTTAAATAAGAAATCCATATCACCAAAATAATGTATAATAAAAGGCTTAGGATTTCCCGTAAACAACGTTTAAAGTTATACCATTATAAAACACTACGTAGCTGGACAACTGTACTTCTCAACACATCTGATATATCACATTCCTTCAAAAAACAGTAAACAACAGTTTTTGTACCTGGCGAACGCTTGGCGAATACAGTTGGAGTGGGGATAATATCTCTTATTGTCTATGTAGTCATAAGTCTTCATGTGTCGCTGTCTCTGTGCGGGTGTTTTACTCATCGAGTGTTAAACTGTAAAATTTTCAAAATGGCTCATGTGTACAGTAATGCTGAGTTAATGGACATGATTCTTATTTATGGCGAAGTTGGACAAAATTCATTGGCAGCTTCGCGCTTGTATGCGGAACGATTTCCCAATCGACACACCGACACATCGACAGTTAGGTTTTGTGAGTGGTTGTTGCAGCAAAATGCTGTAAATCCACAATTTACTTAATAATTTGCGTTTACAAGATCAGCAACCAGGAGGAACATACGGTTTAGTGCGGCAAAATTGGATAAGGCGTGCCCAAAATTGTGTAGTTACAAGTCGAGGAATATTATTTCGAAAAGCTTTTGTAACAAGGTATGTGCAATTTTTTTATACCTAAATTTCACGTTTCTAATACCTAGTAATCAAGTAGCGCAATTCTTCAAAATTAGTGTAACAAAATTTTATTCATTTTAAAGACACGTCACTTTGGTCCGATCTATCTATCTTTAAGTTTATTTTAAAGTAAAAACGTTGCAAATATTTTTTGCGCCGGGTGTCGGTATACTCTCAGATCTTCCGAAGTTTTTTTGTGCTAGCCTGTTTGCATTGTCAGTCCCAAGGTCACTCCATTACAGTGGACCAGTATCCAGCGGCGTGCAATGAAAAATTTTTAAATAGTTTTAAGACCCCGCCAAAAAATTTTTTTTTTGCAATACCACATTTGTACATGTATGTTGAACATCCCCAAATTTTATTATGGATAAGTTCTGAATAACCCTGTATATTTTGTTGACATTTGCACTGACAGTTTTCGAAATATTTAATATTTAATGTTTACAATAAATCATAAAAAAAATATTAAAAAATGAAAATATTGGAAAATGTTTAAATAACTAAGGCGGTTACATCGAAAATCGTTAAATATTTTTTATTACTGTTGGTTTCTACTGTTAAATATTTTTATTTCTTTGTATTTTTTGTATTTTTTTATGGTACTCGCTGGCGAATATTTCGAAAACTGTCAGTGCAAATGTCAACAAAATATATATTTTTGAAAACAGGAAAATAATGTTTACCCAAGCGTGTAAAATTATACAGGGTGTCCCATTTAAAAATATTATGTTCAATTGGTTTTCCTAAGTTTACGGCATGTAATTTTTTTTCGACCTAGCTAAAAGATAATACATGAAAAAACAAACAACTTTTGCGTTTAAATTTTTTTTCTAACTTTCTTAATAACCCCTGTAGGTAGGGGTCAAAATATAGGCGAATACCCTGTACCTATATTTTAAATTTAAATAATTTCAAAAATACAATTTTACATCTGAGAAACCATATTTGAACGTATTTCTTTTTCTTCTTCTTAATATAATAAGTTGACGTAGAGGTATATCTGTTATTAATTTATATATCGTGCTTCTATAGTTAATTTCAAATCATGAGATCGCAAATAAATATCTACCTCCGACATAAACGAAAAAACGCCGCACATAAAATTGTTTAAAATATTGTGTACAAACACGCTCGCAATGTATCGACCCGCGAAATATCCATAAAATGGAAACTGTTCAGCTCCAGGATTCACCAGGAGAAATATTAACTTAATAAGATGGGGGTCATATTCCTTTGAATTCCCAATCTGTCAAACTTTGAGAGGTCCAAATCCTACAAGAGCCGAACAATTTGCCCGCGTATGGCTGCCGCCCGATAACAGAGCTCATCAAATATATTCTTGACGATTTTATGAAACTGTTGTGTGTGTTCCGGAAACAGGGCGACTGATGACTTTAAAATGTACAGTATTTCGTTGTAGCACTTATAAATTAACAGATTTTAAACGTAGATGATGAGAGTAATAATTACGAAGGCTTCTAAGGGACACCCTATTTTTTTACATTTCCTTTCCTAAAAATATGCGTTATAACGCAAAATTTTGCCTTATAAAGGACATTCACGTTAAGTTTAAAGTGACGTCATTTTCAGTAATTAATTGTTGTCAATATTCGATAAACAAATGACCAATCAATTAGCATAGCATTTGCCATTTACAAAGAATTTTATATTTGGCAACCCTTCTCTGCGTTGTCAAGTTGTTATTTATTTATATTGCCTATCTATTGTTCGTGGTCATCCTATGTGGTTTTTTGGTATTTGGTTCTGCTTAAATTCTGCTCGTGTATTTTCTATTTACGTTTTCTAGTTATTCACTTTATTTATATTAAAAACAGTTCTTCTCAGAACTAAAACTGTTGCGATTCTGTAACATTTTTCAAACTCTCGCCCGCAAAAAAGTTACATCTGTCAACGGCATATTTTTTGACAAGGTGACGTCACTTTAAACTTAACGTGAATGACCTTTAACACAAAATTTTGTGTTATAACGCAAAATTTTGTCTTATAACTCAAAATTTTGCCTTATAACGCAATATTTTGTGATATAACACAAAATTTTATGAATTTACGTTTTTCAAATTTGCAGCGCGATCAGTTAAAAGTTAAAACACGACATGCCTGGAAGTGGTTAGTGGTAGTTTGGTTGGTCTGGTATCTGAGACGAAGATTACGAAGGGCATAATTGGCGAGATAAAAGAAAAACTTTAAATAAGCTTCTTAAAGTCCCAAATGGGCCACCCTTTTTTTGACATGATTTCAAAACGCATTTGCGCGAACAATTTCTCGTCCGATTTTGATAATTTTTTCTTGTTTGAAAGCCCCAAGTGTCTTCTTTATAATGTTCCTTTCGTTGAAATATACGGTGCTAAGAATAACTAAAATATATGGCAAAAAGAAAGTCTGTTTTTGCCTTATATTTGATACGCCCTGTAGGGTTTAAAATAAGTTCCATAATTAGTCCTTTATAACCTTATATTTTAGCTTTCATTTCGTTTTTTAGTTATCGATTTAATCACGTAATTTGAATTAGAATTTGAAAAACGTAAATTCATAAAATTTTGTGTTATATCACAAAATATTGCGTTATAAGGCAAAATTTTGAGTTATAAGACACAATTTTGCGTTATAACACAAAATTTTGTGTTATAAGGCAAAATTTTGCGTTATAACGCATATTTTTAGGAAAGGAAATGTAAAAAAACAGGGTGTCCTTTACACAGTAAAAAAATTCGACTGATTTTAACACTGAATCCACACTCATCAGTGTGTATATAGTCCACACTTGGCAGTGTTAGACATATCAGTGTATTATTACATTACATAAAAGTAATTTAACACAGTAAATTTTACAAGATAATGTGTAATAGTTAATTATGTAACACAGAGTTTTGTAAATTTTACTACAATTTATGATAATTTTACTTCTACAAACTTGGCGGGTATATCGTTCGTGTAATATGAGATCTAAAGGTTTAGTTATTATACTACCAAGTTCGTGTTAAAAATAACACTGCAGCAAATTACGATTACCATTTAGTAATTTTACCATTTTTCTTTTTATACTGTGTAAAAGCCTTCGTATATAATAGCTTATTTCTTCTATAACACTGTTTTATACTGAGAGGTGAAAAAAAGCATAATACAATAAAGTAAATAAATGTCATACGCAAAAAAAAAAACAGAAAAACAAATGTTAATATATTGGTACACGTTTAGGTCAAAGAGATCAGATCAGGTAAGAACGTAAGGTGTCCTACTTTATAGCATTAAAATAATAATGTGTTTGATTCTCACGTTGCATTTTGGCAAAATGCTGACCGACTCTTACCCGCAAATTTGACAGAAACATTTATGAGTGCATTAAACAATATAAATTGTTTTTAATAAAATAGCAACTGGTAGTAAATTGCTTATCATGAGCTCCCGAGTAAGCCACAAATATGGTATTCACGTTTTTTTTCCTGCGCCCCCCCTGATGTCAAACCCACAGGCTGCCACTGTTTATAAGTGTGGTGACGGTGACGGAAGCTAGCGCCGCCACAAATTAACCCATTAGGAGGCGAGCAGAAAAATGTATAATAGGATACACAAATGGCCAAAAAATAGCAGTTAATTCTCCATAAAGTTCCATCCAAAAATTCGCTTATGATGGCGCTAGCTTCCGCGACGTAGATATGAATTTTGATTCACATTGAATTTGATTTGTTTGACTATCCCCCTAACCACCGAGGTTTTCCAGGTTTCCCTCATTCGAGCACTGAAGGATGGTTAGGGCTTCCCAATGTATATCGTTCTTCAGGCGCAAATTCGGTCTACTGAATAATAATATACAGGGTTATTCAGAACTTATCTCTAAAACTTTGAGGATATGTGCATCCTTAAATAAGAAATCGATATCACCAAAAAAATGTATAATAAAAGTCTTAGGATTTCCCCTAAACAATGTTTAAAGTTATACCATTATAAAGGACTAGGTAGATGGGCAACTGTACTTCAACGACATCTGATATACCACATTCCTACAAAAAACAGTAAATAAGTTTTTGTACCTGGAACGCCTGGTTAAGACCGAGCGAATAGAATTGGAGTGGGGATAATATCTCTATTGTCTATCAGTCATCAGTCTATCTGTGTTGCTCTCAGTGCCTGTGTATTATTTATCGTAGGAGTGTTAAACTGTAACATTTTCAAAATGGCTCATGTGTATAGTAATGCTGAGTTAATGGACATGATTCTTATTTATGGCGAAGTTGGACAAAATTCATTGGCAGCTTCGCTCTTATATGCGGAAGTGCGGCAAAATTGGATAAGGCGTGCCCAAAAGTGTGTAGAAGTCTAGGGACAAAATTTCGAACAGCTTTTGTAACAAGGTATGTGCAAATTTTTTATAAATTTCATGTTTCTAATACCTAGTAATCAAGTAGCGCAATTCTTCAAAATTAGTGTAACAAAATTTTATTCATTTTAAAGACACGTCACTTTGGTCACATCTATCTATCTTTCAGTTTATTTTAAAGTAAAAACGCTGCAAATCTTTTTTGCGCCCGTTGTCGGTATACTCAGAACTTCCGAAGTTTTGTCGTGCTATATGTGACATCGCCAATTTGCATTGTCAGTCCCAAGGTCACCCCATTACAGTGGACCAATATCCACCGGCGTGCAATTAAAAATTTTTAATTATTCATCGCCAAATAACATCCCCAAATTTTATTATGGATAAGTTCTGAATAACACTGTATACCCCTCTCCCACACAAGTCTCAAAGTTTCCGGCTAATGCTTGTATCAGAATGAGATGTAGAGAAATTATTATTATTGCATTTACTGCAATACTGCAAGACTTTGTTCATATTTTAAACAGTAATTTTTTCTTAGTGAAACACCATTGGAGTTCATCCAACAGTTGTTTAAGTATCGCTTTATTCATTTTATAATAATCTGCCTCACAATCGTTCTTTGATTTAGTATAACAGTGAATAAGTAAAAAAATATAAACACAAAAACTGCCTCCCTTTTAATTTTTCTAGAATTAATTCATAGGGCCCTAAGCCGCACATTTGCGGCTTAGGCATTGTGTGAAAGAATTGGGCATTTCACCTTTCGCGAGGCAGAACGTACCTGTGCTTCGAAATAACAAAATAAACTGTAGATAATTCCTTTTGAAGAGGTACCTGGGCTGTACATGGCTGATTTAAGCTTGCCCTAACAATGCGCGTACAGGTTAAAACGTCATTTGGTAGAATAATAACGACAATAAATCAGTTTCCTATAATACAGAAGAGTCATTAAATAAATAACCAATAAATAATGAGTTAATGAAGCCATACTGTGCCATTATATGCGTGTTCTTCTCACGTTTATTACCGTAATATTTCCTGGAATAGTTTGTTGTGACTGAACAATGTCGGAGTTATTAATTAATTACGTTTATTTTTTTATTGTCCACGGTATCGATCGTCGACTGTATTATTTTGCCCCTACTTTGCAAAGTTTAAATTTTAATTAAAATACCCCATTTTGTTTGATTAATTAAAAAATCATCATTAAAAATTTATACTTCGCCATTACCAACTTTTGCATAAAACAGGCGCGTTTTTCATTGATTTTACGCCAATTATTATTTTTAATTATTAATTGCACTAATTGAATAGTCCGTTACTCTAAACTTTATTTTATTTTGCATACATTTTTATATGCCATTGTGGAACGAAAAATATGACATACTGATTGTTTTATTCCGCCAAAATGAATTAGTACTAACAAAGCGATATTTAATAATGTTCGTTATTACCTGCTACGCTACAAACTGAATGTGCATAAGCCATAGGGAATAACAGAAAATTCTAGTGGTGGATGTAATCTTGAGCGATCTGTGGTTCATGAAAAAATGTGTGAAAAAAATTTGCGAATCAAAAAATAAAAACCCAAACTAGGCAATCAAAATAAATGCTACAAATAAATCTTCAATCAAACATATAGTTGGATTCAAACCATAGGAATTAGAATAGAAATTATAAAAAATATGGAATGCCAAAAGCCTTTACTCAACACACCTAAAAGTAGTTAATCTACGCAGAACTCGCAAAACCGTCTCTTTATGGTTTTTTTTCACCACACCATGGGCATGTATAACCAAGCCGTATAGCCATCCACCAAGCATGTATTATTGGTAGTGCTGAAAAATCTACGCGACGCGACGTCAACTTCACACTGGCTGCCGATTTAAAATTAACAAATAGATCATGTGGGATGAGTCAGCGTGTGTTAATTGTTTGTATATTTGGTGTTGATTGTTGATTCTATTTTTTGAGAAGTTTTAGCGGACATTATGAGAAAAATTCAAATTTATTGAGTATAATCCGTGTCATTGTGTAAAATAGTACGCCCATGACTACCAGTACCTGCAGAAAACCAAAGTTACAAGGGATACGTGTTCTCCATAGCATGACCATTTTCAGTGTTCATAAGAGCTATACTGTTTATAATTTCTACGATTCAAAGAGAGGAGTAAAATAAAGTAAGATAGTTACGATACAATATGCTCGTTCAAACAAGGAAAGTAAAATAAGAAATAAAATAATAGTTGTTAGTTAGTTGTAAGTTAACTTAATTGTCTTCTTATTCTACACTGAGGGAAAAATCTTGCTTAAAACCTCTACCAAGCTATATTTTTTTTTTAATTATTAATTATTTATTTTTGTTTGTTGTGCTTGTTAGATGATTTTATTGGGTTGGACTTCCTCTTAGGAAAATAATACCAATAATAAATAAATTTCCAGTCGTCCAGATATCAGAGGCGTCAATATTCTTAATAGAATAGAATAGAATAGAACTTTATTAGCTTCATAGCTATTATAACAGTACATAATTACAGTATCGATAGTAATACAAAATCGAAATATATCCTCCTAAAAATAAAATTTTCTTAACCTACTCCTAAATGTATTTATCCTTGTACAGGTTCTAATCGCCATTGGTAACTGATTATAAATACTCAAACCCTCAACAAAGGTGGTTTTTTGCATTGATGCTGTGTTGTATGGTTGTATATAAAAAGTTTCATTAAACCTCAAGTTATAATTTATCATATCACACCGTTTGGTTAGAAAGTTCTGTAGGTATTGAGGTGCACATTTATTTACAATTTTGTGTATCAAGGTTAAATTCGATTCAATAATCAATTGATGCACGTTTAAAAATTTTAGTGATGACAACATAAGATCTATAGAAGCATATTTGTTGCAACCAAGCAATGCACGCATTGCTTTGTTTTGAATCCTTTGTAGTCTTTCTATATTTTGTACAGAACAAGATATTAACAGTGACATGCAATAGTTAAAGTGTGGGTAAATAATAGTGTTATATACAACTCTCTTACACCATGGGGATAGCTTTTTTGCAATTCTAGTAAAATACCCTACCTTTTTACCCAGTTTTTTACATACATAGTCTACATGATTATTAAAGTTTAACTGAGAATCCAGCACAACACCCAGATATTTTATTTCATTATAAAAAGTTACTGCAACATTATCTAAAACAATAAGGTGATTCTCAGATTTAAATTTCAAACAGTTATTCTTAGTACCAATTATCATGCATTTAGTTTTGTCCACATTAAGTTTCAATTTATTAAATTTCAACCAGTCTGCAAGAACACATAACTCTCGGTTCATTATATCTGTTACATCATCAAAGTCAGTGCCAGCTACCGATAGTACAGTGTCATCTGCAAAAAGATTGACAAATGAATTGCGCAAATACAAATTAACGTCATTTATGTATAAAACAAATAATAAAGGTCCCAACACACTGCCTTGCGGCACCCTGTATACCACTTCCACTAGGTCAGAACACACATCCTTAATTTTTGTTTTCTGGTATCTATCTTCTAAGTAATTTGCAATCCACTTATTTACCACTCCTCCTATTCCATATTTTTCACATTTTTTAACCAATAACTGTCGATCAATGGTTTCAAAGGCACGCTTCAAATCTATAAACACACTAATCACAATTTTACCTTCATCCATATCTCTCTTCCAAATATTGCACACCAACTGACAAGCAGTTTCACAAGAATGATTATTTCGAAATCCAGATTGTGAAGAAATTAAAATGTTATTTGTTTCAATAAATGCGCTGAGTTGTTCATGAACAATTATCACCAGAATATAAAAGTTGTGAAATTGTGCTTTTTTATTATTTTTTTTTTTTGTATTTTCCTGGTACCCGTACCCGTTTCCTGGTACTATATCTTAAGTTTTTTTTTAATAAATTCTGAATCACCCCTGTATAATATAATATAATAAGAGGTGGTAATATAATTTGAACAGTGGTTTCCTATATTATGTCCTATAGTAGGCAATTCATCTCGGAATAAACCACGTAAAACACAAAAAATTGTTTTCTACAGGCTTTATTTCATTCCAATTTACGAGGGCGTGCGGCACAATATCCGAACGAGGCGATTGCTTATTTATATCAGTAATCTTTTAAAAGTATGGATGGCCGGCTTGAGGATGAGGAAATAAAATATTCATTGATGAATTGGTGCTATTAGCTACAAAGCAGCCGCGTTTTTCCCATGGAAAATATCCCGCCAGGGTCCTTATTATATTTATTTTACTTTATGCGGATCTATCATTATCTTTCCGGAATGGGGACTGATAAAATATTTATTTGGATCGTGTCGCACCTGCCTTACTAATTCTTTGTTCAATAACTCAGGAACTTTTATTTTTTGACGTACAAGGCAGATAAGAATTTTTTTCATTTTTGTTGTTGCTACCCCACTCCCTTACTTTTTTAATGATATACTAACCTGCACTACCGATTATATGATGTATTGGTTTTAAAATTTTATTTGCCTAACCAAAGGATACAAATAACTACACTTTAAAAAGACAGGGATAGCAGTCAACAAGGACTTCAGAATTGGTTTCTAAAAAAATGTAGGACTATTAGACAGAATTTTACTTTACAAATAACAGAATGACGGCCTCTATATAGGTCCGAAAAATGTCTATATTTACTTTATTTACTTATTCAGTTTATGCTGTGAGTCGAGGAAATTAAATACTAACATACAGGATGTTTCAGGGTGATTCAATAGAATATTTCAGAGAGTACTTTGATTAAATTTGGCGCTGAAAATTTGGAAAATAGAGTTTTTGAACGTACTCTATTGAAATAAAATAATGCCATTCATATAACACTTCCGGGGATACCGGAAGTTGACGTGAACTTCGTTATTTTAAATTAAACAGTATTTTCTCTCCATTTTCGAGTTCTACATATTATTTTGCCGGAATTTCATGAGGAATAGTTAGTTTAAAGGAAAATATAAATAAATAAACCGAGGGTTTCTATTGTAACTATCCATTATTCTGCGTTGCAATTGGGCAGCGGATGTAACAGTTCGTGACATTTGCTGTTAATCTATCAATAAGAAAACACTGAGTGTATATAATATAGAGAGAATAACTTATTTATGAAAAATAAGAAAAAAATGATCCTAGGTCACCGACTCCGTCTCAAACGTTTTCCTCGCTCCTGTCAATAAAAATAGAAGCATCAGTCGTGCACCCGATGCAGCTGGGCCATAAATAATATCAACATTATTAATAGTAGTTGGACATTAAGTCGTACACGACACAAGATTAATTGTTGATAAGCAAAAACTTAGCAATCTTTCCAATCTGTCGTTTCCCTTGTAATTAATTTTAAAACAAAGCTGGTTTGGGTGACTTGGATTTAGCAAAGTGATTAATTGTTTGGTTTTAGCGAATTTACACAAAATTTCATGTAAATAATAGCTACATATGATTTATAACGTTATTGTTTACTAGTTACAATCAGATAAAATAAGTATATTACATGTAGGAAACCACTGGAGGTTCACCTATTAATTTTATACGCCATTTAACTGGTAAAATTAATCTAATTGTCATTAAGAGTTACATGTCAGGACGGTGGCTCAGCATAATAGTGTCAGATTTGTTTATTTTTATTTACCCCATCGTTAAAATAAAAGTAATTTATGTCTCTTAGACTAGTATGGCAGACAAATTGTAATTAAATCGTCTATAGTCGTAGGTATACTAAGGCCTGCTCTCAGGGAAGGATAGGCAACCATCCTGTTGTCTGTGCCTAGGATAAAACGAAGGTCAGCTTGGCGTATTTTTTTTTACTTTGCTATTCTTGAGATTAAGGTGTTAATATGAAAGATTCACATCAGTTGGTATTCGACAATCCTAACCTAAAGAGGTTTTCCAAGCTTCCTTCCTACTGAATCCTACTGAATATTAATAAGTCGAATCCTCTCACACACAAGTCTCAAACTTCAAAGATTTACAGAAAATCCTTGTAAATAGAATGAAAGATTGATATATTATTATTATCTGCGTCCTGCGTCGAAAAATATCATCTAGAAGATACAATCTTGACAGTGGTAATCACAAGAAGTAAATATTTTATGGTAATGTATCAATTAGGATCATAAGAAGTGGAAACCAAATATTTCAACTGTAATAGATAAAAAAATTAGAGGAATTGCAGTAAATGAAAAATTATGCATTATACAACCAGTTACCAATTGTTTTCCTACATACCCACACAAGGGGAGCAGTATCTCGAAACTTATATCGTCATTCAACTTTGTACTTTATAATATGCCTATTCGTTCGAAATACTTGGAATTAGGTATTTCTTAGGCCACACGACCTAAAATAATTATGATATACAGTGTAGCCCATCGAAAATGTACGGTAGGGCATAACTGCCAGGAAAAGATTTTGTCGGTAAAATTCTGAACCACGTCGATTTTGTTTATGAGGGAGACAACTTTTGACCCAAAAATCGTAGCCCAAATTTCACCATTGTATGCGGCGGTGTCATCCCCAAAATTTTTCAAATGGCAATGGGGGTCAAGTGATACGTCATTGGAAAGGGTTTCTATACAGTGGCGCTTCAATTTTGAAATTCGGTAAATTTGTTTAGAAGTTACGAATTCTTGAAGTTTCATTAATGCATTTCACGAAAAATGTATCTGGTGGAGTGTAAAAACCTGACTTTTTATGTATCCCCATAAAAATAAATCCAGAGGACTTATATCGGGTGACCGCAGAGACCACTCAATTGCGCCCCTTCGTCCTATCCACCGATCTGGAAACGTTTCATTCAAATAATCACGCACAATCCGCGAGTAATGTGGAAGTGTTCCATTCTGTTGGAATACTACCGGGATATCAAAAATTATCTTGGTCAAGGGTGGTTGTGGAATGTAAAACGTGTGTCTTACTTTAAATTTTTGAATATGTTTTGTTGTGTCAGAATCTGTCAAGTCATTGTGCTGAAATTTTCTAATCCAGTTTTTGAATCATGCCTCTTACCACACAGCACAAAATTTTCATGATTGAAGCCTATTTTCGAACGGGTGCGCTAGTTAATGGAAATTGGCAATACAATCAACGTTTGTGTTTGGACAAATGAATAGGTATGAAATTTGTAGGTTATTGATGATGTCAGTGTGACAGTGACATAATTATTTCAAATTTAAAGTAAGACACACGTTTTACATTCCACAACCACCCTTGACCAAGATAATTTTTGATATCCCGGTATTTCCTGTTTAATGTATCCAGGGTTGTGCTGTATGTATATTAGTTAAAGCTGGTCCAATGGCATTTTCAAGGCAAACCTGCGCGGTCACCCGATTTGAGTCCTCTGCATTTTTTTATTGTGAGAATACGTAAAAAGTAAAATTTATTGCACTCCACCAGATACACTAGAAGACTTGCGGGGATGAATCGTGAACGTATGTTGCGAAGTGACGCCGGAAGTAAAGTTTATAGTAAAGTTTAGTAAAGTTTATTATTCAGGTATATACATATATACAAGGAATCATTATAAATATAACACCAGGTAAAATAAAATTAAAAATATGTTTTTGCAACGATTATAAAACAACGTTTCATTCATCGTTACAACGAAAAAATAAATATGTAAGATGGTCTTGGAAATATGCAAGTTTGTACGTGGCTCAGTTTATAAGTTGAACACTTCAGGTAAAACTGAGTGTAGTTTTAATGCTCATTAGTTGATGCTAACGTAGTTAGCGAATTATTAAGGAAAGTATGATATGTTATTAACATATGTTATTTTTGCTTAAAATTTTTATTATAACACGAAATGACGGTATAAATCATTATATTCTATTTCTAATAAGTGCAAATCTGGGACTTTGAATCAGTAGTTGGTTAACCTAACCCACATATAAATATGGTGTCAAACGAACGGTGGACCGATCTAGAGCACCTATATAGTTATTATTTCAGTATCAATCGGCAGGTCACGGCTTTCGTGAACGGGCTAGCGACGTAAAAGTTTTACTCCAAGTAATTCTTCCCGGAGGCGACGGCTGCCGCTCCCCATCGGTGACAGTCCTCAATAATGTAAACGTCCAGTCCGGCCGCCTTGATGGCTTCCGGAAAATGAACTCCTCAATTTTTATGCGCCTGCTCTTAATATTTTAGCGTGTGGCGGTCGTCAATTGATCTTCGATTTTCACGGCACAGGCCAAGCGTTGGAAACTGGCGAGGGTTGGGAATTTGGTGGTATTTTGTCTGTTGATGTACAGGAGGATACAAATGAGGTGTTCACTGGATTTTCCGATGTTAACATTGTGGAATGTAAGTCTGTTTATAAATTTAAAACCTGAATAGCGAAAACTGAACTGAACTGGTTCCAATCCATGGAACGTTCCATGGTATGTTCCAACTGGAACTGGTGAACAGTTCCAATTATTTAAAACTAATAATAAACCGTGAAGAGTTATTAAAACCGGAGTTTAGCTATAAATTTCAATTATGACACTTTTATAATATAAAATAAGAACTCGTGAGTCATAATCGTGGAGCCGATAATGAAATGTATGGAGTTGTCAGTTTCTAGGCCCTTGATGTTTATTTAGTCAGTCCTAGCATACCTATGTAATTTTGCCAATTAATTACCAGCCGTTTGATGACTAATTCATTATCACCGTCATTATTATGGCATTAAGCCGATTATTTTCAGCGAGTTTGAATTTTTCTCATAATACATGGTAAAATATATCAAAAACAATAGGAACACCAAATATATAAACAATTAACACACGCCGACACATGCCATAATAATTATGATAATTTTAAATTCACAGTCGGCATAAAGTCCATGTCGCGTAGCGTAGATTTTTCAGCACTACCAAAATATGTTTCATTCCAACCCAAGGTGTGGTACAAAAATTCCCTAAAGTGACGGTTTCGCATGTCCTGTATAGATTTACTATTTTTAAATGTGTCGTGTAATGGGTTTTGGCCTCTGGTTTGGGCATTCTATATTTTTTATGATTTCTATGGTAGGTACCAAACGCTTTAATATAAAAAGTCAGTATTTTTAGTTAATTTAGTTTAGTCTTTATTAACAAGCGAATTCGCTTGAAAGTAGCAATTTTAATAAATTAATGAAACAATAATTTTTCTAAAATAATTATCAGGATCAAGGCATTACCTATAGAAAAGAAATAATTGTCTTTCTGATTGGTTACTTTGAATCTGATAACCAATCGGAGCAGTTATTTGATGATCGCTCAGGTGTAGTACTATATTCTGATGAACGCGACCCAAGTCTATCTATGTATACATAAACTTTGTTACTGATTATATATCTGTTTCAGACAGTTCCCTCCATCTGTTAGCGGAGAGTGGTCTTTTCCAACGGCTTCAGAACTTAGACTTGTCCGGCAACGACATCTATATATTGGAAAACGCAATGTTTGCACTCGCTGGTTTGAAATGGTTAAAGTCGTTTTCTCTTCAGGGGAATCCTTGCGCGGTAGGTTTCTGTAAATATGCATTATAAAACTATTTCATTATTGATTTTACCATTTATAATAGAACGCATTATACGTTCGTATGATAGATGTCGCACAAGCCACTTTAAAGGCGTAATCAATATGGAAAATGTAGGTACCTACCCTAAATATATTAGTTGTTTAAAACTTCTAAAAAACTGGGATAGTATAACTCAATATCTAGTTATACTATTTTTCTCCGCCTCTAGTAGGAAAACTTTAAGTTCTCTTGGGACTAGCTTCATCCCTTAACATTTTTTCAAGAATACCGTGTTCTATATTTTTAAGAGGACTACGCGCACTTCTCTCACAAGTTCAACTCCCTCAAATTCAAGAATAGACATCCTGATAGTAGTAATAGCTTCTCCCCACGTCCGTGGAGTGAACAACTACTGGGTCCGGGAATCATGTGCCCTGAGTAGACGTAATGAACCCACAATGACCGCTTTCTGCGCTCTTCCTGCTAGAAGATCTGCCGAATTTCCGCATGCCGCCCGGTGTCAGACTTTCCGTAAGTAGTGTATCTCTTGGTCCATCGAGGGCTCCTATAATCAGGACCACAAGATTCATACACAGTATGTTCTGGATGGAGTCTGCGGAGCTCGAAAAGAAGGTCTCGACAGTGTTGGTCTTGGAAGGAACCAACAACTCGATGACAAAAATTGTCTTAAACCGGTGGTCGAGGAGGACTACATCAGGCTTATTAGCTCGAATGTGCCTGAGAGTGAGAAATGAGTAGTTCCAATAAATTCGGCGTTTCTTATTCCCCACAACAGACTCGATATCCACCGGAGCCACCACTTTGATATTATCTCGTACCGAGTGCAGTAGAAAGTAGTAAACCACTCATAGGCCGCATTATGTCTATGGGTATAAGCCGAGACTGCATATGCCGAACAAGCGGAAAGCAGATGCATAATTGTCTCCGGCGCCCTAGGGTAGGCTCTGCAGTTCACATCAGGAACCTCCATACCCATGACACGACTTCTATAGACGAGGTTGTTAAATACACTATTCTGGGAAACTGTCATGAGTCCCTCGGTCTCCGACTTAAACCCCGCTGACCTTAAAAAGGCAAAGATCAGCCTTTCGGATAAGCCATGGTCTTCCAAGCCCCTATAGAAGATACAGTGCAATGACATCCTTATGCTGCTGTAGAAGATTGCGGCCTTCCCCAGCCTTAACTTGGGCTTGCAACTGAACGGGTTCCAACTCGGCATCAGAGTCTGGGTTGCAGGCTCCATCCAGTACTATCCTGCTGTGCAGACTCTCAATCTCAAGAATCCACGGCCTACCCGATGTCTTGGAAAGTACAACCCTGGAATGGATGTCCTAGGATGCAAACTCCTATCGAAATGCATCATTGCGTGTTTTTATGACGAGCTGTCGCAGCTCTTCTTGTGTCAATTTCACTACTGCGAAAGAGTAGAGTGGTATCGGAATGACAAGGATGTTAGTAGCACTCATTTTGTTCTTAACCGACAGTTCTGAATTATTATTATTTTTATTGTTATTGTTATTATTATCATTATTATTGTTATTATTATTATTATTATTAATATTAATATTATTATTATTATTATTATTACGAAAAAGACGGCGTCGCGGCGCTGGACAATTTTTGAGGTTTTTGCTGTTTATATAATACAATTATACGACTATCAATGTTGTAAAACTTCTGCTTGAGGTTTGTAGAAAAGTTTTAGTTAGTTGAAACATAAAGTTCCTTCAAGATACACTTGTTTTTTCACTAAAAACATTATATTATGTAACTTTGAAAGTCTGGAGGACTAGAGATTTTTTTTAGAAGACAATTTTCAGTTCGTTTATTTTCTTACATGCTAGGATCACATTAATTATTCTACTTCATGAATTTGATACTAGCTCTCCAGAAAACATTTCAACAATTATTTATAGTGAATGGTTCATTAGCATCTACACTTAGGTAAGAGGCACCTTCGAGTCAATTCCAAGTAAACATCCGTTTACGGTGGTTTTATTTATATCTGTATACTGCTGTTGCCTCATAAAATAAAAGTATTTTTAATCTGTATTTTATTTTTATCACAGATTAGTTATTTTCTATTATTATTGGCACAACTGTGATTCCTAAGGTGTCCCTCTTTCTACATATCTTTATATTGGTATGAAATTAAAATATAATTTCTGTAGAAAATACAAAACAATTTACATTTACAAAGTCTTTTGTTGCAACAAGCCAAGTGCAATTGGTTTTATACCGTATAAAATTAATAATAAAATCACTAATTAGTTCCATGAAAGGAACTATCATGTATACAGGTTTATGAAATTTTACAATCTCCCTATCACTAGGGATGGAGCAAACAACAAAGCCAAAGTTTAACGTAATATCAAAATTTTTAGACATTTTTATTTAGTAGTTAGCATAACCGGAAGAAAGAAATCTGTGTTTCGGAGTATTTGTTCTTCTTCAATGTAGGGTGGCCAAAAGAAGATATCTAGGATGGTACAGGTCTTGAATACAACTCAACAATGAAAAGGGAACATCTATGTTGTAGTAGCAGCCTGGTAGTTTTTCTTTGGAGGCTACTCTTTCATCATAGCTGTAGAATATAATCCAGAAAGAAATTTTATTTTTCTGTTTAAGGTTGTTGTTAGATACACTGACATTGTGCTTCATTATCTGCCAAATATACAATACTTCGACTACGTGGAAGTTTTAAAATCAGATAGTAGGAATTCAAATACTTTCGAGGGTGGTGACAATGAAGCTTTAATAGTGTTTAACTGCTACCGAATTATGGGATTACCTAAACCGCCTAAAGATGTAGTATCTTTAATATAGTCTGAAATCAATTATGTAGTATTACTTTTCAGAAATCATCAGTGTCAACTATACATGTTGAGGTTGAGTTTTCGCTCATGGAACCAGTTCATTTTTCGGAAGAAGAAACCCCCAAAGAGGAACAGCATGATAACGAAGCGGAAGGTAACAAGCACAGAAAAGATAGTGATGTCAAAAGCAACAGCTCTAAGCAACCTAGCAAGAAAAGTAAAGACGTACACAGCAAAGACACTAAAAGTACCGCAAGGGGTAAAAAATCGTCACCCTATTTAAGACCGAATGAATACAATCCAGTGCGTGAGAAAAATAATTTTTATTTCAAATCGGCGCGAATGCCTTGGGCAAAAATTATTGAATTCCCTCCAGTTCTTATTGAGTCCCCAGAAGGAAATCTTGTTAGTGTTAGGGATACGTTCAGAAGCATGGTGAACGTTCGAGTGGTATACCTCAAGGTAATAATTTAATATTCATGTATGTAAACCATATGTGGCAATGCGTCTTTCTTAATATTCAACAAAATATATTTTACCTTCGTATTATCATAAATTGTTGTATCTGCGTACTAGGAAGTACGTGTCTATTATGTAAATGTCTATTTTTGTTACAGCATTATCATTTCCTAATAACTTGGTTGGCTCAAAAAGCTAAAATCTGGCAATTCCTAAACTTAAAAAAATATTATTTTAAATCATGACTAATTGACGAAACAAATGTGTATTATAAACAAAAGTTATAAGTATTTTTATACAGGGTGAGCGCACAAAAATTTACTAGGGGGTAGACCAGGCCAATATAAGAATAACTCTTATAAAAATTTTTTTTCTGATGCATGCCTAACAAGTTACAGGGTGTTATTTTGAAAAAAAAACAATTTTCCACAATAACTTAAAAGTCGTTAGGTACTTTTTGGGTAACGTGTACATCTATTAAAGGTCATTAAAACTACATGGTGTTTGTTTAACTCTGACACCTGTCATAGCCTAGGCCTACTCTTCCTTATGACTTCATTTGCATATATTTTTCTGCATAAAGGAATGTAGTCTGCACCTTACACTCAATTTACTCGAAAATGGTTGATTTTAGAGCTGTGTAAGTGTGTAACAAGAGAACTTTTTTGTTCAGAATTGGTAGCTGATTAAGGAAAACTTAGTTAATCCACAAACAAGTAGGATATGAAGACAAAATCATAAGGAAGAGTCTACCCCTTGGTAAATTTTTGTACGCTCACACTTGTACACCCTATATACAGGGTGGCCTAATAGTGTGGTAAAGTTCCATAACTCCTATGAAGTAATAAACAAAAATAATATATTTTAGGATCTCATAGAACCTAGGAGGGCGCGCATTTTAAAAATATATATAGTCATATAGGGTGCTCTATAAACCGGCGCCATATCAAACTTATATTTTTTAAATGGAATTATGCATTTTTTATTTCATATTTGAATTCGGATCATTTTTCTGAATTCGCCAATATAGGGTTTCCTGATTTATACAATGTGGTTCAGAAGATATGGACATTTTTGTATCTTAATCGCAATAAATTGAGCACCCTGTATCTCTTTTAAGAAAATAAATACTAGATAATTTTTAGCTCTATTAATTTTCCTACATATAGTTTAGTTTTACATTCTATAGAATTTACTTCAAAATAGCTTTAATTGTATATACGCGATTCATTTTAAGATCGTAGCGCCAAAATCGCAGTAACCTATACTAACCTACATTCATTGACACTGACGTTTGAAATTTTATTCATCAAAGATTTGTTGTCGAGAATTTTAAACCAGATAAAAAGCTTGTAAAACTATTTTGAAAGGGGTAAGTAGTGATATAAAATTAAAATATAGATTTCAATATTTTTCGAGCGTTCAATCTGAAAATGAAACTTATCCTCAAAATATGTCAAATTCTTTATTGGACATACGGCATACATACCTTTATGGGAATAGTCATTCTTAGAGAAAATTAAAGAGCACACACTCTACTTTGCCTTCTTTAGCTTCTTTATCCATACTTGTCTCCTGTAACTCTGTAATGCTCAACTTATAGTTTCCGCGATAGCTCCAGATTTTCCAGCTTTTGGAAAAGTATGAAACTGATCTCGGGGTTTTTCTTTGTCCAAGAGGAACAATGACGCTCACAACAATAATGATTCATATCTATCAAAGCAATTAACTAATAGAGAGTTTTTGAACCCCTTAAATTCTAGTACGTCGTTATCGTTATCGTTATTCTGCGCATGCGCAGTGCCAAAAATTATACTCTTTTAGGCCCTGTGCATGGGCAGAATAACGATAACGATAACGAGGTGCTAAAATTTAAGGGGTTCAAAAACTCTTTAATATAACAACGCATATTTCAAAATTCACAATAGACATACATACGCAAAACTGAACCAATAACTCATGCGTTAGTTGTGCGTGCCGCCAGTATGTAGCGTATTGCTAGAGAAAACCGCAGTTTTCTCAATTTTTCCAAAGCAAACACCGTATATTTTATATCATTTTCATTAAGGTCTCTCACGACTCTTTCTATTCTATGAAGACATTTGAAGTAAGAATAATTACTTAATTAATTTTGTATTGCATTCTTCTTTCATCAAGTATAGATAATTGTCACACTATTGGGCCACCCTATATATGGCTACAATTAATTTGAAAATTCAGCAACATTGACAAGATCGTTCAGTAGATAGTAGTCAATGGCAGTTATCCCTCTACGGGCTATGAAACAATTTAAGGAAAGACAAATTTTGTATAAAACTGAAATTTTGTGTAATCTTACTTAAAATAGAATGGATATAATGTCTGCTTCAGTAACATACAACGATAACATGTTCATAATTTATATTATGTCCCTATTTCCGCCAAAATATTCTTCAAATCATATCAAATTGCTTGATTTACGTGGATAAGAAAGTCTTAAATCATCTCCATATGCACCATTTGTAGGTAGGTGAATACCGGAAGAAGAAAAAGAAAGAAAAGGGCCATAAAAAAGATAAGAAATCTGCCAAATCCAACAAACATGAAAGCGAAACTATAGTAAGAGATCCTGTGGAAACTGGTGAACCCCAAGAGAACATCTTGAAAAGAGTTACACTTTGCAGCTTCTTCTGTGATATGAGAGATGTAAATTGGAGTGATGAGACTATTGACTTCTACTGGGCTGATCACAAGAACATTGAATTGAACGCGATACAAATAGATGGATGTTTAAAGGTAATTTTACCCAGCTCTGTTTACTAGCACTTATATCGAATTTGTACGAATAATTATTTCTTTAGTTAAAATCTATAAACTTAACACTTAAGGAAATATTTGAGAGTACCAAAGGGGACTCATTTATTGTTTAAGATTTAAGAAATAAAACGATGAAATTGGGGTGTTCGCTCATGCGGAGATTGAATACATTCTCTCATATTTTAGTTCAATTTTGTTTACCTATCATATACAGGGTGTCCACCTAGTGCCCGTAAGTCCAATATCTGGATTAATAAAAGAGATAACTTAATTTTTTTTCTACAGGGTTGTCTAATATCCTGAGCTGCACAAAATGAAAATATATTTACATATTCAGAGTGTTCAGTTTTTCCTGGACAGGTACCAACTTCATTTTTTTAAATGGAAACCTATATTTTTTATGGCATTATCGAATTCTACGTAAGAAATTAGTGGGACTTTGTGCATAACACTGCTATTGAAATATTGATAGTTTTCGAGATATTTGACTTTTAATTTTTTTTTCTTATGTTTCGTCACTTCTAATAGTTGACATAATTATGGTTGTATGACAGCTAGAAATTATTTTTTTTCAAAAACTGTAGAGTGAAGATGGCTCTTTCGAAAAACGTATCAAAAGTTGACCTGCGATATACAGGGGGCAACAGAAATCGTGCCAAACCTGATGGTTTAAAATTTAAAAAATCTCGACTTTTTCAAATGGAACACCCTGTGTTTTATGATTTCATTAGATGCCTTTCTGTAGACTCTACAATTTTATAATAGCTTTCCCTATACCTAAGTTGCGTAGTTTTTGCAAAAAACCCACTTTTATGAAAAATACCCGATTTGCGCACTCCTTTGACGGAAAAAATATTGTAAGGCTATTTATTTTTATAAATTGTATTAGTTTACACTTCTTAAAATAAAAATAACTGAAAAATTTAGATAATTTCAGTTTAATAAACAAGTCTTTATGGAAAGTTACCATTTATTTATAAATAAAAGTAAAAAATCATAAAAGCTCTACATGTAATTAAGAATTAGCAAAACTGGCGTATGCTTTAGAAGAATTTTATGGGAATTATCAACAGCAGAAACCACAACATTAAACTAAATATTATCGTTGTTACTCCCATGTCTCCTGGTAGTTTTCTCATAATTCCCATTTGCTGTTCTTTCAAATCTTTCTTTCACATTTTCAAAACAGTCAGCACGTGGGAATCTCTATAAATACGTGCTGCTAGCAAATAATTCCCATGAACTTCTTCTAATCTAAAGCATACGCCAGTTTTGCTAATTCTTAATTACATGTAGAGCTTTTATGATTTTTTACTTTTATTTACAAATAAATGGTAACTTTCCATAAAGACTTGTTTATTAAACTGAAATTATCTAAATTTTTCAGTTATTTTTATTTTAAGAAGTGTAAACTAATACATTTTATAAAAATAAATAGCTTTACAATATTTTTTCCGTCAAAGGAGTGCGCAAATAGGGTATTTTTCATAAAAGTGGGTTTTTTGCAAAAACTACGCAACTTAGGTATAGGGAAAGCTATTATAAAATTGTAGAGTCTACAGAAAGGCATCTAATGAAATCATAAAACACAGGGTGTTCCATTTGAAAAAGTCGAGATTTTTTAAATTTTAAACCATCAGGTTTGGCACGATTTCTGTTGCCCCCTGTATATCGCAGGTCAACTTTTGATACGTTTTTCGAAAGAGCCATCTTCACTCTACAGTTTCTGAAAAAAAAATAATTTCTAGCTGTCATACAACCATAATTATGTCAACTATTAGAAGTGACGAAACATAAGAAAAAAAAATTAAAAGTCAAATATCTCGAAAACTATCAATATTTCAATAGCAGTGTTATGCACAAAGTCCCACTAATTTTTTACGTAGAATTCGATAATGTCATAAAAAATATAGGTTTCCATTTAAAAAAATGAAGTTGGTACCTGTCCAGGAAAAACTGAACACCCTGAATATGTAAATATATTTTCATTTTGTGCAGCTCAGGATATTAGACAACCCTGTAGAAAAAAAATTAAGTTATCTCTTTTATTAACCCAGATATTGGACTTACGCGCACTAGGTGGACACCCTGTATGTTTAATATTTTCGTCTATGATTTCGTTAATAAGATAAAAGTTGGTTAACTGTTAAATTGACAGACCTATATCTAAATTCTTAAATATGTTGGACAAATGGGTGTATTTAGAAGTGTTCCTCATCATCTTATTTAGAAGTGTCATCTCTTAGATGAAAAATCAGAACTGGTAGATCTCAACTGATAGATGTTAAATTTGTCTGCATAAATCAACGATTAGTAATAAAAATTTATCTGTCCGAGGGTATTTTGATATATTAGCGACATAATTAATTGGCAAATTTATATCTTTACGTACTGTATAGTTGTTTTGTTTTAGGAAATTAAGTACAAAGAAGATGTTGGGAAGCATAAACCTAAGACAGTTAAAAAAGGTGGAACTGAAACTACTGCTTCAACTATCGAAGAAAATTTTCCAAATCCGATACCGAAGATTTTCACTTGTCAAGTTGGTTTTGGTCTTAAAAGAAGTTTACATTAATGCGCATATGTTTGGCGTAAAATTTTTGTTTATATTTAATATTAGTCATTACATGCTTTTGATTCTTCAATGGGCTAAATAATATTCTTGTGTAAATATTTAATCATAAAAATAAAAGTATCTATCATAGAAAATGCAACACAAACTAAGAAAATCTGTCCTATTACAAAATTCTGGTCGTCTATTAAAATCTGTCAGTTACAAATGATTTATTCTGATTTTATAGAGCCGAAAGTTGTTTTTTAAGTATTCTGAAGGCCGTATTCCGTTTAAAATCAATATCTACGTCTATTTGTCTAGATGATGTATTAGGATTTTGTTTAACTCATTGTAGAACATCATTTTCCTGCTCTTCTCGGTTAGCTCTGTAGTAAATTTTGTTGCTTGGTTTAGTGCCGTTGCCAAAACTTTATACGAGCCCTAACAACTAAATGTTGGGACAAGGTATTATTTTGGATATAATACAATGGCTCATCAAAACTACTGAATTATTTTGTTTATTTTTTTAAATACAAACATAACAATATATCCTAGACTATTTGAACACATTTTCGTGCCATGGTGAAGCAATCGGTAGTAATCATAGCGTATTTAGTCATTGGAAGACCAAATTGGCTGACAACTAAATGTTGGGACAAGCACAAATCTCACATTTAAAATGTTTAAAAAACGCTATATAAACATCAAAAAAACGTTTTATTTATTCATTGACAGTTTGTAAGTGATGTAAATAGTTATAAGTAGTAGTATTTGTTGAAATATTTAAATTTTGTTAATTTAAATTGGAATAATGGGCCGTGGAAAAGCTACCGAACAGAAATTACGTGAAATTATCATTCACCAATACAGTGCGGGCAAGACAATGCGTAAAATTTCTAGTAATTTACCTATTCCAAAGACCACAGTCTATAATATAGTGAAAAAATATGGTGAGTCTGTCAATGTGGATGTTCGAGGTAAAAGTTCGGGGAGACCAAAAGTTGTTTCACAAAGAGATTTACGAAATTTAGTTAAATTATGCAACGAGAAGAAGTACCGTTCGAGACATAACTGCTCAATGGAACAGAGCAAGTGGATTAAATATATCTAGAGAATGTTGCCGAAAATACATTCATAAATGCGGTTTGGGATGTTACAAGGCAAGTTCAGTTTTGTATGGTTCATCCATTAGCAAAAAATTGATCCAAATTCGTATTTAGGTCGAAGAAAAACCGCTATTGACAGAGATTCAAAATAAGAACCGTTACAATTGGGCAAAATCTAAACTTCTGTGGACAAAAAATGACTGGAATAAAATATTATTTAGTTATAAGGCGAAATTTGATGTTTGATCACCGTAAACGGATAATACGAAATAAAGCAGAAGCTTTTCATAAAGACTGCTTAAAAAGGGTTGTGAAGTTTTCAAAGGGAATTATGGTTTGGGGCTACATGTCGGCAAGAGGCTTATGCATTTTAAAATTTATAGATGGTACTGTAAATGCTTAAAGATAACAAGAGATACTTCAGACCTCACTTTTACCTAGCGCGCAAAATTGTTTCCTAATGAGGATTTGATCTTCCAGCAAGATGGAGCATCATGTCATTCGGCAAAATCTACCAAAAAATGGTTTGGTGATAATAATATAAAGGTTTTATCTCATCCAGCCAGCGCTCCGGATCTATATGTGATAGAAACTGTGTGGCATAAAATGAAGCAGTATTTAAGAAACCATCCTCAACGCACTATTTCTGATTTGCGGACAAAACTACAAGAGATTTGTGATAATTTTTCTCCTCAAACGTGTCAGTCCTTGATTAATACAATGCCTGCAAGAGTTCAAGCAGTCGTTAAAGCTAAGGGCGATGTGACCCAGTATTAAATTAAAGTTGCTTCTTGTTTGTCCCAACATTTAGTTGTCAGCAAATTTGACCTTCCAATGACAAAGTACGCTATGATTAATGCCTATTCCTTTACCATGGCACGAAAATGTTTTCAAATAGTCTAGAATATATTGTTATGTTTGTATTTAAAAAAATAAACAAAATAATGCAGTCGTTTTGATAAGCCATTGCATTATTTCCAAAATATTATCTTGTCCCAACATTTAGTTGTTAGGGCTCGTAAATTATCAAATTATTAAGATTATGTGATTGTGTTTCCAACGAATAATAAGCACAATGTTTTCTTGCAGCAACTCTTATTCGCTGAAACCTAAAACATTATAATAATGTACCTAATAACTGAAAACTAATTATTAAAGCTGATTATTACATTACCTGAATTATTACATCTCCCAGAAAATTCTTGAGGATAAGGAGCTAGAACACTTTTTTCATAGCGAATCCTTTAAAAAACTGCTACGAAAGCTTCAATGTTTGAATGTCAGGTTATTTCAAGGAAATAAGGAAAAACGACGCTGCAAAATGGCGACGGAAAGGAGATATTTTAGACTACTAGATGTGTACAATTTTGTTTATGTCACAATTTAGTTTGAGATTACAAGTGAAAATTAACTATTTGTTTTCATTTAGGATCATTGCTGAGCATTGATCAGATTATTGTAATGTTTACTCTGTAAAGATACATAGAGAGAGGGACTCTAGGAAGTTATAGTTTACATAGTTTCTAGCTTCATAAAATTACTAAAGTGAAATTGTGATCCTTAATTGTTATAGTTTTTAAATATTCTTCGACTCCTGTGCAATGCAACACTCTTTACCCTGTTTTCGTGTGATTTCCCCTTTTCCTGTGAGTTGTCTCTTACCGCGTCTAAACTGAGTCACTGTTTTATTATCTTGCTTGTTTTAAATTATATAAACGTTGGATAGATTAATATATTATGGGTTGTTAAAGTAATTCAAACCAACCAAAGTTAATATGCCCTACGTGCCGCCATCAGTAAATGTTTCAGTGTTAGGTTTGTGTCAAAAGTGTGTGTATGTATGACCTTTGATGTCGTCTACCAGCGTAAGTACAATTACAGTAATTTATTTAAACTATCGTGAAATTCATGTATATATAAACCTTTCAAATTGACTTGTTGCATTGAATTACATCAAGTGACAAAGAACTGGATTCTCAACGAGCTGGGAACAATGCCAGTTGATTAAATGTAATTTCAGTATCGTAATAAGTTAGGAAAAGTAGATTTTTCCACACAACTGCGGAAAAGTTTAAACTTTTCTATGTCTCTATATATCTACACCTTATTTTGAACACAACGATTAGCCCGAAAGTCTATAGTTCATAATTCTAAAATTATAAATGATATACGTTTTCTGGTTCACGGAAATCTCCGCAAAAGACTTTTAGATCATTTCTTATTAATCAATCATTTATTATTTTTAACTATTCGAGAATAATAGTCTGGTTCCCAGTCTGGTTTAATGGCAATATCATTAAGAAATTGAAACTCAAAAATAAGTTGTGGCGTACTTATAAATTGTCCTCTAATGCAGACGATTATAATAAATTCAAGGTATTAAGATCTGAAGTCAAATCCCTAATTAATTTCGCCTACAAGGATTACTTGGTATCTATCGAGGAAGACTTATCTATACATCCTAAACGTTTCTGGTCCTATATCAACTCAAAAGCAAGTTCCACATCTATTCCCTCACACATGAGTTATAATGATATTACATTATATGAGCCCTCTGATATAGTAGATGCATTCGCCGATTATTTCTCGAAAGCTTTCAGCGGAAGTACTGCCCCTTCTTTCAACTACGACACTGTTACAAATTGTGACCTATTGTGCATTCCCGAAATTTCTGAAGATGATATAATACAAGCCATTAAAAAAATTAATGGTAATTTTACAATGGGGCCTGATTTAATACCTGCCTTTTTAGTAAAAGATTGTGGAATAATCTTTGCCAAACCTTTAAAAATGATCTTTAATGCCATTCTTAAACATAGTGTGTTTCCAGACTCATGGAAACTTTCTAGAATATGTCCTGTTCACAAAAAAGATTCCAAAAATAATATAACCAACTATAGGCCTATTGCAATTATAAGTAATTTTTCAAAAATTTTTGAGATAGTCATTCACAATTATTTATACTCTCACGTGGAGAGATATATCTGTGAGCATCAACATGGTTTCGTGAAGGGGCGGTCGACTACAACCAACCTCATCAACAAAGTGCAGTATATATCTGACGTGCTCGACAGAGGTAGTCAAGTAGACGTAATATACACCGATTTTTCTAAAGCTTTTGATCGGCTTAACCATGATCTCTTAATTAAGAAGCTGTATTTAACGGGTGTCTCTGATTCTCTCTTGACTTTGTTTCGCTCTTATTTTACAAATTGATTCCAATTCGTTCAGTACCGGGGCTTTCAATCAAGTAATTTTTCGCAATTGTCAGGTGTTCCACAGGAATCGATTCTGGGACCTTTATTTTTCATTATATTTATCAATGATTTGACTGATTTGTTCGATGTTAATTATTTAATGTATGCTGATGATCTTAAGTTATTTATTGAGATAAACACGGCATCTGATTACTCTAAATTACAGAACAACTTATCTGTATTAGATCGTTGGTGTGAAGATAATTACTTACCGTTGAACATCAGTAAATATAATATCATGTCTTATAGTCGTCGGAAAAATGTTCAACGTCTTGATTACATTATGCACAACACTATTTTAAATAGAGTCACGCAATTCAAAGATCTAGGTGTTACATTTTGTGATAATTTATCATTTGACACACATATTCAGTCAGTAACTGAATCTGCATTTAAAAGTCTGGGTTTTGTCTTGCGCAATTCTAAGGGTTTTCGAAATGTAGCCACATTTAATACGCTCTTTAATTGTTTTGTTCGCTGCAAGCTGGAATACGCCTCCATTGTCTGGAGCCCAATTTATGACATTCATATCACACAAGTAGAAAAAGTGCAGCGGAGATACTTAAAGACATTACATTTCATCAACTTTGGCACCTACCCGGTTCGTGGTATTCCGCAAGACATTTTGTTATCCACATTCAACTTAATTAGCTTACAACGTCGGCGCATTATGTACTCTCTAATCTTTTTGCATAAAATTATCAATAATTCTCTGAGTGCACCTTCTCTGCTGTCTCGAATTTTATATCGTGTTCCTCGACTCAATTTTAGATCTAATTCAGTGCTGCAATTGCCAACACCCCGTACAAACATTCTCATAGCCTCCCCTCTTTATCAAATTACTGTTAACTATCAAATGTATGAAGATCGACTTGATATATTTTTTTATTCAACTGAATATATTAAAAATTTATTTGCATAGTCGTCTGTATATTGTATTGATGATATATCTTTGTATTTCTTATTTGTTGTTTTTGTATTTTTACTCATGTTGTCTATTTTATGATTTTATATTATGTATTTTTAATGTTGTTTTTCAAACCTTGATCTGTAACTGGGATTCGTCCCGTTGGACATTGTACTCTAAAATAAATAAATAAATAAATAAATAATAATGTTTTTCTTAATTTATTGTTTACTATTTAAAGGAACAGGAAAGATATCTAAAACGTTTTCTTCACTATGCCTGAAGAGGACAGCAACAATGCTAAAATCAGCCCCACCAACAGAAAATCCTCGATAGCAGATCGGGAAAAATGGGGCAGCAAAACAGAATTCCTTCTCTCCTGTTTGGGTTACGCTATAGGAATCGGTAACGTGTGGAGGTTCCCTTACTTGTGTTATAGAAATGGAGGCGGTAAGTTATTTCATATACAACGTTTTATATAATGTCTACGTTTATTTTTAGCAACATCTGTAGTAAAATTGTGGAAAAATTTATAGCAAACTCACAAAAATACATTTAAATACAAATACCATACAAACATTCCTTTGTTTTTCAATTTCGTCTCTTTTAATTGACACACTTTTTTGTTGAAAGTAATATAATAAATAATTGCCTAGCTTCTGATACTGGAATAACTGGATTTATATATGTACAAAAGAAGATTTCAAAAAAACTATTCTTTTTTTCTAGAGTGTCACAACACCTCACTATGACAACTCGCATTAGAGTCTTTCATTGCATAATTCAACCGCATTTCGATTATTGTGCCAGCATATTAAACTTTCTTGATAATAACAGTATTAACATGTTGCAAAAATTACAAAATAGAGGTATGAGGATTATACTAGAGTGTGGTAAATATACGCCGATTGTGTTGATGTTAGAAGTATTAAACTGGCTTAGTGTAAAACAACGTTTACAATTTTGTACCCTGATTTTTATTTTTAAAATATTGCATGGTCGGGCACCATCCTATTTTGATCAGTTTGTTCAGTATAACTATGAAATCCATGATCATGGAACTAGAGCTAATGATCAGTTATATATTGAGAGGAAAAATTCCACCAAGTATATGCGTTATTTGTTTTCTGATGGTTTTAGGGAATATAACTTATTACCAAAAAATATTAGGGAGTGTAACACAATTTGTGCATTTAAAAAGCATCTACTTGAAAATTTGAAAAATGGTCATGTTGACAGATAATGTCGTATAGTTGGTGCTACCATGTGTCTGTGATGTTGTGTTTGTATATGTACAATTTGTAATAATTGGTATGTTGGATGCTTAAGTAGATGTATTTGTATATTAATTGAGTAAATGTATATGTATATTTGGTAATGCCTATTTCAATAAACTATTATTATTAATAAACCAGATAGAATTGAAATTTTTCAGTGTTTGTTCATTGGTTGACACATTTAACACGTCTTATGTAACTTTGCTGAAACATATTACATGGTATTTACTGCACGTTGATATATTGAAATAATTGTATAAATTGATATTGTAATATATCACACCCAATTATACGTTTTAGAAGTATTTATTTCTTGTAGCAATTTTTCAGATTGAAAATGTGTGATAACCCAAGCTGAGAATCAAATTGACTGCCTATTGATTTTATTGAAAGTTGAAAGTTGATATTTATTTCTGATAAGACTGTGATTTATACTTCTATGACAAAATTATAGATAGCAACTCATGAGTAGTTCAGAACACTTTTACTACTCACCGTATAAAATAATCCTTAGCAGATAATATTATTATGTATAGAAATTTAATGTGCCACTCGCTATACATAGTGATATTTTATCTCTGTATAAAGTGCAATGTAATTGGTGTATTTGAAAAAATAAGTAACGTGATTAGCTAGCATCGAAACACAATTGAAGCATGCGCATTTGCATGTCGACAAAATCCAAGTTTTCCTGCAGATGCGTAGAACAAGTTTTTGTAGACAACTCAATAAATGCCCTCTCACCAATTGTTTATTGTTGTTTATAAGGTTGTTTTTGTACAGCGAGAACTACTAGACTTTCTAGTATCTGTAAAAGACCTATTTTAACATATTTAATGAATGCATTTAGTTATTTTTCTAGTGTTTTCCAAATTCGGCCCTCTGTTATCAGATGCGCCTATGGAATTACGATCCCTTGCCACTTCATCAGTCAACCACCTCCATATGCTGTCAATGAGGCACTCTCTATAATTTTGGCTTCACAGAAAATAAAATAAAATAATCAGTAAATAGATTCTGTCTGTAATTTAATAAATTTTTTATATCCTTTAAAAATGACGTATACACTGCGGCTATATATAATTATTATTTTATATTCAATCTGTGAAAATTCCAAGAATGTCAATTAGTATATATCTATAGAACAAAAGTATTCTAAATCCAAAATTCTTTTACATATTTTTAAGGTACATATTTGCCTGAATGAAAAAAACTTAATTTAATTAAATTTATTAATTATTTATCAAAATTAAATTAAAATAAATTTTGTAGATATTTATTGCCTGAAATCTAGTGGAAAATTGTAATGAGCTTTAGTCTTTGAGCAAATGGTATAAGTCTGACTCTGGATAACACTACGATCAAAAATATTACCAAACAAAAATCGTAATTACACTTTTTTAAGTAGTCATATTACTATTATCTGGCTTTTTTGATTGTCCATTGATTCACATAAAAAACTACCTGCTTTATACTAAATACTTTACAGTTAATACTGTAAGATGATGTATACTTCAATAATCTAATTGATTAGTTGTTTTCATGTTATTCTGGTTATTTCTAAAATATTAGACCCAAATATAAAAACAAGTAATGTATGTTTATATCCACCATAATATCGATACCTTTTTGCCAAAATATCGTAAGTCACTTTCACTAAATTTTACCTTAGGCTACTTACGACAATTCTGCCACTCTGCCTATTACAGTTTTGTTACTTACGATAAAATGTATGCAGTTATTTAACCGTCAAACATTTAAATATGCTTACAATACTCTGCCAGAATGTGTATTTGCATATTATACTTACGATAGATCCATAAAGTCATTTTCATGGAAAATGTCACTTACGATAGTTTGGTAAAAAGGTATCGATATGTTTTATTACTTTCTAGTCCTGTGATTTGTAGGTGCTTTTCTGATACCTTATTTACTGATGCTATTCTTTTGTGGAATTCCACTATTTTTTATGGAAACGTCGCTGGGACAATTTGCAAGTACTGGGTGCATCACTTTGTTTAAAATATCTCCTCTTTTTAAAGGTAAGTATAACCATTGTTAAGAATTATGGAGAATCTAGTAAATTCTTCTATGGTAACTTCAAAGTGCAAAATACAGACCTATACTCTTTTGGTATTATTTATTTTATTATGGTATGAGACTCGTTCAGTTGAAAGCCCAAGTTAAAGCTGCAGAAGGCCACAATCTTATGCAGCTGCGTAGGGATAAGCCTTTGCACGGTGTCTTCTATATAAGAGCTTGAAAGACCATGGCTTATCCGAAAGGCTGACCTTTGCTTTTTTAAGGTCAGCCGCGAAGCTTAACGAGGGATTCATAATAGCTTGTCAAGATGGTGTATTTAACACCTTCGTCTATCGAAGCCGTGTCATGGGTATGGAGGTCCCTGATGTCAACTGCAGAGCCTGCCGCAGGGCGCCGGGGACAACTATGCATCTGCTCTCCGCTGGTCCCGCATATGCAGTCTCGGCCTATATCCATAGAAATAACGCGGCATTACGAGTGCTTTACTACGTTCTACGGGACTCGTACGAAATAGAGTCCCGATTAGAGGCAGATTCGAACAAATAAGCCTAATGCAGTCCTCCTTGACCGCCAGCTCAAGACAATGTTTGTCATCGAGTTCTCGACTCCTGCCGTGACCAACATTGTTTTGAAAGGGGAGGAGAAATGGGCGAAATGCCGACACCTTCTCTTCGAACTCCGCAGACTCCATCCAGAACATTATTGTGAAGTTTGTGGAACTGATCAAAGGAGCCCTCGGTGGAGCAAGAGATACACTGTTCATTACGTCTACTCAGGTCATACGATTCCCGGACTCAGTGGTTATTCACTCCACAGACATGGGGAATAGCTACCGGTAACCACCAGCGGCCGACCCTGAGAATCACAGCCAAGGAACCGTTGGCTGGACTTTAACAAAAAAAAAAAAAATTATAATAATAATAATGATAATAATAAAATATATGATATTTTTATTTAAAGGGTAATTTCCGTAATGTATGTACTTTATAAATTTCGTCATATGCTTAACATTGTACTAAATTGACGACTGGGATACATTTCTAAAAACTTTAAGAAATACCCTAACCACCTCTTGGATGACAAATTATCACTATAAATAGTATAATGGAATTACAATAGTTTTATTTACATCTTGTACTTTTTAGGTGCTGGTTATGCAATTGTCATAGTGAACCTGATTGTGACAACCTACTTCAACACGATATGCTCCTATCCTCTGATATTTCTATCCTACTGCTTCCAAAGCAAACTGCCATGGGTAGACTGTGACAATGAATGGAACACAGAACACTGTGCCAAGGTATAGAGTGTAGTTTTGTTTGAGGTTGCCTTTCCCGGCACCTAAAATGTCCCATCATACATTTTTGATTTAACATAAAACCAATAGATATAATAATTTAAGTCACATTTTTTTATTACAAATAACAAAAAAAATTGACCCGCATATTATCTATGCATTGCTACTTGCTACACCCTTGTAAATTGAGTTCTACACCTGCACTAAAATTAATTTATAACTTTTAACTATTTTTATAATTCTTTCAATACAAATGTTATTACAAATAACAAACTGACAAATTACAAATTTACAAATTAATTTTAATGTGATTTAAAAACGCTTCTGTATACTCAAGTTTTGCCCCTTAGGATCATTGAAACTTGCAAAAACTACACGATTCCTCAGCTGCAACTGCATAAAAGTCAGCAATGTTGAATAATTTTCACCCTGATAGACCCTGTATAATGATTTTTTTCAAATCCCCTGAAATACATAAATTCAAGTCGTTGTTAATTTAATTCTCATATCTCCAAATAAATCTAGTTAGGCAGCAGCCGACTAACAGAAGCCTTAAATGAAACCGTGAAGAGCACTCTGGCAAGAACTCGAACTCCCGCAGACGAATTTTTCCAGTAAGTATAATAAAATAAGTAACGCAATTAAATTCTTTTTCATCCGATATCTTTTCAGCAACCAAATTCTTCAAATTTCAGACGACATCGGAGACATAGGCGGCATAGTCTGGCCCTTATTCACCTGCAACTTGATATCGTGGATTGTAACCTATCTCTGCATTATCAAAGGGGTTAGTATATAAATTGATAACATGCTTTTAACATGTTTTTTAATGAAATAAAATATCTGGGTGTTGTGCTGGATTCTCAGTTAAACTTTAATAATCATGTAGACTATGTATGTAAAAAACTGGGTAAAAAGATAGGGTATTTTACTAGAATTGCAAAAAAGCTATCCCCATGGTGTAAGAGAGTTGTATATAACACTATTATTTACCCACACTTTAACTATTGCATGTCACTGTTAATATCTTGTTCTGTACAAAATATAGAAAGACTACAAAGGATTCAAAACAAAGCAATGCGTGCATTGCTTGGTTGCAACAAATATGCTTCTATAGATCTTATGTTGTCATCAATAAAATTTTTAAACGTGCATCAATTGATTATTGAATCGAATTTAACCTTGATACACAAAATTGTAAATAAATGTGCACCTCAATACCTACAGAACTTTCTAACCAAACGGTGTGATATGATAAATTATAACTTGAGGTTTAATGAAACTTTTTATATACAACCATACAACACAGCATCAATGCAAAAAACCACCTTTGTTGAGGCTTTGAGTATTTATAATCAGTTACCAGTGGCGATTAGAACCTGTACAAGGATAAATACATTTAGGAGTAGGTTAAGAAAATTTTATTTTTAGGAGGATATATTTCGATTTTGTATTACTATCGATACTGTAATTATGTACTGTTATAATAGCTATGAAGCTAATAAAGTTCTATTCTATTCTATTCTAAACTATCTTTAAATATCATTTTTGCAATATGTCCGAAACAACGTATACCAATTGTTAAAAATTATTAAAATGAAATTATTCGACCTTAAATGGCCCAAGGGCGAAACCTTGGGGTATACGAGAAACTGTTACAGCTCGAATATACTCAAACCATATATGTATAATAATCCGACCAAATATAATAATTTGATCGAAGATACAATGTATATTATAATGTAAACATAAGATTTTTGTTAAATACATTAAAGATATCTTCCAGGTTAAGCACTCATTAAGTTTTACCCCCAATACTGCCCCCTTAACAAGAAAGTCGTAAGTGCAATTTTTGGCAAAATGAGGTTTTTTTGGTTTTTTAATAACCCTGGGGTGTCTAATATCGAATAATATAGGAATTTTATGGAAATTCGTATTTTAAATATAAAAAAAAATATGTTTAAAAAAGTGTCGTATTGTAGATTCTAAGAGTAATTATGCATAATACATAACATAATCAACGCATGTACACTGTTTTACCGTATGTTTGATATAAAAACATAATATAAACAACGTAAGTATGCACTTGCGTTGTTCTTGTCTAGCAATTTGGCATTATTTATCTCAACGAGACGAGAGCACCCCGTAACTATAAAATACGCTTATAATACTTAAAAGCGATTAAAAACATGTTTCTTTAAGTATGATTTTATTTCCGGTATTCTAGTTTTATTTTGAATACAGTGTGTTCAGGTGGAAACTAGTAATGTATAAAAAATAAGGTATTTAGTTTAAAAATACAAATTTTTATAGCCACTTACGTTTTTTATTCCTAGTATAATACAAGAATTACTTAATCAAAATAACGTAAGTGCACCTGTTTTATTAGAAAACGATTTTATTTACAAAGTAAACTACGTTTAACCTACGGTATAATATCGCAGTTAAAGTTCTAGAAAAATATTATCCCGTTTTGTGTAAAAGAAATAAAGTTATTGTAATTCTTTTATGTCCAGTTCTTTAAACGCCATTTTCTCATAACTAAGCTAAATGCACTTACGACTTTCTTGTTAAGGAGGGCAGAATAAATTATTAGAAAGATCAGATATTACCAATGATGTATCATCGACATGATGAAAGTTGTATCAGATGAAAATAAGATAGGGCCAAGAATGGAACTCTGAAGAACTCCAATACTGACATCAATATATTCTGAATTTCTTTTTGTGCTAACATCCTTATCTGAAGATGCTGAACTTACTGATTGTTTACTACCTTCTAAAAAGGATGCAACCTAATCCTTTACTACCCTTCGAATTCCATAGAAATGCAGTTTTGAGACCAGTGTGTCATAGTTGAGGCAGACAAAAACGTTGCTGATATCACAAAAAATACCAACAGGGCATTCACCCGCCTCAATATATTTAACTATTGTTTTGTAAAATTAAAGTAAAGCTATCTGTACCTATCGATTTATTTGAGCGAAAATCATGTTGATATTCTGTAAAGATATTGTGCTTCTCTATAAATTTTAAATGACGATCTAAGTAACAGTACTTAAAAATTCTGGAAAACGCAAGAAAAAACTGTAACAGGTCTTCCTTAGTTTTAGTTCCCTAGTTGTAACAGGATAGTTTTCGTTAAGATGTGTATTATGTTTTTTACGTATTAGGTTGTGTCAAACTATATGACGATTGGTTTTATCAAAATTATAAAAATGTGCTCTATATAGAGAGTGTTTTAGTGTGAGAGTGAGTGAGAGTGTGAGTTTTATATAGAGTGTTCTATATAAAAATAAATTAGATTTATTTTATAAAAATACGTTTCAGTACTCACTTATAACTTTACCAGTTACAGAAGCCTTGAAACTACTTTTGTAATTCAAACATTTTTTAAATTAAGATGCTAAATCAAGAATATTTCTCCAATAAAATTCTAAATTTATTTTAACTTGAACGCTATAACTTGATTATTTGACTGGCAAGTTTTGGAGTTTCCCACCCCTGAAATGCTCCCAATTAAGTGACAAAATTTCATTTTTCGGATGTACATTTTCAGAACGAAACAAAACAAATAATCAGTTTTTCAATTAGGTGAAAACGGTGGGAAAAGTGGTCTACTTCACGGCTACATTCCCTTTCTTCATCCTCTTCGTCCTGCTAATAAGGGGGTTGACGCTGCCAGGCGCTTGGGACGGGGTGTACTTTTATATTTACCCCCAGTGGGATCAGCTTACCAATTTGAAGGTAAAACTTGAGATAGATGTGATGAGGTCGATGTAGATAAAGCTGTTCGTTTATTACTCCTACAGGTGTGGGCTGATGCTGCCATTCAGATTTTCTTCTCTCTGGGTCCTGGATGGGGTGGCATCGTCAACATGGCGAGTTATAATGATTTTAAGAACAATAATAAACGGTAAGTGAAATAGCCTAAGAAATGCTACACTTTAGAGTAATGACAAATTCAATAGTGCTATGCCAAATGTTCTATACAGGGTGGGCGAAATTCGAGGCTCACTATTGGGATCTGGGAAACGGTAAGAGATACGAAAACGGTTAAATTGGTGCAAAGTTGCGTAATTTTGTGACCAATAATATGCCGTCAAGAAATCCAGAATATCTACATTCGTTTTTGAGTTATTTCAAAAAAAAACAAAGTTATCGTTTTTAATTTTTTTTAGCTTTATTTGAGCCGATATCAAAAAACTGTCAAGACTTTTTCATTGATACTTTTTATGCTCTATAACGTGGCAGTACAAAATTTCCGTTACGGCGTTTCGTCCGATTAGGACCATCTTCAACTTTATTTTTTTAAATAGGGACCCATAATGTTTCTTACGAAAAACGATAGGATTTTTTATTCTGATTCCAATGATGTATGATAGTTTATAGTTTTAATTATTCTTTTTGCTCAAAAGCTAAGAATAACTTTTAAGACGATCGAATCTAGTATGCTTTGGGCTGATGACATTTGTTATAAAACAATTTTAATTGTCAATACAATTTGACGTTAAAGAGCTTCGCTTTAATGGTGGCCTGTTTGAACATACACTTTAATTTAAGAAAATTTTAATTTTAGATTCCGCTGACAAAAATATTTCTGTTATTATTATAAATTACTTTGTTATCATTATTTTAAATTTAATTATACGGTACAACTTGTGTTACCATATAAAACCAAATTTTAACATTCAATAACATGATTTGGACTATTATTTTGTATTCTCCTGTAAATACTGTTATGTTCAAAACTACCGTTTTCTGTCAATTGTCTGTACAGTTTCGAAAATGTCGTTCTATGTGGTTGTGGCCTTTCTGGGTATGTTTCAACATATGTTTGCTCAGATCTGGTTGAATTTTTGTAACATTTATAATAAATTTCAATCATATCACATTTTTCTTGATTTGTAAACGGCATTATTACTTATTATTTAAAGCGAAGCTCTTTACGTCAACGTCAAATTGTATTGACAATTAAAATTGTTTTATAACAAATGTCATCAGCCCAAAGCATACTAGATTCGATCGTCTTAAAGTTATTCCTAGTATTTGAGCAAAAAGAATAATTAAAACTATAAAGTATCATACATCATTGGAATCATAATAAAAAATCCTATCGTTTTTCGTAAGAAACATTATGGGTCCCTATTTAAAAAAATAAAGTTGAAGATGGTCCTGATCAGACGAAACGCCGTAAAGGAAATTTTGTACTGCCACGTTATAGAGCATAAAAAGTGGTAATGAAAAAGTCTTGTCAGTTTTTCTATATCGCCTCAAATAAAGCTAAAAAAAAATTAAAAACGAAAACTCAAAATTTTGGTTTTTTTGAAATAACTCAAAAACGAACGAATGTAGATATTCTGGATTTGCCCCAATTTAACCGTTTTTGTATCTCTTACCGTTTCCGAGATCCCAATAGTGAGCCTAGAATTTCGCCCACCCTGTATATCCCATTACATTTTGAGAAATTCAAGTAACGAAATCTTTTTTATGTTAAATGATACACCCTGTATCACACTGTAACTTTTGAGGTAACTCTATATTTTCTTCAATTCTATAAAATTGGTCATAGAAATTTATAATTGTTTTGAAAAAAACATTTATCTCATTTAGATGTTCCAAGAAATATATAGAAAACACTCTATATACTAGTATTTCGGCTTGTTAGGCCTTTTTCAATAGAGTAAATGTCTATTACTAAACATTTCCAAGCGCGTTTTCGTTATTTATTTTGTTTACAAGTCGACCTACCCCCGATTGATCCTACCATCTGCTAAAGCCCGAGTTTTTATTACATTTTCTAAGAAGGGCGAGAGTGTAAAATCTATCTGATCATTAGTAGTAGGTACACGGATTTATAATTAAAGATTTTTTAATTTCTAATTATTCTAACAGATCTAAGCGCTTTCCTTTCTTTTCACTATGCAGTACCTTTACATTTTTCTAATCTATAAAATGATTGTTTTCTATGCAATGCGTGGAAAATCCTGAATTTTTTGCGTTATTTAATATGGATTTTTTATGTTCTTTTACTCTAGTTTCAATACTTCTACCGCTTTGACTGACGGTTATTATAGAAATTTATATTAAATTAGTCTCGATTATAATATAACTTCAGCAAAGAACATAACTAAACTATGATGTAACTAAAAACAACAAGACTACAATACAATATAAACAAACACCATTTATAAAAAAAACAAAATTGAAAATAGAACTCATCTACCAAAAATACGGAACTAACATAAATTATTGTTTTTATGCGACCCCATAAATAAAAATCAAGTCCATTGATCGTAGTAGCCACAGCCATTGTCCAGTCATAATCAAATCCATCGATCATCAATTTAACTGAAATAATAACTTTACTAATAATACTTTTTTAGGTACTCATGTTATTTTCATTCAAAGTTACTGGACTGATTATTTTCTTGGCAGCATTTATTTTTCCAAAATTAAAAAAACTGGATTCGATGAGCCTAAGGTTTATTCCGTTATGGGTAGCAGCATTTAAAAATGCTGCGCTGCTGATTGAAAGTTCTACAGATTCTTCTAATTACTTTATCTTGGAAGATAATGATTAATTTGTTCCAAAATGTCGGTTTACATCAAGACCCTCTTTACAAAAAACTAATAGATATAGGTAAATAAATCAAATGTAAATAAAGATAAATATATTACTGGAAGAAAGAGAATTCATTTTTCATTTTCGCTACGAACTTGAATTTTCCAAAATGTAACAGGAGATATAGAATATTTGGTATAACACTATTAAATTTATCTTTCCTCCAAAGGTAGCACAATTTAGGCTCTTTACTTTTGTCAAAAATCAAATACACCGAAAAAAGTTATAAAGGTTCTCGCGAACCCTTGTACCTATAAAATGTTTTATACAATGTCAAATATCTCCGAAACGGCTGGGTTTAGTTTGGGGTATGTGACATATTTTTGACTCAGAATTTTATGCCCTTTTCGAAAATGCAAACATATACAGGATATTTCATTTAAAATAAGCAAGTTGACATAGACTTCCGATATAACAGGAGGTAGACCACAACCGAAAATATTTTTAAAAATAGATCTCCTGTCAAAGTGGCATCCGTCAAAATTTCAAAGTCATATCTCTATTAGGACACCTCGTATAAATGTCAATTTTATGGAAATATGTCCACTGTCACTTAAAAATCGAGTTGTTTTTGGAATTTGTTAGAAACAATTTGTGCAGCAAGTTATTTAAAGTCGAAACTTTTCATTGGCCCACACGTTATAATTCACGTTATACTTTTGGTAAAAATTACCTAGGAAAGCTAGTAGTAGAAAGATAAGTTCTTAAAAAATGTATCCCTTCTAAAATTTTCCAAACGCCCGCTGTGTATATGAGGTATCAGTTTTTAGTTCTGGTAATAATATAACATTTATTTTGCAAGGATGGAGAACTCTATTTAATTTAAATTTGTAAACTTCTTAGAAATAGCTAATAAATCTTGTAAATTACTATGTAGGTTACAAAACAAAATTTTCCAAGAAACGACTGAAGTTTCCTTTTGAAGAACTTTATCTAGATATGCCGGAATATGAAACGTTTATAGTCATTCAATAAAACACGGTGTTATTGAAGTTGTACAACTCTCTAGATTTATTAACGTCGTAATATTCTTAGCAATTTATCAATTTAAAAAGTGTTGATAACTGGTTATGCAAAGTTACAGAAATAAAGCATTATATTTTATTATACGGTGTAGGTAGTTCTTCGCTCACATAATTTCTTGACGCCACTTTGGTAAACATTGGATACGTAACTTTTTACTAGCTGAACTAATTTTCTTAGTTAAGAGAAAGCAATGTTTATTGTTTTCAGTGTAACTATACAAGGTATGTCACGACCACTGAATCGATTTGTATATTATGTAGAACCAGTAGGGGTAGAATTTTGAAAATTTGCGTGGGGGGCTATTTGATGACGCTGATTTTTCCATAAATATCTATAACTTATTTTAAATAAACACAATTTTTTTTATTGTAAGTACATTATTTAATTTTAGGACATTGAAAGAGTTTTGAAAATTTAGAATTAGCAATACCAATAGGTAGGGATTGGGACACCAAAATCTTAATCATATATTATACAGAGCATTTCAATGAAAACGAGCCACCCTGAATAACTCCGTTACTGTTTTTTTCCAGAGAAATTCCTAATTGATGACGCTAATTTTTCCAAAAATATGTATAACTTTTTTAAATTACACAATTTTTTTTTATTGTAAGTATATTATTTAATTTTAGGACATTGAACGAGTTTTGAAAATTTATTATTAGCAATACCAATAGGTAGGGATTGGGACACCAAAATCTTAATCATATATTACACAGAGCATTTCAATGAAAACGAGCCACCCTGAATAACTCCGTTACTGTTTTGTTTCCAGAGAAATTCCGAGACAGGTCGATGTTTGCTTGGAGGGGGACATATTTTACTACAAATTTGACGTGGCAACATGTACCCCCTCCACCCTCAGCACAAGTGTCAAAATTTTAAATAGGAAATAAGGCTCAAGTGATCCCTCATATGAAAGGTCTTTCAATTCTCTTTTCAACCATATAAATGTGTTTGATATTCATTTGTCATTTCGCGACAAAATCCATTGATAACTTTTTTTTGAATGTACTATAGACCACAGTATCTAAGAATGATTTGACATAAAACTCTTGAACTTCAAATAAAGGAGACTTTCAAATGACATTTTATTATTTAAATTATTTTATAGCGTAATTGGGTTTTGAGTAATTTTTGTATTTTAATTTTATCTTTTAAATATATTACTTAACAATCAACAAATCAATATCTACTGGTGTACCAGTAGATAGGCGCCAATTTGCGTAATTTGGTATGCTTCAAAGAAAATCAAGGCTAACATGATTAGTTTCTGAAGCATTTGAAAAAGATGGAAACATTGAAAATTATTTTTGTAAAATTTTACGATTATTTGAAGGGATACTGAAATTTGACACCTTCCCGTAGCAACTTTTTGCTCTTTATCGAATGGCCTCAACAGTTTTCTAAAGTAGTGGTTCGACTATTCAGAACCATCATCAGCTTCATTTTTTCTAATACGACCCCATTAATATTGTCATCTCGCTCGACAAGCATTTTTTCTTCTGCGTTCCATGATACTATAGTTTATTTATTGTTCGATTTAACTGTTTATTATTACTGTTCTTTAATTTATTGTTGTTTTGTTTAATTGTTCTTTATTTTTACTAATTAATAGTTATTTATTTTAACGATTTGTTACCTTTTCGTTAACCTCTTGTTAAAACATACAGACAGACGCAGATGAGTTTCTTGATGGTTTTCCACGATCAAAACGTGATCAAACTATAACATATGATTCATCATTGAACCCGGAAGGAAAAATGCTGACGACTGACGTAAAATTATTAATGGGACAGTATTAGAAAAAATGATTTTGACGATGGTTCTGAAGAGAGGAAACTTTACTTAAAAAACGATTTGCCATTCGATAGCGCGTGAAAAGTTACTACGAGAGTGTCCTTTTTACTTCAATAGTTCTTCAAACAAACCTGAAATTTTACAAAAACGAATCTCCAACATTTTTATTATTTAAATATCAAAAGCTACTCATGTTTGCCTTGATTTTTTTTTGAGGTAGATTATTTGTCACCAAATTACGCAACTCTGTTTCACCCAGTCTCTATAACGATTACCAAAATCGATACGATATCGAATTATTACTATCGATAACGATATCTAGTAAGCGTATGTGAGTGTCCACTTCCCTCTATAATCAATTTTTAGTTATCTACTAACTCAGAGAAACATTAGTGGCAAACTATTTATTGCCTCATCACCTCACCTCCCATCGTAAAATTTATGATGTTTTTTTTTGAAAAAATGCGTTCAATTATTGCTTACTGGCGATTTAAACATATGGTATGCATTAATCAGAAATTATCTATCGTGTATGCTCCACCAGTGTATATACTAAGAACAGCCAATCATTATGTATTAAATGATGTCCTTATATTTTTCAGGGATTCGGTCATCGTACCAATAGTAAACTGCGGAACGAGCATTTTCGCGGGTTTCGTGGTATTTTCAGTGATAGGTTTCATGTCGCATGAAACAGGCCTCCCAGTTTCAACGGTTGCCACAGGAGGACCAGGTCTTGCCTTCGTAACTTACCCAGAGGCGCTTAGCTTACTTCCTTGGCCGCAATTTTGGGCAGTCTTATTTTTCCTTATGTTATTCTTTCTAGGCCTGGACAGTATGGTAAGTGAGTTTAAAATAAAAACTATAATGTCTCAATATAACCGAATTTATGAGAACATTTCACACCGCCATATTTTAACCAATCAGAGGCTTCTTTTTTGTTCAATTACCATGCCAACCCAAAAAATTTCCGGAAATTTTTAACGTTGTGTCAAATTAATAAGTGGAAATTTTTCTGTCATTTAAAACATCAAAATAAAGACGCGGGTGTTGAATCAATACATTTCCTATGCTCGAATTTAAGTAATATTCTCAAAATTAAATTATGTTCCACCAATATTAGTAGATCAAAGAAAAATATAATATGTCTTCAAGTTATTTATAAAAAGTTCATGTAACTAAACTTGGAAAATGGTATGTTAGTTCACTAAGAGATTTCGCATTTTATTAAACATATAAATTTTGAAGTAGGTAGATACTTCAGAATAATTATCAAAAATAAATGATGTCCACCAATATTAGTAGATCAAAGTTAATAAGAAGCAAAAATATAATATGTTTTTAAGTTATTTGTAAAATATGTATGTAACTAATGTTAGAAAATGACATTTTATTTCACTAAGAAAACTCACATTTTATTAAGCATAATATTTGCAATGCTCGAAGTACTTCAGAATAATTATCAGAAATAAATGTTTCCTTTCCAAAGCGGAACATTCTCAAAAATACAATCTAATAAATCAACAAATTGCACAAACACAATGACACGATGACAACTGGTGGAACTTGACTTGACAGTCGTAAAAAATGTTTGTTATTGCTCATGGCTCACTATGAGGAATAAGTGTTTGTCATTCGTAATTAAAATGTTCAATTTTGGCATAATATTTATAAAGTAATGGTGTAAAATTTTCTTACCGAATATCCCACGTGCTTAAATTAAAAACCGGAAATTTTTCCTCGTTCATGAATATTTTAAGAAAATTATCCCTCGCCTGCGGCTCGGGATAATTTTCAAAATATTCATGACCTCGAAAAAATTTCCAGAAATAATTTAAGCACTAGGGATATTATAAGTGAACATTTCACACTTACACATATCAGCCAATCAGAAGCTTTGTATTTTTTTGGTTACCATAGCAACAGAATCCGTTTTTATTTTGTAAATTAGAACGATGCATAGAAATAAGTTTAGATAAATTTTGAGTGCTGACGTTTTGAATTTTAATAATAAATTACATATTTTATTATGGAACATATTACTTTACCATGGGGGTCATGTAATGGCCTAGCTAAAACAAATATTATTTTACCCAGGGAACTGGGTCTGTTAGTTTCTCTCTTAGTAAAGTAACACGCCCCTGGTTCAAAGTTTTTAATCCACGCAACCCTGTTTCATATTCCCTAATTTTATTTTAATTCCAATTACTTCTGGCGCTGTGTGGTACTAAGTCTCTTGGTACTTTTAATTACTTTCCACTCTTTTCGTATTAAATGGTTAATTTGTTAATTACGAAGGAATAATAAATGAAAAAGATTTTCATTAATTATAAACGTTTCTTATAATTTTATAATGTTATACACGTGTAAGTCTATAGATAAGAAACTGCCTACATAACAGTCGCTAAAAATCTATCAGTAATTCCCAGTTTGACTAGTAGAGACTTCAGCTTTTAAAAAATAAATAGAACGGCATATATATTTTTACTTATTTGAATAAATCGTTATAAGACAACGTTTTGCAGGGGTTAGGACCAGAAGAAAGAAACTCATTACTCTTATGATATATTTTATACTCTTTTTAATACAGGTATCTTTCTCACTTTCAGAGATTGGTCATTCCCTCCCAAAAAAGTTGTATTTGTGAGATATGATAACTTAAGGCGGGTTTACATTGGTATAGTAAATGGGTTAGTTACTTGTACTAGCAACTAGCAAGGCAGCTACTAACCTAGTGTAAACCACATAGGAAAGTACTTGTACTAGTACTGACACAAGTAATCAGGACAGGAAAGTGAATGAAAGTGAGTGAACCCAGGCTATTTACTTATCACTTGCGAAGCCACTGTCCTTTCCCCACCACCGTACTAGGCACCAGTTTACCGGCTGTCGTGTCCACTACACCAATGTAAACACTTCCTTTCTTGCTAGTACCTATACGCACAGGTGTTTGTGTGTTGATTGACAACAGAGACAACCATGAGACAAGCAAGTACATATGCAAATTAGTTCGGTAATAGTGAAAATACTGCTATAGTTACATCCTTGTTATACATACGCGTTTCTGTATTTGTCTAGCAACTGGGTAACAGTGGCTCAGATGGCGCTAGCAGCCTTGCTTCCTATTGGTTGAAGTTGATAGTTGTCAAATGTCACGTTACGCTAACGCATGGTAGGGGAGAGTTGGGCATTTTTTTCAGAAATATTAGCAATTATTTTTGTTTTGTGAAGTGTAATGTGCAAGTTTATTATTATTATTAAAACAACAAATTATTTCACTTAAAAGTTATTTGTAAATAAGTTAAACGTTATTTTCCGTAATTTTGCATTTGATGCCTTTTGCCCGATCTCCTTGGGCAAAAAGAATCATAAAGGCAAAAGGTATCGTTGACAGGACAAATGGAATCAGATGCATCGAAAAACAAAACTTTAATAAATATAATTTATTTAAAGATTCTAAATGAACGTGTAAAAAAAGCTTTGTCATAAAATATATAAAATCACTAAAATAACTAATACAAACTAATAACTAACATTTTATTATCGTCTTTTGGCAAGGATTGAAGTTCTGCAGTGTTCACAGACGTAAATTTCATTTTTGCAATCTGAACAAAGTGCATGGACCCAGCTCTCACAAATGTTACACTGTATCCACTTGTCACCCGGAGCCGAATTGTTAAAAATGTCTTAAATTTAAAATGTGTTAAATGTTGTGCACAAACCGTCTCACTCGTGCGAAAAATATCTTTTTCGACACTTGTATAATATACTATTGCCGATTCCTTTTGCCCACTATAACCTTCTTGTCCGACTCTCCCCTAATTCGGGAATGTGATATTCTGTATTCTAGGGTTGAGGTTGTAGTCATCATATCATAATGTTTTTAGATTTTTGTGATGTTTTTGTTGCATAGTGGTAGTGTAGTTGTTGGTTGTAAACTGGTTATAATATAATTTATAATCAATTTTCTGCAGTATCGAGAGTGTTTTAAATATTTTTGTTGAGAATTGTGAAGTGCACGTTATATATTATTTTAGTTGGGCTTCTTGTGAGTTTAGTGCATACCCATAACCATTCTAATGATAGTGACAAATATAAACATGCCCCAAACACGATGTACTGTTTGTGAAATCAATGTAGATGATTTTTATATTTGTGTATGTTTATACTTTCTATAAACAGTTTTATATTATAAAATTATATATTTTATGTCTCCTGTGACATAAGGAGACACAAAATACAAGTTTTGTGCCCAGATAAAATAATTAAGTAATATTGTCTTATTTATTGTATTACATCTGATGTTTCTGTCAATAAACAATTTATTTTACCTATTTTGTTTTACTTCATCTTTAAAATATAACAGAAAATAAAAAAAATAAGAATATTATAGAACCCGCGCATTTTTAAATCCTCAATGAGTGACGAGTGCGCCATCTGCGGCTCACTTACCCACACAGTGGACCAGTGCAATATTGCGAACTAAAATTTTACATGGAGTTGCCCGTCTCATGGTTGTCTCTGTTGACAATAAACAGTGCGTTAAGAAGAAGTGTTGATGCTCCTTTTGAATCCCTTCTACTGGTCCAATCTCCTGACCCATCTTCTCTTTGGACGACAATTTTCCTTTTCAATCTCTCTAATAAGTTCTCCAATAACAACATGCTTAACTCTCACAAATATTTTTCTTAACTTTTCTTTGCCCAACATTCTAGAATGACGAGAAACATGACAACGAAAAGGATTCATCCTGGTTCTGGCTATGTGACCGCACTACTGGTACTAGTGTGCATAAAATATGCTTTCAAGTGTAAACACCCACTGTCTCTCATATGTGACAGTAGGCTAGCCAGGCCAGCTACAAGTACAAGTAACTAAGCTTAGTAACTTATCCAATGTAAACCCGCCTTTTACTTACTTACTTACTATTTACTAATTATACTACTAGTACTAGTTGCTTAGTCTTTGTATGTTCATATATTTTTTTAGTTTGTAAATATAGAGTCGATCATTAACAGCATTGTAGATGAGTATCCTCAATTGAGGAAGAACAAGGCATACGTTACTTTCTTCTCGGTGGTGGTTATGATGCTGTTGTCTATTGTTTATACAACAAATGTAAGTATATTGAATTCTACACTAAAAAATATTGAAATTATTTTATCGTAGGGTGGAATGTACTGGGTTCAATTGTTCGATTGGTATTCAGCTTCTGTATCCATAGTACTGATATGTCTGGTGGAAGTTGTCATTGTTGGTTGGACTTATGGAGTAAAAAACTTCACGCAGGATATTGAATTCATGATAGGAGAGAAGATATCCTGGTTCTGGATAGTGTCTTGGAAAATAACTACCCCCATCATTTTGGCGGTAAGTGCAATGTTTTCATACAGACGTGGAGAAACTATGCCTTAACATGCATTGCGAATATACAGGGTGAGACAACGGAAAGTTTTCGACAAAAAATGCTCGAACAGACGGATATTTATTTGAAGGAGGTCGTTCTGTCACGAATACATTGATATAAGGTTCGATGGATCTAGCTCTAATAATGAGGGAGAAAGACCTTAAAGAATGTTCCATAAGCATAATGAGTTAGAAAGAGAATATCGATTCGGCTATGCTACAAACACTACAATATCTACACATTGCTTTTATGGTAACCATTTATGGTCTTACCTCCCACACTATTAGAGCTATATCAATGTATTCGTGAGAGTACGTTTTATCCAAGTCTGTAAAAATACACAAGAGTGTTCTATTTAAAAAATGTAAGGTAGGGTAAACCTCTTCGTTTTGGGACACCCTATATAGGTAAATGTCAATTATATAAAAATGACAAAATGTCCCCTTCAAATAAAAATCGACCTGTCCCGGTATTTTCCCTGGAAACCTCTCCTTTGAAGATACTCAAGGATGAAACTTTGACTCACTCTGTATATGAACCAACAGTTTCCTCGATGTAACTGAGCGAGTTGTATCACAATCCGGTGTCCAATGTTGCGAAATTGGCGTCCAATTTGATTCCACAACCCTCAGCCCTAGTGCCATCTTTGTAGGCTCAGACCAGAGAACACTCTCAGACCTCCATTTAATACTAGAAAATAGTAAACTGCGTATCACTACTTGATACAATTTTTGTTTGATATCTGTGTCTTAACTTGCTCGAGAGTTAACACTGAAGAACTCACTGTATTTTGAGAAACATTAGTTGTGAGATCAGTTCGACTAAAAATCACGATACATAGTACTTATTATTTGCATAACTTACAGAAAATATAAAAAAAAATGTTTAGAGGGTCGGGTGCACTAGGCTGTATAGTTTTATGTGGATAAACCGTTTTATTATCTATATTCCACACATGCAATTAATATTTTTGTACCGGGATCCCGAACTGTTTCTACATCTACGTCTAGTTACGGTTTTTTCCTTAAAAAATGTTTACAGCTTCGTCCTCAGTTAATAATTTTTTGCATTTTAGTTTATATTCATCACTGTAATTGTATTTAACACAAGAATTGCCTACAATGATGTGGAATATCCGGATTGGGCAATAGACGTAGGATGGTGGTCCTGTTACATATCAGTATTCTGTATACCGCTATACATGGGATACAGGTTACTATATTTGGAAGAAGGCGACTTGATTGACGTAAGTACAAAATAAAAATTGATTTATACTATTTTATACTTGTTGAAAACAAGTAAAAAATAGGGTCAAATAAACCACTTGGCACTTAATTTTCTGTAGGTTTACCTTAAAGTTATATTTTCTTCATTATCATTTACAACTGACCATAAAGTATGCAAAGTCTGTCCGGAAGAGTGTTAAATACTGAAAAATTCAGGCAAAAACCGACATTGCTAGTCCCGCAAATTGGAATTGAATCATTGAGATAGTATAGTAGATTAAACCAGGCCATAATAGGCACTGTGCTGGAGAGATGAAGCTAAAACAGAGCTTTTCAATAATTCTATATAGTCTAACTTCCTTTGTTAGTTGATCAGTATTGGTCGCTTGTTTCAGAGAATAAAATCTTCAATACGTCCTAAAGGAGATTGGGGTCCAGCTAAGAAGGAGGATAAAATTCAATGGGCTCATAAAGTCTTACGGAAAATTATCGTTTTGGGTAAGCAATTCTATGTTTCAATATCTATTTTTTGGTAAATAGGTGAATTCCTTGTTTAGATTACTTCTGGTGCAAGTAGCATGACAAGCATTTACCGCAAATTTGGCGGGTATACATTTTGCACTGTACATTATTTACTCCAGCTCTATAAATTCTACTTGATAGTCTGATTAAAATAACCTAAGTTAGATGATTCGACAAAGGCATCTCTTGACCTCTTATATTGCAACTAAGTTCCTATACATAAGTTTTCTGTAAAAGTTTTATCACTCAGAAGTTTTTACATTTTGATAAATCAATAATTGTATGACATTTTTTCTTCCAGATGAAAATCGAGAGGAAATTGATCCTTACCATCAGCAATTTATACAGTTATGTACGATAGAAAGGTAAAATAAATTAAATTACATTTACGAGTGTTATTTTACTTTGTCCCTATAATTATTTAAAGTACCTACCTATACTAAGTACTGAAACGATTCTATAATATCATAATAAACATTCTAAAAGTATATTAAACTACATAATATAACCGTAAAATAAGAATTGCATGGGGCTTGGAAATTAACAATTGCAATTACCAAGTAATATTATCAGTTTAATAAAAATAACTGTGAGTAATATAATATGGGGGCCATCAGAGCGACTTAGAGTTCGTATCCTCAATATCAAGGCAAAGCAACGGTGTCCGCAGTTAGTATTTGGATGGTCACTATGAAGGAAAGACCCATAATGCCTGCCTGTCTTCACATGGTTTATGTTATGTTGAAAATAAATATTTTAAAATATAAACTGTTTTTTTTTCTATATACATTTTAACTTATAATTTATTTTTTAAGAACTTAATTATTGTCCTATCTAACCCTTTACTTATGTTGACTTAAAAATATATAGTGTTTAAACAGTTGTCCCAAAAAAAATACATTTTAGCATCATCAATAATTTTAAAATTTCATGATCCCTATGTAGATATTCGTTATATATCAGTTGCAATGCATAAAAAGCAAAGGAATCATATAAAATATTATTAACGAAAATATTGATGTGTTTATCTCAAAATTGTCCATTCTCAGCCCGGTTTACAGTACTGAAATGTTATTAAAAAAAGCACCTAAAAGATGTCTAGAATCTTTAGCTCGCTAACTAATATCATAGACTAACTGTTAGTGACCAGTTTGACATCTGCTGTCAGCGTTGTGTGAAATTTTTGTTAAGCAAAATTATTGTTTCGTGTTTTGTAAAATCTTTGTGTAATAAACCGCCAAGATGGTGAAAGAACTGCAGAGGCAAAAGAGCCGCCATAACAGGCCGAAAATGCCAAGTTTCGAAATCACTTGGTGGCAGAGGCAGATTGCTCAGTTTGCGTAAGTAAAATCTCATTTTACTGTAAAGTAAAATGGATGATGATTAAAACTCCATGTCCATGATGAGTTTCAATCATCTCCAGATGATGTCATCGCACTAAATAAGTGTATTAAAATAGAAACTGCGAGATATATTTTTGGGTTCGAAAAATCGATTGGTGCACTGAATTTTTTAAATGGCAATCATATGGCCCAGAGATATCGATATTTTTTTTGCATTTCAATAGTATGCTATGAAACTTAAACCCCATCTACCTATCTCCTTAAGGAACTTTTTTGGAAAACAATGTTACGTGATCTCTCTTCATTATTTTCACTTGTTTTATCTACTCCCAGTAAATTATTACAATATGTATGGCTCAAAACTATTAGAGTTTCCTAATATTGTTGTTGCACTCATCTATATTTTGAATGTATATTATGAGAAATGTCCTTGACATTCACGCGTTGCCCTTAAATTAAAAATTATATCACAAATATAAAAAATCGGCTGACGAAGAATATGTCACTGAAGCCTATATGTCAAGCCTATATGCCTATAGTGTTTGCTTGGAATATTTAAGGATAACAGCGCAACATTATTGGATCAAATTTTGGAGGTTTACTCTCAATATATTGTAATTTATTAAAGCTGAGGTAAATTCAGCATGAAAATATTCAACCAATCAAGTTATTAAGTATGCCAAAAAATAATATATCAGTTTTTAGACATTAAAATTATAGTCGAAATCTAACAAAGATATAGGTAGGTATTTGTAGTAGTTTGTACAACAGTTTATAATAGTTTTTGATTCATTTGTTGAAGTTAAAGTTTTGCGGAAATTACCGTAGCTTATTTTTTCTTTCGTAGCATGAAAACATTAGCTATGTAGGTTATTAATTTTAATATAGAGATCACGCAGACGTCACAAATCACTGTCTAAAGCTACTTACTTATGACATTCGCTAGATATTCTTTTCATATTTTACTTGCTCTTGAATCCGCCAAGGAATTGTGAAAATAAAAACCTACGCCAAAAGTTACTTAGTTCTTAAATTTCAATAAAAATTATGTGATTTATATTTTATTTCACTTTATAAGTTGATGATAATAATAATAATATCTCTACCTCTCATTCTAATTACAAGGATTAGCCCGGAAGTCTGAGACTTGTATGGGAGAGGAAACGGCATATTATTATTCAGTAAGCCTCATTTGCGCCTCAGACTTTCTCATCATGCAGGAAATATATAGATTTACGAAATTAGAAAGTCAAACTTGAATGGAAATAACTACCAGTACCTACTAAGAAACTCTTTCCTGAGAAGACTATAAGCCAATTAAGCCCATACAGCCATTATCACGACTATATGTCACGACAAATGCCGAATTTAATGCTAAATACGTTGATGTTAATACAGCTAACATTCGGATAAAACAATCAAACAACAACAAAAGAACATTCAGATAACGGGAAGAATAAAAAAGCTGCTTCGATCTTATTCGATCTCTTCAGTGCGTCATGAGTGAGCATGTCTATCGTAAAAATAAAAGTAAAACGTTTTGCAACTGCTATGATTAACCATGAGGTTCAGAGAGAGATCTTTCGCTGTTGGTAGTAAATGTTTGGTTAGACCTAGCAATATTAGGTTGGAGGTGGCTGTACCACGAAGGACTTTATTATAATACTAAGTAGTGGGTAGGAATACTAAGAACCAGGTAGTATTCGATCGAGAACTCTTGTATCGCAGTAAATGTACAGAATTGTGAGCAGTGAGAGATTCCTCGCATCACCTCACACCATGGATTAACTGAGAGACCACAATTTTTATGTACCTAAAATATGGTTCTGTACTTCAGTTTGAGAGAAAATGATACTGTGTAATTAAAATATTATAATTTATCTCAAATGATAAGACCTCATTTTTATATAACATTTGATAGTAATAGATGTACGCCACTGGTGTGTCGTATTCGACATCGACGATTAAATTAATTGTGGCATTAAAGTAAGTTTATTTCACCAAATGTAAAACTATTGACTCGTCGTTTTACCACCCATTATTTTTTAAATAGACTTGAACATGCATGCATCTGTATCATATTCCTCTGAAGATCCTTTTCCTCAAAGTTATTTGAAGCCACCCCGTATAAATAATTTTGATGGAATACAATTATGAACTGAAACCAAGGGCGTACGCCTTTATGGTATAATTAGGCTTTAACTAGCGTTCTAGGCTGACACGACCGGAGTACCTCGCTCGTCAAAAGTCACTCGCCCCTTGCATGCAGAACGGCAGTTTGCCGGGAAGCGGTCCTGTACCTGCCAAATGCGAATAATTCGATAGCACATGTCACTTTTTCAACATCTGAAATGGAATTATGTGCAAGATTTAGCAGCGTTTCATATTCATGAGTATTATTTTGGGTCCCAGTTGAGTTTGATTGAAGGTTAATACAAGTTACAGTGATTTTTGAAAATATAGGGTGTTTCAATACAAACGAACACCTTTGATTATAATAATAGGTACTTTATATTCGTCTCACTATTTTATATTGATATACATACCAAATTGTCACGAGCAAACAGTCTACCACTATCTATTTAGTATATTTACTTTCTTTGAATGTTGATAACTATGTTGAGTGTAAAACGCTGCAATTTTATACTTCTATTCTGAAGATGATCATCCCCAGCTGTCGGGGTATTAAATAGAACTCTTTCCTAAGTGTCGCTGCCAGGCGATATACAACCAACATTACACTAGTGGTAATGTTTAAAATTGAAATCCCTACGTGCGTCTGAAAATAATAATTATAGAACGGACATTAGCAACTAAAAATAGTTACTTCTCTACTCTCAGTAGCCGATCACAGTCTGTTACCTTTTACTGAACTGTTATCATCTACATTTTTTGTAGATAATGTCTGTAACTTATTTATGGTGCATTTTGACGATTCATAGTTTGTTTCTTTTGGGATTACACCACCTGTAAAATAAAAAAAAGCAGAAAACCAGAAGTATACAATTAAATATTCAAAGTGTAGTAACAAGGCACGTTGTGTGATAAAATATTATTTTATCACACATTATACAGGGGTTTTTTTGGGCAAACTTTAGAAGTTTGCCTTGTTACTACACTTTGAATATTTAATTGTATACTTCTGGTTTTCTGTTTATTGTTATTGTACAGGTGGTGTAATCCCAAAAGAAACAAACTATGTTATAATCTACGTTTATGTGAACCTAAACGTAATTTTAAGAATAAAACAGTAGTTACTTTATTAAAACATACAGTCTAATAGCACTTACAACTTATTTACTGCTTAGAACAGTTAAAAGTTAAATTTTAATTATCCCCAGATGATGCTGATATGGTTAGCAAAGCTCACGTCGATATTGCAGTCCAGTGTTCTGATGGTTCTTCGATGAATTTTGAACCAATTTTCACCTAACAAAAACAATATTCTTTATCACTATGCTCTATTACTATACTGCTACGCTACTATATACTACTATGATCTTATAGTCGCTCTAGTCACTCTAGAAAAAGATATTTCATATGATATGAAGATTTGCACTGTTTTCTCTAATCAGTTAAAAATTAACAAACGTTTGACAACAACGCAGATAAGTTAAAATTAAACATGAAAATCTATATCTTTTTCTAATTTAAACAACTTCCACCACTTATTTCCCTTACTAGAAATTATCTATCAGGTGATATTGAGATAAAAAAACATATTGTACATAGGAAAATCGAATGTTTACCAGTTCTCCTAACACCAACGCTTAAAGCGTAATTTATTTGTCTAATATGACCCAATTGCTTAATCAATAGTGAGTATCTCATAACGTAAACAATTTTTTATGCATACAAGGGTTGAAAATATACTTCCTTTGACATTAAAGAATAACTAGCAAGCTATTAAATGTTAATAACAGCCTTCCGTAAATCATACTGTCGCGGAAGAATATCTAGAGTATAATGCGTTTATTCAAATTTTTAATCATGGTTACTTCAATTTTTTCCGTTGTGTAGCTGCCATTCAGGTTGGTGGGTGAATTGGAAAGCGAAAAAGACTACCGTGTCAATTATAGGGTGTTGCAAAATGAAAGTTCCATGGCCTTGTAACTAGAAATATATAACTTGATTTAAGCCATTCTATAATGGGTAAAAAGTTTCGTATTTCTACAACAAACTTTACATTTTAACATTTCTACAACAAACTTTATAGCAACAAACTTTTTACCTCTTTGGTGTATCAAAAATACCAATATTAATGTTGATAATTTTAGTGGTCTACTTAGTGGCCACTTAGTTAAGCATATACTTTAATTTCTAGTTGAGAGGCCAATGTACAAAGTAATTTCAAACTATTACTGTCTTTGGATATTTTGCTGCCCATTTGGAGAGTGAGATAAAAATTATTAAATTCTGCAAGCTTTTGATATTTGAGTCAAATATAAAATTTAAGCTTAAAATCAAATACATTAATCAACACAAGTTTAAAATCTTTTTATATAACATTATATTTTCGCTCAATTATAACTTCGGCTTTGTTTTTTTTTTAAATTAGTTGCTTATTTACCTGCTAAACCAGTACGAATTTCCCCTCTTTATTTCTAATATACATTTTTTTACGATGTGAGGATCCACATTTAGTTCATCAGTTCGTTATTAAAATTGTAAAATACGGTGACCAATTATACGACAAACACAAAAGGTAAATCGCCAAGAAAATATTTATTTAATGGTGAAGTTATCAAAGTACCTAATATTATCTCGCTAGGAATGGTAAAATAAATCCCTAAGAAATATCAATTTCAAGATAGTTAAGTATAGATAGGTAACTTATAACTCTTAAAAACTGCTGACACATTTCCAATGATATTCTTTTCGTAGTTTTAAAAGAAAATTATGTCTCAAACGCAAGATTGAAAGACATTTGCTGAATATAACAGATTATCAACATTTCGAAATTATTTTCGATTTTCTTCTCATGTCACTGTAGCATCTACAAGAATACTAAATATTGTTACCTTATTTGCCACCTATTTTTCATTAAAAGTGTAATGCGAAAAGTATATTACGTTGATTCATGTGAAAAACAATAAACTTTTGACATTAGTCCATTTGATAGAACAAAAATAGAATATGAACCATTATTTTTGCCTTGTGAAACAAAATCTTTCACACTTATAAAAAATAGTAGCTCTATATTAACGCTGAATAAATAGTTATCTAAACGATTTAGTAAAAGAGCCTGTGACAACTTTCACTCAATTCTTTGTTGTGCCACCCTGTACATATAGCTACTATTACAAACCCGCAACACTAAAAGCCGCCCGAAGGGGCGGCAGGGTCGCCTATTCTAGGTAATAACCAATGAAATGTATATCGCAACACACTACCATTTCCACTTGCAATGGGTCGCAAAAATTACTACGTCTGCTGTTTTGACATCCCCGTCGTCACACCCCTGCGTGACTTCCTTCCAGATAGCAGCATGAAATTCAACTAACGCTACTATAAGTGTTTAATGATGGCATAAAAAACGCCTTGTCGTATAATCTGCTGTCTCTTTAACCCTATCCGGTTAAGTGTATTCAAAAGTTATCTATCAAGTTGCGTGGCGAGTGCCTACTAAATCGCGAAAAAAAAATCAATCAGTAACACGAAACGGGAACCATCCATGGCTCACTCCGGTTTTTGGGAGACTATGAGCATCCTCGTGGATAAGGACTGGAAGGAAGTGGCTCTAGAGGACATGCAAGATTGGTTGGATAAGATTCTGATGAGGAAGCAGTGTTGTATTATGGAAGACGATGATGTGTCAGTGATTGCGAAGAAGAGGAAGCTGAGTGTGTCTTCGGATTCTGAGATGAGAGGAGACGAGGATATCAGGAGGTTTTTGAAGAGTGTGAAGTTGCCGAAAATAGAATGCAAGTACGTATAAAAGAATTATATTCTAATTTTATATAGTTTATATACGGTGCGTAATATTGAATAGCTGAAAATATTATTTTTCGATTCAATTTTTGTGTTTCTTATTATTATTATTATTATTATTATTATTATTATTATTATTATTATTATTATTATTATTATTATTATTATTATTATTATTATTATTATTATTATTATTATTATTATTATTATTATTATTATTATTATTATTATATTATTATATTTCATTTTTGTCGGACTGTCTCGTGGAGATTGATGATTATGAGGTCTGTTTTGTGATTGATGGATCTATTTCTCAAAACTTATTTCTTCCGGCGAATATATAGATGGCATTTTAAATATATGTGTATAATTAGATTAGTTTAAGAGATGAAAACCATACGGTTTAATTTATAAAAATAGAGTGTATGACGAAATGCTTTACGTAAAATTAATATTAATGCTTATCGTAGATAATTAAGACACTGCTAGAAAAAAATTGCAAATAAAACACATCGCAAACTAGTTTATAATAGTTTATATATACATTTTAGTTTATCCATCAGGAAAATAATGAGAAAATTCATAAATTAAATGTGCAAAATTTTGAAACGATTTCATTTTCGTTTCAATCATTTCCTTGCGCTCTTAAGGACATGGTTATTTTTGAAGTTTATATAGTTTTTCTTTAAGATTTCGTAGCAAAACTATTATGGACTCTTCATCAAGGAGCTGAATCTAAACATTTGAAGTTTATTTACGAATGCTCATACGGAATGCTACAGAAAAATTTGTAGCAAAACATATTGTGTTTCTTCAGACTTTTTGTAATATATTCTATATTTGAATCAAGTTCCCTGTACTTGTAGGAATATAGAGATATTTTGATTTATAACCGGTATTTCATAAAAAAAAAATAAATATATACGAATTTCATTAAAAAAAAAATACTTAAAAACTATACTTTGAGAGCTACAGAAGAAGGCAGCTGTTGATGTAGAACCCAGTATATGGCTAAATTAGTAGAACTTCATTGCGTTGATATGGTTGATGTGAAGATTAAGCAACATTTCTCGAGGTTAGTACTTAGATGGAGACCATGTAGGGAAGACCCCTTACAAATAGGCGAAATTTGTACGGGAAACATATCACTCCTCCGGTAGGATGTAAAGCCCGGAAGTCCCTTGTCTATGGGATGGTAGTCAAGTCAAATATCTCTACCCCTTAACAACGTAGAGGTGCAGCCAAAATCTCCAGACGTTATATAACATAAACCATTAAATAGCCCGACTCAAATAAATTGTAATAAATTAAATAGATCTAAAAAGATAAAGTATCGTGCTTTAAAGTAAGCTAATTGAAATTATGCAGCTCAATTTGTGATAATAAAGGAATTAACAACATGATAATATGAATCGGAAGAAGTGGCATTTTAGGAAATCGGTCTAGTATTATGGAGCTTGATTCAATTACATGCCTAGCCATTTCGCAGTTCTATACAGTACAACAGGTACCTGCACTATATATAAGTTCCATTTAGATTATTAAATTATATTATCCGATTAATAGGTGCATTAGCTGATTCAAAGTTATATGAAAAACGTGATTCAGAAAATGAATTATTCATATTGGTTCTTCTGAAAGGCGGTATTAGAATATTCGCGAAAACATTTTCAAGTATAAAGGATGTCACTGTAGACGGAGTGCTCTATATCTCATAATAACAAAGTAAAGTAAATTTGCTTGATGAGCACAGTTGATATAAAAATTAATAGCTTTTGTCAAATATCACTTGACGCTTCTTTTATATTCTTTATAATATATTTATGATTTTATCATTATTTTGTTTAATATGTGTTGTTTCTATTATTTCTATATGTTTTATATTATTTGTAATTTGCGCTAAAATAATAAGTTATATCTAGAGCGTGGATTTTATGCCAAATGCATATTTATGCGAATTGATTAAAAATAATAGTGCATATTTAGAGCATATTTCTAGATTTCATTGCATATAAAGTATATATTTAAACAAATCTCACCTATAATGCACATATATTCATTATTTTAAATTGCATATGTTCCGCCCTCCAGTTATATCCTAAATTTTCTTTATATTTGTGAACTCAGACGAAGGCGTATAACAAAACTAAAAAAAAAACCAACGAACTGCTTTAATACCCTTCCACTGGTCTATTTCGACTATTTACTGAGAAATATAAAAATATTTGGACAACGAAGATTACCTATCTAGTAGATGTCAGTTCACAATTTAAGTAAAATCGCCACGTATACCACCATGTATACGTGGTAGGAAAATAAGATCCTTCCCAAATTTAGTTGACATTCTAAGTCAAACTTTTCAGACTTTCTAAGACAGTCTTTTTAAAAATATTAAAAGAGTACATGAACATTCTTGTTTTTGTTCAAACGGTAAAAGTCAAGTTTTCTATTTCGGCAGATTTCCTATTCTGCGAGTATCTTCGTGCTTTGCATAAAGTTCAAAAGTTTATTAGCTGAAATTTCCAGGAATCGTTTATCTAGTACCGTTAACTTTATCTGAGCGTAGTCCTCACATTCACTCAGAATGTTGCAGCGAATTATCGTCTGCTTCATCACAGACCCGGCATACCGGGCTTTTTGCCAATCTTAAAAAACTGTTATGAACTCCGCTATACTCCTGAGCCGAGGTTTACTGATGTCTAGCATCAGCGCCTTCGCATGAATATGTTCTAGTTCTAAGGCCCAGTAATTCATTGCACCCATTTGCACCCATTCTCCTAGAGTTGTTGTTGCAATAGTTGTAGTCTCTCTAGTTGCACCCATGTTCCAAGAGTTGTTCTGGTAGATCTATAAGCAACTCCAGAAGCTACCTCCGGTCCTATGAAATATATTTCAGAACCCTTTCTAGCAAGTTCATCTGCACGTTCATTTCCTTTAATGCCTTTATATGATCTGGAACACAACAAAGTCTTACTGTATTCGTATTTGACAGTTAAATTAGCAATTGAAGACAATCCCAAACAAGTATCGTATTAACCTGTTTGAGTTCAAAGCCTTTATGGCGGCTTGACTATTAGAGAATATGTAGATTGTAGATGTAGGTATATTTACTTGTGTAACCCTTCCTTACGCATTCATCGCCAAACGTGCCAGTTTTTCTTGGAACATCGTAGAATAAGTGTCCAGAATATAGCTTTCACGCCATCTACCGACGGTATTTATAGTTGGTACTTGAAAGCATTTTTACTTGTCGGTAAATGAAGCATTGCTCAAGTATGAGTTTCATCGAAATATCGACTATAAATACAAACATAAGACTCAACCTAAATACTTCTGCTCTTGTTTCCCTGTCAATTTTGGAGCCTCCAGAGAATTTACCTTCGACTTCTACTTGCTGACCTCGAACAGCTTGCAAAGCTGTTCGAATGCAAAATTAATCTACCTAACAATAAATTATGATCAACTCCACGCTGTGGGTAGTAAGTAGTAACCATCTACTCTATAGGCAAAAAATTTCCTTTGGATCTTCTCCAAATCATTTATGTAGGACATATAATAAGGAAACCAGATCAAGGAACAGTACTCTAGCTTAGATCTAACAAAAGCGCAATATAGTAATTTCAACGTATCTATATTATTACGTATCTATAATATTATCTATATTATTATTAGTATTTCTAATGACAAAACCCAAGGACCTAGATGACGCCGAGGTAATATATTCAAAATGATTTCTGAAGCTTAGAGTTTCTTCAAAAATAACCCCTGGATCTTTGATAGGGGATACACCTTTGTAAGATTTCAGAATTAATCTCATAATCAAACATTACAGGATTAGTAAGGATTACAGGAGTAGTCGAAGTATTTTTCGATTGATTGCATATTTACTTATTGCGATTCCCTGACTAATTATTTTGCCACAGCGGTTTATTTTCTATTATTGTTAATATTGTTTAAATTTTCAGAAAAGTGTGATAATTCCGCTTATAAGAAAAAATAGATTCAAGTAATTTTTCAATCAGGATTATCGCATGGTTGCACCACCCTGTAGTAAAACTACGCATAATAAAAGGTGCTTGTGATAATCTATTACCGCCTACATCTTTTGAAAGCTGTTAATAATTATTGTCAGGAATAGCTAAATCGATACGTTCAAAGTGAGCCAGGCACTCAACAATAAATAAAAGCGAAAGTGTTAGCTGGGGACTGCCTTACTGGCCGCTATTCAATCATTGAAATATTATAATTGAAAATCCCTTCTTTACGGTATTAGGGAGGTGCTTATTGTATAAAATTAAATCGTATTTTTTATATTTACATTCAAAATAAATCGGAAAAGACGTGTTAACTGAAAAAATATGTATACCTATACAACCTATATCTACTTCATTATTATTATGACACAAGGCGATTTCTCGAATCAAAATAGGAGGATTTAGGTGAACATGCCTTAGTAAAAAGTTTTTCGTTAACAATATACAGGGTGTTTTGTGTACGACGGAAGGAACGAAGGTCAAAAGTTAGAGATTAGGTTTTGGGGTGCAGATTCATTATATATTAAGTTAAAGCTCTTTCAGAGAGGGCGCCACTTAAGCGGTTCATATTCGATTGACAAAATACTCAAAACTTTTTTTGCTAATGGGTTGTACGGACTTTTGAGGTGCGTAATTGATAAAGCTAGTATCAATTAGGGCTTTAACAAGACTACTGCCAGTTTTTAACTTAATGGTTGGCCTCACCGAAAAACGTTCCTATAATTTAATAGACTTGGCAAAATGTTTGCTCTAATATAATTTTTAGTTACAACAACAACCGCTTGAAGGCGCTTTATTTAACCGTAATTTTAACGAGGTACCTACATGCGGATGTAATATTTCCTCTTCGTCATTCCCTTTTTAGATTAATATGTAGGTTACGTGTGGGCGCATATAATAAAATCATGCGTCAAAACAGCAATAAAGGAAAATCGAAATGAATGTGGGTCAGTAAGCAAAATGTAGTGGAATTCCTGGATTAATTGTACAAATTTCCAAAATCCAACATATTAGTTGTAGTATTATATAGTGTGACCCAAATTCATGGTATACTCCTATTTCCTTCCTTATCTTTTTAGATACAATTTTCGCGTTTGGCATAGCGGAAATATTATTTTTGACATATAACATAACATAAATGACATTTTAGCTGTCAAATTACTTTTTGGACTTTACGTTACTTTTGAATGTCGGGTCCTTTCTCTAATCTGTAATTTCAGTTCTGTTGCTCCCACAGATATAATAAGGGCATGAGTAGATTGCTTATTAATTTTACTTTCTAATGGTACCTTAGTACCATTATGGTACTATTAAAAAAACTAGGTTCAGCTCTTTAACCACTTTGAATAAATTTAAGGCCATGTAAGTAGTGATAATGAATATTTTTAACTCATGTTTTTATGGTTGCTATGGTCCATTATAATTAATCGGGGATGGTCAAGGCACTCTAAATTCGAAGGTAAGATAGTCCAAAAAGTAATTTGATAACTGAAATGCCACTTATGTTATATAGTTAGATTCAGAAAATGACGTAGGTTCCAAAAATATATCAATATACAGGGTGTTCTATATAAAATCGAGAGACTGTATTACTTCCGGTAAAATTGGAGGTGGCAAAATAGCTATTTATGTAATCAGTTAGGAAAAGTACTATTTTGTGTAACGAGCAGCCGTAAAAGGAAGCGAGTTACACTAAATAGTGTTTCCCAACGTGTTTCACACAAGATATTTTCAAATTTTTACCACGACATGTATATTTAATCAATTTTAACTTAAGAACAGAATAATTTTTTTTATTTCTAAGTCACATTATGTTTATACTTGTGTACTGTTACTAAAATACTTAAACTTATTATTTACTGTCAAATTTCACTTCTTGAGAATAATTTTTCGTAGAAGTAAATCAGTTGATATTATACCAGTAAAGTTACCATCATGTCAGATACCGAAAGCGATATTCCTAGTCATATAGAAGAAGCGGCCGCCCAATGCGCTTTATCTACCGTTATTCCCACAAAGTGGAAGTCACGGTCTGATTTAACCTATACGAAATTTATTGCTTGGTGCGAGAATAAAAAGGTGAAGCACATAAACGAGAAAATCTCGCTGTTGTATTTCCAAGGAATGAAGGATATGAAGAATTCCACATTATGGAGCCTACAGGTATTCCATACTGAGAACAGAAATATCACTAAAAAGAAATGTGGATATTAAGAAGTACACCAGTATAATAATATCATTTTTAAAGCGCCAGTCCGATGGTTACCAGCCTAAAAAATGTGTTAACGAAAGAAAACATTGTTGATTTTCTGACAAAAGCTGACGATGTACTTAATGACTAAGGCAAGTATGATATACCAAATACAAGTAAAAATAAGAAGTTTTATGTATGTATGTTATTTGACACAGCCTTTTACTTAATGCTTTTCATTTTAGGTAGCTTTAACTATTGGAATCGCTGGTGCTTGCCGGAAAAGTGAATTGACTTTCCTTCGTGTAGAAAACGTGATTGACCAAGGACAGTAGTACCTATATTAAATAAGTAACAATTTCTAATACAAAAACACAATATTGTAGAAATTGTAAAAAAATTTAAATTGTAAAAAAATACGTTTCTTTGCGACCACCAAATTTAAGAAACGATCGATTTTTTGGCAAGTACTTCCCCAACCTATGGGAATTAATACCTTTGGAAATTTACCCAAAAAGATAGCCAATTTTTTAAAATTGCCAAATGCCGGTTTATTTACCGGTCACTGTTTCCGAAGATCATCCACTACACTGCTTGCAGATTCCGGTGCAGAAATTCTAAAAATTAAACAACATGGAATGGAGGTCGAATAGAGCAGCAGAAGGCTACGTAAAAGATTCCGTAGAGAATAAGTATAGAATTGCGTCCAGGATTCTCAGAGAGACATCGGTAGAAAATACACAAATAAATGCAAATAATGGGAAAACTTCTTTGTCAGCTGGAGTTAATCACAATAATTACACTAATTGTGTTATAAATATATGTAATAGTTAGTATTTATGAATGCTAATGTTGAATAAAGACGATTCACATTGAAGTTTTTCATCTTGAAAATAATTGAATTTAAGTATAAACAACTTTACAACATACAGGGTGTTCCATTTAAAATAAGCAAGTCGGTGTCGTCTTCCGGTTATACCGGACGTGCCAGAAAAGTGAAAATATTTTAAAAAGGTAGGCCCCACTGACCTTGTAAATAACCAAGTTTTCAAAATCAACCTATACGTACTTTTCCATATTATATCGATCGCGGCCCTTCACGGTGGGACACCATGTATATTATGGTGTAATATCGAAAGAGAAAAATAAATTGATTAAATTGTAGTTTGGTTATGACTCGTTCAATTCTCACTGGGGACTGTATATTTTTTTTTACACTATTGAACTCAATAAAAATCTATCTATCTATCTATCTATCTATCTATAACCCTTTTAATGTACCATGTAAAGGGCATTTTAAAGGTTCAACTCATCTAATTTTAAGTTTATACTTTGAAATTTTAGCCATTGCTTCTTTATTAAATTAATAATTCAATTTATCTCTGTACTTAAAATGTGATATGTAGGTAATGATGATTTTTTGGACACCGTTAACATCATCTAGAAACGAACTAAACGAGCGTTGGCGGCTGGAAGCTTTCACGACATTTTTACGCCCTAGAGAAAACCTGAAAGCGTATTATTCTAATTATCCTCCTCTCTTCCACAAAATTCGCACTGGGTTATAATAATTAATTATCCAGGAAAATCCGATCGATATTTGCAAAGTTGGACAGATACGGAAAAAGAGAAAAATAAAACAACAAAAATGTGGTACTAAAATCAAACGCAATGTTAAATATCGTCGCCTTAATGAGAAAACTGCCTAACTCCATGTTTGGGTCAAATTAAGGTTTTAGCACCATCTACCTCAAAATATTAAAAGTAATCGTTCCAGAAAACTGCGTATATCTACATAAAATTGTAAGTTCACAAAACATGAAATAGAAATGCGCCTAACTCAAAGCAATAAAAAACTGCTAGAAAAGTGCCTAACTCCATATTATATACGTTAACCGGTGAATGCCGGTGATCTGTGTGCTTTTATTGTTAGTTTTCTGTGTAGTTGTAGTATTATTTAATTCAATTTGCAAAAATCAAGAAGATGGATAGAAGGTAAGTAAATTCAATATGTTTTTGATAGACTTTGATGTGATAAAATATATTTTAATTAATATAATAAAATTACTTTATGGATATAGGCAATTTTCTTAAATAATGCATGAGGAGTTAAGCATTTTGCCTACGATATAAAATGGGTTGTCTATTAAATTATTTTATCTTTAAATCGAATTATAATGAATCCATATGAATGATTTCTTTAAAAACTTTCGTTCTATTCAGTATTATAGCTCTATACGACCTGGTCGCATTACGGGGGATCCAGTTGTGACTGATGTTAAGGCCCTTAAATATGAAAATGGATTAATCCAATACAAACTGAGACACACTGAAGAATGGAGTGATTTGCCCAGAAGAGCTCAAAAGCCTATTTCATATGATATTACAATTTCTTGCTTACCAAGATTATATGAGAGTAGATTAAAAATTAAAAGAGAAAAATATGAACACCTCATGGCTCTCCTCAAAGGTATTAATCAAGAATACCACAATTTTTATATTAACCTACCACATGAATGAATTCTTAAAAATAACATGTAAATCACTCACATATTTATTCCTTTTTTGTAATTGCATTTACCTTTATATTCTCAATAAATATTTATTTTGATTTTTTTTTTTAATTATTACACACTTAGAGAAATAATTGCCTATCTCACGTCAATATATGAAAAACTTTTTGGAAAAATGCCTAACTCCATTTAAAAATATAAAAACTTAGATTTAACGTGAACTGCTAAATAAATATTTTAAACACGATTTTATTCTGATACCTGTATATTTTTAATTCTTGTTAACAATCATTCACTGTATAAAAAACGTTTTTTAGCTCTCCTGTAAATTCTAGGCAAATGGATTTAGGCAATTTTCTCATTAAGGCGACGATATAATGTAATTCACTGAAAACCAAAGTTTACTCTATAAACTTTGCTGAAAACTGACTCTACTAATGTAATGAGAAAGGGAAAACCGATAAACTTTGTAGGTTGCTATACAGGGTATCATTAAAAATCATCCTACGTCTTACTCAAAATAATTTAGTTGTCTCATTAAGTATCATGGCATTTGAAAAAATATTTAATAGGATTCAGTAAGAGAAAAATAAATTAAAATCGCTGTATCGCAAATTTTGTTCCACTTTTGGTTCCACTGTTCCACTTTTGGTTGGCAAGATATGTCAAATAAATTTCGGGAGTACTTAGTAGACCAACAAACGTATTTAAGGGTAATACGAAAGGAGTCAGTTTCGATTTCACCGGTAGTGACACCAACTTTTCAAAGTTAAATGAAATACCCTATATATTTTTACATAATATTTGGATTCAATGTAAGGTTTTCGGTTATGGTGTTGAGTGACCAAGTTTTATTGGTCACTCAATACCATAACTGGAAGGTTATGGAAATTTAAATTTTCGACAAATTGTATGGGATGTGTTTCCTCCAGTGTCTTATTGTTGGTATCTATCGGTTCGTTAAAGAAGATGGATTATTACTTTCCCTAACTCAATAAAAGAGATATTTTTGCTTTTATAATAGGTAGTGATAAGGAATAGTGGGAGTAAGTCAAGTAACACAGTACCTATTTTTTTTTTTTTTAGTAAAGTGGTACAGGGGGGAGACACTTTCCCACTGCACCCGGTATATGGTAGTTTACATTTCATTTCTCGTATAAGTTGTGCCACATTAAAAAATGTACGTTTTAGCGTAGAAATCAAAAATGTAAACAAATATAGGGTATTATTTCATTTAACATAAGAAAATTGGTAGCCATTTCCGGTACAGTCGGAAGTGCAAAAAAAAACGGAAATACTTTAGATGAATAGAACTTTTCGAAAACCCCGTATCCAAATTTTCAAAAAATATATTCCAATGGAAGTCCTTAAACTTTTAATTAACAGGTTGGCTGAATCACCCTGTATAGTGTAGTGTCACTACAATAGTAGAAGCACTGGCTATTTTGCAACATGTCTAACAATTAGTTATCAGTAATATTATCAGTCTAATCAAGGATATATATAGCATAAGCACAACAGTAGCTGATCATGGCAACTTCTTGTTCAGTTGATACTCTTCTCCCAAAAGAGATGAGTTAAAAAGTAGATGACACCAGAAGACTACACAGTAATAAATAGAATGGAATGGGGAAAATCATAGACATATAATACTAGGGGAGACAGAACATTCCATTAGAAAAACAAAATTTGTTTACAATCATACACACTTTCATACTTGTACATAAGTTGGAAGGAGATGGGTTTATAAAATGGCAATACTGTAACCTAGGCGTCCACGTCCGATGTTATCTTTACCAGTGGTGTGCAGTTTTTTTAGGGGTCATTACAATAAGTTTTAATTTAAAAGTTTATTTATGTTAGAACTGAGATTTGTGTGGGAGCAAATAAGACATATATTACTGCTGGGACCTATATATTCTCAAAACTCTACAAAATCATTATTAAAATCTCAGCAGAATGTTATATAAAAAATTCAAAACACTTATTATGGTGTTTCATTCATTGTCCTTGGTCTTGACACAGCTGGTCCTAATATTCGGCCTTCCTTGTTTCTATTGCACCGAAGAAAGTTTTGCCCATGCCTAAACGGATGCTACATGTAACATTTTAAAAGACATAGGTATGAATTATTTTTGAGAAAGTATTCTGCATAGTAGAGCGCTATAAACGCATTTCTCTACTGCAGGTTTTCCTTTTGTTTATTGTATGGCAGTCAAGCGCTATTCACACATTTCTCGACTGCAAACCTTATGAATGCAAATCATTCATTATCAATATAATTGATTATTTAATTTCCTTATTATTATTATTCAACAGCTTTAAATTTCCAAGCTTATAAACACTAGTATTTATACACTATTGCCTCAGTCGTTCCACAAAAATATAGTTGGATGTTTATACAACTATAAAAAAAATATTTATTTTTGTGGGCGCTATTCACGAATTCCCCCTCGTATCTATTTTTATAAACTTTTACCTAATACATATCATATCCTTATACATTTAAAGGAACACATCGGCATTATCCAGCTTTGAATTATTATAATAAACAATTAGATAAAATGTTTTTCTATGGCATGTCCAATTAATTGTAATAATAGCTGAAAAATTTAATAATTAATTAATAAACGGGTTAATTTTCACATAAAATAATAGTTTCAACACTCTAGCAAATCAATCAATTCATCTGTGCTATTTAAATCACTATCAGAACTAACGTCTAAATTATTTATCTATTTTTTTTAAACTATCTGCTGCTACTTACAACCATACACCTTTTGGAACCTATAATACCTTTTTACGGAATAATTTCCTAACTATTATTTCCCAGTAGCTGTAGTTACCTTGTACAGCCCGCCATATTTTACTTTTCCAGTTACCTCTTTGCCGTCTGTAACAGCACTAGCCCAAAGACAAGGTCACTTTTTGTAAGTAACACTTCTTTTTCTTATCAAACCTTTTCTTCATTTCTCGACTGAAAAGCTTATGAATGCAAATCATTCATCAATATCATCAATGATCAAGTTTTCTCTTTACTTTATCTCTCATAGCTTGAATTTCTGTATTATCTTATTGGATTTGTTTAAACATTTACATTTACAGTATTATTTATACCCCAAACTCCATCAGGAAGCTTTTCCAACCATAAAAAAATCCACATTTGTCTGCTCTCAGGATTAACAGGAAAGCTACAACAATAATATTCTGTATTAAAATATAACAAATATCTAATAGGTTTATTTTTCTGCATTTCAAATAGCAACAAAATTATTTACTGTTTAAATACTGGAAATCCAGCCTGGAATTGGACAATAATTTTATTACAACGCTACTACATCATTTTTCGGTCTAAAATGCTTTAATTCCAAAAATTTGATACAAAACAGATAAATATTTTTTGCAATAATTTACTTAAAATTTAGTTAACAACACCACTGCTTACGCTAAAAAACATAACCTTACTTACCGCCGAAATACCAGTCGAGGTGTTAGAATAGTCGACTTTTTTACAAACCACGCACTGTTGAACTATTGTAGATTGATTATAAAAGGCTCTAAATACCTCTACTGCCAAAAAAACACTGCAAATAAATAAAAAATCCCAAAAGATCACAAACACAGCACAGCAACATTGTAACGTCATCTTTTGACATAAGAGCGTCATTTGATAGCAAAACAGCCGTACAGCATTGCCATAGTATTTCCCTAACACGATAATAATTTTATGTTATTAGGAAATTATAAATAATTTTAAAAGTAGAGATTATGTATTTTCATTAAAAAACACAGATAAATATTTAGTATATTATTTTTTCTTAATTACACATACAAATTCAGATAAATATAATTAATATACTCTTCGTTTTCAAACACCGGCGGTAGATCTAGGGCAATCCGCATAGATTTTACATCATTGATTTTTATTGAAAACGATGTCTGATCGGCATAAAATGTAAACAATTCTGTCTCCCCCTTCTTATGTCTATGGGGAAAATAGATTGGATGATAAATATAATATGGCTAACAACCTACTGTAAATTTTAATTAATAAGGTTTTCCAGGTTTCTCTTATTCTGGTACTAAATGGTAGTTAAAGTTATAACATCGTAAGTCGTTCCTGGGCATACTCGCGGCCCGCAAAATATTAACATGCCGCTCCCTCTCCCATACAAGTCTGTGACTTCCGGGCTCATCATTAAGTTGAGAATGAGGGATAGAGATATTATTATTATTATATAATATATCACTGACGTAGTTTTCCACATAACACCAAAACATTGTACTGCACTTGACGCGCGTTTCGCCATCCAAGTTGGCATCATCTGGAGATGATTAAACATCAGTTTACACAATACAGTTTCAACCATTTCCAGATGAGGTCAACTTGGTTAGCGAAACGCGCGTCAGTGATATCTTTTCACCAAAAGTTCCAACCCCCTTCAAGATAATATTATATTAACTTTTCGACTTCATAAGCGAATATTTGATGTTCGTCATCGCCATCTAAACCCCACAGATGAATGCTTTGACATCCTGTAGAAGACCTGAAATCTAATTCTCCCACGTCAGTCCTATAAAATTCACACGCTGCTAATAATTAGGCATTCTGGAAACTCCCGATCGATATTCGCACGAAGTAAGCGCGGCTGACGGCCGATAATAAACAACAGCGAAAGTATTGTCGCGGGGTGTCGCCTCCCCTAGGGGCAGGTACGGGCCGTCACGAGAGCCGCGCCGAGGGCGACGTCGACGGCGTCGCTGCCGCCACCCTCTCGTCGATCCACGACCGCTGCCGGCGGTCGACAGCTCTCCTCTTGTACGTTCGTGGGGATTAGCTGCTAATTATTGTTGCACTTTCACCATGGTGAACTGCTAGATGTTGGAATGAAGACGTTCATTATAAAGGGTGTCTCAGGTTTAATCGGGAAAATTTAATAGGCGACAGAACTCGTAAAACTAAAAGAAAAGTTCATCTGAACTTGTATGTTTTTCAATCGCTCTTTTAAGGGAAAAGGCAATCGCCCTTATAAGGGAAACGTACTAGCATTCAGCCACAGGTTATTTACATCCAAACAAGTTACAAATACATACAATGCTACTTCGCTCAAGTCAATCGCTCTTAAAGGCGACCGCAGCTATATGTACCTGGAGCTTGGAGTTTCGTTTTAGTGATACAGAGTGTTAAAATTAATAAAAAAACCTTTTATTTTCAAATATGTCATAAACTATTTGGCCGTTTTTGATAAAACTTGGCACAATCTTTGACTTGGCAATAAAATATTTAATTAATTTATTCCAGAGGCGGCGCTTGTTCATCCTAAATAGATATTTTAAAGAAAAATTAGAGTTTGATATTAATTTTCGATTGAGCAATTAAAAATTGCAAAATACAATTTTTTTACCTTGCATTTTTTGTGTATTTCGAGAAAAAAATAAAATTCGTTTATCCGCCCGCCCCTGGAAAAATAAACTGACGAATTTTATTTATTTATTTATTTATTTTCGAAAAGTAAGCAAGATGCAAGACAAAAATGCAAACAAAAAATTCAAGTGACAAAAAATTGTATTTTTAATTACTCAATCCAAAGATAATAACAAACTTACAAAAAAGCAGTAACATGCTCAATATTTATAACAGCTTGTACCTCGAAAGTGAATCTCATATGAACGAAGTTGACATGAACTTGCCTTTTTATTTTATTGAGATCTACTCTACCTCTATCACCTATTAAATTTTCCCGATTAAAACTTGAGACACTAAAACCAGAGACAAATATTGAAATATTGATTTTTGAGGTTGTTTTTGAAATTTTTTATTACTTATATCATTGAAAAACAAAAAAATAGCCTATTTGCTCAACTTAAAATTCAATATGGCGCCCATAAGAAAAAAGAAAGTTGATTATGGTTTCTCCTCGCAACCGAAACGTCGCAATGAAAATCTAAGTATGCAGTGAAATTCCTCGAAAAAACTTGCTGTAAAAAAGTGTGTCCAGATTTTAAAAATTCCTTTCGGAAACTTTTTTCAAACTAACTCAAAAACCTGAAGAGCTAGTACCAGTCTGCAAGCGCCAACAGAACTGTCTAAAACTTTCCTCCCCATTTAACTATTTTCCTATCTCTTATAGTTTCCAAGATAGCAATACCTGCATCACCAAAATGGTTCACACTGTATAAATACTAAAACGTGAAAACTATATATTTAATTGTAATAATTACAATAGACCGGTAAGTTTGAAGTGACTCACCCTGTATGTAGAATTTTTTTATTGGGTTATTTATTTATTTTATTAAAATTTGTTTCAAAAAAATAATTATATCAAAGAGTAACGATCGACAAGTCGGAATACAGACTAAATATGCCATTTTTACATGTTTCCTTTGTTTAATATAATATGTATAAAGATATCTTGTCATTTCAGCTCTATATCTTGTTTGAAATGTTGCTTTTATTCAATTTTTTCAATTTTTATTCAAATTATATATTTTTAAATTATAATAATTATGTACCTGTTTACACTGTATACACCGATTCATTATAAGCAATCGTACTTATAAAAAACATGTAGTTACTTTAATAGTATCTTGTTATGACCATGTAAGCTGTTCTTTATATTTGTTACAACACATTACATGTCGATAATAATAATAAAAAAATGTCAATGTAGTAGAGCAGCTATAATAACATAACAGGCATATCACGTCTGCTCGTCTGCTATATTAGCTTTTTTAGAAGCGTAGAAGCGTTCTCTATCAATACCGCTCGTGGAGCAAAAATCATAAAATGATAACGCTTTCACTAATCAGAATAAAAAAATGTATTTACAGACTGTCACTAAACAAGAATTATACTGACGTATAAAATACTGTTACGACGATTGATAAAACTGTATGAAACCGATGCACAACATTTTCTCCTCTTCACTCAGTTTGTTTTCAACTTTTAAAATACTAGTAATTTTCTTTTTCTGAAAAAGTTAGACTCTTTCTTTGGAATCTGGTACAAAATATTACAATTACTGTTCACAAAATGAAGAAATAAATGAATAAGAATGGACGACTGGATGAATGAACGACTAAACGAATTGATGTACAGGGTGGGGCAAATTCGATGGGATTGCAGGGTATCTCAGAAACTACTGGAGATAGAGAAAATCTAATGCCACGTTCTCTAGCACAATTTTCAAGACAAATTCAACTGTCAATTCAGAAATCCTGTGATTTCAGTTGTTTTCGAGTTACAGGGTGATACCTATTGATTTTTTCGACATTTCCGACCACCCGTGTATCTCCGGAACTAAATAAGTTATGATAAAAGTAAAAACTGCTATAGATTAATTTTCGGGCGTAGAATCGACTGGTCTTATTAGTTTTTTAGTATCTCTTATAGTTGCGGAGCTATGAAGCAAACTTATATTTTTTTAAATGGGAATCATAGTTGCCTATGGCCTAGAAAAATAGAGATTTTTTTTTGCTTTCCAATGATATATAATATCCTATAGTTATTTTTACAAATTTAGGAAATACAGGGTGTTTATCATTTTAATTTAGATATTTTTATATTATGATGAAAAGTAGTTGGCTATAGAAATATTATATCTTCACAAAGGCTATACCTAAATGTTGTAAATGGAAACTGTTAAATAATATATAAACAGAAAATTTAAGTATGAACACATAAAGGGTTTAAAATATGGCACCTCATTGTTATTTACATTGTAGAATTTTGGTAAATTAGAAGCACTTTCTGAATTTCTGATATTTAAGTAATTTTGGTCTTACCTTAAATAACGGAACTACAAACTGATTTAAATAGGTAGGCCGAATTGTTTTATTTTAACAAAAAAAGCTTTGAAGATATTGTCTAAACAATTGTTGTGTGTATGTGTAACAATTGTACCGTGTTGACAACGGTAGGGAAGAATAGGCATAAATGTTTGGTGTGGCATCATTGGTAATTCGGAAATAGGACCAGGTTTTTTTGAGCAACACCTCACTTCAGCCATTTACTTAAATATATTGGAGATGCATATTGAACCTTTTTCAGATAATTTATCGTTAATACGAAGGTTTAATGTTTATTACCAGCAGGATGGTGCACCAGCATATAATTCTAGAGTTGCTTCAAACTTTTTAAATAGACTTTTCGGTGACAAGTGGTTAGGCACTCATGGTCCTACAGCTTGGCCAGCTATATCACCTGACATCACCCCACTAGATTTTTTCTATGGGAATTTATAAAATCTGAAGTATACAAAGTGGGGATTAATAATGGTACTGTTCAAAATTTAAGAGATAATATTGTCACAACATTTAGGCAAATAACAAATGTCCATCCGGAGAATGCTTGTAAAGCCGTCAGAAAGCGTTGTCAGTAATGAAGATAGTAGTCATTTTGAAGTAGGCATTAGATTATTTATATTTTTTTAGTTTACTCCGGTTTACTCTTTCTATTTATTACTGGTATTTTTCTTACTGGTATTTAATTAATAAAATTGTTAATACTATTCAATACTCTATTTCTACATATTTATTTAAATGTCTAAATTATATAGTGCAAGAGAATAATATTGTAAACATAGTTGCTTAAAATAAAAAAATAGTAGATTATCATTTATGAAAAATTTCTACCTGAAATTAAAATCATCTTAAAATAAAACAATTGGGCCTACCTATTTAAAGCAGTTTGTAGTTCTGTTATTTAAGGTAAGACCAAAATTACTTAAATATCAGAAATTCAGAAAGTGCTTCTAATTTAGCAAAATTCTACAATGTAAATAACAATGAGGTGGCATATTTTAATCCCTTTATGTCTTCATAATTAGTAAATTTTCTGTTTATGTATTATTTAACAGTTTCCATTTACAACATTTAGGTATAGCCTTTGTGAAGATATAATATTTCCATAGCCAACTACTTTTCATCATAATATAAAAATATCTAAATTAAAATGATAAACACCCTGTAAATCCTAAATTTGTAAAAATAACTATAGCATATTATATATCATTGGAAAGCAAAAAAAATCTCTATTTTTCTAGGCCATAGCCAACTATGATTCCCATTTAAAAAAATAAAAGTTTGCTTCATAGCTCTGCAACTATAAGAGATACTAAGAAACTAATAAGACCAGTCGATTCTACGCCCGAAAATTGATCTATAGCAGTTTTTACTTTTATCATAACTTATTTAGTTCCGGAGATACACGGGTGGTCGGAAATGTCGAAAAAATCAATATCACCCTGTAACTCGAAGAAAACAACTGAAATCACAGGATTTCTGAATTGACAGTTGAATTTGTCTTGAAAAGTGGGCTCGAGAACGTGGCATTAGATTTTTTCTATCTCCAGTAGTTTCTGAGATACCCTGCAATCCCATCGAATTTGCCCCACCCTGTACAGTGTGTCTCATCTCTGGCCTACCTTCCAGATTTATTTTAAAATTAATTTCAATTTTCTGTTGGATACTCAACAAACATAAATATTTTTTTGCAAGAAAAAAATTATCAGCAATCATGGCTACTGACGACGGATTGAAAACAAACACAAAATTGAACACGGGTTGAATACAAACTTAGGTTAAACGAAGATTTTAAGGGCAAAATATTCATTGTTAATATTTCATCTTGACGGGCAAGCCATCGCGTTCATATTTTCGTAATGAACACCAAGCAACGTTGTCCTTGGTTGCTACTTGGATGGGTGACCGTGTAGGAAGGACCCGCGATGCCTGCCCACCTTCTAGTGTCTTGTACGTCGATGAATTTACAGTAACTGTACAAACTTAGGCAAGGTTGGTGTAAAAGACGTACCACGCTGGGATAGGATATAAAGCTGGAGGTCCCTTGTCTATGAGATGATATGAACGTAAAATATCCTACCCAACTATAAAAGTGGGGATCCGTCTCCAGGCGTGGGCGATTGGCCTTTGTCTCAAAAGGACAATTATACACATAAATATATGAACAAATGACCAAATGCAGAACTAAACAAATGAACAAATTAACAATTGATCAAATAAGCAAAATGAATCAGTGAACCAATGTACTAATGAAATGATAGAAGAAGAAGAAGAAGAAAACGCATAAGAGTTAACACTCCTCTGTAATCTGAAGTATATTTTTACGTTTTAAATGTCACCATCGGCTATTCATAATCTATTGTTACCCTGCATATTTAATTTTTGTATTTTTACACTAAAACTGAGAAACCGGATTAAATGTGCACACATAGGCATATTATGCACAATGCCGCCACCTACTTAACGTCTGCGACTTGGCTTTTCCCCGAACTGGTTTCCACCACATTACCCTTTCCCGGAGATATCCATTTTCTTATTAATTGTGTTCGCCTTTAGCCGTACGTCATCTGTGATGAACTTCCCCGATTGTTTCGGGCTGATTCCAGCTAACCGCCAACAATAAATCTCGGCTCGAGCCAACTAGGAGAAAATTACCAAGGGCGGTCCTACAGAGGTGATTCAAGGGATAATTAAAAGAAAAATTGACACATAAATTATTCAACGCTCAATTCCAAAGCCAAAGGGTGCCCGGAAGGGGACAAATTTAATAAAATTAATATTATAAATAAAATAAAGTGCGGATAAAATATCATATAAGTTACAACTAAGAAAATATCTATGTATTTCTTTAATATTTGTGTTACCTATAACTTCTCAACACTGAATAGCGCCATATACTAATGGGTTTGATAATTGTGAACGATTCTATAAGATTTCAATAAGAGAGGCGAGGGCCTTTGATTTTAAACAAAGAAAAGTTAGTAAAATAATTTTGATATTTACAACAATATACCAAACCAATATTGATGTATATATTCTTATGGAAATAATAATATGAAATAAAATTTAGCTTATAAAATTAATTTTGTAATCTGTGTTATTTTTAGACATCTCAATATTTTGAAAATTACTATCAGTGTATGTTTCTCTTGAAACAATTCCGCCAGTGGTTTCCATCCTCAGAATTTAAGCTTTGGGACGAATAACTAATGATCCCATGTTTATTTAACGGATCCAATCAATATGAATCTATTTTGGATCTATTTCTTATTAATTATTTTTTATAAAAAATATGTACTCTCAATTCAAAAAGAAAATGTGCAATTGAAATCATATGCTCACTCATCGGTCCCTTCTTGAGGCCTATATTCTTTTCACTTAAGTGAAAAAGTTTTATAGTTTTTCATATTTTAAATTAGCGAGTTGTTAGTGTAATTCTGTCATGTCAGAACAATCATAATAATTCATTAATTTCCCTTGAATGCCTTCAATTTTATTGATGCTGCTGTTAAAATTTAAAATAATTTAGTTATAGAATCAAAGAATTTTGTTAATTTATTGAAAAGGCGTGCTATCAGTTGCTTTCCGTAACTACAAGGATACCATAAATATATAGGATCACAATAATCTACATACGAAATCCAGTGCAACTTAAAAATTCAATTTTCACGACAATTACACATCAGTTTTTTAATAGCAATAAATTTGTTACAATAACAATAACAAAAAAGGATTAGTTTTCCAAAAAAAAACTCGTAGTAAATTTGGCAGCTACACCATAGAGTAATAATTATTTAGCTATGAAATGTGTAATTTTTTGGGATATTTTCGCCTTTCTATCTAAAAATACGCCTTTCCAGCACTTACTAGTCCTTGAAAACTGACCTATATTTCGTATAGGTTGAACAGTAGTGAAGTAATTGTTTTGTATCTATCGATGGCCAGAACCCACAAGCAGTACAAATTAGTGGCTGTATTGTGTTGTTTGGATAAAGGACAATAACAGAGAAATACGTGCAGTCCTTTGAACCTCATTAAAGGTCTCAGTAAATATCTCAATGCACTGTGCTTTTGTACAGCTTATACACACACGGTGTTCAACCAGGAAGTTTGGTTATTTACAAATGTCAGTGGGGCCTACCTTTTTAAAATATTTTCACATTTCTGGCAGTTCCGGTTTGTAAAAAATTCCGGATTCCGTATATTCCGGAAAAGCTAAGATAGGATTCCTATCTTAGCTTTTCATAAGCTATCGTTTGACACAGATTTCAGATTTAACCAAGAGGTTAAATTTAATAAAACATTTTTAATTTCTAGCTAAATCTGAAATTGTATAGGTCTAATCCGTAGCACGGTGTCTTCTTTAAGAGCCTTGAAGAACACTGCTTTTCCGAAAGACTGACCTTTGCTTTTTTAAGGTCAGCAGGGCTTAATTCGGAGACCGAGGGATTTATAATGGCTTGCCAGGATGGTGTATTTAACACCTCTATACCCATGCCGTGTCATGGGTATAGAGGTCGCTGATGTCAACTGCAAGGCCTGCCATAGGGCGCCGGAGACAATTATGCATCTGCTTTCCGCTTGTCCGGCATATACAGTCTCCGCCTATATCCATAGACATAATGCGGCTTTACGGGTATTATACCCGTAACAGACGAAACACCAGTGTTGCCAAACGCTCAGGGGGATATTGAGTCCGTTGTGGAGAATGAGATGTGCCGAATTTATTGGAACTATTCATTTCCCACGCTTAGGCAGGCAAATAATAATAATAATAATAATAATAATAATAATAATAATAATAATAATAATAATAATAATAATAACAATAATCTTTATTGTTTTTTAAATCTATTTACAAATGTATAGAACTCGTCAAAGACTAAAGAAAACTAATGATAGAAAATATATTTGAAATACATAAACATATAAAATTACACAATGAATATCAATATTGATATGGAATACAGTTTTAAATTTATTTACATCATTAATCTGCATTAACTAGTTAGGTAACTTATTATATAATTTCATGCCCATAAATTTAGGGCCTCTCTCATACATGGATAAGCTATGAGCAGGAAGTAACAATTCATTTTGGCCCCGGGTTAATTATGATTAAAATTATTAAATAAAAGTCATTTATATTCGATTTTACAAATGAAACTATTTCTAAGATATAGACGCACGAAATGGGTAATACCACCAGTTTTTTTTTTTAAAGGACTTACAAGATGTACGGAGTCCTATTATATTTCTAATAGCACGTTTTTCTAATAGCACGAGCCCCAAAATAGCAAGCCATATTTGATCCTTAGAAATAACTGTTAGTGTATATACGACAGCAAAACATTGCTACTTGTAATGAAACAATCTATACAGAATGAAACACAGATGTGAGCTTCTTACATGGCTCGTTAATATGTTTTTCCCAATTTAAGGCGTTGTCACAATATATACCTATTCCTAGAAATTTTGTTGATGAAACTTGTTCTATGGATTTTACGTTTATTTTAAGAAGTGATTTATTATTGTTAGAGATCAGGATGGATGTAAATAAAAAAATTTAGTGGAATGACAAGTATTTTTCTAAGAAATTTAACCCTACAATAATTAACAGGTACGAAATTGTATTATTTTGGTCTATATCAGCTGCATAATATAGATTTTTAGAATTTTCTTAAAACCTTGTCTAATAAAATGTATGTCCTTATTGTTAGCTTTCATGCGATATGGTTGGCCTCGTCGTCAATTAGTTTATCTCCTTTTCTTTCCCCTTGCCATATTACCATAATACATACCTAAGTAAGAAAAATGTCAAAGAGCGAGAATTCACTGGGAATAAATGTCTTTGCTGCGAAGGATGAGCACTAAGCATCAAATATACGGATGATGTGACATATCCGGGACTTAATATTAATAAAATCCATTTTGTGGTTCATGTAATCATCATGCAGTACTATAGGTACTTTTATATAATTATGATTATGATTTCTACGACCTTATTATTTTTAATATCACTCTAGAATATGTATTTAGTTATCAATTTGAGCAATAATTTGTTTAACACAGCATTGACTAGCCATAGCAATTATCTAAGTTTGCTTGTAGAAAAAAAAAACAGATAACGTAGCCGCAAAAACACAACATTAATCGAATAATCCTTGAATTCTTCAGTAGAGCATACTGAGACTATAATCATTGACTGACTCATTAAAATAATTTCTTTATTGATACTATAATGCTCTGATGTATCCATGAAGAACGGCAATGAAGATAATTCGTTTTTCTACTTAGTATAGGCAATTTGACATATTCTTCGGATCAGAGCGAGAAAATTATGACCTCTGACATTTATTACTGGAGATAATGTAGTTCGAAAGATGAATATATTTACTTTCTGACTCTTCAAGGAATCAAAAACTTATAAAGGTAAAGCATTCATACCATTGAAGCCGCAAAAATATTATTTTGAATAAATTATATAACTTGTTTAATTGGAAATACAAATATTTGGTAAGGATATTCATAATTCACACTCTGGAGTTGGATTTATTGGGAGGAAACGGACTTTCGCTTATGAAACATATATTTATATTTGTATTTTTCCATCCATTTCCAAGCATATTTTCTTTCGAAAGTTCAAAATTCTTTCATCACCCAATTCCATCCCAATCTTCTAATAATTTAACTTTAATTAGCTTCAGATTTTATAAATCTGATACAAATTATATTAGACTGTTTTAAATTTGAGGTACTACAAACTACTACAAAGGCAGATTAATAAAGGTTCTCTTGACTCCCACACTGACGTAAATGATTACCGGGGTGAGCTCAGCTAGTAGATAATCTCTGCACCCTTTTATTTGTCTCCACCATTTATATACGCAAAAATCGCACAAACGTGAGTTTATCATAGATAATAATAATAATTATAATAATAGTATCTTTACCCCTCATTCTAATCACAAGGATTATTACAAAAGGCTGGCACTTATGTGTGTGAAGGGCGGCATATTATTATTTCGCGGGCCGCATTTGCGCCTCAGGAACGACTTAGGCTGGTACGCCCTAACCACCATTCAACGCTGTAATGAGGGAAACCTGGAAAACCTCATTAGCTAAGGGGACAGTCGAACATCGACCAATTTTAATGTCTCACATTAACACAACAACTAACATTCTTTCCATCCTAAGCCATCGCCAGGATGGTTGTTAACCCAACCCCGCGAATGGTCCTTAATCTACGAATAGACAATTTAATTAAAAATTGTCTGATGGAATGAGGAATGAATAGGTTGAATGTCTTTAAAGCTCTTGGTATTGAAATTAATTTATGACAGTCACGATATAAAACATGTCTTTGTTCCACCGATATCTAGGTATTGACTTCTATACCTACCTATTTCTTAGATCATTTTGCTATAATTTTTACGTCTTTATATTGTTGTCAAGTTTTTTATTCATACGTTAAGATAATAAACTAACAGTTAAAGGATCACTTTTTAGAAACATCATATATTTTCGGTGAAAATTGATTGACATTGATTGTCACTAGTAATAACTGTTGTCATTACTAGTGACATTGTTGTAAGTATAAAAGTAGACAAAGATCAGTGTAATTTAGTAAAAATTTGTAACAAACACTTATTAAACATACTTTAAGTACGTTTTTCTACGCTGTTATTCTCTATTACATAAAAATTATGCTAGAAGACACCTCAATTCTAAGGTGCATTTAAATTAGAGCGAACAGAAGCGAACGAACAAAGGAACGAATTCGTAAGTATTCGCTCGTTCGTTTGTTCTCTGCAAGTTGGAGCATTTAAATTAGAGCGAACGTTTAATGTTTTGAGTAGTTTATTTAGTTTACACTAGCTCTGCACCGTTTCAAAAGTTAAAGTATCGTATTTTATACGATTTTTCTTCTTCTTTATATGAAGAAGCGAAGATTTTGTATTACACCTATATGTAGGATATGATTTGGTTAATAAAAGGATTATTTTTGAAAATTGTCAATTATGAATACTTACATGTGAAAGACTGTATACAAGAAAAACTGTAAATAACATTACGTGAAAACCTGACAATAAGCGGTTACTAAAGTTAATTTATCCTTTGGAATCCTCGGTTGTCTTTATTGAGGTTTCATTCTCCTGAAACCTAAGTAGTAGCACTTAAATAAGCAGAAGCTACGCCTAGTAAGATGAAAAATGTACTAACTGAGGGAATAAGAAGTTAGTGCTTTTCTGTAAATTAAAAAACAACCCGGGACTACTCGACTGGAAACATTTTATCTAGTTAGAGTTAAATTTGATTGTGTTCAGTAAACTTTAGCAACGAGGCCAGCTGTTACAGTTTACAGTTACAGTACTGTGATAGAATTACGATGGAAAATGACGGCATTGCAGGACATTAAAGGTTAAAAAACTGAAATCAAAAAGTAAGGAGAGTAACAATATTTTATAAGTTGTTAAAAGAAGCCTACTTAATGAAAAGAGTATATCCTTGTACTATATCAGAAAATATTTAAAATCATGAAATTACATCCGTCATCTTAGTAAGTGCCACAAAGTTATAAAGCAATATTATGCAATATGTCTAGAAAGCAGAATTTCTGTGTTATTCTCTGATTGATAGTCAGGCCGCAATAAAGGCTCTGGGCTCAAACAAGATCAGTTCGAGGCTTGTTTGGGACTGTTTACAATTGCTGGTGGAACTGCCAAATACCAATATGGTAAGACTACGTTGGGTGCCAGGTCATAAAGGAAATGAACGGGCAAATGAACATGCTAGAAAGGGATCTGGTTTTTGAACCAGGACAGAATCATGCGAAGGCACTCATGGAAGGTCCTTTGCAGAGAACAACTGTAAAGATGCTGGGCATGGGTAACCACGGCTCAGGAGCATGTGACAGGGCTCATCACAGGGCATTGCCATCTCAAGAAGCATCTCTATAACTTAAGATTAGCAGAAAGCCAGGTATGCCGGGTAGACTTTTGGACTTTTGTGCAAAGAACAAAGTTGTTCGCTGAATAGAAGATCAGCGGGATGCACAATAGGCCCGGATGTGGCTGCAGTGCTTTATTGGGATCCCCTATAGAGGAACCGACCAGCAGGAAAAAGAAGAAGAACAAGAACGCTGGTATAAAATCAATGGTAAGCATCAATTTCATCCAGTCTGATATTGACATTCTCTATAGTAAAATAAATTATATTAAACATTATTTTTCAAAATAGGTTCAAGTTCGTCTAACTTCTTCTGTAAATAATTTTTACTTTTTATAAATGTTTTATTTGTAATCAATTTTTTAATTAGGTATAAGAATTTTATATTTTTACTACTGTCTTGTATATAGTAACTGGGATGCCTGTCAGGAAGTGAATAAAAAATAAGTAAATAAAAACCACCAAATTATCCCTATCTGTATATATTTTTCCTAAGACTTCTACGGGGGTACATTTCTGTCGTGGCTTATATCTTTCTTAAGTTACAGAAAAATATGCGTAAAAGTGAATAATACGTATTCTAGTATTCATGATATGGATCTTGGAGTTCCTCAGGGCTCCGTACTCGGTCCTCTGATCTTCCTACTATTTATAAATGACCTTCCTGAGCATATTAGTAATGACTGTACCGTTCTATATGCTGATGATGTAACACTTGCTGCCGCTGCAGACGGACCTGGGGACCTTCAGAATCACTTAAATAAATTGTCAGTTGAATTTTCAAACTGGTGTAATAAAAATGCATTAATATTAAATGCGGAAAAAACCGTTTGCATGCAGTTTTCCTCACGGAATGTTCGGGATGCTTTTGACGTCACAGTTGATGGTAGAGTAATTCAATTATCTGAAACTACGAAGTTTTTGGGCACCTTCATTGATTATGATATGAGCTGGAAAAGCAATATTGAGTTTGTTTGTAAAAAGCTTAACAGTGGTTATTACGCTCTCCTACAATTAAAGTCTATATTTGACAGTAAACAACTTCTCGATATTTATTATTCCCTAATCTATTGTCACTTGTCATATAATGTAATCATATGGGGTAATGCGGGTGGTGTTAGTACCAGTAGAGTTTTTATTTCACAAAAGAGAATCATGCGTCTAATCTTTGATGTACAGCCATTGAATTCTTGTAGACCTTATTTTATAAAATATGATATACTGACATTTCCATGCATCTATATCTATAAATGTGTTTTGCAGATTGCAAAAAATTCCGATAAGTTTGTTAAGAATGACCAAACTCATGGTTATAAGACTAGACATGGTAATCTGTTTAGAATACCCCATCACAAAACATCTTTATATGAGAAAACACCGTCCTACATGGGCATTAAATTTATGAACCATTTGCCAGTAAATATTAGAACTGAACGCAATTTTAACTCGTTCAAATCAAAATTGAGAAGATATTTGACTGAAAATTGCTTTTACAGCATAGCAGATTTTACTCGTTGACACTTATGTTTTAATGCTTTAATGTTTTAATATAGTCTTAAGATGTGACCGTGCTTTACTATCGATTTATTTGATGTTCTGTAAATGTTATACGTGTGAAATTAGTATTGACTTGTCCAATGTCATGTATATGTGATCTGTCTGGATAAATAAATTATTATTATTATTATTATTATTACGCTACTGTATATGTTGTGAAAAAATAACGATGCCTATCGAAAAGATTCATAACTTCAGGATTATTTTTACCAGTAAGATCCTGTAAAGATCAGTTTTATAAAACCTCTCCAGACAACAATAAGCTCTACTCATTGTTACGTGACGTAAATAATCCCGGTAAACCACCAGCCACTATTATGTAAAACATATTATAATGTGCATGGGAATCGATACCGGTAGACATGTGTAAGCGGACGATATTCGTGTTCCTCTAGAGACACTATTTTTCGTCGACCGCATTGCGTTCTGTCCTGCCAGAGTATGCCGGCAAACGATGACGGTTCCGTTGCTCTTGGAAATAGTTCCCCAGCCCGCGTCCATTTCCAGGACACAAAGGCAAGCCACAAGACGCGCTCGGCCACCCGGTAAGTCTGAATTAACGATTTACACACTTAATTTGATAGCACGCATCTAGAAATTAGCCACTATAGCCCTCCACAGGACATTATTTAAGTTGGCGTTGATTGTGTAGGGTATGCGCACATAAGGTAACGCAGGTAATTATTTATTGGAAATAGAAACTACATATTTGAAACAATTAGCTTTCATTATTTGTAACGTATTGTTCCGCAATACACGAATTAGATAAAATATAGTCGATTCTTGCACGTATCAGTGTAATAAGATGCAATAATTAATGCGTAAGAGTATGCGTTAGAGATCGCGCCATTTTGCATTTACTTATATTTTACCTGTTACCAACGACATATTTATACATATGTGGCTGCTGTAACATATATATTTGATAATGTCTGTAACTTATTTGTGGTGCATTTTGACGATTCATAGTTTGTTTCTTTTGGGATTACACCACCTGTAAAATAACAAAAAGCAGAAAACCAGAAGCATACAAATTAAATATTCAAAGTGTAGTAACAAGGCAAACTTATAAAGTTTGCCCCAAAAAACCACTGTATAATGTGTGATAAAATAATATGTGATATATTAACTAAATTTTATGAGTGGTTTTTCAGTTTTATCAGAGACTTATATAAAAAATCTATAATATTATATGTCATATTCTAAAATATGTCTAAATAAAATAGTTATAATAAAATTTAAAAGAAATTAAACACTTAACTTCTATACGTTTCGAGTTGTTCCTCAACTCTTCTTCTGTAGATTGTTTGTACGATAAGAACACTCTTTATATAAAAAGAAGTATTTTTGTCAGATTGACATTTTTAATAAACACTTAACTAGCTTTCTTCTGGTTTTCTGCTTTTTGTTATTTTACAGGTGGTGTAATCTCAAAAGAAACAAACTATGAATATATATTCGATGTTTGCATTTCTAATTATAATTACAGGAAGTAATTATATCAATATCATGATCATGATTAAAGAATTAAATGCCACTGGTATAATCTTTCTGTGCGTACTTTCTTCTGCCCGTATTTTTAAGCGTGCTTTAGATTTGGTAAAACATCTAAATCATATTTATCAAATGCAACTTGAGATATACGTTTGTATATATGATTGTGGCATGCCGATCTTTAACAGCTCTATGCACCTATAATCTATAACAAATTAAAATAAAAGAACATAAAAGCTCAACATACCATTAAAGCATATGTGTGTATTAATTTAATACACACTTATTGCAATATCTGTCTAGCGGCGATATTATTGGGCGTCTTACGTTGTTATTTTAACAAAATTTTAGCCTCTGAGTAGGTACTCTTAAGAAAAGGGTTCTGTTGGTGCGTGTTCCATATTATTCTTCTATTCAAGTGCTAGGGTTGAGACGTTTGTCAAGTTAACACACCCACAAATTACACATGTGGGAAATTGGGGATATTTTACTGTTATTTCTGTTGTTGTAATTAGGATTATATGGTTCCATATTGTTTATACAGGGTAAGTCAGTTTATACTAGCAGGACTCTGGCATTTGATAGAGCACCTTATTTTAAGTGAAGTTTGTCATATAAACATATGTCGGGAATCGCTTCGTTTTTGAGATACAGGGTGTCAAAGTTTTAGTTTTTTTTTAGTGTTTTCCACACAGCTCCTATAGTTTTTAAGATAATTTATTAAATTTTTTACGGTAGATTACCTATGATGGTCCACAAATTTTGACATTTGTAAACGATTTGAAAACGTACAGGGTGATATTTTTTCGGGGGTCAGGCCCCCTTCTATCGTTCAGAACTTTTTTGTGGTGTGCCACTGACTGCTGATTTGCCAAAATTTGGATTCCATGTTCAATTTAGAAACTTTTTCGTCCTTTGCATTTTTATCGTAGCTGTAACAGTTATCGAGTAATTTGAAAAAGTCTATGAAAAAATATTTTATTAAAAAAAAATATTTTCATCAAAACTTTCATTAAAAACAATTATTGTCAAACGAAAGTTCATTAATCTAAATTGTCAAAGGTTACATACTTACAGTACAACTTTTGCCACTAATTATTTTTTTTTGTACCATTTCAAAGACTTTTAATAACTTGGTAAAATAATTAAGAATTAATAATAAACTAAGGTCTACATCCTAGCGACGAACAACGCAGGGTAATTTTTGTCGTTGGAGCCTTAAGACATTAGAAAATAATAGAACTTTCTTATCCAACGTATTATGGACTGATGAATCTTGCTTCACCCGACGTGGGATAGTAAATTTCAAAAGTCAATATATTTGGGTAGAGCAAAATCCACGTGCTATTAGGCCAAGAAAATTCCAAAATGAGTTCAGCATTAACGTATGGGTAGGAATTTTGGAAAATCGTTTATTTGGACCATATTTTTTGCCAGAAAGGGTCAGTTCGCAAAACTTCTTAGAGTGTCTAGAAACCGAGCATCCTAATATGTGGGAAGATGTCCCTCTAAATTTAAGACAACAAGCTTGGTTCCAGTTGAATTGCTGCCTAGCTCATTTTGAAAAAAATGTAAGAGCTTGGTTAGACGACAATAATTATCCAGAGAGGTGGACGTGGACGTCCAATCGCACGGTCCTCAGGTTCCCCAGATATAACACCAATGAATTTTTTTGTGTGGGGCTTTTTTAAAGAAAAAGTGTATGCCACTCCTGTTCAAGATGTTGACGATCTTAGAGGGCGTATAAGGCATGCTTGCGAAGACATAAGAGTTCATCACTTAGTTTCAGCAAGAAGGTCTATTGAAACGCGATGCCGATTTTATGTATCCAACAAAATGGATCACATTTTGAAAATTTTAATTTGAAAATAAAATTATTTCGGGTTATTTGTAAAGTTATTTGTATTTGCCTTGATTTATTATTAGTTCTTAATTATTTTACTTAGTTATTATATCTGAAATGCTACAAAAAATAAATAATTAGTGGCAAAAGTTGTACTGTAAGTATGTAACCTTTGACAATTTAGATTAATGAACTTTTGTTTGACAATAATTATTGTTTTTAGTTAAAATTTTAATAAAAATATTTTTTTTTAATAACATTCTTTCAGAGATTTCTTCAAATTACTCGACAACTGTTACAGCTACGATAAAAATGTAAGAGACGAAAATTTTTCTAAATTGACCGTGGAATCCAAATTTTGGCAAATAAGCGGTCAGTGGCGTACCACAAAAAATTTCTAGACGGTAAAAGGGGGTCTGACCTCCGAAAAAATATCACCCTGTGCGTTTTCAAATTGTTTACATATGTCGAAACTTGTGAACCATCATAAGTAATCTATGGTAAAAATTTGAATAAATTATCTTAAAAAGTATAGGAGCTGTGTGGAAAATACTAAAAAAAAAAACAAAACTTTGACACCCTGTATCTCAAAAACGAAGCGATTCCCGACATATATCTATATGACAAACTTAACTTAAAATCAGGTGTTCTATCGAATGCCAGAGTCCTGCTAGTATAAACTGACTCACCCTGTATAGAGACAGTGAATCCCAAAAATAATGTCTAAATTTATTTAAAATTCAGCGGTGTATTTTTTGGAAAAACGCTCGGACCCGGCGATTTTTATTTTTTAATGCTGTATTTTTTATGCTAAATTCATCTATACAGGGTAGCCCAAAAATAAGTTACGACCATCAACTTCATTTTTTTATATGAAAACACCTATTTTTTATTTAATTTTTGAATCTGAATCGAATTCTAAGTCTATTTCATATACCAATAATAACGAAGTTAGCAATAGTGCCGACTTAAGTTTGAAAACCCATTATGATTCATGAAAATAACTTCATAGCAAACTAAATAATAAAAAAATCAAAAAATCTTTTTTATTTATTACATATCTTATAATTAAAAAACTCCAAAACATCGGAGTCAATGATTTTGTCACTGTTTTTTTTAATCAATGTGGAGCCATCGTATCCCGAAAACTACTGACTTTCTCGAAATAAGTTTATATTGTAACATCCTGTTATTTTTACACTTGAAGCTTAACTGTTAAAACTTGAAAGACCGACAGTTATATAATTTTCCTCGGTAGTGCTGAAGTACCTGGTAAGTAGATTATTTTGTGAAAGACAGAAGCAGTAAAACAAGATCTCCTGAAGATCTACCATTAACACCCATTACTATGATGCAGATGTATATTTTATCGCTACTAAGTTTTAACTCCTTCAAAAAAGCATTAACCTCCGACTGAAACTAGAGTGTGAACTTATTTATTGTTGCTATAAAGTGTAAGGTGTTAGAATTCCACTCCAACGATTAAAATTAACTAATTAAACCAGATTGAAAGTTTAAGTTACTTGAAATAATTAAGTATATGTCTCTTGCTCACACAACGCAATACAATGCAACCGAGTGTGTTTAGAACTACCTAATTACGTCTCGCATTTCGTGTCTTTTCCCCGTTGCTATAAGTGCAGCTAATGGGAATATATTTACTTTAAAAGTCGTTTCATCATGCTACCGTTAATGTTGTATTATAAAGGGAAGTGAATTTTGTGGGTTCCTTCCGTGACTGGAGTTGACTAAGCTTTTCATTCGATAAGTTTTAGGGGTAAATAATCACTTTAACTTTCTCTAACCCAAAAGTAGGTCGCTGGCTCTAATTTATATTGTACATTACTTGACAAGCCAACAGACAAACGAACCAAGTTCAAAAAATCACTGCACCTACCTTGATGCGCATTCCCCTAGTCGAATAAGATAATTTATAGATGAGTGAAACTGAAGCTTTCATTTACGTAATGTATTTTTATTTCTAAAATATCATTTTCATTCATGGAATCAACACAAACCATCACATCAACACACTGGAATCAACACACTATATATTATGTATATTTTAGTGCCATCGAAAATGGGGTTTTGACCTTAGGCGTATTTATAGATCTATCAAAGGCATATGACTGCGTGGATCATGAGATATTGCTTAAAAAAATGTATAATTATGGTATCAGAGGAAACTGTTTGCAGTGGTTTCAAACATATTTAGAAAATCGAACACAAATAGTTAGCATTGATTTCGACGGAATAACTGTAAAGTCATCAAAGCAAAGTATTAGACAGGGAATCCATCAGGGTAGTATACTGGGCCCTTTGTTGTTTAATATTTATATTAATGACTTGGGTTCCAAGTTTGATGATAAATCGCATAAAATTTTAAGTTATGCTGATGATACAACTCTGGTTATAACCAGCAAAACGTTACCGGAATTAGAGTATGAGTCCACAGAATGTTTAAGAATTGTTTATAATTGAATTCAACGAAATAAACTCGTGTTAAATGAAAATAAAACAAAATACGTGCTATTTACTTCAAATAGATCAAATAATAGAATTTCAACCCTACATATAAACGAGGCACATACCTATATATCTCAATTCAGTCACAAAATTTTTGGGCATTTTTGTTGATTCGACGCTGAACTGGGTAGATCATATAGATGATTTAACGAAAAAACTTAACAGTCGATGTTATAGTATGAGAGTAATAAAGCCCTATGTTTCACAATCAGTTTTAAAAACAGTATATTATGCAAGTTTCTTGTCAAGGATGAAATTTGGAATTTTATTTTGGGGAGCAAGGACCAGTATATACAGGGTTTTTGTTATCTAGAAACAAATATACGCTTAATCATGAATTTGGGGTTTAATAGCTCATGTAGGAATAAATTTAGAGCATTTGGATGTCTAACCACTATAGGTTTATACATATATGAATGTTTATTGTTTAATTTTAAGTATAAAGGAAAATTCAACCATTTTATATCAAAGAAAAAATATAATTTTAGGAACAACAATTATATGTTTCCACACCATATGTTAAGTAACACTGAAAGGGGGTCCTTCTTATGCGACTTTAAGATTTTTTAACGTCTTGCCTGAGAGTATTAAAAAAATTGTTTACTTTAAAGTTTTTAAACGTGAGATTTTTAAATTGGTAGTAAATATAGAACCTTGCCTTGAATATCTTCGCAACAAAGCGCTTTTTCAAAAATCACCAAAGGATAAAATATCCTTAGAATAGTCCAAGGAATAACCTCTTGAATTTTTGCCGCATGTTTAACTAACACCCTGTATATTTCAATAGCACAATATCCGTCTACCTTTTTCGTTAACCTTCGAAAAAAATAGTCAGCCCTATACCGTGTTGAATTAAATACAAAAATGACAACCGCTATATTAGGGCACTGTCCGTCTAGGAAACCTAAACTATAGACTTAATATCGGTGATATGAACGCTAACTCACTACAACGCAACGGCTGACTCTCAGATATAAACTAAACTAAGTACTGTAATAAAAAAGAAAACGTTTCCGTGTACGTTTGGCCAAATGAAGGTAAAATGTTTTTGTTGGGAATAACCGACCACTTTATACGACTTGAATCTGGAGTAGGTAGGAAAAACGACAATCATGCCTTCAAGCAATTTTACTCTTGAGAAAATATTTAAAGGCAGCCACCAGTTTCTTTATTTGAGATTCAGCTCGTTGTTTTATTGATTTTTAAATGAATTGGGTCAACTATAAACCATAAGCATGGATATAAAAATACACGACTATTGATGTAGACTTGAAAAGAAGGATACATTTGCCTTGGATGTCTTGTTGTTTTATTTTGTAGATCAATACTAAGAGTATTGGCATATTGTTCACTTTATGTAGTTATATAGTCTTGCCTTAGGTTTATTTCTTGGGCAATATCTTTAGGTACTAAAATAAATAGTAATGTTCACATAACTACTAGAGACCCTATTTTTCCTTTGCATGATTTTGGTAAATCGAAAAAAAAATCATATATAAAATCTCATAAATTGCAAGTCTAATTTTATACATGTTTTATTGCTTTTTTATTTCTTGATTTTGATTTATTTATTGACTTTTTATTTCATTCTACTAGCTGACTGATTTTCCGTTTATATACAGGGTGTTGATACTTAGAGTGTCAAATAATATAATATTTTTTTTAATGTGAAACTCTTTTATGTTTGTTTATACATTTTCTTTCGCCTGGCTCCTCCGCCATTTATTGACATTTTTATTAAAAACTCCTGAATTGCATGATGTACTTGTGAAAATTCTTTTAGCACCGGGGATTGTCAAGGTTATCAACTGAAATTTTATACATATGTAAAAAGGATCTACCTCTAATTTATTTATTGTAATAGAGGATTTTTCTATTCTGATGCTATGCTTAGAGTCTCAGTATCAATCATAACAATGGAATGAGTGTCATGCGGAAGTAAAGAATTTTAATCCAAGGAATAGCGGCTCCCCATCACTTAAAAAAGTAATCTGCTATGTAAACACTGCGAATAAATTTGTTGAAGTGATTAAAACTGCGATGATATAAACACTTTTCCAAGCATTGTAACAATGCAGGTGGGAGATATGAAAGTTGGCTTAAATTGCATAACAAATTTTCAGAATTTTCATTACCGCATCGGTCGATAAAATAAACAATTAATTTTATTAGCTATATATTGCCACTCTTGACATTAAGATGGTGTTGTTTGGAAAGGCGGGAATATATTGAAATACCTAATAGATTCTCTGAATCCACAAATTGAAAATAGGGGAGCAGAATGTAACTCATTAAATGCTTGGATAGATAAACGTTGCCGTAAACGTAATATCTCATTTCATTTCATATTCCAAACATCCTGACTTTAGAATCCGTTCCACAGGATTTGCAACATAGACAATTTAATGGTTTATATTTTATATACAGTGCTTTGTATTTGTATGTTTAATACTGACATTTTCATAACTAACATTACATAGAGGAAACATACACATTATTTAACCCCCCTAACTAATGAGGCTTTCCAGGTTTCCCTCATTCCAGCACTGAATGGTGGTTAGGGCCTACCAACGTAAGTCGTTCCTGAGGAGCAAATGCGGCCCGCGAAATAATAATATGCCGCCCCCTCTCCCACATAAATCTCAGACTTTAATAATTGTGATTAGAATGAGGAGTAGAGATATTATTATTATTTAGAAATTAGGTAATTATTTCAGTCGACAGTATACAGGGTATTCGCGTATATTTTGACCCCTACCTACAGGGGTTATTAAGAAAGTTAGAAATAAAAAAGTTTAAATACAAAATTTGTTTGGTTTTTCACGTATTATCTTTTAGCTAGGTCGAAAAAAAAATTGCATGTCGTAAATTTGGGAAAACCAGTTGATCATAATATTTTTAAATGGGACACTCTGTATAATTTTACACGCTTGGGTAAACATTTCTTTCCTGATTTCAAAAATATGTATTTTGTTGACATTTGCACTGACAATTTTCGAAATATTCGACAGCAAGTACCATAAAAAAATACAAAAAATACAAAGAACTAAAAATATTTATCAGTAGAAACCAACAGTAATAAAAAATATTTAATGATTTTCGATGTAACCTCCTTAGTTATTTAAACATTTTCTAATATTTTCATTTTTTAATATATTTTTTATGATTGATTGCAAACATTAAATATTAAAGATTTGGAAAACTGTTAGTGCAAATGTCAAAAAAATAATATTTTTGAAATCAGGAAAAAAATGTTTACCCAAGCGTGTAAAATTATACAGGGTGTTCCATTTAAAAATATTATGTTCAATTGGTTTCCTCAAATTTACGACATTCAATTTTTCTTTTCGACCTAGCCAAAAGGTAGTACGTGAAAAACTTAACAACTTTTGTATTTAAACTTTTTTCCTAACTTTCTTAATAACCCCTGTAGGTAGGGGTCAAAATATACGCGAATACCCTGTACAAGTATATCTGTCTAAATATCCAGAATATAATTTGCTAAATGTTTCTTCGCACTATTATAGCCGTACATCTTTTGAAACAAATTATAATACATTACCTTCGTTAAAATCATAATTAATATAGGAAGCATGTAAAAACTGTTCCAGTAAGAACTCGCATCCTTCAGAATAAAAATACGTTTCTAATGAGATGTCGTACAACCAAATGTTATTTTATTTCTGGCCAAATTTCTGACCCCTATTTTATTTCCAGATTCAGCCACCCGCAGACAAGGTCACGCCTAGAGAAACTGATGGGATCCAACCTTGTGAGCCTCACAGATAGGCACTACATGCAACGACTCCAAGAGCGCATCCTGGAGGATTATGCCGAGTCTATGGATAAAAGGATCAAAGCGAGAGAGGTACGTCCTTGTGTCAAAGATATAAGCCCAGACTTAGGAACTATACCTATAGGTGGGTCAAATAATGACCGAACAGTAAAAAGGGATAGTTTATAATAATATGTAATCCAACTATCTGCACTTTGAGTGAACAGTCATCTTTTCTTTATACATTTTGGTAACTAGATTCTAATGATGTATCGTCCACTAGAATGTTTAAGAATGAAAATTCGTTTAGTTCTATTTGTTATTTATTGTCTATGAGAAATTATGGATTATAGGAAATAGTCTTGGATAATTTCTCATAATGATACAACAACATATTATTCTGTATGGTCTATATTTCCTGAGTCTATGGGCCAGAGTGAGCACGGACAATTGTTATTATTGAATTGCAATAGATAATAGAATTAACATTAATAAACCGTGTAGTCCAAGCAAGACTTTCTCTAAAAAGAGGCATAAAATGTAAGATCAAACCCTAGAGATAAACTCGATCCAAGGCCTCTATTTCAGAAAATCACTTGTCAAGGGATATTGTTAAAAAGATGGTGGATCTAGCATGCCTCTAACGTAGAGGCTAGTAGTATTATTGGGCAAAAGTCCGACATCAAATAGTACAGCTCAAAACGTTTATGTGTTATGTTTATTCGTCTCCGTATAATCGAAAAGGTCCACATTACATTTTTTGTCTCCCTGAATCAGCTTCGATATTGAAGGAGGATAAGATTTGCGTACGTTTAGAATGAACCACGTTAAGCATTTATTAGAATTTAGGGGTTACAAAAGTATTTATAGACGAGATAACAGAGATTGGTATTTTCTTGTATTTCCAGTTGCACTGTTTAGTTTTAACGAAATAATTTTCAAATTCAAATCTAAAGTTCCAAAACTGTCATCAGCACTGATTGTTAGTAGGTAAGAAATATGGAATGGCTTTAGTTACAGAAAATAGATTTTCAGTAATACTTAACATAATTTACATGTATATAAAAACTCTTTTAAAAGAATCACTTTATTGAAGAAAAATTAATTACATTTTAGGCAGTGTGACAACCGAAAAAGTTTTTTTTTTATTCCTGCATCAACTTTCAACTTTCATAAATTCTGATGAACTTAGAACAACAATACAACTTCTACTATTTCAATACACTGAATTTCTATTGTGGAAATTTATTCTGTACAGATCTGTGATAGTATCTTTTAATCTTGTAACCAGTGATGGCAGTTTCTTATGCTCACTCTGATAATATGATTATTGAAGTAAATCTTGATCTTAAGAAGTATGTCTCTAGAACACTGGAGAAAATCCCGAAAAACACGAAACCATACGTGACATTTCAAACAGCTCTGGAGTTAAACGAAGAATGGAACTAAAAAAAAAGTATCCAGAGTTGGCTAATGCTTTGAGTGATAAATGTTTCCACTACTTAATGAATAATAAATTATTAAATTAAATGATTTCAGACAACCAAGAATTCATTAAGAATTAATTAAAAATTTGTTAATAGTGTAGTGTAAGACTTCATAAATAAATCCAATCGATAAATAATAATGTCTACTTAATTTAATAATAAATTTGTATTGACCAAAACAGTGCGCTATACACAGTAAAAAAATCCGACTGATTTTAACACTGGATCCACACTCATCAGTGTGTATATAGTCCACACTTGGCAGTGTTAGACATATCGGTGTATTATTACATTACATAAAAGTAATTTAACACAGTAGATTTTACAAGGTAATGTGTAATAGTTAATTATTCACCGTGTAATTATTCCGTATTTATGGCGGATTGATTCATTTTTAACACAGGGTTTTGTAAATTTTACTACAATTTTGAGTACTTCTACAAACTTGGCGGGTATATCGTTCGTGTAATATGAGTTCTAAAGATTTAGTTATTATATTACCCAGTTCGTGTTAAAGATAACACTGCAGCAAATTACGATTACCATTTAGTAATTTTACCATTTGTCTTTTTTTACTGTGTAAGAGCGATGGATTGGTCCGCTATTTTATTGTAAAATTATTGACTGATTCATTTCCATCTTTTAAGAACACAGTATTGCTCAACGAATTTACGATACCATTGAACTCATGTTACTTTATCTCTCTGCGGGGCAATGTGATCATAAATTTACTTCGTAAGGAAGTAAAATGTGCTAATAATTGGGAACTCTCATAGTCCATATACGGTGCTCCTACTGCGTATTTTAATATTTTGAAATATCTAAATAAATTTACAGACAAAATATTGTTAATGTTTGCTATTAAGAGTCCATTCACTAGTCCGAAATAAGCCCAAAATCGGCGTTCGTCTCGTGTCTAATTATAAAAAAACTATAAAAGATAGCACCTTTTAGTAAAAAAGTATTGAAAAATAAGACTTTAATCTAAATCCCTATAGTATTAATTTTTGGTAATTCTTTTTATTTTTAAAATTCCAGGCAAACAATCTTGTACTAAAATAGCGTATTTTCAAAAATTATTTTCTCTAAAATACGTGTATTAAACAAAAATTTGCTACCATAGGGATCTAGTTTATCTTTTGATATTTCCGGTGATATATAATTTATAACATTAAAAAGAATTTGTTGCAATTATAAGACAAATACGGTACCCTTGCTATAAGGGCTAACTTTATTTCCATGTGCCTTTTTACTTCGGCTTTACGTGCAGCTCCGAAATCTAAATAATTCGGTAGTGGGAATATGCAAGTCTTCATCCATAGGCTACCCAACCTCTCAACCCGCCCCGAATTCATGTCTGTCAAGTCTACAGTGAACGGGTCCTTAAAACTCTTAAAGTAAAGGGGTAATGTATGATTATTTTGTATTGAGTATGAATTTTTATACATGTATTGATGTATTTTATACATCTAAAACGAGATATATAATAGTTATTTACGATATAAGTATCGTAAACTCGTGTAACGTCCCATTACGATACATGATGGGATATTTGACAGACGAGGTCGAAGGCCGAGTTTGATAACCCATCAAGTATCGTAATACGAAATTTGGATACGAATATCGTACAATGTTTTATCTACTATCAATACTTCTCATAATATTACAAAAAAGTTTATAACTTGTAATTACAACCATTTTAAGACGACAAACAATACTAGCAGTTTCTGGAAGTATTTGTCATGTTTATGTCACTCACTAGCTGTGACTGTGGCGTCGCTAAAATGAGTTCAGACGAAAGCGTTACTTTTGACATAGAATTTGCACCAAATGCAGCGCCATCGAATCATTGGTACCAGCCAAATCTCGAGATAGGTACGAAATCGAGTACTTATAGACGATTTGAGGGTTGGTGCAATGTAAAGAAAATACCTACGTGGCATATCGGCAAAGCTTTAAGTTAATATCTCATTGGTATTTTTTACCTACATCTTTTTACCGCACTAGTTCGGTAAAGTGACATTTTACCGAGATAGTGAAGTAATGTATGTCATTAATGTATGTCATTATGACATTCAAGTAAATACTGTAATGTTTGGCATTACATATTATTGATGGTACACCAATATCCATTGACCATGGTCATGACCTGGGATGGCTTGAGGCCGAGCGGGATTATCCTTCTTTACTGTTTACCCACCCCATCGCTGTAAGCCTGGCCTGCCCCGTAGAGGCAGTCCAGGTGACCCCATCCGTCACCAACCCCGATCACAAAAAGTGATAGGTGTGGGCATATATATAATACTACTATATCGCGTATTTCCTATGTTAGCCCATAAGCGGTTTCTCCGAAAACATTAAAGGACAAAAAATATAGTGCTATACTGTTCCAGAGACCCTTTGTTCGATTTGCGCATGCGCAATCTCCATGGTTACAGAAGCTGACACACTGTTTATAGGCTGACAGACTTCCCAACTTTCAACTTTTTCTAAAAGAAGTCGGTAGACAGAGATGCAGCACTTATGCTGCATGCTTATTGGATGTCGCGAAATTCGTGCGCATGCGCATATTTGACTAAGGTACTCTCGATAAGGATAGAGATTGTATGTCGGCGCCGTGTTGTTTTCGGAATTTTTGGGCCTCTACCCGCGATATAGTAGTGTTATATATATATGGGTGTGGGCGATTCGTGCACAAGCAGGCTGGATAAAATCTTCTGACGCTCTTCTGTCTTGTCTTCTTGCTTCGCCTGCATGTAGCCCTTCACAAGAAAGTGAAGTGAATGAATAAAACAAATCAATAAAAAAAAAGACTTTATCCTTTTTTAAATTTCAATTTCAGTCGATGGTTCATGGTTTAGATTAGTATTTGAATCAAGAGGCTTGAAATGGGTTGATTTCTACGCGGATGTAACAATATTTAATTAAGGTAGCTCATATGAAATTTAGATGGAAAAATAACAGCTAGAGAAAGATGGTAACCAACTCTGCATGTAGGCCAAGATGTAAGAATACCTACCAGGTGTTAATATGACAGATTAACATGATTACGTGTTTGACTTTCAGTATAATCAATGAAGTTTCTCATGTTTCCCTAATTCTTGCTTTCGATGATAGAATTTATCAGTCTAAAAAATTGTTGGCGCTAATCAGGACTACAGAATAATAATTCACCGCCTCCTCCCACATCAATCTCTCACTTTGCGACTAGTTCTGGAGCTTAGAAGTAGGGTTAGAGATATTATTATTATTAAATAATGTAAGCTAGTTTTATGGTAGTAGAAGTAAGCATTTTCTGCAATTATTTCCCTTCTTCCAGGAGTAACCGTTACTAAATTATAATATCCATATAATTGTTATTATATATGTTGGTAACGTAGGACGCAGTGAAAAGCAGAATAGGTCTGGTGTATCGACCTAGACAGAAATCTATCTCTTGTATTAAACCATGACCAGCTAAACAATATATGACTGGAATCTGTTCCGTAGGGCGTAATACGTGTCACCGCTGATTGAAATTAAATGCACATTGAAGAAGACATGTTCATGTGATGGGAGTTATCCGGTTTAATAAAAATGCGGACTGATTCATAAAAATACATGTGAACCAGATAAAAGCAAAAAAAAGAGGTTTTGAAAAGGTAATAATAGTTGAGGAGTGGACAGGACATTTTTTTAAAATACGGGGTGTCCCATCAAAAAGTATCACATTTCGCCGCCTTATATCTCGGAAACTAAAAGAGATATCGGGATGCGGTTCAGACAGAACGACATAAGATTTTTCTAAGTTTCTTTTGGCACTGTTGACAAATCTCCAAATATATTGGTAATTTTTTTATAGAATACGCTCCTCTTTGGAGTAAAATTACTTGCTTATATTAAGTGGAACACCATGTATATTTTGCCATAATCAGAAAGCCTAATCACTTTACTTTTCAAAAAGGTATAGATTGTTTACATTATCTTGAGAATTGGAGTCACAAAATTCAGTTTAATGGGAGCACCTTTTACTTGAACAGTTTGTGAAGCTGGTCTTCGTTTTCACAGTAGTCATGAAAAACAAAAGTACAATAATAAACTGTATTGTCAGTTGTGTCAAATATTTGAAGTATAGATATAAAAATGTTCACTTTTGAAGGGTCACACACTTTTGATCATTTACTACTAAGGATGCACAAATGTATATTGAAGTAAATGGTGGGCAGTTAAAACAAATTGTTTTCTAACTTATTCAAGTAGTTTTCATTTATACAGTTATTTTGATTATTTTATATGTTATTTTTATTACTGTCATTGTTTTGTTGTTATTATTAACAAAACTCGTTCCTACCGATTATTAAAGAATTATTCTTTTCTCCCTATCTTTTTTCATTTAAAAAGCAAATGCAGTCAAGTTCCACATCAAGTTTGATCAGAGATTTTAAAATGATAAAATATATAGGGTATATTATTTAAAATAAGTGTACAAAAACTTAAAAATGACTTTACAAAGAAGGAGGTATTTTTTTATTTCGTAATAACCCAAATAAGAGTATTTCTAACAAATTTAATTTTGTGGCTCTAATTCCCAAGATATTGTAAACAATGCATACCTTTTTGAAAAGTAGAGTGATGAGGCTTTCTGATTATGGCAAAATACACAGGGTGTTCCATTTAATATAAGCAAGTAATTTTACTCCAAAGAGGAGCGTATTCCATAAAAAAGTTACTAATATATTTGGAGATTTAGCAACAGTGCCAAAAAAACTTACAAAAATCCTCAGTCGTTCTGTCCAAACCGCATCCCGATATCTCTTTTAGTTTTCGAGATATAAGGCGACGAAATGTGATACTTTTAGATGGGACACCCTGTATTGTGTGTGTTAATATAACAGCTCTTCTTAATATTTAATGTTTTGCTTTACCTACCATAAGCTGACAAAATTATAACAACATAGACGTTTAGTAATGGCGGATAAATTCAAAGATATTCCGATTACAATTCTAAGGTATTTATACCACCATTTCCTCTTTTGTTTCTGTAAATTTATGCTTTTATAATCTTGAGATCTTCTCCTGTTTTTATTTGCCGTTTTTGTTTGTTTTTGTATGTAAACACGGTTTTAGAGTTCCGTGTACATTATTGTTTTCTATTGAGATTATATTTGATAGCATACCTAAGTCTAATCCAGAAGAGGGTAAAGCTAAACAAAATGTTGTATACATGTAAATATTTAATGAACACTTGTTTGCTTAGGCGGCACTGCAACGAAATGTTTAATTGTTAGACAATTTAATTAAAAATTGTCCAGCGGAATGGTGGAATTCCAAAAATTTTCCGGCGGAAAGGGGGATTCCAATCCACGACCTCTGGGTTAGCCGATCGAGGCACTAAACTCTAAGCCGCCGACTCGATAATCACTTAACGCAGTAATACAATTCTGTTTCATTATCATTATTATGTCAGTGGTATGTAGGGACAGTTTAGTGTACTTTCGCTTTGAAAATCGTCATTACCTTTATGTTAAAATTTCTGAAAGATCCGTTTAAAATCATCTCAATTCTACTCAAACATACACTTTCCCTAACCGTAGTTGCAGGTGTAAATTATGATAAATGAGGTATTAACGTATCGTAATTCCATTAAATAAAGTGGATCAAAATGGCATGCACAGGAAGGTGATTAAAAACCCTGACTCTCGTCAGCAGTTTATAATTATTGTGTCACTTACATTTGTTTACTGTGACTAGAAGTGAAACAAACTTCATCGTGTTTACACTAAAAATTCTATATCGAACTTTGTTTGCGAAAATATTATGCAGCTGACAAAATCACGATTTCAAATCTAAAATCTAATCAATTACTAATTTATATTTAATATATTTGGCACAAAATCAAGCAGCTATGTTTTCAGTATTTGAAAAATCAAGTTTTACGAACCATATGTTGAAGTTATTATCTCGGCTTGTAATAACTTAATACATCTTAACAGAATTTTACACACTGGGGAATTAGTAAAAAGTTTAATTCTGAGACTTTTCTCCCCCCCGAAATACTGGTGAAAGGAACATTATTTAATGGATATTGATCAATAGGACTACAGATACTATACCTAGTAATAACATGTAATCATAAAAATGGTAATCGTATTGGTATTTTCAGAATGAAGAAATGGAAAGGGTGAAGAATTTAGTCCTGACAGGAAAAATACCTATAAAACAGGCCCCGCCAGAGATGGCTCAGCATCCCGTGATGTTGATAGAAAACCACTGCAATAGACTGATCGCAGAGAGAAGGGCCAAGGTAAGGAAACATTTGTAATTTTTTTGCAGCAAGTTTCTCTACATCTAAATCTATTATCGCATCTCCAATATATTTGGTTAATCTTTCTAAGTGTTACCATTTTTTTCACACTCTGAAGAACACGCTGTATATACAACTAATTTACAGAAATTTAACCCTTATCATACGTTTTAACAGATAAGGATACCAAAGGTGAAGATACCCACCTACCTCTACTGGGATGATACTCCAGATCCTCCATCAGGACTGTCGATAGAGAGAGGTCATGTGTTCAGAAAGTACGGTGAGAGGATGTGCGTGCCGTACACCGAGTACCTCGAAAGCACCGAGGAAGAAGACATTGAGAGAGGATACATGCTCTCTCCGGAAGAGTTTGACAAGATCAAATACGAGGATCCTTTAGTGAAGAAGCTGATGAATTGCGAGGTAAGAAAATCGTTTATTTTTTATAAAGTATTCTCTACAGAGTGCCTTTCACGTCACAGTCAAAACTAGTTTATTCATCACCCTATATAAAATTGACCCATCTAATGCATGTGAGCACTCGTTCTAATATAAGCACTAAATTCTAAGTACTATAACTGGAATAGTTCTCAAAGTTATTTCCAACTAGTAGTAGTAGTTTGATCTGAAAGATATCTGCCAAATTGTGGACATTGGCTTATATCTTATATGTCATAAGTATAATTACAGCTTACAGTTCAACGACAAAGCTATATTAGTTCCAATTTTTAGTACAAGACAACACTTTTTATCTCTCCTATTGAACCAATCTGGTGGTTCTTCCATATTTGGGAAAGTGTCCATTACTAGATTACTAGATAGATAGTTTCTTTATTCATCTAAAGACAAAGCAAGCAGCCTTTGCCTAGTTAATGTATTAGTAGTTATTTATCTATTTCTCTACCTAAATAATCTAATCTAAATGTAATCAAATTGGTGAATCGAAATATAAATAAATACCAGAAGGAAATTATGAGGCCGTTTGGAAGGTGACAGTTTAGAAAATAAAATATATAAAAACAATAATGTTTCTTTATTTAATAAAGAAACACCATATTAATTTAGCTTTTTAGTTCTGCGTACCATTTAAAAAAATATATTATTTTTATAAAAGCTGTAAGTAAAATGCAACAAATTGCCCGATTCAGTCTTACTTATATTGATGGATTGATACCAATTTATTTCAAACCAAATCAATTTAATCAGAATTCTGGCCACCACGTCGTCTAATGCATTTATATTACACACAGCTGATGCTGCATCAGATATTTTCCAGCTCGCTGACAGCTCCAGTTTAACATTTCATGGAATCTGCGGAAAGGATAATCTGAAAGTTGACTGAAATGTGATAAAACTGTATCGCATTATGAATATAAAACGTAAAAATCACCCTTTACATTTGTTACCTACAGAATTCTATATTATAATGTACATTTTAGTGTAATAGAATAAAGTGGAAAATCTTATTTTAGATTTCACTTGGAACTACATCAAGCCATACCACATCAAATTTACGAATAGTGCAACGTTTTGCTAATCATTTATGTTTCGGTCTATATAGGAACGTCTCTTGTACCTACACTGAATTTTCTTAAAAACATATGAATCATATTGAGAATTTATTATTTCGTTTATAAAATATCATATTCTCTCATATACAGGTCCCCAAATAAAAATATCTTCAATTAGGAAAAAAGACACAAGATGCACAGATACATGATATATGATAGTTAGATAAAGATAAATAAAATTATACTGCAAAAATACTTCTAATTCGTTATTTAGTGCGGGAACGCAGATGAGAGTCACACCTCTGACCTCTGTAGCCACACCTCTGACCTCAATCATCTGCCTCACGTCTCACACCCATAGATCCAGATACCTCGGGAATCTGTATTATTTTGTTTGTAAGTTCTATTAAGTACAGAGCATGTAGTTTGAAAAAAAAGGCAAAATGAAAGTTTAATATACGGATATTAAAGATATCTCAGAGATCTTAGAATCTCTGACTAACAGAAATAATAATAATATCTCTACCCCTCATTGTAATCACAAGGATTGGCCTGGAAATTTGAGACTTGTGTGTGAGAGGGGACAGCATCTTATTATTCAGTAGGACACATTTGGGTCTCAAGAGTAACTTACGATGATAATCCCTAACCACTATTCACTACTGGAATGAGGAAAACCTGAAAAACCTCATAAGTTAGGGAGATAGTCACACATTCCTGCCTGACATTCTTCCCATCTTTGCCACTCAAGTCAGGTGCCTCTCAGTTCATCCCATCGAACAGGCCTTGATATAATAATATAATAAAAATATTAATATATGTATACTTCATTCTCATCTTAAGGATGAGCCCAGAAGTCAGAGACTTGTTTTGGAGAGGGAACGGCATATTATTACTTTGCGGACGGCGAGCGATACGAGTAGACAAATTAATTAAAAATCGTCCGGCGAAATGGGGATTCGAACCCAGGACTACTGGGTTGAACAATCGAGATACTAAACCTTGAGCAACCCACTCGACCAATGCATGATCGAGGAGACCAATGGATGGGTGAATGGATATCTGATTTCTAATTTTGTGAAATATATTGCAAGAAGCTTATTTTTTTTCAATTTTTAGAAAAGGAAGCTACAGTAATGTGCAAATTGCTATGCCTTTTGTCAATTGATCCATAACTCTCAAATAACTGGTTCAAAGTTCACCAATTACTAAGTTTTTCTGTCAGTAGAGAAATATTTGAGCAGAAAACGAAATTGAGTAAGGGTGTAGCTATTTAATATTTAAGGACGCCCTAAGAACATCCGACCTTCTTGTTCTCAAGTTGAACATTCTCAAATTTGTAAAGATACCCTACGACAATCTTCAAAGTCTTGGAAAGTATTAGAGGGAAAGTTTAGTTCACAAAAGATGGGTAAATTTTATTCAGGGTGTAGACATATAAATACGTAATGAGATTATGAATATAAACAAAGGCTAAATTACGTACCTATAGTCCTCTATACTGATTAATTATGTATTTTCTTTTTTTTATTATTCAACGGACCTCGATGGTATCTATGGTGATTTGTGAGAGTTCTGCACAAAAACCAATGTTTAAGTATAAATGAGTGATAAACTAGTTACAACTCTAGTCTTAATCACAATATCCAGATGATGCTAATATCCTTAGCGAAACGCACCTCTATAGAGGCGCGGGGTTTTGTTTTTTAGTGGAAAACTAGGTCGGTTTTTTGTAATTGGTGGAGTTGAAGGACTTAACATTACACGTGCAGCAATCCATTAGTCAATTTTAATTGATGCTTGACGATTTTAATTTCATTTCGCATCGATATCTATTTCTAGTGATATTGGAGGTACAACAGAAAAATCAGGGCTGAACAAGTTATATGACATTCAAATTTAATTAAAAGCAGTCTGCAATGAATTATTGTATGCAGAGGAATACGTTTCTGCTGAAAAATTTATTTAGAAATTACACTTGTTACACAATAATACGTAACATGAATAGTTATATGTATGAAGTTATCATAAAGTAAGGGGTATATTTTAAAGTCTTATATAATTTTAAGAAATCAAGATAGTTGCAAAAAGTAAATGGAATCTAGTTGCTTCAATAATTGGATTTTACTGTATCTATGGAAAACAAAAGAGTTGTCGTGTCAACTGCTGATACAAGTGTCAAACGTAATCATTGCGATTTAGAGAATTGTTCTCAAAATAAACTCGTACACGTAAATTGAAACGATTTAAACTTTAGTAACATGGATCTACAAACAAAAATTGGTTTAGTACAAACAACTGTTAAGGTGCAGCTAGTAGCTTATAAATATTCAACAACTTCCGATATGAATATTTTGTTAAATATTACTTTTTTAGAGAAATAATATATTTTAAGTTAGGTAGAAAATTTTACAAATATGTATTAAAAAATTGATTTTTTCATAAACGGCTGATAATTCGTATAGGGAAGTTTTATGAAAGTCCTTCTAAAATAACGCGTAGAAATAAAAAAATGCAATAATATATGGGGTGTTCCATTTAAAATAAGAAAGTTAACGGCAATTTACGGTATAACCGGAAGTGTCAAGAGGACGCCATTATTTTATTTGAGCAGAGCATACTCAAAAACCCAAATGTTCAAATTTTCACTCTTAAAATCTAAGTAGTCTCTGACATATTCTAATGGATGGGCCCCGTGAAACACCCTGTATTTTATAAGTCAACGTCTTTATCATATAAATGTAAAACTACATAATGTGAAACTGCAATAATTATTTTTTTATTTACAGAGTGTTGAGGAAATGTATACTTTAGCAGATGAAATAATCGGACTCTTAAGAACCATAACTGAATCCAGCAGAATTAGACAAGACGAATTGAGTATAGCGCCTAGTAAAGCAAGCAGCACATATTCCAATGTGTAGGCCCATCTTATCATTTTCATTATTATTATTAGACTCATAATCATCTACAGAAAACATTTTAACGATCATATAAAAACGAATAAATACACTAAAAAAAATACTTCCACAGCGAATTAAAAAACCCTTTGTAAATTTGAAGTCAATTTTAAACCTCCCATCTTCTTTTTCGTTACCTCTTTTTAATTTAACACAAATTTTATATGTGTATCAAACATTAAATGTTTTGTGGGAGACATACAGAAAGTCAATAGAAAATACAGTGAATAATTCACAGAATAATGCTGAAAACTCAATAATTAAAAAATTGTACCCACCCCTCCATGTCCTTGAGTAATTAAGTGTAATATTATTGTGTAAGTCTAAAATGTACATTTTGTATTGTATTTATATCTGGTTACAAAATAAAAGCCTCTTAAATACCTCTTGTTTAGAATTAAATTAGGTGAGTACATTCGATATTATATTAAAAAATAAATAATTCACACTTCTGCACACGGACGACGGAACATTGTGGATCAAGTTACGCATTATGCAACAAGTATGGCAAACACAACATTTTCAGGAGAGCGGCCATTAAATATGTATATTTCCTTCATTTGTTTTATACTGGGAAATATCCATGGCAATGAGTTTTTCTATATTTGAATTTATCTTTAACTAGCTGTTTCATTTTTATTACGCAAATACCCAAATACTGAAAACAATTCACATTTCAAGAATGTCTTAGTAGAATAGTGTGAGCCACAATAGACCATATAGTCGCAGTGGAGAGTCTTGTTTTCGGCACATTCACTTTTGAACCTAACCTAACATAATCTAGCTGAATATCGATGATATTAATACCAAGTCACTTGCCTTTCGAGTAAATACTGCTATAAAATACTGAAAATAAATTAAATGAAAATGAATTTTATGGCATCCTACCGTCTAGCTATTTAAGCTTTATTCCTCAGCCTTCCACAAACCCCCCTGACCTTGTAGCGGATGTCAAGATATCAGTTTATATGAGGAACTACAGCTTTTCTTCCTGCAGCTTTTTGATACCAAAGACATCACGTTTTAGTTTCTCTAGAGTCGCATCATGCTCCAAAAAGAGAAAGGACGTTCCTTCATCCTCTTCACAGAGTTTGCATTGACCAGTATGGACTTCCACTAGTTGGAAGATTATAAACTTTAGAGTCTTCCAACTGCCGTTCATCAGTTGCGTTCTCGATGAACTCGTTCGCCTGTCTACAGTTCTTGTTGTACTCCAATTTTGGCGTCCTTGATTTTCCAAACTCATTTGTACTTCAATTATTGACTTGCATTTATTAATTTATATATTGAGCTTGAATTAACTAACGATTTATTAAGATTCTGAATTTAATTTAGGTACCTACCTTACTGTGGAAGATAATTATTCTTCAACAATTTTAGATTAGAATAATTGTAGAGAATATTTCACGAAGCAAAAAAAGGTAATTCTAAGTAATAACTTTTTTATCATTTCACACTTTTGTTATACTTACTTCTATGATTTTGCCATTAAGAGAAGACTTAATAACGAATTATAATGTCTGCCCTATACAATAATGCGTTGGAAGGCTATAATCAGCAACCGACCGCCAATTAAATGGCACGTCGTCATATATTTTCATTATTTGGATGAAATTTAATAAAGCTGTAAAAGTAGTAAGATTAACGAAGGACCAAACTGTATTTTCCCTCCGTAAATTATTACAAAGGCACTAAAATATAATTACCTCATAATAACTCTATTGCTGACTTTATCAAATCCCTACCAACTTTGATATCAGCGTACTATTAAAAAATTAATAAATAATATTTGAGCAAAAACTAGATTTAAAACGTTGCATTCTTAATTCGGTTCTATTTCAGATTTATATCATTCTCAGTTTATTTCTTTAGGTAGAATACACTGAAGAGGCGCAAAAAGTCTGAAACATGAATCAGTTATGAGTGAACTTTCTCTCATGTCTTAATTTTGCAGTTATTTCTATTGACAACAGAACTGGTGATATGAATTTCTTTGTTTCTTTTTTCTTCAATTTCCTTATTTGGCCCGGTTTTCATCAGACACTTTACAAGATAAAATGTCTGAAACGGAAGAAATACCGTGGATTGATTTGCAGAACCAAAGACTATTTATATAAATATTAGGCTAAGAGCTTATCAATACCTCCTCATTTGTTTTTACATATTTCTATTGAATGGTTTTATTGTCTATTGATATAGGAGTCAAAGGATCTGCTGATACTTAGGTAAAATGACCAAATGAGTGTAAGAGTAATATATTAGTAGATAGAGGTAATTGTAACCTAACAAAAAATTAATAATCTGTCACATTGCTCTTGTGGTAGTAAATATCAGTTCGAATACCAAATTTGTGAAGAATAATGTAAGGATGAGCTGCCCTAATATTTTTATATTGTGGGTACCTGGATACCCATTTTCTTCTGCTCTTATGCATCTTATCACAGTTCTAAAGATATAAAATATTAGAGAATGTTTGGCCATTTTTCAGTATGAGAATTTGATTTTGTTATTGGTTGAGCAAACTTTTCAAAAAACAGCTTCTGAGTAATAGCTACACGCTATGGCATTTATTCTACAGCTTGTAAACAGCCCTGTCCAAGTCGTTTGTACTCAACTTCCCACACATTTTGGTTACTATAAATAAATAAAACGTAAGGGTTGGCGTGTATTACCCCTGAGATATACACCAGTAGCAATTTACTGAAAATAACAATTTCAAGTTAAAGGTCAGTTTCATCAAGTTTCATTCAAGATTTTTCATTGTTGTCTTAACATAATGGAAAATCAAAGGAGTTTTAGATAATACATTTTATATTGTAACAAATTTCTCTGTTATAATTATAAGTTGGGTAGACTTAATTAGTTTATTAATATTTCTTATTTACGCTTATAAAGAAACTGTACCGGCGCCAAGTAAAAACTTATCAATAACACGGGAAATTGTAAAATGATGAGAAGAAAGAGTTATACAAGGAAACATGGCATTAACAGTTTCACACATTCAGTATATGACTATCTCAAAAGCAAGAAAAGATAATATCAATTATGACAGGTGACCAATTGAGTGCTAATCAATTTATTTTATCTATTCTATTTATTAGATGTGCTTAATTTGTATACAACATAAGAAATACTATTTCAAACATCAAAATGTTTAAGGTCCTTTTTATTTCTACGGTAATTTATTATATGTTTAAACAAACAAACAAGGGTAACTAATTAGTTTTTCGTGCTTCTAAAAATATCTCAATATAATATATAAGCTAGTGAAACAAAGCTTCTTAGTATTCTTACTTGTTCCGGAGTAATATATACTGGGAAGTTATTCTCCAAAATTAATTCCTCGTGCTTAGTTCTCTTACTAATCCTTGTCCTGTTGCAGCCATCTTATCCAAATTTATTCAAACGCCGTTTTTAGCACAGTTAATCACATTACATTGTTTTCGTTCTCTCTTTGGGTTATATGTAGAGTTTTATATTTATTTCCATTAGAAAAATAAAAGTTCCTGAGGGCATGACTCATGCATATACTAAGTACTTAGACAGAGGCGCTTCTGGAACAAACTGTAGTGTATCATTCTAAATAAGTGGTCTTCAATCTGAGGCCTGTACGCACTTAGAAGATCTAAAAGATCGAAACAGCTCTCTGACGATTGGTGTTGGACTGACATTCTAGATTATGGTGCATACACTTATTTCTATAAATTAATTTACATTACATGTTAGTGAGAAAAGCTGAAACCTATAATACTGAAAGCCACAAACTATACACATAGTATAGTTTGTGGCAATCCTGACCAGGCCAGATGATGCCAACTTAATTATTGAAACGGTCATGAAGGGAGTATCAACTTATGCAGTATCATATAATCTATCTTCTATGTTTCTTGATCATTTCCAATGAAGTTTAAAAAATATGAAAATTTGTAAATCAGAGCCAGCCACAATTCCATTGCAATCTAAGTGAATATCAATACTTAATTCACATTTTTACTATAATTTCATTGTGGAATCAATACAGTCGATTCAAGAATACTTCAAGTTGAATTACCTGTTAGTAATACCTATTTCACTTATGAGAGTAGTAGGTACTCGGACTTCCATCACTGATGTTTTAGAGCCTAATATAAAAAGTACCTTGTAATTGACTTGTTCACCTCATTCATTTACAATGTAATAGTATGTATGGAGTTCGTTAGTGTTGATTTTAATATCTAGACTGGCAGTGCATGCTAATTACACTTTTCTCTTGTTTTCTCGCATTCCCAAACAGTGTTGCGCAATTTGTTCTTTAATTAATATTTAGAAACATTGGCTTAGAAACAACACGTTGGCGAAATTACCAGTGTCCTGGAAATGCACAGTTAAAATATACAAGTTGTCTCAAGCTTTACTCCCCAGGCAAATATAATAATAGCTTAGTCTTTCATTTTGTCCAATAAATACATTAGCCCCAAAAGTGAAACTGCTGTGGAGGAAAAGAGAGTATAATACTAAAAGTTTTAACAAGCAGATTTCCAGAATAGGCCACCATGTCTCACATTATGAAATTAATGTCGAAAATTTTTCCATGACTACAGAGAGGACATAAAGTCAATCGCCTCTTCCATAGCTTTTGAATCACTGCAGATATTGCATTGAAATTTGGTAGACGAAAACAATAGTAGAATGTTTATTTATTGACATTAAAATGATAATATCTTTGTCAAAAAAACAAATAGACGCAATTTTAAGTATCATTTTTATGGAAGGGAGGGTGGATTGATACCTCGTTTTGAAGGTGTTTTTTGGCTTACATTATCTTCCGATTTTGAGAACGATAATCGGTAATTAAAAAAAATCGAAGTTCTAACGCGATGTATCTACTACTGTTCTCATCACAATATTAATTATGTACAAAACGATACGATCGATATACTTTAACTCCTAATATTTTAATACTAGATTAACTTGAACAATCACAGTTCTGGTTCAGTGGAGCGTGCAGCTTCTTCACGAACCTCCGATGCGTTACGCTTTTTGCACACCCAAATGGTATAAAAGGTTTGTGATTGACTGCTCTGCCATATTCCACTGTTGAAAGAGATTGCTGAAAGATGTTCCGTCTGCTACCGATCGCTGAAAACTTTCTGCTACCATTTCTGCCCATAGAGATGTGGTCAACCATTCTAAGGTAAGTTTGGCTTAACTTATGTGTTTAAATTTATTCTAACATACATTTTTGGTTACAGGTTGTTGGATCTTAAATCCCTCCTAGCTGGAGCACGGACTTATGGACTATGGATGGCTGTTTGTCGTGAAGATCATATACTGAGGCAACGACTGGTCCTTGCTGTTAAAGAAGAGAGGCAGTTCATGAACAATTTGATTTTGGACCCTAAATTATTCACCAGAGTGTCAAGACACGGCTCGTCGACGAACCAATATGCAGCGAACACTAAGAAGACAGTAATGACGTTCCCCAAAGCAACGTCAGAGCTTTTTGCGAATTCCAACAAGTATGCGACTTTTACCCAGAATAATGTTCCAAGGAAGTCATCTAAGACCCGGAACAATAAAAGTAGGGTTCGTCCTTACCGCTTGTAACTAGAATAAATGACTCTTGTTAGATTAAATTTTCTATGGGACACTATTGAAGGATACGAAATAAAAATTATGGATGAATTTGTCAATTATTATAAATAGTGTTTGTTAAAAGTAACTCAAAATCGTTGTTCGAAACAACATTTTTTTTATATTTAAATTTGAAGAGTATGGAACTACAAGCTAAGTATAGCGATTTGTCACGATAATCAATCGCAAATTGTCATTAAATAATAAATCAATTAAGGCAAATGTAACGTATTACTATTAAAACAAGGAGTTATCTAAAGGGTGTCCCAGTTTTACTTATGCTGAAAAAGTTGAGGAACATGTAGAGCCAGTAAAAATAATGGTTCTTTGGTATATGAACTTATTTCCAAATATGTACCGTTTCTTAGATACAGGGTGTTGAAGTTGAAAAATAAATATTTTTATTTATATCTGGGACAGTAAAAAACCAATTGTTTTAAAATTTTATTTGGTAGATGGTACTATGAATCTTTAAATCCACAAAAAAATGTAGCTTGATGGGAATAGCCAATGGCGTGCAACCTGTACTCATGGGACCTCTTTTCTAAAAATATATGTTACGCTAGTGACTAACGCTTAAAATTATCCTTTAAAATAAAATTATACGTACCTATAATGGGTATAATTTTATTTTAAGGTATTATTTTGTTAGAAAAAGACATGACATCGCTTCATAAAATATCGATTTACTCCGTCACGGCGTGTTTTGTGAAAAAGTAGACGTATACTTTTTTACAGAGAAACTAGAAATGGCAGAAAACCGCTGTCGCGATTTTTGTTCCCATTTTTACCCCTACCGGGGGTCCAGGCCTGCGGCCTGGGGTCACCCTTCGGGTGACAGAAGCATCTAATAGAATGTTATTTTAAATAAAATACATATTAAAGAAATTTTTGTATGTCCAACTGGAATGATGAAGTAATTATACTAAACCATTCTCTTCTTGATGGTAAAACATCATAATTTTTTAAGTGCTGAAAATAGAATTTATTTTTCAGTAAACATTATTATCAATTTTATCAATGGGATCAAAAATATTTGAGATATTTACTTTTGTAAGCTAAAATGATGAATTTAACAGACTGCCAAAATGAACGAATTAATTCCAAACTGTACGTGCAGAAAGAATAAAAGCTACGGAAAATGAAACAGAATAAGTAAACACTAATACTAATAAATAATTGGAACTAAAAAGTAAAAAAAAAATTGCCTTTAGCGTGACTCGAACTCGCGAAATCAGCATTAATACGTTTTGAATCCTACGACTTTCCCATTGCGCTACCGCCCCTGTTGTAAAAAGTTTACCGTGACACGTTTAAGTAGTAAACTGTACACTGTACGTGTCAACCTGAAAAAATAATTTTTACCGATTTTCTAATTGGAAAAGCATTTCGCTTCAGTATTTTGGTAATCAGCAGTGTTTGGGAGTCGGTACTATCGATTCCGTTAGCAATATTTCTCGTAGGAAAATACCCTATCTGAAGTTTATTAATTTGACAGTTTTCGTGGGAGGTGCTTGTCTCGTTAGTGGAATCTCACAGCGGCAGATAAAATGAGAAAGAAGTTGAGACGGACGCGACTCGAGATTTTCGAAGACGAAATAGACGTAGAAGGACTAGACGTACGGCCTCGAAAAAAATCTCAAAAGATTAGAGAAAGGACGGAATTTTCGCGTGAAGCGGTTCTCGAAGCCGTAAAATTAGAAAAAGAGTCTAGGGAGTCCCGCGAAAAGTCGGGATTTCGGCAGGCGTGACGGGCCATTAGGCGCGAGGACAAACGCCGGTGTTAGCCGCAATTTTGCAGAGGTTTTTGAAAAGGCGTTTAAATTGGGAAAACACGTAGGAAACGGGACGAAAATAACTCTACGCATTAGAGAAAGGCCGGGAGCGACCTCCGCTGACCACGCGGGGATCGCTCTGCGATCTCCCCTCGGAGGAGATAGTTATGAAACTTTGTGAGATTTATAGTAGCATCTTCCTAATAAAATTTGAAAACAGTTGGTTTATTACTGTCAGAGATATAAATAAAAATATATATTTTTTTTCAACTTCAAAACCCTGTATCTCAGAAACGGTACCGATATGGAAATATGTTTATATAGCAGTCTCATTGTTTTCTCTGGCTCTACATGTTCCCGAACTTTTTAGGCATAAAACTGGGACACCCTGTAGATAATTCCTTGTTTTTAGTAACAAAACGTTACATTTGCCTTAATTGTTATACAAAACTTGTAGTTCCGTGCTCTTCAAATTTAAATATTAAAAAAAATTGCAGTTCGAATAACGATTTTGAGTTGATTTTAACAAACACTTTTTATAATAATTGACAAATTCATCGATAATTTTTATATCGTATCCTTTCAATAGTGTCCCATAGAACATTTAATCTAACAGGAGTCATTTATTCTAGTTACAAGCGGTAAGAACGAACCCTACTTTTATTATTCCGGCTCGTAGGTGACTTCCTTGGAACATTATCCCGGGCAAAAGTCGCGTACTTGTTGGAGTTCGCAAACAGCTTTGTTGTTGCTTTGGGGAATGTCATTACTGTCTTCTTAGTATTCACTGCATATTGGTTCGTTGACGAGCCCTGTCTTGACACTCTGGTGAACATTTTAGGGTCCATAATCAAATTCTTCATGAACTGCCTCTCTTCTTTAACAGCAAGGCCCAGTCGCTGCCTCAGTATAGGATCTTCACGACAAACAGCCATCCATAGTCCATAAGTCCGTGCTTCAGCTAGGAGAGATTTAAGATCCAGCAACCTGTAACAAAAAATGTATGTTAGAATAAATTTAAACATATAAGTTAAGCCAAACTTACCTTAGAATGGTTGACCACGTCTCCATGGGCAGAAATGGCACCAGAAAGTTTTCAGCGATCGGTAGCAGACGGAACATCTTTCAGCAATCTCTTTCCACAGTGGAATATGGCAGGGCAGTCAATCACTAACCTTTTATACCATTTGGTGTCCAAAAAGCGTAACGCAACGCATCGGCGGTCCGTGAAGAAGCTGCACGCTCCACTGAACCAGAACTGCGATTGTTCAAGTTGATCTGGTCTTGAGGTCCTATAAAATTTTGTATTCTATTTTTTTATATCTGTCTTCTAATACCACTAGGCATTATGACAAGTTTGGCATACTTTTAAAATGGCATAAAAATAATTTTAAATACATTTTTTGTATTTGATGTCAGCAGTTTTTAAAATCTTTGAGAGCTTTTTATATAATTTATATAGGGTGTTTTTGTACATAGAACGCTCTGTTTCTTTCTGAAAGATAAAGTAATGATTAAAACATTAATCTAAAACGATAATAAATAAAAAAAATGCTACGAGCGTCATTCTTATCCTTAGAACAAGAAGGCTCCGGACACGATTCATTAATTCTTGGGGACCATTGAAACAACTCGAATGAATTTAAACCGTACACAGATCATATAAGAATTGCAACAAATTTCCCTGTTATTAAAATTAGAACTTAATCTGTGATTGCTTAAATAACAGTTATCTTTATTAATATGTATCTAAATTCTAGACAAGCAATATTTATAAATCTATTTAATATTTTATGCTTGCAACATATATTAAAGTTCCTTATTATACACTAAAATACTTACCCTTATATACCCTTATATTTTTGATCATTGATGGGGAAAGTTATATGTTTTAAACACTTTTTCAGTCGAGCTGTAAAGTAATCCCCCCCGTTTCAGCTGATCTTATTTTTTCCAAGGCATTAAACATTTTAAATGTGGTTAGTTCATGCGAAAGTTATTTGATAAGCATTTCATACAATATTTGTTTCTATAGACATCAGTTTCACACAGATATTTTCAGGGCGACTAATTTCATTTCTTCTTATGTGTAAGTAACAGCTATTTCGGGCTTGTCAGCTTGCAGTTTTTTTAGATAATCCGCTAGCTTTCAAGGTAAATAGTATTACAATTATCAAGCTTTGGGTTCAATAGTATTTAAGAAAAAAGTATATATTTTCTGTCACTTTCACATGTTTCGAGAATCTACTTTAATATCTGATTTATTCTAAGTAGTATTAAAATTATAAACTTTGGATTTGACTAAAACTTGAATTTGTTATGTGTAGGTACTGTTAAAACTTTGATAAATTATATATTCGACGCTGAGCAGATAAATCAGTACTCAGTCACTGAGATAGAACCTGCTCCTTTGAAACCTCAAGTCAATCTGCAGGACATAGTAAATCTGTACAGCTTCATACGGATAATCCATTGACTAGGTCTTTTGTAAAAATATAGAAGACTTATGTTCTTCCACAAAGCTGATCTTCGCTTTGTTGAGATCAGAAGGGCTAAATTCCAATCGAGAGATTCATAATGGAATACACCAAGATGGTGTGTGTATTCAACACACTCATCGAAATCACGCGTTTTGTCGGCTTGACCAAAAGTCTCAAAATATCAACTTGGTGTTAATGTGAGAGATTAAAATCAGTTGATGTTTGACTTGTCCCCCTAACTAATGAGGTTTTCCAGGTTTCCCTCATTCCAGCACTGAATGGTGGTTAGGCCCTACCAACATAAGCCGTTCCTGAAGCGCAAGTGCGGCCCGCGAAATAATAATATGCCGCCCCCTCTCCCACACAAGTCTCAGATTTTCGGGCTAATCATTGTCATTATAATGAGGGGTAGAGATATTATTATCTATATCTACAGGTGACACAGCCCTGCGAGTACTATACTATGATCTTAGACTCTCGTATAAGATAGACTAGACACAAATGCTGCCTTACGCTTTAGAGGATTAGAGTCTGTTCCTCTTCTCTTTGGAAGAATATTTTACATGCAATTATAGATAGTTTCTCCAGTGCACGTTCACCAAAAATGGAAACCATATATGAAACGTACTACCTCTTAACGGAAGCATTAAATGAATGGACGACCTCAATTAAAACATATTGCTGGCTTACTTTTTGTAAAAACAAATTATAAGTAAAACTGATATAGTCAAACGTGGTTGCATGTGAAATTTACCCAACCTTATCTTTATTTCCTTTATTTAAAGACAGAAACTCGTGCTTCTATGTACAAAAATTAAAATTACTTATTTTAATATAGTTAATACCTATGCTATAAACGTCACCGGTTTAGATTAGATTAGATTAGATTTATATAGGAGTCGGCCCACTGGCGTGATCCACCGCGACCTAGAAGATCTATTGTGGCACTCTACCAGCTTTGTCGTTTGCATTAGACTCCACAGACTTGATAGAGGCTCTTCCATGTAGCTATTGGCTCTTGGTCTTCCTTCCCCAAGTATTTGAAATCTCAGTCTTGTCAGGCCCTCGCACTGGCACAGTACTTGTACTGAGGTTTCCTCTTCTTCTTGACAGAATCTGCAAGTTGCATCTTCTGACAGTCCCATAAGATTCATATGCCTATTTAGCCTACAGTGTCCTGTTAGGAGACCTACTATTATTCTGATGGCCTTTTTATTCTAGCCTAACAGATGCTATGAATTTAGGCGTCCATTCTTTAATAAATAGCTTTGTCTATCTCAGTTGTGGCAGATTCCTCCACCATTTTAGAGATTTGTTTCTCATCCATTCTTCCGTCACCGGTTTAATTGATCTTAAATTTAACGGAACTGTATCACTGTCAACAACTTGGCTTACAGGTTAAATGTTGCAAACTTACCAACAATATTGCCTGTGGCGAATAAGATATAAAGCCAAAATTCAATACCAAAAAGTAATTTCTATGATGGATTGGTTGATTTTATCCAAATTCGTTTAATGCATCATCCCGCTCCGATAGCGCTTAAAACCGCCCTTGTAAAAACTCATTACTACTACTCATCACAATCAAACTGAGTGAAAAATTCAAGGAATTAGAGCTTAATTAATTAATGGCTGATGTAATGTGTAATTACAAACTATTCCGCACGTTATTCTCCGATTTCTGGTAATTGAAATGGGCCAACCAACTCTCGCACACAGCGTTAAATGTAATAATATAATCACATTGTTTGGGTTAGCCGTAATTTCCTGATTTGTTCTGTGAATACTGTCTCTTAATCAGAAATTTTGATAATTAATCATAATTCGGCGGTGGTTCCACCGCCATACATATTTTTTTACATACATTCTGCTGTGGGGATGGATAATTTATTCAGAATCCGCCGCCGTAAAAGAAAAGAGAAGATAATACGATCGACTAAAATTATTTAAGGTGCAGTATGTTTGAAAAATGTAAGTCTTAGAAGCAAAATTTGTTTGTTCTGATAATTATGTCTATATGTTACATGAGCTATTACTTAGGATTTATATTGAGATATTTTTATTAATATATTTTGAGATAGATAAACTAAGGCATCACATTACATTTAGAGGCAACTTATTCACTCCATATCGTTCGCAGTCCTTATTTGCCATAAGTAGATAATTAACATTTAAGTCTGTAGTAATGCCATTTATAAAGAGCACAAATAAAAATGGGCCATTATACAGGGTGCCCATTTACATGGCTAACTTTGTTAATAGTAGAGATAGAGAATTGGTTAAATTAGCAAAATTGGGCAGAATTACAAGAGGAATTCAGTGCCTCCTTCAAATTTAATTTTAATTTTCAACTTTTCAAGATATTTTGAAATAACTGAAGATCGCCAAAATTTTTAAACTCGAAAATCTCAAAAACTATAAAACATACAAATAAAATAAAAATACTGTGTGATAGTGTTTTTTACGTGGCATTAAGCGGTGATATTGAAAATTTCAAGGGCATCTTAGTTTTTGAGAAAAAGAATAAAATTATGTTTTTTTAAATGGCAACCATAGTTGGCTGTGGTATCAATAAAAAGCTTACTTTTTTCTGATTTCAAAAATATAATATTTAATAAATTGTATTTTTCTTCGTTTGTGTACATTTCACAATAACTATTTTAAGATGAACGTTTAATTTTGACGTTTATAATATGACTTTAGTGTGATCTGACATTTATATTTTATTGTTGTTTACTGATCTACGTTTGTTTTTCATAGCTTACTATGTTAATAAATCATTTTTTCATTACAGTAAACAAAAGAAAAGTGAAAGGTATATTAAATATTATATTTTTGAAATCAGAAAAAAACAAGCTTTTTATTGATACCATAGTCAACTGTGGTTGCCAATTAAATAAACATAACTTTATTTTTTTTTCTCAAGAACTAAGATGCCCGTGAAATTTTCAATATCACCGCTGAATTCCACGTAAAAAACACTATTACACAGTATTTTTATGTTATTTGTATCTTTTATAGTTTTCGAGATATTCGAGTTTAAAAATTTTGGCGATTTTCAGTTTTTCCAAAATATCTCGAAAAGTTGATAATTATAATTAAATCTGAAGGAGGCACTGAATTCCACCTGTAATTCTGCCAAATTTTGCTAATTTAAACAATTCTCTATCTCCACTATCAACAAAGTTAGCCATGTAAGGAGATAGATAATGGGCACCTTGTATAAGCTTTCCGTATCCCACCCCACCCAATAAGTTCACACTAAATAAAAATAAATTTATTTGGACACCTTATTCAGTAATGGACATTTGAATTGCCTATTATACGCGTTATTTCACAATTTCAGCGGCTGCTTGGCGCGTGTGAATTTCCCAATCGGGGTTCAAAAGGTAGAAACTTGTTGCACGACGGCGGCGGCGGCGGTTTCTTTATTTACTACGGGTTTACACTTGTGGGACACCCACATGGGAAACGTTGCGCATCGCGCGGCTATAAAAGCGGGGGGGCCGACAGCGAAGACCAAAGTCACCGCGGGCATTTGGCACAACCTGAAAGTGACTGAAACTCCTGAAGTCGCCCGAACCCGAGGACGTCCTGAGAGTGTGAGAGGATTGTTATCGTGAGTGCTTGTGTTGTGTCCAGTGGGAGCTCAGTCATTAAAACGTAAGGATTGACATATTATTTGTAGGGTCCGCCCGTTGAGATAAATTAAATAAATAAAAAAAAATAGATAAAGAGTTTGATAAAAAATATTTGATGTCACCCCAATGTCAGAAATTGTTGAGAAATTATTTGAATATGTTTGTAATTGTTAATTTCAACTGTTTGATTTTGTATATTGTCCCACTTCTGAAAATATTGAATAGAAAATTAAATACGGTGAAAAAGGCAAATCTGGTTATGAAGTTGTTGCCGATTATTAAATAACTTTTTCTACATCCTTTTAAAACAAATAATAAGCAGGCGTAAAAATTATTATATTCATTTAATATATTAATTTAATTAGGTTATACTCTAGAATAAAGACGCAAATAATAATAGGTGCCGTAAAAGGATTTTAGTTTTCTTAAAACTGTACGACAATAAACTGTAGAGAAAACTAAAATTAGTAATAAATATAGCCCTTTGAAAACATATAAAGATGTGAAATAACACCAAACATAATTCAATATTAAAAATGATCGAACAAATAAATGTATTAATGCAAAATAATTCGCGAAAAATTATTTTAAATATTTTAATATACAACAAAAATTATTCCGAATAAATTCAGTAAATCCACAATTTTAATTTTAATGGGACATCTAGTGTAGATAATATAAATAAAATAACAAGAAAGTAATCAGTTATTCAGAAAACCAAAGAATTCATTTTCATTTTATGAATTTTGTTCCTAATTGGTTTTTGAGCCCTTTTTTATATATTTTCCTCATGATTAAATAAAATAATACTATGTTATACGTATATATTTCCTTAAATTAATTTTTCTTTCATCACCTCAAAAGTTACAATATTTTTGTTAAATTGACAAGATGAAGTAACATTATAAGTAAATATTCACGTAGTATAAAATAGTATAGCAAAAGAATAATATAGAAATGTGCATAATGCTTTAATGTTTTTGTTTGTCATGCTTGTCAGATTATGTCAGTCAGAATGTTTTTATTATTCACTTTAACATATAATCTTAACGTATTTCTTGATATTTACGTTCAATACTGATCTTGGCAATTGTAAAGGTAGGTGTAAAAGGGGTAAAGGATAATGGTATTTTGCACAAATCTCAAGTAGTAGTGTCAGAGGTAAAGATAGATACCTGTTAATGTAGATACTCGCAAATACTGGTTACTTAAATCATTCACATTTTTTCGAAAGCAATGGAGTAAATAAATGTGATTGCAGCGTACCTTTGAGATAGAGAAAATCTAGTGGCACGTTTTACAGCTGGCTATTCAAGGCAAATTTAACCACTACGATTTGGATGTTTATTTTTTTATTTATTTATTTGTACCTTACTCTACAGGACAGACCCATTTACAGAGTAGGTAGAAACAGTATGTACACTGAAGAAACAATAAAAGATGTACAGAATAAAGAAAAATATAAAATTACATGAGATATTACAATATAAAAATCAGATTAAATAACAAATTAGATATAAAGTAAGAACACAGCAAGAGAACAATAATAAAAAGCAGAAAATAACAAAAAACAAAATAATAAAAAATAAAGATATGGTAAATTATGCATAACATTTCTTGACAGTATTCTCATCGGAACTGAATATATCATATTTATGACCATTTATGTTGTAATTATTGCACATTTAAAATACAGGCGAGAACTTGAGAATATTAGTATGCGGCACAGGAAGGTAGAAAGTTTGAGATTATTCGCGAATTTAGACTTGGTACACGAAAATTCAAATTACTTAATAGGTATTCACAGTCAATCATGCCATGCAGAAACTTATGTAAAAATTACTTGAGAATGACACTCACGCCTCACTCTAAGTGCAGTAAGAGAGAATCTTGCAAGCAATTCCTGTTGTGGAAAACCTACCACAGGATAAACAGAGTCTAACTTGTAGGACAGCAGTTTTAAAAATGTTCTCTGTACTTTTCCAAACATTCAATATGAAGATTGTAATAGGGGTTTCATACAGGTGACGCGTATTCAAGTTTCGACCGGACAAACGCAAAATACAGCATTTTAAGAGTATCCATCCTTGAGAAGTCTCTGCTAGTTTTTACAAAAAAACCCAGAGTTTTAAGCGATTCCGATGTAACATTATCTACATGCTGATTAAAAGACAGTTTACTATCAAAAGTAACACCGACGTCCCGGAAAGTTTATGAATAGGTATGCCTAAGATGTACTTCTACAACCTAGTGTTATGGCTAGGTTACCATTCCATCGCCTGTTATGATTTTCCCGAACTTTTTTACTCCAGGATTGCTTTTACTATGGTCAGCATTCGAACAATATTAAGGTTGTTCCATGGTGCCCGTTTCTCGAGTCATACGAATGATATTAAAATTTGATATAACCACTTGATTATATCACTTTGATATAATTTTCGCATACGAATTTATTTACATAACTAAAAAATCATCACTCAGAAAGTATCATAAACATTTTTCCTGAAATTTAGTATTATCAATTGTTGTAAAAATGTTCATGATTTGTAATTTTTGTTGGCACAACAATCCTACTATGTAGTTGATTGCTTAGTACGAGTATTTGTTGTACTGCGTAGTTTCAAAAGTCACTAATGAATAAACTCATAATTTGATAATTGACTGTTCGTGTGGTAATATCGGAAAATAAGTTGCATAAAAATCATTATAAAACAGGTGATAAGAAAGGGTGGTTAAAAATTGATATTGACAATAATGTGTATCAAAGTAACTACGTTATTTTCTACTACCCTAAAATATTTTCTGAATTTGGAACCAATTTTTCATGCTCGCTAGGATAGTTTCGTCATCGAAAAATTTAAAAACAGCCTGGTTTCTCAACATTGAGTTCTGATATTAACTGATTATAAGCACCCAACTGTTTACGTGTTAAAAATGTACTGTAGAACCCACAATAACGTTTTTCTTGTTTCTTCTGTGTCTGCAGAATAGTCACACTGGTATCAATTTTTTGTTTTCGATACTTTCGTCAAGGCATGACTGAACTCTAGAATGAAAGAATGTATATGACACAATTGTAGGTATTTGGCACACGATTACTATATTTATTGTAAATTTAAGTTCGCCCAGATATCGCAAAAAATCGCCGAGACCTATGATAAAAAACTATAGAAATTTCTAGCAGTATGTAAACAATCAAATATATTTTATGTCTGACCCTTGACATATTTGTCGGGATAGAAATGTCATATGTAAACGTAACTTTACCAGGAATAAGCTATAATTAAAGTAAAATATTAATTTGTTGTTACAAATTTTAAAATGTGAAAGGTAGATATTGTTTTATAATAATTCTTGGACTTTTGTGATAAATCCTAATTAATTTTTCATCTTTAAGTTTTTTTCGTTAGTACGATTTCAAATCAAATCTTTAATACTTTCAATAGGTAGGTACGTTGAGTGACCAAGGATAAAACTTGGTCATTCAACGGTAGGTAGGTAGGTATCTACTTGATAAAAGTCTGAATTTCTTCATGAATAATAAGTCTCTGATAATATTTAGAATTCAAACATTTTATAAATTATTAGTACTAGGAAAAATGCATAATTATTAATAACATGAGGAAGCTATAACTGCGCAGGTCAATACAAACCATTTTTACTTTTCACTATGTACAGGGTGTCCAAAATAAGATCATCTATCCCATTATCTCAGAAAGTATAAAAGGTAGAGAAAAAAGTTAAATACGAAAGTTTTTTGTTTTTACCTGAATTTTTCATTTTTATAACTTACAGGTTGTTCAGTTTCTCTGATCCAGGCATCAACTTTCTTTTTTTAAATGGGATACCCTATATTCAATTACGTTTTTGAACTCTCCTTAAAATTCTAGGTCGACATTGTTAAGAGTACTCTATACCTATAATTTACCGTTACGAAGATATTAGCATTTAAAGAAAAAAATCTTTAAAAAACACCTGGTCAAAAAATCTCGGCAAAACAAATAAGACATCCAAAATAAAGGTAAATAGGGTTTATTTTGTAGACAATTAGACTCAGAAATTACATCTATGAATCGATATTACCTGATTAAAACACAGGGTGTTTTTGACATATGGCTCAAACATGTATATGTTAAAATTCCAGAAAATCGAAAATCTCTTATGGAAAACCCTGTGTATTATTACATTTTTGGATTTTCTATTAAATTTTAACCTTACTCTATATAACGTTCCCTCTTATTTTGCTTACTTTTCAAGATATTGACGAAAATGTTTGGTGCGCTATTTATAAAAGACACATTTTAGGCCCTGTCTTTCTTGGCCAATATTTAAATGGTCCCAGGTACCTTAGCTAAAATATCAGGAAATGGCATTCATTACAAACTTGCATTTTACCTTTATTGGATGCCGAAGAAGATGCCAATCAGATCATCTATCAGATGGATGGAGTTCCATGACATAATACTACAGTTGTAAAGAATTTTATTAAGAACTATTTTGTGGAATGGATAGGGCCAAACGGAAATATCCCATGGCCGCCGAGGATCCCAGATTTAACTCCACTTGATAACTTTTTATGGGGTACATCGAAAGCCTGAATTTATCAAATTGAGAGTAATAATGTTGATGATTTAAAAATTAAAATCAGGATGGAAACGCTCAATCAAAGTGATTGCGCTGTAAGAAAACTAGCAGTTATATACACAACATGCATAGCTGAAAATTGAGGACATATAGGACACTTGATTTAATTTATTATTTTTATTGTTATTTGTTGATTATTGTTAGTTATTTGTGTTTCAAGTTACAAACATAGATTTGTTTATATTAGTTGATTAATGAAATAATTTAAAAAAATATTAGTTTTTAATAATATATTCTTAATCAGTATTAAGGGACACTTACGATAATATACCAAATAATAGTAGATATATTTTTAATAATAGCCGATAATGATTAATAGCTGACATTTTTTCCACATTTTCATCAATATCTTGAAAACTAAGCAAAATAAGAATAGGGAAAGTTATATAGAGTATGATTAAAATTTAATAGAGAATCCAAAAATATAATAATACACGGGGTGTTCCATAAGAGATTTTCGATTTTCTAGAGTTTTAACATATGCATGTTTGAGCCATCTGTCAAAAACACTCTGTATATTAATCAGGTAATATCGATTCATAGAAGTAATTTCTGAGTCTAATTGTCTACGAAATAAACCCTATTTAGCTTTTTTTTGGATGTCTTATTTGTTTTGCCGAGATTTTTTGAGCAGGTGTTTTTTACAGATTTTTTTCTTTAAATGCTAATATCTTCGTAACGGTAAATGATAGGTATAGGGTACTCTTAACAATGTCGACCTAGAATTTTGAGGAGAGTTCAAAAACGTAATTAAATATAGGGTGTCCCATTTAAAAAAAGAAAGTTGATCCCTGGATCAGAGAAACTGAACAACCTGTATTCAAGAAAGTTACAAAACTAAAAAATTCAGGTAAAAGCAAAAAACTTTCGTATTTAACATTTTTCTCTACCTTTTATACTTTCTGAGATAAGGGGATAGAGGATCTTATTTTGGACACCCTTGTACATTTTAATTGTAAATTACCATGTAATTTTACCATATACCCAGAAGTCATTTCACGAGCGATCAGGAGTTTGCTTGGAGCACCAAAAAAATCGTCCAATGAACCGTTCATTTTCCTATTAGAACGCTCTTTATACGCTTTATGTTGCGCATAAGTAACCGTGGAGTAAATTGTCTTTGTAAGGTTTTGGAACAAACCTATTATTGGAACTCAATATTACTCAACATCGATCTGCGCAGATTCCTGATTATCTTATTTTTCTGATTGCTGTGGGACAAAAACCCACTTGCGTTGAATGAACGGAAATTATCGAGGGAAATGTGGTTTCATAAAAACCTTCGTTTTGACAATAATATAGGTACGCCAACGACAACCATACCCTGTAGCAAGGTGAAAATTCGAAAACAGAACCGCAGTATCTACAAAGACGCCAAAAATCTAAACACCCCCAAACTTTCCACCTTTATGCTTGTTTTGTTATAATGTAACATCAAACGATTTTTATATATGACTACGTAAGGAGGCGTATCCTTGAAACAACATCGTTATAATAATTAATTACAAGTTGTACTTTCATTGTTGCTCTGCTCTGGAAAATTATGACTATAAAGATGTGATTTAGTAGATAGTATACGCAGAGTAGCTGACGGCAATATTAAACACCATTTGTTAACATACCATTAAGTTAAAAAGCTTTGAACTAATATATCTACGTAGGTATATAAATTTACTCGTGCTTATATTAATATAATTCGGCAAAGTTGAAGTTCTAATTTTGAATAATGCCGTTGTTAAACAAGAAAATTATTAATTCATATTATTAAGTAACAGCCCGTTTTGTTAATTTTACACAGTGTAATAACTTTGAAGAGATATGTTTCAAGTTGGAAATTACTTTTTGACATGGATTTAATGTAGATACTCATGTAGATTTTTTTTAATTATTCACATACGTTGGGTGTATTCATATTTCTAAGCTATTCTTATTTGTAAACATATACACCCATATTAATAATAATCACAATAACATCATGTTTACTAATGACAACTAACCGCATTCTTAAATCAATCTAAGTAGTTCATATTAATAATTAAATATTTATAGACAAATAACTAACAGCATGCTAAATAAGAAGTTAATGTGACAACATCTCATTTTATAGATAGAGCTAATTTCACTGCAATAAATCTAACCTGCATTTACAAATATTTACCCAAAGTGACAAGACTGACGAGTGTCTTTTGTTAAAATTATTTTGTGCTAATAATTAATCAAGGGCGGATTTAGCTTTTCAACATGGGGAAGTATCTCAAAGAACCTCATTTTAAAAAAATGTGAAATTAAAAATTATCTGTGCATTTAGATAGGTACGTTTTTCTTTGGACAAACATGAAATAGCAAATAGAAGTGTTTAATAAAATATCCTAGTGAAGTACGTTTATATTTTTTTTAACTATAATTACGATTTTGCTTTTTGCTAATGTAAAATTTGAATTCATGGTAAATCCGCCCTTGATAAGCATTAACTTTGCTTTTTATAATAGGGAGATTTTGAACACCTTAAATTTTTACCTTATCGTTATCGCAAACGTTATACTGAGCACGCGTAGTACCAAAAATGATACTCTTTTTGGAACTGCACATGCTCAGAATAACGATAACGACGCGACGTGTTAAAATTTAAGGGGTTCAAAAACCCCCTAATGAATTGGATAAGTAACCATGCCATAATAAAATTTTATATAATTATTGAGGTTACTGACATATAAATACGGAAAATTTCGCATTGAATTATTTAATATTTCAGAAAAACGTTCTTGATCTGTTAATTGGGAGGGAAACGAAAAACTCTGCTGACATTTCTGTCAAACTTTTAGGTTAACTTTAACTTATTGTAAAACATACCCAAACTGATAACTAGTGATTTAACATCATTCTAGCGTTAACACGCATTTAAATGGTATTATTAATACAGTTTTCACTAATCACGTTTTATTATTAATAAGGCTGATATACTTTGAAAATAGTAAACACAAAAGTTTTATAAAATGTTTTTTCACCTCAGTGCGTACTTAGAGTAAACATGTTAATAGTGATATCACTAATTTGTGCTTGAAAACAAGAAGGCAAGCTTCATGTGATACATTGTCTTTATAGTACAGTCTTTTGGAGATATCTCCGTTACTATTAGAGATAGATCAACCCCTCAACACAATAAACTCGAGAAAATACGCTGTGATGAGAGGACATTTTCCAAAAACTTTTTCATTGACTGTTTTTGTCTAGGATGACAATCATCTAATATTACGGCAAGTCGAAAATTTGTTGTGATTAGTCTTGAAAGGGGTTGGCACCTTTGGTGTGAAAACAACACTAGTTTTCCACAGAACACCAAAACACTATACTGCGCACACGACGCGCGTTTCGCCAACCAAGTTAGCATCATCTGGAGATGATTAAAACTCAGTTTTGGTGTGTGTTGGGTACCTGTATTTTATCAACGAACTGATATTCTACTTCTATATATCTCGTTAAGCTTATGGTAGACACTTTTTAGGCATATCTGTCTTATGATTAGAGACAATCTGCAAACATATGGAGTATGTCAATTCTTGGTGAACAAGACAATTCTTTTAAGGATATATAATGTGTCAATCTGAAACGATGTATCTGCTTAATCCTTTTTTTATTTTTATTTGGGTTTGTTTTCACCTAAAACCAGTCACTTCCTTGACATTTGACATTTATTTTTCAGTGAACAATTTTAATTGTGCCACATTTCTAAGACAAAAAATAATAAATAATAAAATAAAATAATAAATACCTAATAATAATAATAATAATAATAAAATAATTAAATAAGTTTAAGTAAGTCCAGTTCAATTAAACATTTTCACACTGAGAGAAAAAAAAGATAAAGATTATTAAACTTACTTTATCGTATTTTTCACGTGCAAAACAGATGACTTTATCTAATTTATCAAATATCATAATTACAAATTCCTGTTCATCTTTAGACGATCTTTATACAATATTCTGATCTCTATACCTATGAGTTGATAGGCGATGTTTATGTTATACTAAACTTATATTTTTTTTTACAAAAGCAACTTCTCATTGATCCTTTTTGTTTGGGAGGTTCAATTCTTAATATTCTCAAAAGTATACCAACCTGCTCGATAACAGAAAGAATACCTAGATAAAACAACAAATGAATACTCTTACTGTATTTATTAGTCTTACGTGACGAATTACCTCTTCAGTTATTTTCTTTCTTTGAAGGGTTTCATTTATTTTTCAGTATTACAGGAAGGAACATGCTTAAAATTCTTATCTTGCTCATATCTTATTATCTATACAGATATACTCAGTTAGTTTCTATTATAAGAAACGAAATATATACATACTGTATATTCAGAGTGGCCCAAAATTCCATAACTCATACGCCGTAATAAACAAAAAAAAAATTAGGAAGGGTTCTCTATAAACCGGTGTCATATTAAACGTATGTGTTTTAAATTAAATGACATATTTTTTATTTCATATTTGAATTCGGATAATTTTTTCCAAATTCGCCAATATGGAATTTGCTACCATTATACAGAGTAGTTTATATGAGCATTTTTATCTTAGTCGTAAGAAATTGAGAACCCTGTGTCTTTTTTAAGAAAATAAAAACTAGAAAATTTTAGAAAAATCAGTAAAAAATTGTGAAAATGATATGTGGTTTATTTGAACTGTTTTCTTTTATAGTTCAATTGGTATTTGTTTTAGAAAGTTATAAACTAAACAGTTAGTCCACCCCGTACTTCTAAAGAAAATGAAAATTTAGAATATAAAACCTCAAATACCTCATAAACCGTTGCAATTAGATATAGGGAATGCTTCATAGAATAGAAAGCGTCGTGAGAGAACTTAATGAAAAATATATAACATAGGGTGTTTCATTTATAATAATTGAGAAAACTGTGGTTGCGAGTTTAGATTCGCCCTGTATACAAGTAAAGATATTTTGAGGGAAATTCTATAGAAAGTAAAACTAGACCATATAGCACAATTAATGGAGCTAAAAATTATCTAGTTTTTATGTTGTTAAAAAAGATACAGGGTGCTCAATTCATTGCGATTAGGGTACAAAAATGCTCATATCTTCTGAACTACTCTAACTAATATCATAAATCCTATATCGGCGAATTCGGAAAAATGGTCAGAATTCAAATATGAAATATAAAATATATCAACCCATTTAAAAGAACATAAGTTTGATATAGCCCCAGTTTACAGAACGTGTTGACTATACATATTTTTAAAATGTGTGTCTCTTCTATGAGATCCTAAAATACATAATTGTTTTGAAAAAAACATTGATTTCATTTAGATGTTCCAAGAAATATATAGAAAACACTCTATATACTAGTATTTCGGCTTGTTATGTCGTTTTCAATAGAGTAAATGTCTATTACTAAACATTTCCAAGCGCGTTTTCGTTATTTATTTGTTTACAAGTCTACCTACCCCCGATTGATCCTACCATCTGTTAAAGCTCGAGTTTTTATTACATTTTCTAAGAAGGGCGAGGGTGTAAAATCTATCTGATCCTGAATTTTTTGCGTTATATAATATGGAAAAAAAAAATTCAGGATTTTCCACGCATTGCATAGAAAACAATCATTTTATAGATCAGAAAAATGTAACGGTACTGCATCGTGAAAAGAAAGGAATAAAGCGCTTAGATCTGTTAGAACAATTAGAAATTAAAAAATCTTTAATTATTATAAATCCGTGTACTACTAATGATCAGATAGATTTTACACCCTCGCCCTTCTTAGAAAATGTAATAAAAACTCGAGCTTTAACAGATGGTAGGATCAATCGGGGGTAGGTAGACTTGTAAACAAATAAATAACGAAAACGCGCTTGGAAATGTTTAGTAATAGACATTTACTCTATGGAAAAAGGCCTAACAAGCCGAAATACTAGTATATAGAGTGTTTTCTATATATTTCTTGGAACATCTAAATGACATCAATGTTTTTTTCAAAACAATTATTTTCACGATGTTTCATAAAGAACCATCCGCTTCGAGTATCCACTTTACTAAAATACATATACAGAGTGAGTTTTATGTATGGAACGCCCCAATTATCTCGGAGACGGCTTGCCCGATTTTTATGAATTTTGGTTTATAAGGGTTTTGTAATATGGCCCATATTATTGTGGCATTTACATTGTTGTCAGATCTTTCGTTTTTCCGGAAATATACTGAAATTTGTTATTTCAAATGGATCACCCTATATATTTTTTTGTTTTTGAAATCTCTAAGAAATTTAGAATATTTTTTGTAATGTTCCCTATACCTAATTGCCATAGTTTCGGAGTTACAGCTACATTTGCAATATCTCCGCCGAAGTTAAAATATTACATCAGGGCGGCTATGTCTGCGACAAAAACAATTTTGACGTTTTAATAAACTATTATTGTTGGTGTTTATTGAAAGTTACAATGGACCGTTTATCTGAGAAAGAACAAATTGAGATTTTAATGATATTAGGATATGGTGATGTGCGTAGAAGTCAGCAGGAAACGTGTAATATCTTTAATAATTTATATCCTAATAGAAATCCCATAACAAGATCTACTGTGAGTAAGTTGTTCAAAAAGTTTAACCAAACTGGAGCCATAAAAGATTTACCGAAATCAGGGCGTATAAAAACTGCAACAACTGAAGACAAATCTTTAGATGTTTGTGTTATGTTAGAAGAAGATCCACACTTGAGTACTAGACAAATATCCAGGGAAGTTGATATTTCTCAAACATCCATAATGAAAATTTTACATGCCAATAAATTCCATCCTTACAAAGTAAGATTGGTTCAAGAGTTGTCAGATGATGATTTCGATAGACGTGAAGAGTTTGCCGACACAATGATGGAAAAATGTTACGATCAAAATAATCCAAATTTTTTAAATAATGTTATGTTTTCCGATGAGGCCACTTTTTGTATTGATGGAAACGTAAATCGGCATAATTGCAGATACTGGTCACGTAACAATCCTCGTTGGATGAGAGAATCCCACACCCAATTTCCACAAAAGATTAATGTATGGGCTGGAATATTAGGCGACAAAATAATTGGTCCTTTTTTCATTGAAGGAAACTTATATGGTCCGGCGTATTTAAATTTATTACAGAATAATATTATACCTGAGTTGGCTCGGTTATTTCCAAATCTAAGTAAGTATTCTCAGTTGCCTGTTAATTTAGAAATTTTATTATTTGAAACTTTCAGACAATAACAATGTCCCAAATAACAATATTTGGGTGCAACAAGATGGAGCTCCACCTCACTATGCGCGTGACGTGAGGCAATACCTAAACGATGTGTTTCCCAGAAGATGGATTGGAAGGCGTGGTTTTATCGAATGGCCCCCGCGATCACCCGACATGAATCCTTTAGACTATTTCCTGTGGGGTCACTTAAAAAATATTGTTTATAAAACCAAACCTGCCAATATTCAGGAATTAAAAGATAGGATTACCACAGAGATAAGAAGAATTGAGCAGTCAGGAATGTTACAAAATGTACTGCAAAGTTTTAAACATCGCATGGCTTCTTGTATGGAAGTAAACGGACAACATTTTGAGCATCAGCTGTAACCGCCTTTACTTTATGTTTTCAAAAGATCCTATGGGATTTCTATTAGGATATAAATTATTAAAGATATTACACGTTTCCTGTTGACTTCTACGCACATCACCATATCCTAATATCATTAAAATCTCAATTCGTTCTTTCTCAGATAAACGGTCCATTGTAACTTTCAATAAACACCAACAATAATAGTTTATTAAAACGTCAAAATTGTTTTTGTTGCAGACATAGCCGCCCTGATGTAATATTTTAACTTCGGCGGAGATATTGCAAATGTAGCTGTAACTCCGAAACTATGGCAATTAGGTATAGGGAACATTACATGAAAAATATTCTAAATTTCTTAGAGATTTCAAAAACAAAAAAATATATAGGGTGATCCATTTGAAATAACAAATTTCAGTATATTTCCGGAAAAACGAAAGATCTAACAACAATGTAAATGCCACAATAATATCGGCCATATTACAAAACCCTTATAAACCAAAATTCATAAAAATCGGGCAAGCCGTTTCCGAGATAATTGAGGCGTTCCATACATAAAACTCACTCTGTATATATATTTTTTTTTGTTTAATACGGCATAGGAGTTGTGGAACTTTGTCACACTATTGGATCACTCTGTGTAAATGTTATCTGCATTGACGATTGTAGCAAACATTTTGAGAAACTCATCTCATCAGTTAAGTTGTCACTGTCGTTTAATATTTAAATACAACTCCTGATTTCCAGTAAAACCATCCGAGAAGAAGGAACAAAAAGGTCTGAAATATGATTAAAGGAATGATGAAGAATGTTTGTTGTTTGACACAAAAACAGAGACTGCCATTTACCCTGCCCTCTTGTTTAACTCATCATCTCATCAAGCAGGCACTGCTTTCACCATTTCTCGGCTGAGCATTTTAACATCTATTATTCAAGATGCCGTATCTCCCCAATATATCTGGGTCGAATGCCTGTCTTACAATATCTTCACAATGCTTTTTACATATCTATTTACACAAAGCAAATTTCTGGGTGGGTGAAATAAATATATAGAAGGGAAGCTCTATATTTTTTATTGCGCCAAAGGAAGTACACAAAGAGATTTTATGAAGCGCATAGCTGTGGGGATAACAGTTGTAAACATGTATTCTTGAAAATGATGCACATATTAGAATAACTCGACAACCCGCAACTGCTGAAAAAGCAAAAGTATTTCCCTTTAAATATGTTTTTAGCACGGTTTCAATTACCTAACATGTTAAATTGTCTCACAAAGTTGAAAAATGTCTGCAGAATTAAGTATATTTAGAATTTTATGAAATCTTGTACAATTCATCAAACAAATTATTATGGGAATACGTCCCCGTATAATTACATGTAATTAAATCAAGGTTTGAAAAAATTTCAAGTTTATAAAATGAAATAAAATTGGACAAATAATCCTGTAAATTAATACAGTGTAATACAAATGAATGCGAGGACAAAAATTAAATTAAAATTATATTAAATATTGATGTATTATTTTTTCTAGATATAAGTACTGCTATATTTTAAAAATGGTACGTAATGGGCTAGTTTTGGTTCCCACACGAACTGGTTCTGAATGGTACTGAGCCACGAACTGGTTCTGAATGGTACGTAATTTGAAAATTCGAAGGCTTTTTAAACTACTCACACTCAGTACAATTCAGACCTGGTTCTTCTTTGAACGAAAACAAGCCTTTTTATTGAAATCATTTTCTCCAGACAGTTAGAATCAACTTGTAGAATTTACCATTCAATTCCTTCAAAATATTTTTTTGAAATGCTAGAAGTGAGTGGTAATTTTTTTGATATTTTTCTTGAATTGTAAACTTCAGTTTTTAAAATCATCAAATCCAATCTGTCAAGTCTTAAAATTAAGTTTTTCAAATAGAGCCGCAGAAGAGTAAGTCAGTCATGACTCATGAGTCAGTCATACTCAACTTAGACGTTGATTTGAAATAATATTCAATTATGACTGCTTTTTAAAATGATTTCCAAATAATTTTTACTCTGCCAGATTTGTAAATGATGACAACTAATGGGCCTTTTCCACATCTTTTTTTTATTCGCTTATTATAAAATCTTATTATAAAATACTTAGTTATGCCTAAAAAGTATTTTTTTTAAATATTTTCTTCGCCAGATATATTTTGAAAAAATTGTTAAACATACCATATATTTCAAATAACGCGCCATTGACGTCATACTCCAGTTCGTTGTTGTCTGTTGGCTGTCCTGCATTTTGTGTTCTGTCAAGTGAAATGTGCTTAACCTAACTTTCATTTTGTGTTTTGATTAATTTGATTTAAAATGAATAAAATTAAAAAAGGATATCTTAAGGCTGATTTAGGCAACCTTCCAAGAGTTGACATTGAAATGGTTAACGATTTCTACGTCGCAAATATAAACTTTCTAAGTGATGAAGTGCGCAATGTTAAGAGAAGAAGGTTAGGTTTTATAACCTAAGTTATCAAATCATCATTTAGTTGATTCTAGCATAGATTTTGCAGTGTTGTGACCTTTAGCGAAAAATACTTAATAATTATTTTGCTCAAGGGATAAATTGTAAAATAATTATGTTGATTTGCTTTAGTAATAATTAATGGAGGATATTTCACCTAAAAATACATATTTTCATTTCAAAATTACCACATTGCAAATTTAATCGTTGCCAAGAAAAAAGTAAAACCATATTTGGCAACGTGGAGCCGTTCTTTAACTTGTCTACATTTTATTGGCTACTGGAGTGTGATGTCAGCGAACCGCGCAGTTTGAAATGATTCATGAAGACCGGTCACTTTGTACTTGGATAACTTCGCTTAATTACAATTCTTTAATAAATTGGGTTGATTCTACCTTTACTTATGTACCAGTATAACGTTTGACATTAATAAAATAGTAAGATTCAATTTAGTGCAAAAGGCCCATTGTCATCAGATATTATAAATAAATTTTACATCTAACAAAAATACATGACTACGGTACTCCTTTATTCTGCTGAGAATTGATGAAACATTTTTAGAAATTCCGCTACTTTGTTAAGAGGCGAAACTTATAATGAACAATTTTATTTCTTATTTTTATTAGAAATTTTAGGCTCTATATTAGAAAACAGACGTCAACATAGAACTGAAATTCATAAATATATATAACAAATGGATCAATAAGCCTCTGATAGGTAATATAGTCTCTAAAATTCTCGGAATTAAGTTGTCTGCACCTACACATAGCGGGGATTTATGAAAACGTGGTAAATCGTAAAATGACAATTCATATCTCAAAATTTACATGTAATAAAATAACTATATATTTCAGATATGTTTCTAATTCCTTAGTATTTCTTTGCCGATATTAATACGTCTGCCTATATACCTAGCTTAATTTACAAAGTTTTAAAGTGAAATTATTTATCTCTATATATTCTACGTTTATGTGGGTAAGATCAGAATCATTTTTTAAAGAGAAAATAAGTTTAAAGCTCATAATTAATTTTATTTTATTTACTCATGGTATTTGCCATGCGTCACCACCACATTTTGCTTTGTTTAGTAAATATATCTCTCAAATGTTGTAGGTTTCATTTAAATTAAGCATTGTGAATGAAAATACGTGTTTTCAATGCTAATAATTTCACAATTATTGCAAACTTAAATTTTATCGCTGCATGTTTTACTGAAAGAAAACAACATTTTTTTCTAAGTATGACTACGCAAAATTTATACCTAAAAACTTCTTTAAAGGCTGGTATCACTTTTGTTTTAAACGTGACTATTCACGATAATATTGAAGAATATAATATATTAAATATTAAGGCATATTACATACAAGAAGAATAATTAATTAGTTTATTTGCTGAACACCAAAATGTATATAAAAATGCAAATGTACAATACATCACAAACAAACCACTAGGTATCACAAAGTCAGTGACTGCCCTTGCTTTAACTGAAATGTTAGCGCAGCGATTTTAATTGGTATTAAATATTATACCGGGATATCAAAAATTATCTTGGTCAAGGGTGGTTGTGGAATGTAAAACGTGTGTCTTACTTTAAATTTTTGAATATGTTTTGTTGTGTCAGAATCTGTCAAGTCATTGTGCTGAAATTTTCTAATCCAATTTTTGAATCATGCCTCTTACCACACAGCACAAAATTTTCATGATTGAAGCCTATTTTCGAACGGGTGCGCTAGTTAATGGAAATTGGCAATACAGTCAACGTTTGTGTTTGGACAATTTTCGAGAGCCCTTTCCAAACGTGGTAATATTACCGGACAATTTTTATGCGTGCCTTACAAATTGTGTTGAAGTGTTTCGCGAAACTGGTTGTGTGACTCGTAAAAAAGGTGCTGGTAGACCAAGAGTTGACCAGTCAATTTAAAAAACAAGATTTTCGCAACTCCGGTAAATAATTTGCAAGAACTGCAACAAAGAATTGTTCAGCAATGTGCAACCATAACGCCAGAAATGCTGCAAAACGCTTTTCACAGCATGAGGATGCGCGTCAACTTGTGCGTCGAACAAAACGGGGGACATTTCCAACAATTACTGTAATTTAGTTTTTCTTGTTACTAAAACCGTTATTTCATAATTTGTAGTTCATTATTGTTTTACAACTGAAATAAATAGGTATGAAATTTGTAGGTTATTGATGATGTCAGTGTGACAGTGACATAATTATTTCAAATTTAAAGTAAGACACACGTTTTACATTCCACAACCACCCTTGACCAAGATAATTTTTGATATCCCGGTATTATATTATAATTTAGATATTTCAAGAAATATATAGAAAACACTATATACTAGTATTTTTATTAGTACTATTACTAATGTCAGTAATAGATATTTATTGTTGAGGGGCTGTTACAGAGTACTGACTGAATACTGTCAAATAATGGCTGTTTTTTAGTCCAATCAAGACTGGGCCACACAGGGTGGACCACTTAAAAGACTTGCCATAGTAATCTCGCTTATTATAAGTGACATAAATTTGGTTAAATTAGAAAATAGTTGCGTAATTAGAAGGCCAAACATATGGTACCAAGAAGTCAAGAATATGTGGAGTCGTTTTTGAAATATTTGGAAGAAATGAAACAATACAAACTCATTTGAAACAATATCGAAAATCTGTAAACACATTGCCATTTTTTGTCCTCAATCCGATACAGTAATAAGATTTCTCATACAACGTTTCATCTGCCCGTGGCCATCATCAGGTTAACATTTTCTAATACGGACCTATCATTTTTTACATTTTTGGCGGCAATCCATGATGTTTTTAACATACATGAAACAGCAAACTTAAATTTTAACGTTTCGTCTTGTACTTGACCTTTAATCACAGGTGTCCAAACCTAGATCTGTCTCTCTTTGTTTTTAGCTGTACTTTTTTTATTTTTAGCATAAATTGCTACTTGTATGAATTTCTCTTCTGCAAGATATTTTTGAAGATCGTCCCTACACTAATCTATGTACTTTATGAAATCGGTTGTACCTATAATTTATGCAGAAATAACACAATTTTCGTAGATTGGCATGAAAACAAAACAGCTCATAGTAACTGCCAAACAGTTTATCAGATACTTCTTGTATATGGATATGACACATCTTGTAAGCCTTTAAGTTGCCCACCCTGTATTATACATTAATAACTATTGGAAAATAAACCAGTTGTCATGATGAAAATGTTACCGTAATAAATTTATAAACCCTTGTACATGTTCCAAATTTGTTTCCTAACCTAATTTCGACTTTCTTCTCTGAGATAAATGAAATATAAAAGTTTTCCACTAGGTATTAAAGGATATAATTTGATTAGTATACAATAATACTATATATAAGGCAACTCACGTACTTCAGTAGTATAATTAAATAATATACTTCCATCTTACTTCGTGTGTGACAATATAAGCTGAAAATCCCCTGTCCAAGTCCAAAACCTGGAGGAATTATGTACAGCAGTCAATAAAATTTTTCTGGAAAATTGACGCATTATTAGTTGTTTTTGTATCTAGAATGCAAAATGGAACCTTTGTGTTCAAGAATGGAAATTATTCCAAAATATACATTCAAGAACGCAAAAACATTTTGCGTTCGAGATACAAACAATATTTTTTCGAAAACTGCAATAATATAAGATAATTGTGACATTGTCGTTGAGACATTGTGACAGTTATATATGTACATTAATTTAATTTATATTTTAAATCGTTTGAACTGTGTTTGAATCAAGACGATTTAGGCGAGGTAACTATCATAACGATAGCAACCAAATAAACAATAGTTTTGCGAAAACTGTCATCAAAATAATTTATACTCTTACTCATATTACATAAATAAGTTTCGGAAAAATGACAAATTATTTTGACATTTGTTTTATGTTTTAGAACGAAAAAGACTTTGGCGTTCTAGAGACATAAAAGTATTTGGCAGCTAGGTGACAAAAAAGACTCATTTTGTCAACTGAAAATTTAACGAAAATGTCGACTTTTGATGACAGTTTTCGAAAAAATATATATATTTGTGCTAATACCACATTATTTTATACATAAAGTTTGCACTACTTTTACCCAAAGTACAAATTGAAAAAGATATTTAGCCAGGGCCGTTGGCGATAGGGGGGGGTTTCGAACACATAATGGTTGCTGTTGTTTGTTTTTATTAGCGATTATATTATTAGTACCTATAGTAGAGTAGGTTTTGTCTTGGGGGGGTTTGAACCCCCTAAACCCCCGTTTATCTACGGCCCTGTATTTAGTTGAGATTAAGAAACATGAACTTTCCGCAGATGATGTTTAATATGGCGTATATTTTTTTTACCACTAAAACTAGGAACATATTAACAAAGATCCTTTAATTTATATAAAAATGCAGGTATATATCATTAATAAATAATTGCTTGGAACAACGTTTTATATAAAGCTGTTTTTATATGACAACAAAATATTGATTTGAGGTTCAAAGGCACGTTAGCAATTAATTTTTAATTGTTCGCTTTGTTAAAAATAATTAAATACATATTTATTGTAATGCAAATAATCTAGACCAATATTTCCTATTGGCAGATTTATCTCCATAACTGTACGTACGTACGAACTGCCTCGGTAGCGCATTGGTCTAGAACTCTAGAGCGTGTTGTGGCAGTATTTCTCGTTCACAGCTTATCATAGTCTGGGTTCGATTCCCAGCTCCGGCACTGACAATGTCGGTGGATATGGGGCTCCGATCAAATATGTATAGATAAGTAATTGCCTATTTGTCAGTATATAAAATAGTTGTTTCCAAGAATAACAAAAAGCACAACCTCAATTTCATGAAATTTCCTGTCACAGTGCCCAACGGCATGGGCGGCTATGTTTTAAGGGGTGAAAATAATAATTATGAAACTAAAAGTACAAATTAGTATATTTTATTTTAGTAAATACAAAGTTTAAGATTTGCATATTCAAGAACAACAATTTATACACATATGTATGTGTATAACATTTACTACACTATTATAATAGTATTTAATATTTGCTATTAAAAAAAATTGTAAAATCATTGGCGATCCCTCTCGCGATTGCCGATTCTACGTTTATGCATGATTACTTACCTGTCTAAACCACGCCCATTGGTAACAGTCACAAAATCCGCAACAATTTAGGCGGTAAATTAAAATGGAATTTTTTGATTGGACCAAATGCTTGGACACCAATGCAAACAAAAAGCTATTGTTTTAAATATTGTTGGAAACAAAACTGTGTTGCTATAATTTGTCTATATAATATTTGGTCGGATATATGGAGTAATTTTTCTGTGTTTTCAATGTGTCACCTCTTCCCAGATGACCTTGGATTTGGGGGTTGTCTAATTTACCTATGTGGTGTTTTGAATGTTTTTTTTTTTAATCTCAGTGTACCTTCCGTAATAAGCAAAACATTAAATCGTTAATTAACAATTATTTGGGGCGCAGTAATGAGTTGTTTTAATTAATATCATATTCCGAGTAAACATCGTAAATGACCATCCGCTCAATAACTAAAGCTGTTGAAGTTGTTTACGTCTAATTAAGGAAGATAAGCTCGATAAAGTGTTCGTATGTCCTCGGTTCATTACTTTTCAGCAACGGACTCTACTAGGGGTAAACTGAGTCGCTGTTAATTTGATTGTTTGTAAGAGGAGCCCTGTGTCCCAATATTACTGTTTAATATTTAGTTTATTCTGGACTGACTATGTTTTGCAATGTGTTTCCCAACAGCATAACTGATTCTGCCTTATTATGAGAACCCAGCGGCAAAATGCTTTGTCCAGAATATTTCGCTTGGCCTGAATTAGAAATTGCAACGCCCCACTGACATGTCACGTGACCAGCGATATCTCTTACTCGGCGATGGTGCTCTCAAGACACGGTAACTTTTATGTGGATCTCTGTCACAAGAGGTTCGATGGTTTATTCGGACAAAAATAAATAAAATAAATAATGAAAAACGTGACGTTATCCTGAAAAAACGTCACGTTATACTGAAAAACGTCACGTATTTTTCCAATACAGATTTTTCCAATTCCTTCGACAGAGTTGATCATAGCATTTTACTAAGTAAACTTAAAGGATTTGGCTTGTCAGAGCCATTTCTAGTTCTTCTAAATTCTTATCTTCGGCATAGGAAACAATATGTTGTTTTCAATGGTTTCAGGTTCGTCGAATATCTGGCTACCTCAGGGGTTCCCCAAGGCTCTATTCTTGGCCCTCTATTATTTAATATATTTGTAAACGACATTGGTGACGATCTGGATGTAAACTACCTCTTATATGCGGATGATCTAAAGTTATTTGCTGCAGTTAGAAGTGCCAGCGATTGCGAACGTTTACAACACAACCTTAATAAAATAGTTAGTTGGTGTCAAGTGAATACTCTCCATTTAAATGTTAAAAAATGTAATATCGTGTCTTTTACGCTGAAGACGTCCAGAATATTGATGGAATTCCGCTAGAGAAGCCTGGCACGTTCCGTGACCTTGGAGTAATTTTTGATGAAAAGCTTTCGTTTACCAGTCATGTTGAGTCTATAGTTTCAGACGCATTTAAAACATGGATTTATTGCCTGCAGTAGTCGAGATTTTACAGAGACCAAAACCATCAAAATGCTCTTTAACAGTTTCGTAAGATCGAAGCTGGAATATGCTTCCACTGTTTGGTGTCCTTATTACGACGTGCATATTAACAGCATCGAGTCTGTACAATGTAAATTTTTAAAATTACTGACTTTCAAATCGGATGGGGTTTATCCTCCGATAGGTTATCCGCAGAGTGAACTTCTGAAGGCACATTCTGTAACTAGTCTGTTGGACCGACGCACTTATCACTCTGTTTTATTTCTTTTTAACGTATTACATAACAAAATTGACTGCATACAGATAGTTGAGGACTTATGTCTGCATTGTCCTGGAACTTCTTCCCGCGATAATGCGACATTTTACTTAAACACTCCTCGTACGAATGTCCTAAAATTTTCACCCGTGTATGCAATGTGTAGTAACTATAATAAGGTAAAAAATCAGGTCGATATTTTCTCGTGCAGCATTAGTGACCTTTAAGTCTGTTTATTTCAAATAATTGTTTGTGTATTAGCTGCTTTTTCATTTGTTGTTCATATTTGTTTTCTTTGTGTAGTGTGTTGCCTATGGTATATATATTATATATATTTTTTCTTTTTTTTTTTTTCTTACCCTCCTGTTCTGTAGTTGGGCTTTGCCTGTAGAACAGTGTATTTTTCAAAATAAAATAAATAAATAAAATTATCAAGTTTAGGTATGTGTTTTACGGTGAAATTCTGAAAACTAAAAGAAGACAAACAAGGCGCAAGTTGCGCTCTTCCAAAATCTTTCCTTATGATAGAAAATCTTTTAACCTGTCTGTATACTGATAATACCGATACCGATAATACATGTTTTGTTATGGTCATTATCATAATATGGATATAAATAAACATGCAAATGTATTATAGTACTATAAATAGCACACGTACAGCCATGTACTTAATGCGTCCCTGATAGAGGGGTAAAATACCGGCTTGATAAATACAAATAATAAACAGGTCATTTTGTTTGGGGGTCACAATATAAAAAAATATTATAACTGTACTGGAGTATAATCTCTAGTGGTATAATTTCATCCTGGCATTGAATCCTATTTCCCTGGGTTCCTGGATCTGTCCCACTCCATGTTATTGTAAACCACCCCCGCACGGTTAGTTTAGTATGTGCTTGCAGTCAATCAATCCACTGCAAATTTACATTTGGACAATGAGGCTTAAATGAAACGGAAAATATTTCCGCCTCGAACGCTGCGTTGTATCTGCAGAGTCCTTGGCAGTAAATTGTTTTCTTGTCTCCATTCTGTCCTGTTTTCCAACACGAGGAGCAATATTTCGAATTTGTTTAAAATTTGTATGCACACTGAATACCAAACAGTTGTGTTGATTCTAAAATTAAACGACTTGCATTCTTGGCGGAAATTGATGTTAACTTTGTTCCGTCCTACTTTGTGGTATTTGTGGAGTATTTAGATCATCCTGATATGCTGGTTGTGAATACACAATCTCCCCAAGGCTTTGCAACTGGAAAGACCAATTCCATGAAAATATAAATATGTAAAAAATACACTTGTTGTTTTTTATATTTTTTAGTTTTTTCATATTTTTCGTTAATGTTATCGTAGATACTAAACATTAAATTTGGAATTCCGTTATGATTTTTTGAATATGTTTTCTTCAAATTAAATTACAGTAAATTTACAACCAAATACAATACAATTTTTACAGAAAATCAAATATATGAGAACCCAAACCCGCAGTAGGTAGTCTCTTCTACCTACTGCGGGTTTGGCTACCTACCTACTCATACCTCCCTACCTATCATACCTACTCTTCTATTCTTGACATATAGGCTTGAAATATCCACATTCCCGTATAATAATTGTGTAACAAAAACTTTACCCAACATGAAAATTGCGTGAGCCGACCCTGTACCAAAAATATCTAAAACAACTTTACGATGATTTAAATGAGAAATTTAACTACTCTCTGAAGCAATTTAAATATTCTTCTTTACTACGGAAATTGAACTAGAGTATAAACGATGGTAGAGTAATTATTTCAGCTCATCATTTTCTAGTTAAAATTGACTACTTATTGGGACTGACATAAGTCTATTTCAATGTTTTCTAGTATAAACTAACTTTAATATTGTTTCAGTTTACGGAGGCTGTTGTGAAATCTTGACAATGAGATGGCATACATCGCTAGCTGTTCTTTGGGCTTTAGGGTTTGTAACTATCACAAACGGTGTACCATATTCGTTTGTACCTGAGAACTACTTTGAAGATATTCACCCTGATAAGGAAAATATCGGTAAGTATTAGTTTAAGACAATTCCAGTATATCCACAAGTTTTCGATTTGAATATTTTCGAAATTCTTATAATTAAATATTGAAAAAAGAACTTAATTTACGTTATTACTAAAAGAACAACATGATGACTTCGTAATTTATATCCGAACATTCAGCTGTTTCTAAATTAAAATTTACACTGTGGTTCTATTTCAGTGTTTCCGAAATATGACCAAGAACACGATTAGTTGAAGTTATATCATGATCCCTTATAGTTTAATTTAATAAAGTGGATACTCGAAGCAGATGGTTCTTTATGAAACATTGTGAAAATAATTGTTGTGAAAAAAACATTGATCTCATTTAGATGTTCCAAGAAATATATAGAAAACACTCTATATAGAAACTGTATAGAAAACAATCATTTTGTAGATCTGAAAAATGTAAAGGTACTGCATCGAGAAAAGAAACGAAAGCGCTTAGATCTGTTAGAACAATTAGAAATTAGAAAGTCTTTAATTATAAATCCTTGTACTACGAATGATCAGATAGATTTCACCCTTTCACCCTTATTAGAAAAGGTACTAAAAACTCGGGCTTTACCAGATGGTGGGATCAATCGGGGTAGGTACTCGTAAACAGATAAATAACAAAAGCGCGTTTGGAAATATTTAGTAATAGATATTTACTCTATTGAAAAAGGCCTAATAATCCGAAATACTAGTATATAGAGTGTTTTCTATATATTTCTTGGAACATCTAAATCAGATCAATGTTTTTTTCAAAACAATTAATTAGTTTAATTTAAATAATTCTGGTTTCAAAATTATTACTTTCTGGGATGATAAAAACATATTCATATTACAAAATAAAAACATATTTTATTTAACAACCTTATTAAATTATTAGTAGTTTTTTTAGATATAATCTCCTATTTTTAGAATATAATCCTTGACCATAAAGTATTAATTACGTTTCTATTATCTTAATTTTACCTTTAATTTGATTTTCATCTGCTTAATTCTTCCTAATGATTGAAACAATAGTTCAGGATCTCTCGGATCGTTTCCAAATACACCGGCTGTCATTAAAAATGTATTCTCAGTAAGTGGATAATCAGGACGCGCGTTTTGACAGACTCAGCGTGGGAGGCAGCGGACAACTTTATAACAATATCAATAGTATCTCCAACGCCAACCGTACCGTGAAAGGGGAGATAGCGGAAAAATGCCACCTTGTCTTAAAGACACGTGCAAAAAGAAAATTAATGATGATATAACTCTTTCGGTGCCATAAATAATTCATTATTATCTAACCTTTAGCATTCACCACTGTTGCGACAATGTAGTATAAGTAAAAGACTTTTCTGTGCCTAGAAGAGTAGCTATACAGAATTTTGAAGCAAAAAGTTTGGATGTGATTACAGTTTATAGTTTAGTGTGATTATAGTTTTATACAGTGGCGATATAAGTCAATCAACACCTTCACTTTTGAATCGCTCCAGATATTCCATTGGTAGATGTAAACAAATAGTAAGATGACTAATTTTTGACATTACATTACACTGTCAAAATGACAGATTTCCGTCATTTTTAATATTTTTTACTAATGGAAAGGGAAACAAATCATTAATTAAGGCACTGATTTAAAATCTGCTTTTTTAGAAACGGGAAATAACACCATACCTTTACTGTAAAGCGGTTGAGAATTTTAAATATGAATTTTATTTTGATTTCACGCAGGAGCAGAGCATTTGTGTAGAGTGTAGAGTGAGCGTAAATTGCACATCATAGGCTTTATGGATCAAATTGAAGTTTTACCTGGTAACGGAGTAGAAGTAACATCTGTCGGTTCAGATGCTCAATTAAAAGATACATTTAAAAACAGCTGCTTAACTGATTTTTGAGATGTTTTTTTGTTTTCTCTCTCAACATTAGTTGTATCCCATGAAGTTGAAATCATTCTTTGGAAGATATCCTGTAGGGACCTAGAACAATTTAGCTTATAATAAAAAATGCAATGTAATGCTGAACATTTGAATATAAGATATTAGAAATAAGTACCCTTTAAACGATAGTAAAAGGAGTATGTATAGATATTAAATAAGCTATATAGGAATTTTAGTGAAATGTAAGTTATTTCATATATTTTCCGTCTGGGTCGAGTATATGTCTGTGAAGTAAACGTAATTTTCCAACAAATAAACTTTGATTTCGATTAGTTATGCCATTCTAGTACCACAAGCGATGGCATATTAGTTTGGAAATACATCATTCAACAAATGTTTACAAGATACGGATCCTTTGATTTAATACCTATCTAGGTATATCAGTCAGGTATAAATGTAGTGAGATATTGAACAACTAAGGACTTTTTAAATCGGTGTACATTATAAAAATTATTTTTGGTATTATAAAGGTGTTATAAAAGTTATAAATTATATTATAATTTAATACCAAATCGGTATTCCAAATGGAAATTGAATACGGGTTTGGTACACGTGGTCCGCGTGAAATTGATGTCGTAATTTGCATATAATTTTTTGTTTTTAAAACCAGGCTTATGCGATTTTCTTATAAAATTTTATTCCGATTTAAAAATTATAATTACCTACTTGAAAAATATAAAGAGTGCATCAAAAACTAACTTGTTTAATGGAATACACCCTACATGTTTTGTAAAAACTAAAATCTCACCCAACCCTCAACTTTCTGGGGTTTTATTCAATAGTTTTCGAGATATTTGCACTTTCAGTTATTACTGCTTTAAAGATATGACGACGAACTCGTTCGCTGACAATTTCATTGTTCCTGAGATGATTAATATTTTTTATAATGTTGTTTGCCAGTTGTTCTATCTCGAAAACTATTGTAAATAACCCCAATGATAGTAGTGGTGAGAAACACAATGACATATTAGTGCCCTCTTTTGGTCTTTGCTGCTATCCCCGTCTGACAATCATTATCTAATTGACAGACAATCCTACGTATTTATTTAAAGGAGATACCGAAAAGAACTACTCCACGGGCAAGACCAAAAGAGGGCACTACTGCGTGTTTCTCACCGCTACTAACATAGCAAATGCCCTTTAGGCAATCATGTCGCAGCATGTCGACTCCTCTGGAGATGCCGGAGTAATGCAATGCCAATCGGGGCACATTGGCCGTGGAGTAGTTGTTTTCGGTGTCTCCATCTAAAAAATAAGTCGGATTGTCTTGTCTTCCTCAAAGACAATAGAGGTCGCTGCTTGAATGTCACCTGCGGAAAAGTATGTCGCTATCTGCCTGTCAAAGTGTCAAATTGACAATAATTATTGTCAGACGGATAGTAGCAAAGACCGTCCCAAAGAGGGCACTACGGTGTATTTCTCACCACTACTAACAAAGATAGTCTACTACTTCCATTAAAAATAACGCCTACAATAATTGTTTTAAGCATGGGTCCATTATGGAGTTTAGGTATTTGTTTTACGGTAAAAGAAGGCAAACAAAGGAGCAAATTGCGCTCTTCCAAAATCTTTCCTTGTCATAGAAAATCTTTTAACCTGCCTGTATACCGTATCGATACCGATAACACATGTTTTGTTATGGTCATTATCATAATACAGATATAAATAAACATGCAGAAATATTGTATTACAGTACTAAAGGGTTTTTCAATAGGAACGCTCGATGTTTGGCAACAGCGTATGATGAATTCGGTAGTCAGACAGGTATCTTTGACAGACGTATTCAGTTAGTCCTTACATTTCATTATGGAACGCTATACGATTCAACAACGCCTCGAAATGGTTAAAACTTATTATCAAAATCAATGTTCTATTCGGCAAACGTTTCGTGCACTTCGGCCAATTTATGGTGTCGATGGTCGTCCTTCAGAGTCCACAATTCGCCGTCTAATAAATAAATTTGAAGCAACCGGGTCACTGTTAGATCAGACAACGCCTGTACGTCAGCGAAGCGCAAGATCCGTTGAAAATATTGCTGCAGTCCGGGAAAGTGTGAGTCAGAGTCCAAAACAATCCATTCCACGACGTGCTCAAGAACTTGGCCTTTCTTCGACGTCAGTTTGGCGAATCTTGCATGAGGACTTAGGGTTTCACCCTTATAAAGTGCAATTAACCCAATAACTAAAGCCCAACGATCATAGACAGCGGCTTGCATTCGCTGAATGGGCGCTAGAGCAGTTGGAGGTTGATCCTAATTTGGACGAAAAGAAATCATGCGATTTAAAGCCACTGGATTTTTTCTCTGGGGCTATGTTAAATCTCGTGTCTATGCCGACAAACCACAGACGGTTGCCGCCTTAAAGGCCAACATCAGACGCGTCATTGGTGAAATTGAGTCACTTCTATGCGATAACGTCATCGAAAATTGGATCTCCAGGATTCGAGTCACCAGGCGAAGCCGCGGCGGACATTTAGCTGATATAATTTTTAAAACATAATGTGCTCACATATGTTTTAAAATAAAAATAAAAACATGTCAGTTTAACTTACACAATTTGTTTTATTACATTACAAAGATCGAGCATCTCTATTGAAAAACCCTTTATAAATAAAACACGTAGAACGGTGTACCTAATTCGTCCCTGCGGGCTAAAAATACCGAACTGATAAACACAAATAATAAACTTTAGGTAATTTTGTTTGGGCTTCACAATACAAAAAAAATATTATAACTATACTGGACTATAATCTCTAGTGGTATGATTTCATCCTGGCATTGAATCCTATCTCCCACATCCTGGATCAGTCGCACTCCATGTTATTGTAAACCACCCCCGCACGGTTAGTTTAGCATGTGCTTGCAGTCAATCAATCCACTGCAAATTTACATTTGGACAATGAGGCTTAAATGAAACGGAAAACATTTTTCGCCTCGAACGCTGCGTTATATCTGCAGAGTCCTTGGCACTAAATTGTTTTCTTGTCTCCATTATGTCCTGTTTTCCGACACGAGGAGGGATATTTTGAATTTGTTTAAAATTTGTATTCACACTGAATACAAAACAGTTGTGTTGATTCTAAAATTAAACGACTTGCATTCTTGGCGGAAATTGTTGTTAACTTTGTTCCGTCCTACTTTGTGGTATTTTTGGAGTATTTAGATTATCCTGCTACAGTTGTGAATACACAATCTCCTCTCCAGTCGGGGCACATTGCTCGTGGAGTAGTTGTTTTCGGCATCTTCATCAAATAAATAAGTCGGATTGTCTTACTCGAAGACAATAGAGGTCGCTTATATAATGACACAGGTGGAAAAGCAGGTCGCTATCTGTCTGTCAATTATACAATAATTGTCAGGTGGATAGTCATGAAAATTAAAAGGAGGCACTACTCTGTTTCTAACCATTACTAACATACCAGATACCCTATAGGCAAACATGTCGTAGCATCATTCGAGTCTGCTATCTATATCTATGGCAGTCTGATGAGCACATAATAAGTTCGAAACCGGTCCGCTCTTCATCGAGAGCATCCAGCAGATACTGACTGGTTTCGCACTTATTATGCGCTTGTCAGAGTGCCATAGATAGTGGATGTTGTGACATGATTGGCTAAGGGGCATCGTGAATGTTAGTAGTGGTGAGAAACACACCGTAGTGCCCCCTTTGGGTTTCTGCTAAAGACGTATTTATATTTTTGTTGTCATACAGATAGTAGCAAAGACCCAAAGAGGGCACTATTGTGTGTTTTTCACCACTACTGTAAAAGCATAGGATTTGAATAAACTAATTGGAGTATTTTTCAGGATGATCAAGAACCCTAAACAGTTTAAATGAACATACTTCGAAATATTGTTTTAAAGCAATAAGCATAAATCTTTCTCTTTATTGCAGATTCGCCTCGTGTAGATTTAGATAATGTTGAAGACGAACAACTAGACAAAATCGACAACATTTTAGTTAATTTATTAATGGAACCATGGCCTCAAGGTATTAGTCCCATAATCTATGTAGAAAATAATCCCATGCCAGTTGAGGATGAACTACTTTCAAATAGTAAAGAACTAAATGAATCCCCTTATCCTGTGCCCCTGAAGAGGACTAGATTTTATAGAAGATACCCCTGGAAGAGGCAAAACGCTAGGTAAGCACTGGATTTAAAGGCGCTAAGTGAAAGTAAAACAACACGGCATTGCATCTCACTAGTGTGCAGAAATATCTTAAGTTATTAATGTAATAAACAAGCCATGCTAATAATTTAAAAGTATAAACTTAAATAATTCTTAACTGTAGTAAGTATTTTAAATTCACTAATTCACTATTTTAATTTACATGCAGACTTATCATCCCACCATTTTAAATAGCGCACACTAATTTGACTAAAAAGCTAAAAAAATGTGTTTGCATTTTAGGCATCTAATTTATTAGAATTTCTTAACGTCCAGTAGATGTCTCTTTCTGTACGTTCAACGGATGTTCTTTTCTCTATGTCCATTGGATGTTTTTCTGTACGTCCAGTGGACATCCATTGAAGAGACATACACCTCGAAACAAAAATGTAACATAAAATGTAGGTACGTCCAATGGATAACAATTTATCTACGTCCAGTGGATGATTTTTTCGTACGTCTAATGGAGGTCCATTAACTCGGGACCAAAAATTGTCGCAAAATTGATGTCCAATGGATGTTGTGAGCTGTTTGGGATAAGAGATATTTTTTACTAGTGGTAGGGTAATTTAGGTATTTAAATAATGCTTTATGAGTAATAACTGAAATAGCTTTGACCATGGATAGAGCCCTTAAACAAGAAAATATATCTTGAAGCAAAGCTGCTCAAAGCTATACATAATGACTTATTGGAAGTAATTGCAAAACTAAATAGTTTTTGAAACCGCAGGTAGTCGAAGTTAATATTGTTTTATACAAAATCAAGCATTGTAGAAAATATTTCAAATAAATTAAATACTATGTTCAAATACATGTATAAGAAGTTTTGAAAACATTCCAAAATATTTGAAATACGAAAAATATTTAAAATATAATGTATAAGATAATTTCGTTGCATCACTCTGGTATTTTCAAAACCGTGTAAAATATTGGTTAGTTTTCGTACTACCAATGTATTATTATTTAATTTGAAAAAATTACTTCAACGTATAGCTTCATGTACACTTCACGTATATTTCTATATCAACTAGATAGCTCCAGAGATAGGATTCCAGTTCTTAATAAAAGATGTCAAACCGAAGAATAATTTACTTGTACACTACAAAATCTAGTTAGTTAAACATGTCTCTAATTTCCTATTGGCAAAGCAGGCAAGATGTCAATGGGATATCACAATATGGAGACGGTAGAAATATTCAATTATAAGAATCGTGGCTGTGTCAGTTTTTCTAATTTTTAAAACAATGCAACATTCTCTATATTGTATTACTTACTGAACTCTTATACTTGCTCAACTACTATCAAGTCACATTACAGATGGTTTTTACATCAGAGGATAGTTAAGAGATTTGTTGATTTTAGATTATTATCACACTAGTGATGATAATAAGCGCACGATCAGTCACAAATTTAGGTAGTCAACGCAATCTTCGCTTTTATATTATAATGAAATAACAGCAAATGCCCTAATGTGAAACTTTTAATTATTTCAGATATGAACCAGGCAATCGCTTCCTTTGCACCCCCTCCAAGGAAGACGTCTACCGTCTGTTGGTAGCCCTGCACGAAGCCAGACAAGGCAACAGGGACCGCGTGGTGAACTTTTGCAATCGAAAACGACCAGCGTACGCCGTCTTCACTAACATTCGCTTCATGGGGAAGTAATGACGATCAGAGGAAGTTCTCGATAATTAGGGGGAGTTCACAATACACTGGACAACAAGGTTTTCGATAGTGATGGTCCAAAGGTAAGAGAAGAAACACTCTTATCATGGAAACTTATTATTATGATTATGAAAACGTTGAAATGGTTACGGTTTTTTAGACAATCTCCACAGTTTACTAAATTTTATGATAATATTATACAAATAAGAAAGTAATTACGCGGTAGGTATTTTTCTAACATGTGCGAATTACTAATTCTCGTTTTGGTTATCGTGACACCAACTGAAAGGTTCTCGATCAGCGCTGAAACAAGGCATTGTCATTCCTTAGAAACTAATGATTCAAGAACCGATAGGCTGGAATCTAGCAGATTTTGAATTAGTTGCTGGAACAAACCTAATATTTTACAATATTTCAAAGGATTTCATATGCCAAGTTATTTGGAGGCTGTCTTTAATACCGGAGTCAAAACGTTTTCATGATTATATTCAACAAATTAAATCAATCATCCAGACCTGGATCTTTCTATTTCTGAACCATTTTCTCTGTTGTCCAGTGTAGGGTAAGTCAACTGTTTCCAACAGTATTAATTAATCGTTGTTGAACTTTAATACATCAATTGGGGTCTTTGAATGCATATCCAGCGGTTTATTGGAATGTTTCTGTTTAGTGTGGATGCCACCCGCAGTTGTTACACTGGCGTTTCGCTTTCTGGTACAGGATTATTAATTCTCTTTATGTGAGCTGGAAGCTGGAAAATTTATTACAGTAAAAACGAAATTACAACCCAATGTGCAGATAAAGCAACAAAGTATTCCGATTCAGTTAAATCATATTGTTTCGTTCCGTTTCTATTTTAGCGAAGAAGTCAATACATTTTTAGTTATTTATGTAGGTAATTAATTTCGAGTGGTAAGAAAGATCGGAATAAGAAGGAAAAGGATTGGAAGTGGTTTTTAAAATATATTAAATATTATTTAATAAACGTAGTAAAAGAAAAAATAATAATAGGATAAGCAGGAAAACAAAAAGTGCAGCTAATTACCTACGTCCCTACTTCTTTCTATGCATACCAAAACAATAAGTGGTATCTGGATCTCAAGTGTCCGATTCCAGAAATATTGGTTTCACACGTTGATTGCAATATTATATTATAACTTTTGTTTTTGTGGGTGTCTCTCTTCCAACAAGCACCTTTAAACCACCGACCAAAATATTTATATAACATACAAAATTGAGAATTGCATAGACAGAAGTGAACAGGTCTGTAATTAACATTACCCGAAAAAAATGTTTTACTGATGCTTATATGAAAAAATAACAAATGATAAATTTTAATTTTTATCGGAAGTGATAAGCGGATCTCTCTAGGCGTCTCTTTCAGTATTTAATATTATTTAAGAAGCATACTATAACAGTGGCGGCTCGTCAGGGGAGACAGGGGACGCAGTACCTCCCCTGTAAAAATTACAAAGAATTGAAATTTTTAAATACATAATATTTACTAACAATTAATAAATATATTAATAATATCCACTAATATAATAAATAATAATGTAAAATGTAAATGCTTGTGTTCCCGTACTATTATTTGAAATTATTTCCAATCACAAACGACCCAACGCCATCTATGGTCATTCTTGGGCGCCTCAGTAAAAATTACCACGGTCTGCTAACTATTTGGTTTGTAGCGCTGGTAAGCCGACGAGTGACAACCGCCGTCTTTCGTCTTTAAGACGGCTGCGGCCGAGTGTGGCCGACCGGAGGCATAAGTATGAGATGCCTCCTTTGAACCGATGTTTTCGGATAAATGAATTATTTGCGCATGAGTGTGAGATCTGAGTGTTTTTGAATAAAGCTAGAGGCAAGTGGAGGCAAGACCGCCCACTACTCGCATCCTTTCCTCTTGGAAATTGCGGGAAAATAAGCATGTACGGATGAAGATTGAAGACGTTTGCATACTATGTATAATTTTTTGATAATCAAATAGGTTTTAAATATTACTTATTATTTACTATTACCTACTTTAATATTATTTAAATAATTTTTGTCGAGATTTCTGGCAATCGCATCAAAAAAGGGATATTTGTCTAACGAAACCTATTTCTTTAAGCAAATATTTTTCCTCTGGGAATTTCTAATTTCTAATTTTAGGGCGTTTGACCTTGAAAAATGAAAAATTTTCGCCTGCGCCGCTTTTTCTTTTCGTGCGCCCCTCGTACCCACCCGAATTTCACCAGCCACCACTGATTTATCTATGCCTCCCCTAAAGAAAAATTCACGAGCCACCACTGTACTATAATCTGTGAGTGTATTAACCATTAAATTTTTTTATCCGTAACTGCATGACGATGATTTAGTTGACGGCTAACATCAAATTCACGCATGTAGATGATATTAATCAGTTTAAGTCTACGGTGGAATGAAAACCAAAAGGAAAATAAACAAGGACCCTGTCGGTATTTTTACTTAATTATTTTAATGAAGTAAATTCACTTATTCAAATTATCCTGCGGTTTCCGCAGCTTATCATTAACGTATGTTAACGCAAATCTTACACTTATATAAACAAGTAAAAATATGTTTTAACTTGCTTCATAGGTACCTCTCATCCAATAGGGAAAGGCTAATGCCAAAATTTGTTATCCTAATTTTACCACACGGCTACAAACAAAGAAAATCCGTTTACTTTTGCTGGAAACTCAATTTCACATCTCCCGCGTTTTCAGGGCATTTTTCGGATTTATTATAAAGACAACAATGTGTTTCATTAACATGCAAATTGAAATGGTAATTAAAACCGTTACATGACATAATTCTATGCAAATACCAGTTTACCATAAGAATTGAATTAGCTACTTAGGTTTTCGTTTATTACCGTTTTCGGGGCACTAATTTCGTAAGCCTCTTTGGGTTGGAATTAATTATATCACAGTTATACACTAGGTATATTAAAAAAAAGTAAATGATAGGGATAGATGTGAATAAAGATCTACTATGTATTTGTTTTTACTTTTCTATTTAGTATATATTTATTTATATTTAATTATTTCTTCATTTGTTTCTAGACAATGCTATTACTTTTTTTTATAAGTTCTGTAGAATATTTTATGGCTAAATAGGTCTCGAAAAACAAGTTACAGTTTTTTAAGTTAATAGTGTATGATGGTTTTTAACCGCGCCAGTGTCTATTTTTTCTTCACAAGTCAAAAATCGGAAACAAATATTTACAAAAAGTTTTTTGGCTGTTCCCTAATTTTAATATATGACGAGAAGGAGGTGCCCTGATATACATTCTCTAATTTAAAATCGCTCATTTTGTTATAAGATATTGTAACTATACACTGCACATTTAAAGCCCCCCCCCCCCCACTGCTAACTTTAAAACTAATTAAGTTAGAGACTTTGGACATTTGGACATGAGGGTGACTCATGTAAAATGTACTATTTTTTGGCTATAAATTAATTTTCGTAAAATGAAAGATGGCGCCACAGGCGCGGTCAAGCAATTTTTTTAAATGATAAGGTGAGACGTGTTGCATATCGGTTAAAAGGTCTCACAATTCTCTGCATACTGGTCTTTGAAAAATTGAAATTGGTCCATCCGTTCTCAAGTTATAAGCGTTTCTATGAGTAAGTATATAAATAATAACTAAAGTTCTTGTTCGTACGGGGGGGCGGACTTTAGGCGCGCACTGTATATTTCGTTTGTAAATTTATTTATGATTTTTTTATACAGTAACAAAGATAAGGTTATGAATAATTAAATCATCAAAGTTTAGAACTAATACTTAGGCCTTTTGAATGGATGCATAAAAAAGCATCTGTCTGTACCACTTTTTATTGATTCAGCCATGAACCAATGAAAACGCAGCTACCTACGTGACGCTATTCATCATAAAAAATTCAAATAGCCAATATAATGATTAAAGTCGAGTATAATAACTTCGCTCTCAAAATTGAGTGGTGGTGAAGAAAAACTGCTGACCATACTGCTCTATCACTGTAAAGTAGAAAACCTCTGAATGTACGTTGTAACATTATTCTTTCTATTATCCAAGTTAGGAGGCAGAGTGCATTTACGAGTTGCAATTTACGCCCACACACATAATATAATATATTTGCCTGCGTCTCATCTCAAAGTGCTCCATCCTTGATATAGACACATAAAAACATTGAAATTTGGACTGCAACCCGCAACTCAACCGTGCATTGAGAAAAGTCAATTCTATGAGGACATGAATTAAAGTCAATTTTACTCTACATAGGTACCTAAATTTACCACCGCCACGTAAAGTGAGACGCTTATTTCTCCCACATCACTTCTGTATGTAACATTTCACTTCATCCTTTTATGATAACTATATGTACATAGTAACTTCTTTATTACCTTATATCCCGTCATTTCTGCAGTTAGTATATGGTCATCTAGTAGGAGTAGTAAAAAATACGAGTAGTTTTAAATATATCCTGTCTATAAAACATTTTTTTTAATTAAATTAAACGTGTTTCACAAATCTTCCTTTATGTAGGTCATGGTGCGTAACTTTTGAACCTACGCACTGATTTTTAACCTTTCAATCAAATAAAAAAATGCATATTTTTAGCTTCAAAAGGATATTATTACGGTAGTATTTTTAACAGTCGAGCTATAATAGAATAGATTTCTGAGAACTGCAACGATTGATTGTAACCAGTAAACAACTATTATAGAAATGGCGTAAACTTATGTTATTTAAATCTTAACCTTTTATCAAAAAAAAAAAAATAGTAATAAAAACAAAAGTAATTGTATCAATAATGAAAAATTTTGACATTTGCGTCTCATGCCCTACAGGTGGATGTAGGCGTACAGATAATATTTTATGTACAAAAGTTTTAAATCGACAATTAGCAAAGTCTAAATACTTAGGTATACACAAGTTAAAAATAAGAGTATTCAGCAATATGTAAATTTCGCAACCCAATTTAATAATAAATATAACGTGGCGCTACCAAATATTTCCCAGCTGACAAATATTGTATAAAAAGCACTTCATACAAAAGTGAAATCATTAATATTTAGCTAATCATGCTTTAATGAAAGTCTAACTATGTACCATGATAAGTAAAAAATATATAGGGTGTCAAATTTTAAATATATTATTTTCCTTTGCAATTTAGTAACAAGTTTTTAGAATGAAATTTGGTGGGTTCACATTATGATACACTTTTATCCAGCTCCTAGAGAGCGCTACTAAAAGGTGGTGTTAAAAAATCCGTAAAAACTTTTTTACCCACTACTTGTATTATGATTTTCCACCACAAGTAACCCCTTCACACCTCTCCCCTTAGTTCAAAAGAAGGAGTGTATATTTGACTCCCAATATTTGGCTCCTACTGTCCACAATTAATTCACTTGTATTAGGGAATATAGGATAAATAAAATTAAATAAAATAGTTTTTGCCATTTACCTATTAACACTGTGTAACATCTGTGTCCTTTTAAATAAATAAATCCATTGCATTTATGCAGAAACAATTCAATAAATCAAATAATTGTGAATATACTATTTACCATATAAAACAAATATCGTTCTCCTGTATGTTCTGAGACATATACATCGAAAATATTCCATTATAATCTTTTAATTGTTATTAACGAATCAAACATTTAATCCCACCATTCTTCCCTACTTCCATGTAACTTCCACTCCATTAATTTTATATCTACTCAATTTTTATATATCTCTCTGTTTGTAGGATGTTTTCTAAACACATGCGTAGCTTTAAGAAGCTTCAAAAACCTAGAATTTCTTGGTTCATTGTAAAAAAAATATATGCTTCAATTTAAAAAAAAACTACACTGAAAAAATATACCCATTCTAATATTTTGTAAAGACATTAATTACTATAGTTTATATAGGGAATATACTCAATTAATTTGCTACCTACTCTTAATGAAAATTTAGTATATTAAAAGTAAGACAAGTTTTTATAAAATTTTATGAATTGTTTTTAAATTAAATGTTGGGTACAAAAACAGGTACTTAATACAATATTGTAGTAACACACTACAAATTATTTTTCTCCGTGTAATTTCTAATTGTCAATCTCTTCAAAAACAGTGTGAAGAAACATATTTTTTTACAAACAAAACAAAAAAATTTAGGAAACACCCTGCACAAACATATGCATGTAATTTTGTGAATTTAAGACTGTTTAGTGTGTAAACAAATATGTTAGGTGTACTCTTATTGTAATCCTCTAAGATGACGTAATGCAAACTGTAAAGTCTATGATAAATAAAAATAAATTATATGTTTCTACTTTGTTTGTTGATTGTATACTCCAACCTACAGTCCATTACCTACATTAGTCGTGAAATTTCCGAATTACAGAGTAATCCGGAAACACAGATAAAGTAAGGGACAGTTTACAGTGGTAAGTGAACAGTTGCTTAGAACAGTAAAACTGAAAACAAAATCATGTACCTACCCTACAAAGTCAATCAACTTTCTTCTTCAGGAATCTTAAATTTCTCTTATCAAGTATACAGGGCGCCCTATTTCTTGACCCGTTGCATGGGTAACTTTTTTATTAGTAGAGATACAAAAACGCTTAAATGAGCAAATTAGTGCAGTTTCGTATTAGTAATTCTGGGGTAAGGCGAAAAATTATATACGGGGGAAGGTTGAAAAGTTATTGACAAAAAACGAAAAATCCATCTTTTCTATTATCCCTCGTAGCTCGTTCATTTGAAGAGTTAGAGAAAAATGCTTCACATGTTTTTTGCAGTATTTTTCATGTAAAATGACATGCACTTGCTACTTTTTATATATCTCTTAAAATGGTTGAGAATCACAGTAAAATATATTTTTTTTAAATGTAATGGATAGGTGGCTGTGACATTAACCGAAAGTCCCCTTTTTTCTCTTTCAGATGATATAACATAGTCCATATTTTATCCTTACAAAAGTAATAATAATCGTTGTTTTTAAAGAAAGTTTATTGTCACATCAAGAATGCTATGGAAATAAAACAAAAAATAAGATTCCTGATATTTTTAAAAACGTCTAGTTGGCATTTAATTATTGACAGATCATAAGTGACATTTTTAGTTTTTGTTAAGTAGTTTATTGTTTATTATTAATACTGCATACAAAATAATAGTGTTGCAAATATGTACACCAACAAAGAGAAAAATGATATGCTATTTTGTTATTATAACCAAAATCGAGATGCACAAGCTGCAGCGAATCTTTATTTTGAAACTTACATGGAACGAAGACAACCCCATCATAGAATATTTAGACGGCTGGAAAATAATATACGATTATACGGTTCTTTTTCAAAGCCTAAGGATGAAAGAAACTTCAATGAAGACACTGAAATAAATGTTTTGGCTTATGTAAATTTTAAACCTGATTCTTCAACTGCAGAAATTGCACATCACTGCAACACTTCCAAGGAAACTGTAAGAGCTATTTTAAAAGGTAACAATTTAAAGCCTTATCATTATTCCATATGCAATACTTTATATCCAGCTGATAATCAAAGAACGATGACATTTTGTCGATGGTACATTTCAAAATGCGAAGAGGATCTAGACTTCTGGAAAAAGATTTTATTCAGTGATGAAAGTAGATTTACCAACAATGGTATTTTTAACCGCCATAATAACATAATGTGGTGCCGAGAAAATCCACATCTTGTTTCTGAAAGAAGAAATCAACGTCAATTTGGGATAAATGTGTGGTGTGGAATTTTTTGTGGCAAAATTATTGGTCCATATTTTTACGAAGATAATTTGAATGCGAATAATTACCTTCATTTTCTAAGGAATACTCTAACAGAGGAATATTTAAATGAATTCAGTGACTATATTCTTTCTATAGTCACTGATGAATTACCACTTCATATTTTTAGAAATCTTAAATACTTCCAACACGATGAAGCACCTGCGCATAATTCCCGCGAGGTAAAACAATATTTACATGAACAGTTTGATAATGTTATAGGAAATAGAATGGATATCGACTGGCCAGCGCGAACACCTGATTTGACCCCCTTAGATTTCTTTCTTTGGGGGTTATTGAAAGATAAAGTTTATGTGACAGCTCCTCTAGATATAGAGGATCTAAAAGTCAGGATTCAAGATGCAATTAGAAGCATACATGGACATACAATAAATAATGTTTTAAGAAGTATCCAGAAACGTTGCTTACTATGTATCCAACAGGATGGTGGTCATTTCGAACATTTACTTCAATATAATTAATTAATTAATAATTTCTGTTCTCAAAACATTCTTTTGTTCCATAATCCATAGCATTCTTGATGTGACAATAAACTTTCTTTAAAAACAACGATTATTATTACTTTTGTAAGGATAAAATATGGACTATGTTATATCATCTGAAAGAGAAAAAAGGGGACTTTCGGTTAATGTCACAGCCACCTATCCATTACATTTAAAAAAAATATATTTTACTGTGATTCTCAACCATTTTAAGAGATATATAAAAAGTAGCAAGTGCATGTCATTTTACATGAAAAATACTGCAAAAAACATGTGAAGCATTTTTCTCTAACTCTTCAAATGAACGAGCTACGAGGGATAATAGAAAAGTTGGATTTTTCGTTTTTTGTCAATAACTTTTCAACCTTCCCCCGTATATAATTTTTCGCCTTACCGTAGAATTACTAATACGAAACTGCACTAATTTGCTCATTTAAGCGTTTTTGTATCTCTACTAATAAAAAACTTACCCATGCAACGGGTCAAGAAATAGGGCGCCCTGTATAGACAGAGGGTGATGAGCGTCAATCACTCCGACCACCAAAGGACAGTGGCCAGTGGCTTACAGTGGCATATACATGGAGTTACATTTAATTTTGGTCACCATTGAGATGTCGGAAAAGATACCAATATTGTAGTATCACACTACAAATTATTTTTCTCCGTGTAATTTTTGTCATTCTCTTCAGAAACATAGTGTTACAAACATCTTGAAGGGGGTTGGAACCTTTGGAGTGAAGATAACAGTGACGTAGTCCACATAACACCAAAACACTATACTGCACTCGATGCACGTTTCGCCAACCAAGTTGGCATCATCTGGAGATGATAAAACTGATTTAACTGACTTAACTGAGTTTCAATCAGAAAATTTACTACAGACGTAAAATATGATTCCAAACAAGTCTTCTGAATTAATTTTTTAGAAAAAAAAATTTTTGCAGATAAGTTTGAAAAAATTTAATTTGACAAGTGACGTCTATCACCCGATCAACTTCTTCACGTTTTTTGCCCCAAGAGATTTAAAATTTGTTGGTTTCATCAAGTTTTCTTTAGAAAAACACAAAAAATTCCTATATGATCCAGTAGTTCCAGAAACAATCCCTAAACGTCAACAATTTTTTTTTGTGTTTACTTAGTAATTATCTGCTTTCTTGTTATGAAAGTTTTATTTGTTGTTAGATGTACACCTAACTTTTTCAAAATATCCAATAAATGGAATAATTATTGTAAACTCGAAACAACAATCCAAGCAAAACCCATCATAAAGGATTCACAATGTTTTTTTCCATAAATTATTATTATAGTATATATATTTTTTATTTTGATATATGTCAGCATTTAACCTAGTGTGTTTTACTGTGATTACGTAACAACAAGGAAATAAATGTTTTTGGGGCATTAAACGGCATGAAATAATTTCAAAACTGATGACCCGCATCGCTTGGATTCTTTTGACCATAGCCCCCATAATCTGATTTATTTTTAGCCTCAAACTTTGAGTGATCAAGTCTTATACAACATAATTTGATCGCTAAACGCCTCAACTTTATAACTAATCGACAACCAAAAGTCATAATACAGTATGGCATTACGATAAATAATTTGCAAAAATTGAATCCCGTTATTAATAAATAAGACACATGTTATTCATTTCAAACACAAATTTCTTTGGTTAGGTCAAACATATTCTTTGTTATACATGAATAACCACTTACATCCCTGCAGAAGATAAATTACTAGAGGAAATGACTAAACAAACATGTCTTAAAATTCAAGATGGTTTATTTTCAAGGACCGTACCAACCGCAATGTTTAAGGTAACATAAAATGTGTGTCAATAATGGGTTTAACTGAAATTTGTTACATAACAAGGCCTGTACCAACGGACACAGCAAGAGTAGAAAATACACAATAAGTCACGCTGTTTAGTTTTCTTTAATCTTCATTAATATCAACATGGGTTTCCTGAGGAAGCGTTAAAGTTCAGGAGAGTACTTGCACAAATGAACATAACGTATAATAAAATAATTTATAAATTCATATATGTCAAAGATCATCTGATAATCCTAACCGTTGGACACTATACAGTGTCCCCCTAAAGTCGTGCACAAATTCATTGTTAGGTAAACAAAAGAAATTATTAAAAATTCCCGAAACAGGTCGATTTTTGAATTTAATTTACTATTTTTTCAAATAATAATTTAATATACAGGGTGACCTATGTTCGAGTAATGACGTCATCACAATTTTTTTTAAATGGAACACCCCACTTTTTTTCCAATTTTCGGATTGCCCTAACTCAGCTGATTCCAAAAATATACCACAAGTTGCTTGTAATTGTCACTGGGATGACAACAATACCCAAATTATTTACAAAATACTAAATTTATTTACAAATAAATAAACGTACTAAAAATTGGATCAAAGCACCACATTCATTTTAAAATGTTATTATTGTTTGATATAATTTCTTTGATGCTTTTTTAATTTTATCTGCCTGATAGAACGTGCTCGTGTATTTCTTGCAGGCAATCATTTTTAAATAGTTTGTTAAGATTGTACAAGTAAATCCATTTTGAATGATTCTTCCTTAAAATATTGAGTATTTTTAAATTAATTAAAAAACATGATTCTAAATGAAACCGAACGGATTGAAATTCTTATGATGATCGGATATGGTGATAGAATTCGAACTCATGAGGAAGTTTGTGTTCTGTTTAATGAAAGTCACAGTTACAAGCCCTTTTGACCATTCATGAAAACCCGCAATCCAGTCTGAGAGTCGTAGCAGATAATTTAGGAATAGGTGAAACTACATTGAGTAGACTTCTTCACAGAAACAAGTATCATCCCTACAAAGTCCACTTAGTACAAGAATTATCTGAGCATGATTTCGACAGACGCACATAATTTTGCGAAATGATGATGGAAGAATGTCAGGCAGATCCGGATTTTGTCAAACGAATCATTTTATCCGACGAGACGTCTTTTTATTTGAATGGCACCGTCAATAAACAGAATTGTCGGTACTGGTCAGATCGCAATCCACATTGGATAATGGAAGCACACACTCAGCATCCCCAAAAGGTCAATGTTTGGGCCGGAATTGTTGATAATCGAATTTTGGGGCCGTATTTCTTTGAAGGAAATTTAGATGGTGCAAGATGGTGGAATTTTTTCAGTTCGATTTAGTTCCTTCCTTGATTGTTCTATTTCCAAATGAAGAAGATCAAGATTTGCCCAATGAAACCATTTGGTTTCAGCAAGATAGTGCACCACCCTACTATGCCATCGCTGTTCGCCGCTATTTAGATGATGTGTTTCCTCATCATTGGATTGGCAGAAGAGGACCTAAGGAATGGCCCGCCAGATCACCAGATTTAACACCGCTCGAGTTTTTTCTTTGGGGTTATGTAAAAAGCAAAATATACGTCAATAAACCAAACAGTATTAACGATCTGAAGGAACGAATTCGGCAAGAAGTTCGAGCGATCCCGCCTGAAGTCATTGGGAATGTACAGCAAGAATTTGTTTCCCGTCTGGACCATTGTTTGGCAGTAAATGGTCAACAATTTGAACATTTAATTTAGATGTTTCTGGTGCTTTGATCCAATTTTTAGTACGTTTATTTATTTGTAAATAAATTTAGTATTTGTAAATAATTTAGGTATTGTTGTCCTCCCTATAACAATTAGAAGCATCTTGTGGTATATTTTTGGAATCAGCTCAGTTAGGGCAATCCGAAAATTGGAAAAAAGTGGGGTGTTCCATTTAAAAAAAATTGTGATGACGCCATTACTCGAACATAGGTCACCCTGTATATTAAATTATTATTTGAAAAAATAGTAAATTAAATTCAAAAATCGACCTGATTCGGGAATTTTTAATAATTTCTTTTGTTTACCTAACAATGAACTTGTGCACGACTTTAGGGGGACACTGTATAGTATTTAGATGTAACCCTCGTTGTGTTTTGACAGATTTAGACGCAGCGATATCTCACGGATATACATTTATATAGAGGTTGAAAAGTATATATATAATAATAATTTAGTCTATAATGTGATATAAAAATGTAGCATCAAGTCAAGCTTTTAAACTTTACCTCAAAAAGTACTGTAAAATATAATAAAATATACTAACTAATAGTCTTTTTATCCGATAATGTTTCAAATCTGCCAAACAAATAGTCTTTGAAAAAAAATAACACCACTTTGCGTCATATCTGCGACGATTAGGTTCAATTGCTTTTCAAGAACTGTTACTGGAAATATTTGTAATTATAATTCCTTTATCCTTACAGAAAAAATAACAGAAGTACTCGTAAGTAATCCCAATAGTTAAATATGATACGTAGCACAAAAATACCTTGGGCCCGGTACAAAAATCAATAATAGATAACAGTAACAGAATAAATAAAAATTTTATTTGTTTTACTTTGTTGATTTGTTTTATAAAAATTTTAATATTTATAACTGAACACTCAGGTGCGTTGACGCAAGAAATTTAAATTTATAATCAGCACGCCAATGCGACCATCACTGTCGCGTAAAAGCATTACCGATCACTCGTATAATGATATTGTTAACCTTAGAAAGCAAAATTAACGAAGCCGGTCCTATACTGCAACTAGCCTTTATTTGTCTTCCTGAAATATGAAGACGTACCTACATATCACTCCACCTAAACCACGATTCCCATGCAGAGTTCAGTACCTTGAAATTTTTGTTAGTTAGTTCTAGTTGTTGATAGTTAGGAGCACCATGTCCACATCTACATACTTCACTATCATAATCTACATATTCAAATTGTCCCTCAGCAGTGCTTCTAATACTATAGTGAATAAAACTGATTCTGATCAAGCAGTATTAGAAAAGACATCTGAAAGTTTCAGTGCTTGTGGGGGAGTGTACATAGAAAAGCAGTTCACACTGAAATCTCAGGACTATTCTGAAAATTATCCTGCAAATTTAAGCTGCCATTATTTATTGAAAGGGCCGCATTGCCCTACTCAATATCAGTTTGAATTTTTGGATTTTTCTTTGGAAAGTTCTGTGGGATGTATTAAAGACAGACTTGTGATTGGCGATCAAGATGTCTTGTGTGGTAATGAAAACAAGACAAGAACGTATTTTGCAAGATATGGGTCCCTGCATATTATATTTAAAACAGATGAAGATGTGTCAGGCAGAGGTTACTTGATAAGAGTGACTCGTATGGCATGTGAGAAAAACGAGGAAGTTGCAACAGAGACTACAGTAACCACAGAAGTTTCGACACAGGCAAGTACATGTGATTTTTCAAAGAATATATACAAAAAATATTCTTATTCATAAATAATATTTCAATTTATTAAATTATTATCTGTGGAGGTATCCATTTAAAAAAACTAAATTGTGACATAATAGTGTCTGAGCTCATAGTATGTTTCCCAAAATAGACTGAATTTATTTTTTTTAATGTATGTGAATCCGCTTTAATAAATCTATAGATTTATGCATATATTCATGTTATTTAATATTGTTTATCTTAAACTGTAAGCGTATGTTTTGGAGATTTTCTAAAAGGTTATATCTTTTATGCATACAAGGTTTTAATTGATAAATTATTCGACATATGACAAAATATGTGTCCAAATTAGGTTTCTTTTAAATAAACATTTACTAATGGTAGTTAGATGGATCTTTAATTAAGGCAAATTATGTAGGGTTAGGAACAGCTAAAGAGAAACTACAGACACAAAACTATATGTCTGTAAATTATTTCTGGTCCAGCTGTATGAGTGAGTGACCATAATTTGAAGAAGTGACCGTAAAATGATAGAAACAGGAAACGTTCACCCTCAAAGATTAATAAAACAACTATTTTTATTTCTTTATTTGATTTTTTCTTATAGTTTTTCAATTATAGTATATAAATGTTATATAAGGTTATTTACAACTACTCCCGTTGATCAGCCACTATCTATAATTAGATAAAGATTAGATACCTTAAATAACTACAACAAAAATAATTATTAACAAAACTAAATGGTATTTTAGAATTAGGGATCATCATAGAAAAACTTCTAGTGGTTCATATGAAATAGTTCTAATATTGAGGGATATATGCCCAAAAGACGTACTGTAACAGCAATGCGTTAGAGAAAGACTTTGTAATTGTAGAGTGTGTAGCCTACCAACGAATCAATGTTCTTTCTAAAACGTTTTCCTTGTAAGGGACACTCTTTTGGACATATATCCTTCACTATTAGAGCTTGAACCATCAAACCCTATATCAGTGTATTAGTAAGAGGACGTTTTATTTAAATCTGTATAAAATATACAGATTGTTCTGTTTGAAAAAAGCAAGTTAGATATTTATCCAAAAAGTAGGTAGGCTTTGGAGAAAAATTGTAGGGGATGTTTTGTAGATCAGGTTTCTTTTGATAGGCCTTCTATTTAACTTTTTTATATATTTAATATTTCAGAAGATATTAGCTGGACAATGAAAAATTAGCCACCGTTTTTGCAATAGAACAGCGGTTTTTAGACCATAATTCAAAATCGTTAAAAATGTCTTGGAGGAAAGCAATTACGTAGAAGATTGTATTTAAAAAAAGTACAGTTATAAAAATTGAAAATGCGGAAAATACTAATTATTGGAGAACAATTGGGAAAAATCAAAAGCAACCACATAATTCTAATCATATAAAAAAAATTAATATACTATACATATTGGTCAAACATGTAGGCCATTACAAATAAGGTCAATTACACAACATGACAAACAATTACTGAGTTAGACACAGACAAAAATTAAACAAAAGAAAATTAAAAACAGAACTTAGAGATGATTCTATTTCGGAAAAACACATATTTTTTAATCAAACACAGCTTGAGGTTTTCAAGAAACATGCTACCAGTGGAAGATGAAAAATAAAATAATGATTGATGCCTGTGATGAAATGTCAGTCTTAAAATTTCAGATGGAAAACCAAATCAAATCTTCTACTGATGAAGAGTCGAGGATTGACATGAAACGTTTAGTAGAAATCCAATTGAAGTTGATTTATGTAAATTTTTATTTTCTAAATTTATTGTAAAAATAATTTGTAATTATTTAATAATATTAGATAATTTAAATTCATTCCAAGAAAAGAGGAACGATTTAGTCGAATTCAGCAACTGGTTTGCTAGTAATAGTTATTCAAATGTTTGTTTTTTCGACTCCAAAAACCCCGCAGTATATTACATTATCATCGCATCCGTAATGAGTAATCATGAGGTCTGGTGAATTGAAAATGAATTATATTTTTAAGATACATATAGGTAAATGAAATGACTAGAAAAACAAGCCAAATAATAGAACATAGAATCTATTAAAATATATAAATGAATAACATTTATTCTACTGATCAAGTATTACTCTGGTATTATGGGTGTATATAGGGTGTCCAAAAATATACCAACAAACTTTAAGTGGTGGTAGGAGACATGAAAACAAACCTTTTTGATTTAATAAACGCATATCCGCAATTGAGACGTTTGGGCTGTAGAGCAATAAAACACTTTAAATCATACCCAAACAACTAAGTTCACTCTTGATTTAGTTGGACACCAGTGTTTTTCGTTCAACATTTTCTACTTTTCCTAAATTATAATAAATAGCCGGTGTGCAATATGCCCATAGACATAATGCAGTAACTAAATTATTCATCAGGCGATATAATCTAGTAAAGTAATAAAGTCTAGTAAACATGAAAATAAATTTGACTTTCCGACATCTATTAACTGGCAGAGCTCTAAGATCTCTATTGAAATACTTATTATAAACAATAACATTATTGTAAGAAAACAATAATTTAAACAACCTGTCTTAATTTTCAATTGCTTGCCTTAACGTCAACAATCTTTAATATAAAAATATGAGAAATATTTTTCCCAGAAAATGATTTACCGGAAGGAAATTGCAGTTGTATTTCCAGGGTTATTTTCCCAATTAGCTTTACACTGTGGAAAATATTCATAGCAACCACTTTTTAACTGAAAAAATGAACAATATTTATCAGACTTTCTCGACAGAAATAGTTCCAGTTTTATCAATGTTTCATTTAATTGCGACATCGTATAAATACTCTATTGTATGTGGTATATGTATCGCTATAATCCCAATATTTCTTTGTTAAAATGTAAGTGCTTGCGGTCTATTTTTGTTGAGGAAATACTCACGAATGAAAAATATCACGCTAAGCAAACAAATTCCTATTATTTTCTTCAAATAAAAAAGCATTCATGTATATCCCTGAAAGGTTAAAAAATGCCTCGTAATTCGACACGGTATTTTTTCACCAACATATTTTCTGTAAAATTGTTGACACTTCTTATATTTCTACTGAAAACACTGAAAAATATGTTTCCTAAAACATTAAATTTCAAAAATGGTATTGAAATACTGATAAGAGCGATGCACGCGTCATGGCCAAAATTTAAATTTAATTCACTTAAGATATTAGGATACTGAGAATCACTCCACGTCAAAAACAAGAGCACTACTCGTTGGTTTAATCTTCGTGCGTCAAAAATACATGTATATAATGACACAAGCCTACTGATTTTATTTTTAGAACAATCATTTTAAAAGTAAATTTTTTCAAGCCCATTTATATGCTTCAGGAATTTATTTTTGGAATGCTCTTTTAAATTTATTAAAGCGCCAATTTAGAAAATTAAATTAGCATTCTCTGAGGCGGTTAAAATTAAAAAATACATTTTAACATATTTGGACCACCAGATATTTAAATAATGTGCGTAAAGAATATCTTTTCATGAAAGTAACATGATAAATAAATATAATATATTATGTTTTGAACAGCAAAATAAAAAACTATAGTTCTTTATAAACAATTACTTTCAGAATAGGTACCTTGAATATATTTTTTTCTCTATACATAATTAATTTAAAAGTCCATAAAATGTCAATAAAATTAGCTTCTTCCGCGTAATGTCTACTGAATAGAGTTGACAGGGCTTCGTATTTTCTATATTGCTTTGTTGCGTTCCTTAGGTATTACTTGTAAAACTATTATCGATAATATTGAAAGACCGTGTAATTAGTATTTTTTTACAGCAATTTCTTGAATGTCTAGAAAATATGCCTATAAAAAGCAGCTGCTTTCATAAATTTGTGAAAACTTTTATGTAATTAATTATCCATACCTATAAAACAATAGCTGCACTGAAAAGCTTGTGTTTTATAAGAGAATATAAATTTTCACGAAAGTACAAACATGTAACTCGGTAATTTCATAACTGTTGCAAAAATTAACTTATAGAATGTTAAAGGTTGGTTTGTTCTACTTTTTGTCAAAGTGCTCCATACTAAGCTCCATTAAATAAGCCAACAAAAATATAAAAGGTATGCCATGAACTGCTCCATATTACAAGTTGCTCCAACGTTATCATAAAGTAAGGAATATATTTCAGCTTATTATATATTTCTAATAAATTAAGTTATAACAGGATGTGAAAGAAATTCGATTGCTTAAAGCAATGGGTCAATTTTGCTGCTGTACAATCACCAACCGTTCCTTCAAATTGTACATAGCATTATTCGGCAATTCTAATTGACTTGCAGCAATTTGCTGCCTAATAGAGTCTTTTAATTCTTCCAGCGTTGTTGGTCAAGTTCTAAACACCAAATTTTTGAAATAACGCCACAGCCAGTAATGCGCTGGGTTAAGATCGGGCGATCTTGGAGGCCATGAATTTACAAAATGTGAACAATTCTCTAAATCGCATCTCGTAAAGCGTAATATCTGATTACGTTTGATACCTGTATCAGCAATTGACACAACAACCCTTCTGTTTTCCGTAGATACAGTAAAATTCAATTATTGAAGCAACTAGATTCCATTTACTTTTTACTACTAGCTTGATTTCTTAAAATTATATAAGACTTTAAAGTTACCCCTTACTTTATGATGACTTCATATTTCAGTATTTTTAAGAGATGATGAGAGGTTTAAACATTTTAAAGGGTACCGATAACTTTTTGGAAATCGTAAAATTTGTATTATTCTCTTTTATAATTATAATCCCGTTTTGTAGAATGTATTGTCAGCTGAAGTTGATTTAATTTATTTTTTACACGTGATGATTTCACGGGAATTGAATTTTCATTTTTTGTCAACGATAAACAACTAATTAAAAAATCCATTTTACATGATAATAGCTTTTAAAGAACAACGGTTTGTACAATACCGAACCAAATTTTAAATTAATTAATATGTAGCACTGAAAAAAATATAAAAACAGTTATAATAACACAAGGTCCTCATAAGTAGGTTACATTGTAAGGTTAAGGTCCGAGAAATTAAAATAAAGAGTTAATTAAGCAATTATCTATGTAATTAAAATTAGGAAACACAATTACCATGATTTGAGTATTATTCAAAACGCCATTAAACATAGAATAGCATAGTATCTTAATAATTTATCTGAATATTCAAGCATAATATTAGTTTTAATTTTGAATCACACTTTTATCTATAAATCTTTAACGCAGTTTCAAAATAGGATGCATTGGTTCTATGCTGAAACCATAACATCGGGCTGTTAGATAACATGTTTTTGTTTTATTGCCATATATGAATTCCTGGGAGCTACTCTATGATAACGGACATATTACTATTATATAAAAGCTTTACATTACATTGTTCCTTCATAAAAAAGTGTACCTCACCTAAATTTCCAAGAAAAATAACAAAAAACTCATAGATACATCGATTTATAATGGAATAGGTATCTGACCAGTGTATTTTATTGGAGATAATATATTGATTTATATTTTGTTTATACACAAAATCGATCATTTCTCCATGACTTTCTCTCCGATCTAAAAATTCTCATATTTTATTATTCAAATATGCATTAAACCAATATTCATATTTTTTCTGCAATACTCTTTATGGTTGAGCTAATGAACTCTCAAAAGACATTGAGAAAAATTCACATCATTTAAAAAAAAATTGTGACAGACAGAAACTGTTAAAAAGTAAAAGGGTAAAGGTTTTTACTACCTACGATCATATGTACACGTGCAAATTCTATTTGGTAATAGAAACTTATACAATAACAAATTGAACCTTTCTTATAAATAACCATATAAGAAAATAGGCAGTGGCGTATCAAAATTATGCTTTATTATGATTTGAATCGCGTTTACCCTTCCCAAGATTATGTTCTACATTCCAAGAGAGCGCCACTGTCACTATGCCCATATTCTGAGTTTTGTTGCACACCTCCAATCTTGGCAATAATACTTGTCTCATTTTTCTTATTTGCTTTATTGATGAGCCTATCAATAATAATTTTTTAGCCTTTTATACGAGTGTCCATTGGAGTGAACCGACCGAAATATTGCACAATATCTTTAGTTTGTAGCCATTAACATAAACCTATTATCTATCTATATCCTTTTGAATAAAATGAATTCAAGGCTGGCCCCATAAAATTTATGAACATATTATTTAAAGCTGTTTACTTAATTATATACTGGATGGCCCAACAAAAAGGTTCCACCTTGAATAACTTGGTATAAAAGTGGTTTTAAACAAATTGCAGTGACGTGTCGATTTTTATCTCTAGGGGGAATATTTTCATAATATTTAAATTGATACAGGGTGTCTCAAAAAGGAGAGGTTTACCACAATTAACATTTTTTAAATGCAATATCATGTGTATTTCTATAAATTTGGATAGAACGTTCCCTCAAAAATATATTGATAATGGATTTAATGGATATAGGTCTAATAGTATTTCTCCAACACATTGCTCTTATGGTAGGTATTTATAGTTGTATCTTCCTCACTATTAGAGCTATATCCATCAAACCCTATATCAGTGTATTCTGAGAGGACATTTTATACAAATCTGTAAAAATACAAGGGTGTTCTATTTAAAAAATATAAATTGGGCTAAACCTCTCGTTTGTGGGACACCCTGTACAAATGCCAATAAGATGAAAATGTGTCCCCCTTGAAATAAAAATCGACGGAATTCTGTGGAATTTGCTTGAAATTTTTTTTAGACCAAATTATTTAAAGTGGAATCTTTTCATTGAGCCACCTCGTATAGGTATTTAAATTATATATCTACCTACCATTAGATGTTAAGGATAATGTCTAAATAGTTGAAATATTTAAATCCTTCATTTTCACATATTGCTGTTCAAACCTTTGGCTGCTTTTAATTTCAAAAACAGGTTGTTTTCATATTTTAGATACCAGTGGCGTACCTATGGAAGGATGAAAGAGTGGGGTTCTTCGCAAGACTTATTCCAATCCAAATATTACAAATTTTTAGCTAGTAAAAAAAGACATAACAATACTTCCCTAATTTAATAAAATATAAAAAAGAGAACGCTTTAGAAAAAAAATCGTAATATTGTATAGATGAAACAGATTTTCGAAACATCTTTTTCAGGGCAGCACAATATGTCGTTTATTATTTATAATAATCAAATTATTGTAAAAGTTTAGTATATTATTACTATAGTCATCCCAGGGACATTTGACAAAAAGAGATATAATTATGATTTACCATGTACTTTTTTTAAGAAAACAGGTAACAATAATCTGATAATAGTAGCAATAATCTAATAATTAGATCAACTTCAAAATTTAAAAAATACATAAAAAAACATTATTTTCTTTGAATCAGTAGAATTGGCTCGACACGAACTTGTTTATTTTGACCTAGATACTTAACATTTAATGGCACCATCTAGGGTCAAAACTATTTCTATTTTTCGTGATAATCAAAACAAATAAAAAAAACATTTCCGAAGATAATAAAAAAGGTTACATGCTTTTTATAAACACCTCTGTCTTCAAGTCAGAAAACCTCGTGTTTCTATAGTTAAGATATGAGTACGTCACTGTTGAATATAATATTTTTACAATGATTATGCCGACGTTAGTATAATAATGACATAATAGGTAATACATGCTTTTTATGCACTTGACAATTAACTAATCTAATCGTAAAAGTTAATTATTTGTGTGCCCTTCAATTCCAAGTCTAAAACATTAATTAAAAGTTTTACACAGGAATCAAAACGTTTCTAAATTCTGTATAAAATCTTCTGCTTTATTTTTTCAGGATACGTCCTATGAAGTCGCTGCGAGTACCACTACACCCATCGAATCCAAAATTTTTCCCATTGCTAAGCAAAGCAATAACCATTGTTGTGGAACCATCTATAACACTAAAAGGTTCATAATTACAAGCCCCAACTTCCCCTATACTTTAAACAAAAGGGCAGAGTGCAGCTTCGAAATTCATAAACATAATGATAATATTTGTAGACTCAGACTAAATTTCCTATTTTTCTTTCTTGGATACACAAACCTCAACAACTGTCCTCACGGATTTTTGGAAATAGACGGTAAATACATCTGTGGGTGCAATAGTGATCTAAAACTAACCACCACTTTCGGAAAATCTAAATTTAAAGTGATTCAACTTAAAACTGATGGCTATTTCCAAAGTTACAACTCAGGATTCGTCCTGGAAGTTATCCAGGACGAGTGCCCTAAGAAATATTCACCAAAAAGAACCAGAAGTATCAGTAATAACAATACGAATCAATATGATATTCAAAACGATGAAATAAATAAGGTAGCATGGCCTACTGATTCTAAGAACCTTATAGAAAAGTTGCATTTGATTAATGAAAGAACGGAAATCCTCGATGAAGATGAGCAAGTTTCCTTCAAAAACAAACCTAAGACAATCAAAAGTATATACTTCTTTTCTGCACCGGAATATGGTAATATTCCATCTCTATATTTTAACAAGGAGAAAACTACATACCTAGATGTAAGCAGTATAAATTATATTCTAACAAACACGGATTACTATCAATGTTTGAATTGGAATCAGATTCAGTATAACCTTCTGAATAGAAGATATGGAACAAGTTTATCCTGTCCGAGGCATGAAGAGAACGCGGCAAGTAGTGTAGGAAATAGAAGATGTGTAGATTTAAATTATGTCCATGGTTCTTTTAATAGTCCTGGATATCCTTTGTATTATCCTGGGAATTTAAATATATGTTACAGGTAAGAACCTACCTACCTACGAGTTTATATAATTTATAGCAGTGACATACGTAGATGTATGTCCCTGTTTATAGTATTTGAGATGATGTAACACCATACGACTCCAAGCCTTTATATGATAGTACTTACTTAAGTTAGGTTACTTAGGATATAACAGGTGAATTTTAATTAAACTTTAGAATCAGTCAAAACTGTTTTTGGAATAAGACTATTGGCCTTTAGTAGTTATGGTAAGTTTTTTGGACAATCAGTTTGTCTTAAAATCACAAAATCAAATATAATGTCAATTGAACTATATTACTTCTCTCAGTGTAGGTACTGTGTAAAAGGAAAACAATTTTTATAACCAGATTCACTAATCATTGACCATTTGCAGACTGAAAAAACAACCAGGATATTGTGCGACAAGGGTATTTGTACAAGATTTCCAAATTGAAAGCAGTAATAACTGTATGAAGGACTATTTTCTGCTTGCCAATGGTGCCAGACACTGCGGAAATAGTTTGAGTGGAGCATCCTGTAAGTTGCAGTTTAATTAAATATTTACAGTTTAGGTACTTAAGTTGTTAATTTCTTTTTTGTTCTCAATAATACCAACATACAATATTTCAAGTTGCAGCAATAAAGCAAAAGCGGCTGAAATATACAGATATATCGGTTTATTTATTTAGTCGAGTATTACACGAATTTTTGAAAATCGTGCTCCATAAAATATAAAAGTACCTAAACTAATTAATAAGTTAATTTAAATGAAAGCTATTATTTGCACGAGTTTTCTTAGAAAATTGTGTTTACAACTATTCTTAGGAACTTTTTTATTAGGCTATTATTTGCACGAAGTTTTTCAGAAAATTCGTGTTTACAACTTTTCTTAGTAAATTTTTTATTAGGCTATTATTTGCACGAAGTTCTTCAGAAAATTTGTGTTTACAGCTTTTCTTAGGAAATGTTTTATTACAATCTCTAAAATGTCGTGTCCAAAATGTAAACACGAAAATGATAAGCTTCGATATGTAAAGTTATGTAAATATTGTCACGATAATAAAAAAGGAAATAAAATTAGTAGCAATCAATATTCAAAATTTATTATTTTATTCATAATCATATATCACCTTTTATATTAATTATAAAAAATAAAATCAATTCCCAAATTTCTGATTTGCTGTATTGCAATAATTAATTGTCGAACAATTAGTTCTTAATCAAACAGGGTCATATACCAGCAGTTCTGTGCTAGTTTCCTTACAGTGACCATCTTCCCAAGTTCCTCCTAAGTCTGGAATGCAAGTAGGACTTAGTGACTGTATTATTATTTCTTTTACCTTTACTATTTTGTTTATGGCACCAGTAACTTAAAATAGAATTTAACTAATTATGCTTGCAAGTCAGTAACCATCTTTTATAATTAAATAGTTCTTTGTAATAAAACCGAGTGTTTTACTTCCAAGTTACCCCCCTGTGTGCCCGCGGCGTAATATTTGGTGGATGCGCCGGGATAATAAAGGGGGATATCTAACTATTGCAAACTAATTTTGAAATATTGAAATATTGATATGTTACTAATTTTATTTCCTTTTTTACTATCGTGACAATATGTGAAACCATGGACCAACCAACCCAGCATAAACTAATCTTTTAAAAATAAAATAAAATCAACATATAAAATATGTATGCACGCTCCATTGACATAATACTCCAACAAAACAAATCTCTTTTGTGAATGGAATAGAGTGTTAGAACACTATTGTAAAAGCAAGAAAGTAGAAGAGACTGCTGTAAATAAAAAAGGTTATCCGTTAATGTTTAAAAAACTTTATTATCCAAAAGTCACAAGAGTGTTCAATGAAATTTTGTATGCAAAGTGGAGATATAATTTCTGAGGCAATAATAGTTCAATGAAGTTTTGTATGTTTATTTTTTTTTATTTCTATGCACGATAAAAATAAAAAAACAAACATACAAAACTTCATTCGACTATTTATGCCTCAGGAGTTATACGACCGTTTTGACTTGGGCTGAAACATTTTATTACTTTGCAAGAAAAATCTTTAAAAGAATCTGTACTATAACACTTAATATAAAAAACTGCAGTTATGAGTGCAGCTGTAGTATAATTTATAAAATGTTTTATCTCTGAACCCAAGGATACAACATTTGTAGTAATGATTTTTAAGAAATTGTATTATTTTTGTAAAAAATGGATTGCCTGCATTCTGGAAATGCGAGTTGCTTTTACTTCTATAAAATAAAAACGCGATGAATACATATATCTTAGTAGGATCTAAACTTTCACATTCGATGTCCTTTATCGTGATATGTGACCGTTGCGAAAGCTCAGAATAAATCTTCTTAATCTGACAATAGAACGATTTTTCAGCTACTTATAAAATACCTGTTTGATTGTAAATCCAGGCTTGGAAATTCGACAAGAAAAAACCATCTAGAAAGTGGAATAACTTGGCGACGAGTCAGTCGTCGCAAAAGAGTAAATGAGAGATCAATGTCGCGATTATTTAAAATTGAATTCCGTGTAATTTTGCTACAAAGTTGAATTTTGTTTGAACGTTTTTGTATTGCAGTTAGTTTTGAAAAAACTAGTAACATTTTCCTGTCGAAAGTCCTACAGTGGAAATTAGTTCTAGGAACTAGCTCTATTAATTAGTTTTAAACATTGAGGACGCGTGGGTTGGAACCAATTCATTTAAAATTTAGGAGTTTATTTCTCGGAAATACGCTGGGATACGTCAATTTTTATTTTTGGCTGCGGCTTTTCTGGTGATAAATTCATGTACACAAGGTGGCTCAAAGATAAGTTACGACCTTCAACTTCATTTTTTCAAATGGAAACACCTATGTTTTATTTCATTTTTGAATTCTGCATCGAATTCTAAATCTGTTACATGTAAGCATGTAACATGTACATGTTACCATGTCCTATACCCAAACTCAACAGTTACCCAGACATTTACGATTGAACATGTCAATAACTGAGACCTTTTCAAAGTTTCTGTGGTCTGAAAAGGACCGATTTATTAAAAAAACAGAACAAGAAATTAAATGAAGGATCCTCCAAACCAACGCGGATAATTCGCACTACCTGCGGAAATTCGCACCGCTTGCAAGTCGCATCATATTACTATTTACCACTGCGGTAAATATACAAGACCAGCACAATTTTTTTCGTTTAGCTGCGAATTGTATGCGTATGTATTTGCACGGAATTTTAGTTCGCAATTGACTGCGTTTCTTTCTCGGATCCGTAGTAGTTTCACAGTGTCTTAAATAGGAAAATAATTAATAAAATTGAAAAATCAATGAATCAGTGGAAAAGTATCCTATACTAGACGACCTTTCTCATGGCGATTACAAAAATATTCGAATCCAAAAATATAACATCGATTCTCGTCTTTTCGTAATTGCGGCATTAATGTATGAAATTCCCCATATTGTCGTCTTTCTTGATTAATATCGTGAACCCATTTTCTTTTCTTCCTAAGCTATCTAACCTTAGGAAGAAAAGAAAATACATAATATGATCAACATATTTACTTTTAAATAATAATAACAAAGTCTACATATAATTAGAATATATAGCACTTTGATAATAATTTTACCTTAAATTGATTTCTTCCAATTCAAGCAACACGTGCTTTTTCTTCATTCGAAGATGTATACATATTTTGTGTACGATAGATAAGTATGTAATTGTTTTTAGTTAGCAATCACCCTTTTCGATTAAAAAAAAAAAAAAAAAAAAAAAAGCAGGATGATAATAGTCAGATAAAAGATCAAGTTTAATAGTTTGACAGGTTGATGACTCGATAACTGTTGAGTTTGGGTATAGGACATGGTACATGAAACAGACTTAGAATTCGATACAAAATTTAAAAATGAAATAAAAAATAGGTATTTCCATTTGAAAAAATGAAGTTAAATGTCGTAACTTATCTTTGAACCACCCTGTGTACATGAATTTACCATCAGAAAAACCGCAGCCAAAAATAAAAATCGACGTATTCGAGCGTTTTTCCAAAAAACAAACCCCTAAACCCCTAAATTTTAAATCAATTTATTCCAACCCACGCGTCGTCACTGTATAGTTGTTGAATGAAAGGCGTTTGGCAAGTTTACACGTTAAACCCTTCAATCATATGTGTTTAATTTTACCATGGGTGAGGCATGAAAAAAATATAAAAACGTCAGACAAACAATAATATATTAAGTCTGTCCCTGGCACATATTTTGTGTAAAAATAACTTACCTAATACTATACGACCAAAAATATACGGCTTCAAATTTTTTATTTAGCTTAAGTGGGCGTTATAATACCAAAGTAAATTGCAGGCATATTAATTTCTACAAGGAGCAGACAAATATATTTTATATTATAAATAAATAAAGATATTGGTATTTATCACTTAATACCCGACATTATTAAGTATGTTTTTTCTCTTTATGAACATTTTATTTTTTTTTTAACAATAGTAATATTTGTTAATGTGACTAATAAAATACATATAGTCTTATTACCAAGAATATAGACAGAAATGTATGAACCATTACCACATGAGTGCCAGTCTCCCCTAACACCAAACGGCAGATAGCTGTTTCGATTTATTAGATCTCTTCAGTGCAGTACAGGACTTGGAGTGAAGACAACTAATTGTAGCTGTAACAAGATGGCATATACACTATAGTTTGTGCTATGAGCGTGGGACGTAAATACGCCATCTGGAAGAGAAAATAACAACGCACTATCTGCATCAAGAAATATATCATTTAATATAAATCTGTTCTTTAATTTCTCTGTTCTGTAAATTAATTTAATCTGTTCAATTTCAATATAAAATGGTTGTAAAATGCTGTAAAATGTGTTTACGGAAACATAATGGACGCTGTAAAAATGGAATAAGTATTTAAAACTAGCACAGAAGCCCTTTAGTTTAAAGAAAATTATTACTGGGAGATTTTTAAATATAACTATATGATATATTATAGTGTTGAGTTCTTTTGTGATATTGCCAAATTTTATATTTTTCTAGAATCTGTCATAACAATATGTTTTAAATGGAAGACCCTGTATATTCTTACATATTCTAACATTTTTTTAAACGTGCAAAGTCGTAATTTTACAAATGTTAATAATTTCACTGTTTTGAGAAAATCTCCCTCTTTCATATATGATGTTCATTGATATATGATGCTTATAGCATCATCTCCTGGTAATGCTTATACATCACCAGGAGATATACAGCGTGAGTCAATAAGAACGAATTCTTTAGTAACTCCTTAAATAAAGGAGATAGGGCAAAATGCTGAAAAGGGGAGTTATTCTATCTATATTTTTCTATAATCCAAAATTACTTTTAGATATACAGGGCGCACCGTTGAGCGGTTACAGCATCCAACATTTGTTTTTTATATGGAACACCCTGTATTTTATAAGAGATTTTGATTAAGCTTAAAATTCCCTATACATTAGTGCCCCGTTTACTGGTCTTGTATGCGGGGTTGCCAAGTTATTTCGGTTTTCTAAAACTTTGGAGGAAAACATAACCTTGTAAAAAAATCATAGTAGCCTTGTTTCTGGTAATTAAAGGTTGAAATTCGGTATTTAGATAATCAAACCCTTATACTATAAGTCGATATTATCGAAAAATTATTTGCTTGTACAGGGTGTTTTTTCTAAGCAACTGAAGTGATCTGAATATATTGTGTAAAAACTCGTTTTTCTTTTATGGAACCCCCTGTTTATAATAACACCAGACAAACGAGTATTAAATAAGCTCTCAAATGATATATGGTTTGCTATATCTAACTCTAATAGTTTTCAAGATATTTAAATTTATACAAATATTTCAGTGAGTTCTTTGTCATTTAATTATGTATTTACTTATTTAATTATTTCAAGAAAAAAACACATTTTCTAACATTTTTCTTGTTTTGTTCAAAACTGTACTTAGTTTTTTTAATTTTTATTACGTTTGTGAGCATTTGCGTGTTTACATGTACAAACGAGTTTCTTATTCTTTCTCTCATATCTTGAGGTGTTGTGGGTGGAGTCTAATAGACCATATCTTTTATAAAATCCTAAAGAAAAAATCCAATTTATTAAGATCTGGCGATCTTGCTGCACACGTGACTGGACCACCGCGTCCAATCCATTTGCGTGGATATACCTGATCGGATAATGTCTCACTGCAGCAGCCTAGTCAGGAGGTGCTCCATCTTGCTGAAACCATAATCTGCGGAATGTTGTTTCATCCCTCATTACTTTTTGTTAGTATTTGGTTTCTTTAATTTATTTAAAAAATATATTTTTCAATGTTTATCAGGTCCCTATAAATTTTTTAAACAGATGTGTTTTTGAAATTACGGAAATACCGGTGGCTGTTTAAGAGATATATAAGATAGGTCATGGCAGTAAGAAAAGTTAAAAAAACTAAGTACAGTTTTGAACAAAACAAGAAAAATGTTAGAAAATGTGTTTTTTCTTGAAATACTTAATTAAATAAGTAAAAAAATAATTAAATGACAAAGAAGTCACTGCCATATTTGTATAAATTTGAATAGCTTGAAAACTATTAGAGTTAGATATAGCAAACCATAGACTTTGACTATATTACTACTCAATGCCATAGATTACTTGAGAGCTTATTTAATACTCGTTTGTTTGGTGTTATTATATACAGGGGGTTCCATAAAAGAAAAACGAGTTTTTACACAATATATTCAGACCACTTCAGTTGCTTAGAAAAAACACCCTGTCAAATAATAATAAGCAAATAATTTTACGATGATATCGGCTTATAGTATAAGGGTTTGATTATCTAAATACCGAATCTCAACCTTTAATTATCAGAAACAAGGCTACTATGATTTTTTTACAAGGTCATGTTTTCCCCCAAATTTTTAGAAAAACCGAAATAACTTGGCAACCCTACATACAACACCAGCAAGCGGGGCACCAATGTATAGGGAATTTTAAGCTTAATCAAAATCTCGTAGAAAATATAGGGTGTTCCATATAAAAAACAAATGTTGGATGCTGTAACCGCTCAACGGTGCACCCTGTATACCTAAAAATAATTTTGTATTATAGAAAAAACGAGATAGAACAAGTCCTTTTCAAAATTTTGCTCTATCTCCTTTATTTAAGGAGCTACTAAAGAATTCGTTCTTATTGACTCACGCTGTATAACGCGTACTGTATATCACGGGTACTGTAATGTAGTGAGGAACTGTCATTATTGTTGCTGAAACCTTATATCAGTTATGCAAATCTTCCCTCGCACTGTAATGAAGAAGTTTATTTGTTGGTATTTTCATCCCTTTATAGTAACTTTTCCATTCATATACTTAATTGCAATCTGTAGATACAATACCAATATCATTAATTCATATCAAAAACACCATCTTCCAACATGAATCTTATATAATAATATATTTTAGGGGAGATCGATATGCGATATAAAGACCACGAAGACATGATATTCGTGACGGATAATTATTATTGTGCCAGGGGCTTTGCAGGAGTGTATCAACAAATTGCATGTCAGGACAACTTCCCAATATACCCTGTCGATACCACCCCCCTCCCCTCTATTATCCCCACGACGTCGTACGATGACTGTAATAAAATTATCAGGAAAAAGTCATTCACAATAGAAATAAATAATGATCACAAGCTTTGCACTTTTAGTATCAAAAAGGTCAACAAGGTAATTATCTACATTATAATTTATGTATCTAAAATTTGTTATATTAGTTATATATCTGTTATATAGGGCCGGTACTTTCACACCAGATTAACGTAGTAACCGCAGATTAAAATTAATCAGCATTTAGATGTGAGTTGATTCTTTTGCTTAGGACTAAAAGGCTGACAGTCTAAACATGGATTGCATTTAACAGCGATTAAAACTTTAATCGAGAGTGAAAGTATCAGCCCTTAAAGTTATAAGAGTATCCGTAACCAACAAATATAGTTATCGCAAAATGGTTGTTGCATGAGGTAGGTTTATTATCTTCTAAAAAATGTCTCCTAACTTCTAAGAGTTTCTCTGCCTTCTGCTATTTTTTAAAAATCTACTATTCTTAAAGCAATATAAAGTTGCTTATACTGTTTGCATTTTATTATCTCAATTTTTTAGAACATCTGCAAAATCAATTACTATTTTGAAAAATTCGATCTTGTATGTGCAGTGGAGTCCTTAGTGATTGATGGTACGATGTACTGTGGACATTTGACTGGAAGATTGGGTATGTATAACCTTTAGAACATTTTCAAATACAACGTCAAAATTACGCAACTCAGTATTTCCATGACTAATAATTCTTTTGGATAGTCTACAAAACCTCAATGTCTCAGTAAGTCGTCAGTTTATCCCAACGAGTTCCAGGAATTCGTCAATTTATCCATAGGAAAAGGGCACTAAATTATTGTTTTTATTTACATTTATGAAATATTGATAGATGGCGTGGACAGTAAAGACCGAATTTAATAAAATTCAACGTATATTTTTACTGTTATAACTTTCTTTATATATCGCAAGATAAGATACCTCCCTTTAACAGCAGTGAATAGCTGTACTACTTCTATTTTCGGTAGTTAAAATACCATATACAGGGCGCCCTATTTCTTGACCCGTTGCATGGGTAACATTTTTATTAGTAGAGATACAAAAACGTTTAAATGAGCAAATTAGTGCAGTTTCGTATTAGTAATTCTACGGTAAGGCGAAAAATTATATACGGGGGAAGGTTGAAAAGTTATTGACAAAAAACGAAAAATCCAACTTTTCTATTATCCCTCGTAGCTCGTTCATTTGAAGAGTTAGAGAAAAATGCTTCACATGTTTTTTGCAGTATTTTTCATGTAAAATGACATGCACTTGCTACTTTTTATATATCTCTTAAAATGGTTGAGAATCACAGTAAAATATATTTTTTTTAAATGTAATGGATATGTGGCTGTGACATTAACCGAAAGTCCCCTTTTTTCTCTTTCAGATGATATAACATAGTCCATATTTTATCCTTACAAAAGTAATAATAATCGTTGTTTTTAAAGAAAGTTTATTGTCACATCAAGAATGCTATGGATTATGGAACAAAAGAATGTTTTGAGAACAGAAATTATTAATTAATTAATTATATTCAAGTAAATGTTCGAAATGACCACCATCCTGTTGGATACATAGTAAGCAACGTTTCTGGATACTTCTTAAAACATTATTTATTGTATGTCCATGTATGCTTCTAATTGCATCTTGAATCCTGACTTTTAGATCCTCTATATCTAGAGGAGCTGTCACATAAACTTTATCTTTCAATAACCCCCAAAGAAAGAAATCTAAGGGGGTCAAATCAGGTGTTCGCGCTGGCCAGTCGATATCCATTCTATTTCCTATAACATTATCAAACTGTTCATGTAAATATTGTTTTACCTCGCGGGAATTATGCGCAGGTGCTCCATCGTGTTGGAAGTATTTAAGATTTCTAAAAATATGAAGTGGTAATTCATTTAAATATTCCTCTGTTAGAGTATTCCTTAGAAAATGAAGGTAATTATTCGCATTCAAATTATCTTCGTAAAAATATGGGCCAATAATTTTGCCACAAAAAATTCCACACCACACATTTATCCCAAATTGACGTTGATTTCTTCTTTCAGAAACAAGATGTGGATTTTCTCGGCACCACATTATGTTATTATGGCGGTTAAAAATACCATTGTTGGTAAATCTACTTTCATCACTGAATAAAATCTTTTTCCAGAAGTCTAGATCCTCTTCGCATTTTGAAATGTACCATCGACAAAATGTCATCCTTCTTTGATTATCAGCTGGATATAAAGTATTGCATATGGAATAATGATAAGGCTTTAAATTGTTACCTTTTAAAATAGCTCTTACAGTTTCCTTGGAAGTGTTGCAGCGATGTGCAATTTCTGCAGTTGAAGAATCAGGTTTAAAATTTACATAAGCCAAAACATTTATTTCAGTGTCTTCATTGAAGTTTCTTTCATCCTTAGGCTTTGAAAAAGAACCGTATAATCGTATATTATTTTCTAGCTGTCTAAATATTCTATGATGGGGTTGTCTTCGTTCCATGTAAGTTTCAAAATAAAGTTTCGCTGCAGCTTGTGCATCTCGATTTTGGTTATAATAACAAAATAGCATATCATTTTTCTCTTCGTTGGTGTACATATTTGCAACACTATTATTTTGTATGCAGTATTAATAATAAACAATAAACTACTTAACAAAACTAAAAATGTCACTTATGATCTGTCAATAATTAAATGCCAACTAGACGTTTTTAAAAATATCAGGAATCTTATTTTTTGTTTTATTTTCATAGCATTCTTGATGTGACAATAAACTTTCTTTAAAAACAACGATTATTATTACTTTTGTAAGGATAAAATATGGACTATGTTATATCATCTGAAAGAGAAAAAAGGGGACTTTCGGTTAATGTCACAGCCACCTATCCATTACATTTAAAAAAAATATTTTTTACTGTGATTCTCAACCATTTTAAGAGATATATAAAAAGTAGCAAGTGCATGTCATTTTACATGAAAAATACTGCAAAAAACATGTGAAGCATTTTTCTCTAACTCTTCAAATGAACGAGCTACGAGGGATAATAGAAAAGTTGGATTTTTCGTTTTTTGTCAATAACTTTTCAACCTTCCCCCGTATATAATTTTTCGCCTTACCGTAGAATTACTAATACGAAACTGCACTAATTTGCTCATTTAAGCGTTTTTGTATCTCTACTAATAAAAAAGTTACCCATGCAACGGGTCAAGAAATAGGGCGCCCTGTATATGTGAAATACATCATAATCTACGACTACGACATCTGCCAATGATCTCTACCACTACTAACACGAGTCGGATAACAATACAAGTTAGTTAAATATGTATAACATGATATAATGCTGCATATATTTAGATCGTATGTTGAATACGAAACACGTAACTAACTTACTTGTCACTTTTTAACCGATTCAATTATTGCCCGTTTCATCTGGTATATGTGTATAATTAATTTCAATTTGTTTCAGTTAAAGTTAATGTAAATAGCGCCTCTATGAACATCGTTTATAGAAGTACTTTAGAAAACAAATATGACGCTTTAAGGTTCAAGATACGTGGAGAAGAAGTATCTGATGATTGTCTTTGTGAGTTTTTACTAACTATATAACAAATACCTTTAACTGTTACTAACTACCAAAAAAGTCACAAAATAAAAGTTTTACTTTTCTTCCCGAACACCTTAAGGGTCCATTCTCTGTAGATTTGATAGGCATGAATGTTGGGTCGGATTGAGAGGATGGGTGGCCGATGGGTGGAAACTTATATATTCCAACTATCGAATTATTAAGATTTCGGAGGTGCACGTAAAGCCGAAGTAAAAAGGAACATGGAAATAAAGTTAGCCCTCATTGTAAGGGTACCGGATTTGTCTTATAATTGCAACAAAATTTCTTTTTAATGTTATAAATTATATATCACCGGAAAGATCAAAAGATAAACTAGATCGCTATAGTAGCAAATTTTTGTTTAATACATGTATTTTAGAGAAAATAATTTTTGAAAATACGCTATTTTAGTACAAGATTGTTTGCCTGGAATTTTAAAAATAAAAAGAAATACCAAAAATTACTACTATAGGGACTTAGATTAAAGTCTTATCTTTCAATACTTTTTTACTAAAAGTTGCTATCTTTTATAGTTTTTTTATAATTAGACACGAGACGAACGCCGATTTAGGGCTTATTTCGACCTAGTGAATGGACTTTAAGAGTCCATTCACTAGGTCGAAATAAGCCCTAAATCGGCGTTAAATTGAATTTTTTTAAATTAAGATTATATTTTTTTATCATTTCCCATTTAATGTATTATTTGCTCGTACAATTGTAATAAATCACAGGTGATTATAAAGTTGCTTAACTTACTTTTACCCGTTTTAAACAAGCATAACCGACCTTTAAACTATTATTTTATTTATTATTTCAGTTGTGGAAGTACCAGAAGTTCAAAGATTACTGATTGCGAAACCAGAAGCCATTCACGGTACCACTAACACTTCTTCAAGCAGTGATATGCAGCTCCAAAAAGATGCTAAGTATTTTATAGCATTTGTTAACAAGAATTTTAAAGGTACAGTAGTTGCACATTATTCCTAAAAAGTAATCTTATCATAAACTTATTTTTAGATATCTGTGGAATAGTCACCAATCCGAGAGAAAAAAAGGTGCCATCGTCGTTCTGTGAAATCTTAACAAAAAATCACAATGCTACCAAATGTATGCCTTTGCTAAAAGAAATTTCATCAGGTATGATTTTTAATTCGAATTTCATTTTTCAATGTTAAAGTGGACAGTGCCATACACACTACTGTTTCAACTCCGAAGAGCCTCGTCTCCAGATAAACTGATCCATTCAGTTCTGGTTCTTGGGAAGAAAATAAATACCTACCGAAAAAGAAGCCAGTTAGAACACCATACCCATACAATCAATGAACTCTTAAAGAACCTATACTATTCCGTGTGTTGTTCATATCATGCGATACGATTTTTATAATAAACCTGCAGAGGCTATATCAAAAGGGAAATAATATTCCCTTAAAAAATAACCGGATACACTTTATATTTAACCCAAACAATGAGTAGATCATAAAATATTGCATATTTGGAACGTATCATAGAATGTGTAACGACGAGTTGGCAGTAAACGTTTCTCTGAAACTAATTGAGATACCAAATTGAAATTTGGATTCCGGCGATATAGCCTTCGGTTAGATATCATCTTACTTATTCACAATGGAACACCCTGTATATTTTTACAATGTTGGATTCCCCTTCACATTTTGAGTCAAAATGACCCCCTATACCCTTTAAAATGTATACTTTCAGGGATATTTTGATTCCTTCAAATAATAGACATATGTATCACTACTAAATAAATTCTGACATTATCAGTAATAGAAAAATGAATTTATGGAAACTCACTGAGTAACCCATTCCATGACTTACCTACTGATAGAGATTTTAGTTCAAAAACTTGTACAGGGTATCAGTTATTACATACCCAATATGGAAATTTTTGAACATCTGAAAATCATTTTTTTCAAATGAGACCACTACGATTTTTTATGCCAACGAATTTGTATTTGAAAACGCTTTCATAATTTCGTGGGTTTCGTGAATTATGTGAAACTTCATTCAGTTCGCAAAAGCAGTAGCGTGTATAATCACTTGTACCACAAACAGAAAAGTAATAATAATTGAAAGGAGATAAAAGTTATTTTGTCGACGCTGTGTATAAATTGTTATCTTGCCCGTTTTGTCTTAAGGCCCGTTTTCACGCTCATGCTATTTGTGCAAATTGATTTGTGCATGCAATTTGCGCAAATAGAACTAAAATGTTGTGGTTCGTTTACACGTTCATGCAAATTGCGCAAAATGATTTGTACATGCAATTTAATAAACTGAACTGTTGCATACTGGTCAGGTCTATACAAATTTGTCCCTCAACAAGGGAGTATCGCGTGTGTGAACAAAAACCAGTGATGGGCCAAGAAGACTAGCTGTTAGCATTGGCTGCTGTATATTTACTTAATTAAAAAGTTAAAAGTGCCAAAAAAGAAAGGACCAAGAAGACAGCAGAAATATAGGATCGAGAAGGGGGCCACTTACTCTCATATTAATTTAATTAGAGAATTAACTAATGAACCAGACTATTTTCGTAACTACCTGCTCATGGACGAGGCAACTTATAAACATTTATTGTGCCAACCACACTACTACTAAGCTACTACTCACTACTACTCGCTACTACTAAGCATGCGCCGAGTTGGAGTGTCGTTTACACGTTCATGCATTTGTGTCAACCACATGCAAATTATCTGTCCGATTAGATTTTACTAAAGCCAAATTTTATGGCTTGTGCAAGTTAACGATTTTGGATTTCACGCTACAATTTACTTGTACAAACTGGCATGCGCATGTCAATTTGTGGAAATTGCATGAGCGTGAAAACGGGCCTTTAGACTTATCATTTGAACACGATATTGTTTCTTGTTTCAGACGTGCCATATCAGACAAAAAGGCTTGGAATCGAATTGGCTGATAAGAAAATCGTTAAAGAAATCGAGGAACTTGAAATTCATGAAATTGATTGTGATAATTTAAGTTTATAAATATTTGGATGTTATAATGTATATATAAAGTAGACTATTGTATAAATATGTAGGTTTGTCCCAAAGATTGTTAATAATAATTTTAAATCTACTAATACATTGAATGACATATAAGAATATAGTATTATGCCATTAATCATTAATGTATCTATATGGACTATAAGACATTTTCTCTGTTATTTAGAGATGTATAAGCAAAGTTAAAGATTTTGGATTAGGTATGTAAAATTTTTCTGAAAATCCGATGAATATCAGGTTGGATCATAGTAGTATATAGTGAAGTCCCGGTTTCTTTACATTTAATATGATTTTTATGAATTTAATGTTTTATGCATTTAATATTTTATCAATGCTAAAATATCAACATTTTTCAAGTGTTACCTCATACTAACAGAGAAAATTGGGTTCAGCGTATAATTTTCCCCGCCTTGTAGATATATACAGTATGGTTATTTTTCATTGTCCAGCTAATATCTTTTAAAATATTAAAGATATGTACAAAAAAAATTAAATAGAGACTTATCAAAAGAAACCTGATTTACAAAACAGCGCAGAGAATTTTTCTCCAAGTCTACTTTTTTTCTGAAAAAATATCTAATTTGGCTTTTAAATGGAACACCCTGTATATTTGTACCAATTTAGATAAAACGTCCTGTCACAAATATCTACATTGAGATGGGGTTTGATGGATGACCCTAACTTTAATAGTGAGGGGGATATGCTCAAAAGTGCTTGCCCTAAGAGAAAGACTGTAGCGTGCGCAGCCTACCACGAATCAATCAATGTTCTCTTTCTAATATTATACTTATGGACACACTTTACTTTTCATTCGTCACCCTGTATTCCCGTCGTAATTAGCCAAGAACCATAAATAATGTATGGTTCTAGGTAATTAACGAACGTATTTCCTTTTAAAGTCCCTAGTTTGACAGAATACCGTCAAATGTATGTAATGTTGGTTGCATCGGGCGTTCCTGTCTAGGAATTTTCGCTTTAGTATATACTTCAAAATGTCTAACATGTATGAACCATCATTCATCCACTGAACTATAGGGTTTCCTTTAATTCAGTGCATTCATCATCCTGTTTTCGGTAAGTATTTCATATTTCATTTGTCAAATGACTAGACATTCTTCTATTATTTGTGACATATTTTCAAATTTCCCACCAAATGGTGGTCAAAATGGTGGCTATTAGGATACTCCGCCTGGAACTTTATTTCCTTCACGTCTTGTCCCGCCATCTTTGAGATATAAACGTAATTATAGGAAGGAATTTACATTGACTACAAATAACTGTAGTTTGTACATACGTTCACAATTTCTCTCAACACAAATCATGTTAAACAACACGAGATGGCACTGCATATACAATTTGTTTATAAATTTAAAATTTATCCTTTCTATATTCCAATCAAGAAGCGAGGATATTGAAGTACAATAAAAAAAATCGTTTAAAATATTTTGTTCAAATATAATGTTATAGCTTAACTATACCTACTCGAATCAAATGGCTTTGGTAGGGACGGGTGTATATAATAAATGTTTGGACTAATTTCCCCACACAAAAAATTAAAGATAGAAATCAATATAGACAACCAACTTTGCACATTAATCATAAAAATAAATTTCTTTACAGGCGGATTTTAGAACGCGATGTGGTTTGCCTATCCTACACCATTGATATCACCATTTTTAGAGATTAGTAGCAAAGTCTACCTATATTCTAATATATTAGACTTTATTAGTAGAGAACAGATTAAATGGGTAGGTAGGTACTTGTATATTTTAATACCCTTTAAAAAATAACTTCTAAGAACATAATATTATTACTGTTAGGTCATTATGACTTGTGACTGCTCTCCTGTAGATTCTTGACCGGAGTATAATGATAATCCACAGATATACATATATAAGGAACGTGTTTTTACAGCAATTTGTACCTACCTACCAAATGATTGACACACACGTAATTTACATAAACGCTGCTCTGTTATTTTGTTTTTAGATAAGTACATACATGAATGGTAACTACAAGGAAGATAAAAAAAAACAATCACCTAAACCTGTATAACTTTTGAGAAGGTCTTTTGAGAGCAATGTACCTAACTACCTACTACAAAACGTTTAGCAGAAAAAAGCGCGTATATTGCAGGTTCCCACGAACTGTTGTGCTATTAGCAGTTAATTTTGCATAAATAACCCAGTGCTTTAATCACTTAGCGTTAAAGAGATATACAATTAGTTGATTATTTATTATTCATGTTCGACGATACTACAGATCAGAGTGAAAACTCAGGCGTTGCGGCAGTAAACTGACCGAACTAAACAATATACAGACTTTTAATTACAATAACAAAAATAGGTATTTAAATTTCTTACAAAGATGGGTATAAAATTGTAAGCAGAACAAAATTATCATGTTTCAAAGTAAACAACTTATCTAATGCTACTTGCAGAAAAGCAGGTCGATATCTGTTTGTCAATCTGATAATAAAGACCCAAAGAGGGCACCACGGTGTGTTTCTCGCCACTACTAACATACAGGGTGTTTCACGGTGACCACCCATCAGAATATGTCGCAGACTATTTAGATTTAAAGAGTGAAAATTTGGACACAGGTTTTTGAGTATGTTCTCTTCAAATGAAATAATGGCGTCCTCGTGTTACTTCCGGCTACCGAGTAACCGATGACAGATAAGTTGTTTATTTTGATACATGATAATTTTGTTCTCCTTACAATATTATACCCGTCTTTGCAAGAAATCTAAATATTTTTGTTATTGTCATTAAAAGTCTGAATAACATGAAAACGAAAACAGATAGGTATAGGGAAATGTAATACAGATTAGCAGAGAATAAAATTCTACATCACAATATGCTATAATATACAGGGTGTTCTATTTAAAAAAATCTACTTTTCTTGGCTTGAAATTAATGAAACTTGATACTAAATTTTCAGCAGCCTAATGTCTGTAACTTATTTGTGGTGCGTTTTCAGGATTCATAGTTACTTTTGGGATTACAGTATTTTGCTATTAGCTGCTCATGAGCAGCTAAAAGCAGCTAATAGCAGCTCATATGTGTGAATAAGGAGCACATCTAATATGTGTTTCGGAAACCAATCATTTATAGGCAAATTTTACCTGTTTTGAATTAACATAGATACACCAGGCAAATTTAAGAAATATACGTTAAGTGTGAAGTTTTTGCGGACATTATTTTTTTTTGTTGAAAATGATAGCTCCCTTATCATAGAATGCAAATCTAAAAATCCCAAAAAATCGGAAGTGAGCTAAAGTCAGCATTTAAAAAAATGGCCGCTGGCGTTATTTTTAAGGTGTTTAAGAAGCATACATTCATGTATGACAAATTGTTAGTCTTCAGTGATAATAATGCGGATCTAGATGAACTATTAAACGTTGGTTATAAATTTGTCTCCTTTATGTACGGTTTATACGGATCCCGAGACATTAGGTATAGAAGAACGATATAGGCTTTACAACAGTGACATTGGTATAGCTAAGCGGACGCTCGGCAAAATCTTTTGATTTGGACGTTCTTCCTCCAACAAAACCAACATATTTTAAGGTAGTGATTACCATATGGTCACTCAAATGGTGATTACATTAATAGCAAATAATTTTTTTTATATTTTCAGGACCTATCTTCAAATACAGCAATGGATAGGAAATTTCGTAGCCCCGGATAAAGGTATTATAGGCACAAAAATAAATACAACACAAAATTTAAAAATGTAGGGTTTTAGTAATGCAGCCAAAATTTTATTCTTTTTTTTTCTTAACTAGTATAATTTATTTACTTTTTATATATCAATACCTAATGCTTGCATAAAATCAAACGATCTCCAAGTAAAAAGTATTTTTATCTAACCAAAACCTTAAGTTTAAAGGATTAGAATTGGATCATCATACTTTCGATCATCGAATTATGTGTTGTATTTTTTGTATAGATATTGTATACTTTAAATTGCGTGTTTTGTAAATACCGTCAAGAACGGTGTAACAATCCAGGAAAATATTAATAAATAAATTGGGTAAGCCATCATTTTGGCATATTTGATATATATGGTCCTTACTTTCCAATCCTTTAAACGTAAGGTTTTGGTTAGATAAGGATACTTTTTACTTGGAGATTGTTTGATTTTATGCAATGTTTTTTTAGGTATAAAAAGTAAATAAATTAAACTGGTTAAGAAAAAAAAAAGAATAAAATTTTCAGTGTAGGTATTAATAAAACCCCACATTTTTAAAACTTGTGTTGTGTTTATATTTGTGCATATAATACCCTCCCTTAGTCATTCTTGTAGTATATTTTGTGCTCTACAAAATAGTGTATGTACAATTTTACTTATATTGTACAGTTCTCCCGAAATTCGTGGCGAAAACCTTAGAGGAACAAATTTTGCAGTAAGAATAACGTGTTTAACAGCTCAGCTTCGCGAAATTGAGGCATTTTATATTTTTAAGTTATAAAACGAACCATAACAAACATCTTTTGCGAAAAACGCACAAAATGCGTATCCCCCTAACGAAAAGCACTCTCTGAGTGACGTAACGGGTCATGTTAAGGATCGCCCACTTCGCACAACATCCTATCTTCTGTATGTATATCGTGACTGTAAATGTAGAAATGGCTACCAAAAAAAATATATATGTACGAAGATCTTTTAAATGACTGAATTTTTGTAGTTAACTAGATTGTAAAGTTAGTTAGTGATATTAAAAAGTTAAATGTAAAAAGTCAAAAAAATTAAAAAAAAAATCCTTTCCTTTTTCGTTTTTTTTTGTTAGGAAATTTATATTCTTGGTTATATCTAAATTAAAATATCTTTTTTTTCTAATTTTTAAGCTTAAAATCCTGTAAAAATAAAAAAAAATGTTAAAATTGCTCCAAGGAATAAGAAGATATTTCATTTTAAAAAATTTTAAGGGGCGGCCATGTTTTTTCAAAATGACGTTTTTAGCTCACAATGGATTTTTTTGGATTTTTATATATTATTTGTTCCTGAATATGAAACCTATCGATTCCCATTGGAAAATAAATGTCCCCTTAAACTTCATTGAAAAATTGCCTGGTCTAAGAGGTATTCAGTATTGTGTATCTTCGGATTTTTTTAAGCTAAACCAAAAACTTACTGCGGCACCCACCCCCACCGCGCTGGGCCAATATCCTTCCGTAGCATCCTTATTTCTTGCATAATCCACCTAAATACTCAATATCGACTGAAAACAAACGTGATAGATCATGTGACTGAGGGCAACAGGACCTGAAAGGCTTCAGTATACCTTTCAGTCTGTGCAAATATTTAATATCAGTATTTCCCGGGTTCTAAACGGTTCCGATGTGACATCGCCGAATTCATCTAGATAAAATTCAAGTGCAAGGGTAAGTTGTTGGGACGGTATTGCTAGAAGATATTACAGATTTATAAAAAAGCAGTTAAAAATCATAAAGGTAAATTTATGGTGCATTAAAAAAAATACGAATAAATTATTTTCCTCAAATCATTTTAGGTAATTTTTAACAATTTCAAAGAGCTGTCTGTGTATAGCAATTACCTACTAACGTATTAGAACACCCTGTTAATTCCACACTTTATGCAGGACACCCAATTCCAAGAAAATATTATCTCCACATTTTTTCCAAAAATATATCTCAGTAGAAGTATGTTTTTGAATATATTTTAATTCGTTGGCTGTATACAATATCAGCAAAATAGTACAGCAAATGTAGCATAGTAAACTTTAGTTTAGTAACTGGCATATCATTTCTTCCAAATAATTCACAGGGTGTCCTAAATTAAGGTGCCAATTGTGAATTTAAAATTGTAAGATAACTCAGTTATTTTAAATGACAATATCTGCATGTCAATGCGACTTTACCAGAGAAATATACCAGAGATATAATGGCGAGTTTATGGCTGGTCTAACAATATAACAAATACAATTTTCATATTAGTAGAAAATATTCTGTGTGGCTGTATAAAAAATGTTGCTTATTTCAGTGGCGGCTCGGCAGGTGACGCAAGTGACGCGCCGCTTCACCTAAAATTTCCGTGTTTGGTTCTATCATTTAAAATTATTTTTAATTTCATATAAATTTTGTAATTTAGATATATTTACATTTATATAAATAATAGATATATTTATATAGTTAATAAACAGAATGATTATTATAAAACGTTGCGCGCTGAACGCCTTCTAAAAAAACATCGCTTTCGTTGAGGGCTAACATTAAACCCCGTACCGTTCTCTTCCTATAATAAGCAAGTGACGCAGATCGCTATCAGGTGGTATTTCTGCGACAGTCGGAACGGCGGTTGCCATGGCAACACGGCGGCCGATACGTGACTAAACCAGAGACTTGACATAACTAGACTGCGCGTAACGTAGGTTTTGCTATAAGCGCCTGTTGTCAAGACAGGATAGGCAACCGACGGTTCATTGCGGGGCAGAAGTACGCTCTCGAAAGTTACTTTGGCGCATGCATTCAGTAGGTTTTAGCAGCAAAAAACAACGTATAACTGTTTTAACAAAATCTATTGGTGTTTGAACTGAACTAAATTGGTATACAACTGCCTTAATCTAGTCTTAATTTGATTTATATTTGTATTTTGGCGGTGAATAAGTATGGTAAAATAAACTTTTAAAACTAAAGTTGTACCTGTTGTTGAAAAATCCTTCTGGAAAAACTCATGCTTGCGTTAAAATTATGGTTAAGGGGGGGACTCTGACAACGTATTTTTATGCGTTTACATACAAATTTTGAAGGCATTCGTTCAAAAAAAATTACGAGTGTGGCAGAAACAAAACATGTGTCATTCGATTAATAAAGGTTGGCTACAGACTGTAAAGGATTTTGAAATCTAATCATTGAAATAAGGAAAATAACTGCAAACTTGTCTAATTTTACAGGGTAATTTTCAAATTTTCCATCAAATTTTTCGGGCACATATATATTACTAACCGGTACCATATTCATTCCTTCCCATCCAGTAAAGGACGTTTACCTACTGGCAACCGATTCACTTCACCAGAGCTCCCTTCTTTTGTAGCTCATGAACTCGTGCCTTTATAAATTTCGTTCAAATTTGACTGCAAACTATTCGTAGAGAGGCACATTTTGAAAATATTTTCAAATATACAGGATGCTCTAAAAACATGTACCATACTAAAGTTATATTTTTTTAAATGGAACACACTATATATTTTTGCATTTTTGGATTCTGCATGCAAATTTGGTGTCAGTTTGTGTTATATTCCCTATAGCAAAACTTAGCCGTTTCGAAGATATTCGACATTTTATAGAAAAAATTACAGTTGTTAGAATTATTTCAAAGTTACATATCTTATACAATTGAACAGCGTTTATTTTAATTTTTATGTGTCAGATAGTTTAGGCATTGGCCTTTCTGAAAATAGCTCACAGAAGTCTGTAATACATACAGAGTGTTTAATATTTACTGAGCAACAAGTAAATTTTGAAACGTGCAAAACTATTTTTTTTCAAATGGCACACCCTGTATATTATTCTACAGTTGAAAGTACCACTCAATTCTGAATTGAATGATATAGCATTGTCCTATTCGTCATCTCTTAAGGTGCTCAAGATATAATCAATTTTATAATAAAGTGCTCGAAAATTTAAGTTACCCCGTTTCTAAGTGGTCTTTGAATAAAATAAAACAACTAGAAACATTTTAAATTTATTGTCAGTTGCTTTGAGTCTTATTATGGCTATGATTAAGCACAAAATGTAAAAAAAATGTAAACTGGCAGACACAGAGTTGCCCCGCAGTGGTGCGCGGGTTGCATACTGTGCCGACAACACCTTATATGAGTTAAGCGCAGTCTAGTTATCTCAAGTCTCTGGACTAAACTGTTCTGTGGACTAATAAGTGCCGCAGATTTCGATAGCGCATCACATCTCTCCTACCTTCCTGGCCAGTTTGCCTCTATACGTGACGCCGCGCCGGTTAAAAAACAATTCTTATAATAATAAATAATCATTCGTAGAAATGTTTCCTATGTATGATCCAGTTTGTATTTTATTAGAAACATCATTTTCTTGATGGAAAATGAGGACAAAAAAGATTTTTATATTGCTCTCAATTTCGAAAAAAAGATAAAGTCAAAAGACAAAGTGTTCGTTCGGAAGGTTCGGAATGAGTGGTATTCGGAGTATAAGTGGTGGTGTTGAAGTATTTATTTAAAAAAACTTTTTTGTATGCCGTGTATAATTGTGGGTGTAAAAAAATTAGGCGTGTGGAATAAGGTGGGATTTAACAATTTTGGTAATGTTACGCGAGGCTGTCGTAAGCACGATGCTTCTTTAGAACATATACGGTGTGCATTAATGTTCGCAAAATTTAGAAAAAACCTCAATACAATCGAAGACGCTTTGAGGGAAAATTCCAGACTATATATTGAACAATTTAACGATGACGTCCTTTTAAATAGACGGTTTATGCAATTACTTATTCGCTCAGCGATTTATTTAGGCAGACAAGAGTTGGTATTTCGAAGTCACATTGAATCGGAGTGTTCGGACCATCGTGGCAATTTTAAAGAACTTTTGGATGGCGAATTCGTCGCTTAGTATTTGTCTGCTTCAACTATCATAAAGTTCACAAGCAACTGCAATGACCTTGAATTTGCTTGAAATTTTCGCATGCGGCGCTATTTTTATTTCCAGACTTGCGGCCGCCCGCACCTCAGTCCGCAGTCCGCGTCACCTATTTACTGACCCACGAGCCGCCACTGGCTTATTTAAAGATCGCTTCCATGTAAGAAAAGATGGAGAGGCCGGTAAGATGCCCTTAATTCGTTGTCACTCAATCGATATAAGTGCCAGAGAAATTATGTAGGTATTTATGCATTAAAGAAAATACAATAATGTTTAGAAGAAAATAGGAAGTACTTTTTGAATACATTTAATGTACCTACAAAATAAGTTTTTAAAACATGAAAATATAAAATGAGGCTGTTATTTGCTAGATTTCGTTTATCTTCAATGAAATTATGTTTATTTTTCGTTGCAGTTTTCATTTTCTATTTTTTCTTTCTTATGGTTACATGGTTCCAATCCTACCCAAGGGTTATTATAGTGAATCAATCTGGAGGTCTTGAAGTCATTCAATTGCTTTTAAGTAAATTTGCACTATAAAATATAATCATGTCGGAGAATCTCGTTAATACCTGCATTAGAACTAAAAGCGGTTTTAATAGTTTTAATTTATATAAAGGCATCTTTCGTTTTAAGACGCCTTTATCTTTTGGAAGAACAATGGGGACGAGGTTGCAGCCCAAAACTAAGATCAATAATGGGCTTTTAATGAACTCAAATGTTTTTGCGAAAGAGTATTGGGAACAACGGTTAGGTAGATGGACTGATTATTATAAGTAGTTCAAGTTCCTTTAAATTAAACTATTTACGTGTGGTAAAGAGGTTAAAAATTGCGTGTAGGGAATTTGATGTGGGCTGCAAATTGGATATATTTTCACCTTGATATTATTATATTGTAATTTATTAAATACTTACCTAGAGGTTATGGGTAGCTGCCTGAAACTGCAGAATTCGATTAAGAGTAAATAGCGTCAGCCAAAAATTATTTATAGTTCGCATATAGTACCTACATGAAAAAACTATTTTGGAATTATTCATATGAATAAATTTAAAAACGTTTAGTGCAAATTTGCTACCTACGTCCGTCTGGGTACATAGATATATTATGAAAGTTACATTAGGGTGTACAAGGTCTTTGCCAAAGATTTTAAAGACAATACTTATTGAGTGAAAGATCCTGTGTAGGTGTAAAAGATCGTATACACGAGTAACGTTTTTTGTGGCATTTTAGTGGCACTTTGTGACATTGTAAACCCTGTAGAGATACCTGATTCATTTTATAAACCATTGGACTACAGTAAAAACCAGAATTAAGCAAAGTGGAATGACCTCGGCGATCTGGTAAAATGCGGTGATGCATGGGCGTGCGTATTCTGTTTTACCATTGGGCACATTCCAGTTAATATATACTCGTATACTATTATATAGAATACTTCTAGTATATGCACTTCCACTTTTTTAACTAACACAAATAAGTATAAACACTAACACAAAGAATAATACACTGATAATTTTACCACAAATTTTTACCGTTAAGAAACGCGCGCGAAATAACCCAACATCACGCCACTGTCTCCCTACTACCCCGAGCGCAGTCACTTATTGGTTCCTGATTCGACCAATCAACGTCGTTGAAGCTCAGAGAAAAGAAAGAGTAAATAAAAGAATATGTATGTTAAATAAGGATGAACAGCTTGTCGTCAACTTTACGACTTTCGCAGTTGCCAGAAATTCATTGATATTATTAAGTAAAACACAAATTAAACATTGTGTTTGCTTTAATAAAGTACAATAGGGATAAGGGACGTTAAAGACAAGTAAAAAAATGGGTAAATAAGGTAATTAATACGTTTCCTGTTTTAAATAAGAATACTCCAGAAATAAATGTGACAACATAGATCTACTCTTTTTCCGGTCATTGCACTTTGCTTAATTCTGGCTTTGACTTTAGACTGATCAACCGAGGGTTAGTTTGCTAAGACGTGGTTAAACCTAACTAAGAATACGAGGACAGGCTGATAAGTTTTGCACACCAGTGCCTAACATAGGACGAAAAGACGTCTTGGGATGAGACAAAAAATCAACAAAAGTGGGTACCATTCTTTAGCTACAAAATGGAATATTTATTTTCAATATAGTGCCCGTTTAGACTGATACATTTATCCCAGCCTGTGACAAGTTTTGGTATTCCGTCAATGAAACATTCTGGTAGTCTGTCTCGGATCCAAGATACTTTCACCTCATCGTTCGTGGTGTAATGATTGCCCTTGCGATCCCTCTCGAGGTGTGGAAAGAAGTGGAAGTCGCACTTTTTCCAAATCCAAAACCCATGGCTCGACGAAGAAACTCCTCTTGACGGTGTTTTCTAACGCCAAATATGTTTCTGTGACTGAGTATCTGGAGGCTGGGGAGACTGTGAAATTTGAATTCAGACGTTAAAACACTGCAGGAGACGAGTACGTCGAAATATCACAACGCCCATAACCTTGCAACATGACAATGGGCCACCTCACATATCGCGAGACACCTAAGAGACTCTTGGGTCTTTCTTCGTTCAATTCTTCATTGACGGAACGTAAAAACTTGTCACACACCGAAAGAAATAAACGAGGGCTATGTTGAAAAATAAATATTGCGTTTTGCAGTTAAGGAGTGTACTTTTAAACATTTTTTGTCTCATTCCGATATGTCTTCGATCTCATGCTACGCACTAGTGTGTAAAACTCATCGGCCGGCCCTGGTATGTTTCTCAAACCAGAAGGAAAATAGGTATAAACATTCGTAATTTTTCGTAAACTGTTTTTCAAATGTCAAAAATGATTGTGTTTTTTCCTCAAATGCCCAATAAAAGAAAACACTTTTTTTTCTATATTATTTGATAATAGAATTCCTAATTTTTATGACTATAAAATATTACTTACAGTCGTATATCAGCATAGCTTGGCAGTGGAACCATTCATTTATCAATAAAAATGTATCTTCGCTCTGCCCTCGTGTTGGTGCTTGTACACCTCCACAAAAATCGTGTAATACGTCAAGTTCGAAAAAGCAGCTTCTAAAATTTTAAAAAGTGTAGTCACAGACAGCTTTTGATTTGACCTTACAAAGTCGTTTAAAATTCGATCACTGTGAAAGAACTTTTACAATTATCTCGACATTCTTGTACACAAAAATGCGCTAAGTTGTCCTTGGGGCTTTCGTTTACATACACTTATATAAGTGATTCACTTTTTACTTGTACAGACTTGTCTTTTAATATCTCACCTCACGCCAACTGGATAAATTATCGTGGGAAGCTATCTTTAAAGCATAACTTGCTATGGAACATGCAATTACATATGTGTTGATAGTTGGTTTTATTGGTGGTACATGAAAAATACTCATATACACAAATATATAAAATAAACATATCTGAAATTCACCATATATGAAGTGGTCCACGGAAAATTTGTGTCAAATTTGATGCCGCAAATAATATCTTGACGTATAAGCGGCAGATATATGATTCTTCCTTTGTTATTAGTGCATGCCTGTACAATTCGAGACTAATGTCAAAATATTTGCAGCTCACTTATTTTTAGAGATACAAATTAAAACACTTTGTTATGTTATTTAAAAGAGATGCCGAAAACAACTACTCCACGGCCAATATGCCCCGACTGGCAGTAAAAAAGTAGGATTGTTTCCCTCAAAGTCAATAGAGGTCATTGCTGGAATGGCACCTGCGGAAAAGCAGGTCGCTATCTGTCTGTCAATTTGACAATAATTGTCGGACGGATAGTAGCAAAGACCCAAAGAAGGCATTATGGTGTGTTTTTCACTACTACTAACTTTGTTATGTTTGTTGCAAAAATATTCCGAGACGTTTTGAAAAATGGATACATGGTCAGCTGGTAAACTCAATGTTGCCTTTAATAATTTTGTTGAATCATTCTGTTAACACAACTGGTTTTGAAGTTATAGAGTTTGATTCAACAAGATTTTTTTCTTGTAGTATGGGTAATAAGTCTTAAACAGTTACAAAAATAATCGACTTCAGACAAAGCAACTATTTCCCATTAACAGTTAAAAGTTTATTAAAAATACTACTTCACACTCCTCACACAATACTTTTTAGATTGCTGAAACAAAAGACAATAGACATGGTTCGCCAAGAATTCTTTTAGAATGACACCACTGGCAAAGGAATACAAACAGAAAAGTAGAAGTATTCAAAGCAAGTGTTCTAAGAAGTATGTAAAGAAAGATATTCAGGATCTTTTAACGAAAACCTGACATCCCCTATAATACTTGCCAACTATCGTTTTTGGGAATCGGTTGAGATTTGACAGGGTTGTTGGCTAAAAACGAAAAGTTGACAAAGTATTGTCAAAGTCACTGCTGTTCTTTTTGCTTGTGACCACCAAATCGTTAGTTTCAGTCTGCTGTTGAAAATTAAACCTGTTTTCGAAATGGTTTATTCTATCGCAGAAATAGTAGAAATGGTTACAATTTGGTATCGAAATCACGATTGCGTGAAAGCTACAGCACGAATTTTTAATGCTAATCATCCAGATAATATGTAAGCCATCAGTACGTTAAACAACTGTTGGATAAGTTTGTTGCAACGGGTTCACTTCTAAACAAGAAACGCAAAGTAAATCGCCCAGTTCGAAATGAAGCAGTTGAAGTGGCAGTTTTGAATCACTTGCAGATGGACAATAATCAACGATGCATCAGTTTATTCGCAATGGAAAGAGCTTTAAAGTAATGTGTTAGAAATAGCGTAGTTCCATTTGAAATTTTAAAGTTGGAGTTGCTAGGTGTTAGGGGGATGAACATATCAAGTTGGGCTGACTGTCAAAAATGCTCGCCCCAAGAACAGAAATCGACGGATCACGGCAATTAAAATTTTTTTTTTTTCGGTTTTATAATTATAGTGGGAGGTCAAGTTTTCATTCAGACTCTGTATATATGACTTAAAAATTCTTGGTTATTCTGCCTTAGTCGACGATCAATCGCAGACGTTTCGCTAAAGCTAAGTACAGACCGGCCAACAATCCCCCGGATACTTGTTGTCAACACTGTTGCCAACATGTATCCCATCAACTCCCAACAAGTTGATAGATATTCAGTAACATAGTGTCGATGTTGGGCGGCAAGACATCAAAGAATTTTGTTGCGTGTTGTATGTATCCGTGTTTTCAATTTGAAATGGAAAACTTCGCTCAGTCTGGACGGTGTTGTCAACAAGTAACATCGAAACAGTACCTAAAAGTGAGGTTTCCTTTCGCTGCTTTATTTTATTTTGTACAGCTAGTAGATACGTTAAATAATATTAATTTCATATAATTATATGGACTTATTTTTTTGCATTATGTAATTTGCATTTTGCATTTTGTAAAAACTGTCGCTGCCACCATCTTCTTTTTAAATTCTGGGCATGGGAAGCTATAATGATGAAAGCAGCACTAACACAAGCAGCAGTAGACAGGTCCATTTTTAAATGTCAACTGTAAAAACATCGTTTGATTTGGACGCGCAACTGGTTTTGGTTTGGACGAGCAACACTGTTGACCAAATGTATCCGGATACAAGTTGTTGTGTCCAACAAATATGTTGCCAACATCCGTCAACATGTTTCCAACAGTTGGCAACATTTTGTTGTCTGGTTTGTACTTACCTTTACAGACGACATGGTATATTCAGTGCTTTTGATATTGTGATAGATGGTTAAACCCAGTCACAGAACGAGAAGCACTGAAGATCTGTTGAGAGGGGCAAAAAGTCTGCGATTAAGTCATCGACCTCTGCAGAAAGCCAAAAATTTTCATATAATTCATCTGATACCGACGGTGAATGTTTGAAGTATTGTAAATAATTGTACTATTGTCGATATTTTCTAATCCCTTCAAAGTAAATCTCATTATTCGTAGAAAAGTATCTACCTACAAACAATAATTTCCACAGAATATATTTGTACTACCATAACTGTAAATAAATACGTACATGGAAAAAACATCAGGTGTCTTCCAGACCCCGTATAGCGAGTCCCTTATATAGTTCATGTTCAATAATTTGCATAACTTCTTCTGGTTGCGGAGTCACTGAACTCGAATCTGCACAAGTGCCTTGCTAAACTGCTTCAATTTAAAACAAATTATAAATACAATGGCTACACACATTGGCAGTAGATGCCATTGTACCCTGCATACGGTTTTTTTGGTCTTGTGCATAATTTGGTACTAAAAGAATCTCTCAAGTATTATAGACGATCAATCTTTATTTCATATTTGAAAATATTGAAAACACAGTGATCGCAACGGAAATAACCATCGATAAAGGTATTAATTCTAAAATAAACTATGAATGCAAAAAACAGTCAATTTTATGATAAAACAAAAATTAATTTGAAGCACAAAGGAAAGTATATAATGCTTATGGAATGATTTACAGATCTAAAATATGTTATACAAATACTAGGAACATTTCTTGTAATTTTACCACCTATGATCAAGTACCTATTCCATGAAATCATGACATACGGCAGGCATTATACAAACAAAAAGAAACAAGTCGTACACGCCTAGTTTTGTATAAACATTGACTAAATACCATCCATAAATTCATACCTTGTTGAAGTCCCCTACGAATTTGAATATAATTGATTATAACAAGCCGACAAGTCATCATTGCGTGGGTTTAATTATTAATTATTAATTATTAATATTTATAAATATTCACTATCCGAGGTTAACGCAAAAATAATTACTCGAATTTTAGGTTTGCTAAACGCGAATTTCGTGTCATTTCGGACCTTGGCATGCATAGTTTTCAGCACCTACTCGACGTAATTCCCTAAGCTGAGTCTCATGGTCAACATTCAGAAGCTTTTGTCAATTAATCAAAATGAAAAATGAAAAAAAAATGAACTCATGTGGGATCTCTTGAAAAGTAGATTATTCATATATTAGGAACCATTTATTAAATTAAAATAAATACAGTTTAGAACATTTGTTTGTTTAGATATAATACATTTTTATTGATATACAGAAAAAAAGACTTTAAAAAATGCCCAAGAATTATAAGGAATGTCCAATACAAATTTTACAATTTTACTAAATACGTTGGCACACTAAATACACTAATACAGTCTACAAATTTACACTTGCAGACACAGATATGTTAAATTAGCTTTATTTTTAATGGTGAATAAGGTGAAATTATAAAAACATTCAGATTCCGTTTGAAAACATTTACTTTTGACAATTTTTACAATTTAATTCTTATTCTTCCTTGTTGAGCACCCTGTGTTAATAATTATCAAAATAGTATACGAAGTCTGCTAAAGCTGGTCTTTTTCTACATAGAAACCAACCCAAATAAAATAATTAATGCTACCGTACAGTAAAAATTGGTAATTATTTGTCGATCTGCAAACGTCATATTTTATATAAAATTTTAAATATGTAAAAAACGATTAGCCTTAGGTATAGGATATTATACATAAATATAGTTTTAAATAATTATAGTTTTTCCATAATTTACCGATGGCGTTTCCAGTGGAACAACCTGTATTTCCCTAGATTAACCTTATATTTCAAAATAGAATATCTGTAAACAACGTTTGTACAGTTGCACTTTATTTTAGAAGATAATTACCTTACAGATACCTTTGTGATACCATATTTAATATCTTTTGTTCAAGTGAAATGAAAAAATAATCCGACTACAGCCCAATAATTCGTTGTTTTATAATGTAATGGATTGTTTATTAGGAAACTATTGTTCAAAAGTAATAATAAATAAAAATATATAAAAGTAATAATATATAAAAACAACGTTAGGAAATGTACATAAATATTTACAACAATAGTTAGTTGATAAAATGAGTAGTTGTTTATAATTTCGATTTCAAATCAAGGTTAAAAGAATGCATAAACTAGCAATTATTCTTGCTATCAGCTATATTTTTATTACCACTATCATTTTTGTAATATTTCCAGGCCCTGAGAAACTTCGAATGGACTTCGATGCATAACAAAGAAAGCATTCTCTCGTTCTTGAGATTTATTTCCGAATTCCTGTATTTATTCACTTAAGAAACAACTCGGAGACAGCATTGAAGATATTTACAAATAGACGGCTATAAATTGAAAACCAAATGAAACAGAAAAGCGACTGGATACGATATCCTACCCACATCAACTCACTCGCACAAAAATAATAAATACTTGCTAGAATCGACATGTGGTCTGATCTGAAACTAGAATTTGACTGCATATTGCACGATATTTTACTAAGTACGAGGTACTTGCTGTGAGTTTCTATCGAAAATTTACATGAACAGAACAGGAATTAATGAGAGGATCATATCAGAAAATCAAGTTTTATACTTTGATTCAACCAAAAACGTATCAAAATTCTACTAGTTCTTTGAAAAGGTAATGATTGCCTTAATGAATATAATTAATTGTTTTGAAAAAACATTGATCTCATTTAGATGTTCCAAGAAATATATAGAAAACACTATATACTAGTATTTCGGCTTGTTAGGTATTTTTCAATATAGTAAATGTCTATTACTAAACATTTCCAAGCGCGTTTTCGTTATTTATTTGTTTACAAGTTTACCTACCCCCGATTGATCCTACCATCTGGTAAAGCCCGAGTTTTTATTACCTTTTCTAAGAAGGGCGAGTGTAAAACCTATCTGATTATTCGTAGTACAAGGATTTATAATTAAAGATTTTTTAATTGCTAATTGGCTGTAACAGATCTAAGCGCTTTCCTTTCTTTTCACGATGCAGTACTTTTACATTTTTCTGATCTATAAAATGATTGTTTTCTATACAATGCGTCGAAAATCCTGAATTTTTTGCGTTATTTAATATGGATTTTTTATGTTCTTTTACTCTACTTTGAATACTTCTACCGGTTTGACCCACATACACGGTGTTACAATCCGCGCAGTTAATTTGGTATACCCCCGATTGTTTTAATTTATTAACCCTTTCTTTGTTGTTTATCAAAATCCTCCCAATAGTACGCTTGTTGACACTAATCGTTTTACACCCGTTTCGTTCTATTCTGCGAGCTATTTGTTCACTATAATCTGGGACGTGATTAATATAACTATAGGTGCCTTCTTTTTCCCGAATATTGTAAAACTCCCGACGAATTAATTTCCTCCTTTTGTTTTTTAGCATGCTATCTATTAGTTTTTTTTATATCCGTTGTTTCTTGCAATTTGTTTGATTGTACTTAATTCTTTTTCAAAATCTGCTTTTTCCAGCGGAAACATTAAAAGCCTATGTATTAAACTATGGAAAACCGACTTTTTTATTTGCCAGGACTGCTGCGAACTTTCTGATATAATTGCGTCGGAAGTTGATGGTTTTCTATAAACCGATAATTTTTATTTATTTTCTACCTTTCTTATTGTTAAATCCAAATAGTAAGAATATTTCAACAGAAGTTTTTTTACCCACTGTGCTGTGCAGTGCAGTACTCATGTGGCTGTATATGTGGCTATTGATTCATTAGGCAGAAAAAATCGAGTGGCAAACTCGACTTTTTCTATTCGAGTTAAATTTTTATGAGAAAACGGGCTGGATTAACCAAAACCAGGCAAGATTGCAAAACTTCAATACCTTTTGGCTTTCATCCGTAGTTTTCAACTATTCTAATTTAATATTTGGTATTAGGCTCCTTCAGAAATCTTGTATTTTAGTTTTGACAATTTTTTCCTGGACTAGGGTAAAAATACGTAACAGTAGTGAGTGGACCGGTTAAACCACAGAAAAGTAACTCTGCCACATGCGCCATTTTAAATATTTTCTTTGCCTTTTCTCTTTTGAAAAAACTTTCTACTTTCGGTGTGCCGGTGTGTTCTTGGTCTTTTTAAAATTTTTGTCATGTAAAATTAACTGCTCGTTTCGTTTCGAAGAATAAATAAAACACTTTATAGTTTTCCACCACACATACTACATACTAAATTTCCTTCCGCAGTCAAGTTCAACCACCCAAATTTTTCTTTCCATTCTTTTTTGAATTTCTGTCTATAAATTTTGCGTTTATTGTTTGTTCTTTGCTTCGTTAGCGCCTTCTGATTCCTGTTCCTTTTCTGAAGAATCCTCGGACCGGAATAACCATAGTTATTTATCATTATAATCAATTTCTAATCACATCACGCGTTTCTCCCTAAGGGTGCCCATGTTGTATACTCTTTTAATCAACAACCTGACGCTGCTTACATGTTAAAATAGAATTTACTACGAGTATTAATCTCAGCGCGGCCTGAAACAATTTAAAAAACCAGATTTACAGGTCTTTTTTAAACGTATCTGTTTTATTTTTAGAGATAGACCCATAGACTTTTAGAGAAAACGCCATCAAAATATTTAAAAATGAGGTGTCTATATTAAAAATAAAAAAGTGTATAACACTGTGTTATTCAGAACTTATCCATAATAAAATTTGGGGATGTTCAACATACGTGTACAAATGTGGTAGTGCAAAAAAAATTTTTTTGGCGGGTTCTGAAAACTATTTAAAAATTTTTAATTGCACGCCGCTGGATACTGATCCACTGTAATGGAGTGACCTGGGACTGACAATGCAAGCTGGCGATGTCACAAGCACGAAAAAAGCTTCGGAAGTTCTGAGAGTATACCGAGAGTATACCGACAGTTTATTTAAAATAAACTGAAAGATAGATAGATGTGACCAAAGTGACGTGTCTTTAAAATGAATAAAATTTTGTTACACTAATTTTGAAGAATTGCGCTACTTGATTACTAGGTATTAGAAACATGAAATTTATAAAAAATTTGCACATACCTTGTTACTGATGACTGATAGACAAGAGATATTATCCCCACTCCAACTCTATTTGCTCGGTCTTGACCAGGCGTTCCAGGTACAAAAACTTGTTTACTGTTTTTTGTAGGAATGTGGTATATCAGATGTCGTTAAAGTACAGTTGCCCATCTACGTAGTCCTTTATAATGGATTAACTTTAAATATTGTTTACGGGAAATTCTAAGACTTTTATTATAAATTTTTTTGGTGATATCGATTTCTTATTTAAGGATGCACATATCCTCAAAGTTTTAGAGAAAAGTTCTGAATAACCCTGTATAACGTTAGGTACTTCCGAGTGAACAGGAAGTTCAATTTAAATAAAAAGTTGCTCAACAGACTCGAAAATTAACCTACTTTTTAACGTTTTGTCAGAAATTTGCACGTTTTTTCTCGAATATTAGTCCTACACAGTCAGGATTCATCCGAATCCAAAATGGGTCATCCCATCATATTCTACTGGTGCACTTTTTGTTCACAGTTCAGATTTCATTCGATTCACAAATAATTCCAAATCTATCCCAATAATATATCTTCTGTTCGGCTCATACCATTTTCTATTTATATACAAAAGCCTTTAAACTCACTTTCTGCCCATAAATATTAACATCGCTATCTGATCGATCTCCTTTTTATCATGAACAACCTGCTTTAGTAGCTGCGCTTCAATGCTTGCATCTGTATTTTCAGATTTTTTGCTCCTGGAGGGAAAAGATCAGTCGTACTTCATAGTTCGTATTTATTGTTTTCTATTGCATTTTGACGTCCATAATTTGATTCACTGCGCTGCCTGGCAAAAAGGCGACTCGTTGAAATGGACGATGTCACGCATGCAAGATTTTAGAATCATGATATGGCTGGAATAGATGGATTGTGTAGTTTCAAAGGAACCACTTTATTTTACGGTTATATAAAAATTTTAAATACACATCTTTTAACATTAGTTTTATAAAACTTTGTTAGTCAGTTACAAATTTTACACAGGAATTTTTTGCAGGAAAAAAAAATGAAATTCAAGGTGGCGGTACGTACTAATAATATCTCTACCCCTCATTCTAATCACAAGGATTAGCCCGAATGTCTGAGACTTGTGTGAGAGAGGGGGCGGCATATTATTATTTCGCGGGCCGTATTTGCGCCTCAGGAACGACTTACGTTGATAGGCCCTAACCACCATTCAGTGCTGGAATGAGGAAAACCTGAAAAACCTCATTAGTTAGGGGGGACAGTCAAACATCAACTGATCTCTCACATTAGCACTAAGTTGACATTCTTTCCCATCCTAGGCCATCGCCAAGATGGTTGCTAACCCATCCCTGAGAACAAGCCTTGATCTACGAGTAAACCATTTAATTAAAAATTATTTGGTGGAATGGGAATTTGAACCCACGACCTCTGGGTTGAGCGATCGAAACACTAAACCCTGAGCCACCGGATCGCTAATATAGTGGAGGAATATTATTATCACTGAAAATTGGTGTCTGAGTGTTTTCAGGGCAACGAATTATGGAAAATTTATTATATTATATTATTTATATAAAAATACTAAAAAAAAAAAAACTTCAAACTAATCATCACCTAAAAAGTGATGTGAAGTTTCCATGGAAAATGGAAACGGTAATGTTGATATTATGAATAAAGGGACCCTTAAGCTTTGCAGTGATAGTAATAGTAATAGTATTTATTTATCCTTTTAGACATTGTACAATGTACAGGACAAGTCAAAAATAAAAGTATAAACTTACATTAAGACAAAACTATACAGAATTATAAAACATACATTAAGGTAAAACTATATAAGCCCATATAATATACAAACAATAAACAACGTACATATAGCAGATATATTAAGTAAAACATTCATGTAAAATATTAGTTATACATTTAACAAAATATCCAAATAGTCAAAAATCTCTATCCTCATAATATTCGCTGAGGCAATAATAACATTTAGACAATAGGTAATATATTTTTAAGTGTTTTTTTGAACATACCAATATTTAGCTCCCTTAAAGGCAGCGGAAGATGATTAAACAATTTCAATCCTAGGTATGAAGGACAATATTGTTGCGAGTTGTACTCGCATACCTTAACAAACATTTTTCTATAAGAAAGATAATTAACTATCCAGTCAAGAAATATTCCACGGAATCCCAAATTAAAGAGCTTATCTTCAATAAATTTGAAGTTTAAGCAATCAAATGCACGAGATAAGTCAAAAAAGAGGTCCACTCTTACCTTTATCTAGTTCAGTATGTTTTCAGTCAGAGTACAAGCAGCAGATTGCGTCGATTTGTTTGCTCTAAAACCGTGCTGTGAATCATTAAGGACACTAAATTTGGTTGAAAAATCATAAATTCTATCATATATTATTCTTTCGAATACTTTGGCCAGTACATTCAGTACAGACACAGGTCGGTAGTTTGCTATATTTTCAATGTCACCTTTTTTGTAGATAGGTATTACAGTTGCAATTTTTAAAAGCGAAGGAAATCTTGCACTAGTAACCGATAAATTAATTAAATGTGCAATGTGCTTAGCTATTACAGGATTGGCAAATTTGAGAATTTTTGCAGAAATATTATCCACTCCACAAGAATTTGGAGAATTTTTAGATACTGGTCTAAAATAAAAAGTATTGCAGACCATATTGGAATTAGTACATACAGTTGACCTATTATTACCATAATACCTTCAATATTCTAATTTATGAGACGGTATAGGGATCCTAGATTAAAGTCCCTCTAAAATAATTAGTAGTATCCAAATATATAATAAAATGTACACCTCTTCATTTAAAATAACGAAGTATTGACTTTTGATACAATCAGAAGAGTAGCAATTTTAAATATATTTGTATTATATAGGACATAGCCCACTGTGTATATTCTGAAAATTTCTGAAAAAGTTATCAACCAGCTGCCAATACTTTCTAATGAACGGTTTCAATCAATCACCCTGTATAAAAATTATGTAAAAACACAGTGTTTATCATCTTTCAACGTTTTAAATGGCCTTTAAAATAAGTCGGAATATTCCCTGATGCATTTTCTTAATTAGGAACATAACACGTAAATAGTTCTAATTTTTTATTTTAATATACAATAGCTAATTATTTTTCGTCTACTGGAACCTTACATTAACAAAGCCTAAGTATAAAAACAGTATGTGTTTTGCATACTACAAAGTGCATCCACGTATTTAAATGTCATCTTAAAAAGTTCAAGTTTTATTCGCGATACCAATGACTCCTTAATGATAGCCATCCGTAATTTTCTGACATAAATATAAACCGGACAAGGTTGATTCGTCTAATTTTTTTCTAACTGTTTTCTTATGCAAATAAGACCTATAATAATTTATACATGAAGATATGCTAATGCTCTAAAGTATGCTTAAAAATAATCTCAATAGTATTTAAAAGAATATAAATAATAATGAAGAAAGAAATAAGCAACGAAAATATCTTTATTGAATCATAATATTCAGATAATTTCATAACCTAATATATAATATAAAAAATATACCACTGGAATTCACTTCAATCCCTACCGCCTATTATGACTAGATAGGGATATCAAAAAGTTCATTTTTATTGAGAATATATACATACAGGTTGCTTCAAATTCTATGCAATACATGGGGATCTCGGAAACGGTAAGAGATACGAAGTCGGTTAAATGGAGGCAAAGTTGCGTATTCAGGGGGGCAACATAATGGTGAAAAGAGATCAAGGCTAACTTGATTGGTTTTTGAAATATTTTGAAAAACCCGAAAATTTCGATTTTCGTCTTTGTTTTTTTGCGGGCCTATTTGATGAGGTATTCAAAAATAAAGAGCACTTTTCTATAGCAACTTTTTGCCCTTCTTCGAATGGTGTTAGTGAATTTTCCGCAAAACGTTTCCTTTCCTGGAAACCAACATCAACTTAATTTTTTTAAATACGGACCTGGAATTTTTTTCCAATTTTTTGGAAGCATTTTTGTAACTTGATAAAATGCCACCATAAAAGGAAACAGATTTAAACGTTTTGTCTAAGAAAAATCCATCATTAATAATTTCCCGTGGTCCTCTTAGATTTAGTTTTATCTAGGCAAACGTTTCTATGACAAACACATTTCAATGTTGTGTCAAGCACTATCGGTACTTAAAAATGGCTTTCAGCAATCTAGAATTTTTTAATTTTATTTAAATTTCCTTATAGTTAAGGAATTGTGCCCAACTACTTAAATGAAACATTTCCAAACAGATGGATTGGAAATCATGGTGCTATAGAATGGCCAGCAAGAGCTCCTGATTTATCCCCATTAGATTATTTCTTATGGGGACGAACTAAAAATGTTTTATATAAGAATCAATATAATAACATTGAGGATTTGAGAAATGTCACTATTCGTGTTCTGAATGCAATACCTGCAAGGGAAATCGAAAGATCTATTCAATACTTAAAAAGACGAATACGCCTCTGCATGAATAATGACGGAGGATTATTTCAATATCTGCTTTAGGGTTTTTATAGTATTAACATATTTTGCTGTTTTATTCATTGTTTATTCAATTACATCAAAGCTTATAGTTGTTAATTCGTTGTTTTATTATTAGCTTTTGTTTATTTATCCTAAATAAAAATGAAACCTCAAAAATATTATTCAATATCTAGAATTAACAAAAGTCGAAACAAAAATACTAACGATGGATTTTTCTTAGTCAAAACGTTTAAATCTGGTTCCTTTTATGGTGGCATTCTATCAAGTTACAAACATGATTCCAAAAAATTTAAAAAAAATTCCAGTTCCGTATTTAAAAAAATTAAGTTGATGTTGGTTTCCGGGAAACGAAACGTTTTGCGGAAAATTTGCTAACACCATTCGATAGAGGGCAAAAAGTTGCTATAGAAAAGTGCTCTTTATTTTTGAATACCTCATCAAATAGGCCCGCAAAAAACAAAAACGAAAATCAAAATTTTCGGTTTTTTTTCAAAATATTTCGGAAACTAATCAAGTTAGCTTTGATCTCTTTTTACAATTATGTTGCCCCCCTGAATACGCAACGTTGCCTCCATTTAACCGACTTCGTATCTCTTACCGTTTCTGAGATCCCCATGTATTGCATCGAATTTGAAGCACCCTGAATACAGGACCCTTGTTATAGATTGTACATAATACTTCATAATAATAATAATATTAGTGATAATATCTCTACGTCCAATTCTAATTACAAGGATTAGTCCGAAACTCAGAGAAAAGTGTGGGAAAGGGTGGCTTACTATTATTCTGTATTATTCAAAATTATCCACCACTACATCTATTTCAAAATCTTCTACAGACATGTGGGATTCACTGTAAGTAATGTTTGGAATAATATAGTACAGTTTAATAAATTCCGGTACTACTCGAACCAATTCAGATACAGTTCTTCCACCCATAGCTACACCTACGCTGCTTCAAATATATTTGGATTATTAATTAGTAAACACTAATTCTTATCTATTTATTCCGAGTAAATAACAGAACCACAAATGATTTAAAGGATTTTGATCCCTGTGTACGAAAACAAGCAAAGGTGATATACTTTTATCTTGAACTGTGATTATAAATGGACCCAAACGGTACTTGGTCAACAATCTAGTCTGCATTTGCAGTGATAAGATACAGTACGCTGAATACGTGAGCTTTACTAGAAAATTTATGTCACGGATTCTATACTTAAGCTAACCTAACTGTGGTTGATCACAAGTCATTAATAATGGTCCAGTGCATGTGAAACAGATATTTTTTCTTCGGGAATATTAATCAGTAGTTGAGAAGACAAGTTTCTTTACTAAGCTCATTGCATATTGTCCAATAGCTATCCTAAAGACATCGCAACGATAATGGTAGATGTTATATGAAATTATAATTATGGAAAATATTATCAGAATGTCAGCTCACAAGCAATAAAACCAACTGTATGTGACAAGCATAGCGATAGATAACTAACATATACGAGTATGACTGGAGGGAAAATCATAACCCTAAAGTGATAGATTAGTGATATCTAACATTGTCCAAATGTAAAAGTAAAAATATAGCTAATAAAAAAACGGAACATTATTTACCTAATACCTTCTTCAAGTTTATTACCGAAACGTGTCTACTATGTTTTGCCGTATTTGTTGTCTTGTATAATTCTAGTGATATCTAGTACCTTATTTGTGATAACGGAGATATCATGATCATTATTTCCATAAAATTTTCAGCTGCGTTTTTTATTTCCTATATTCTCACTTTTACATTTGGACAATATTAGATATCACTAATGTAAGTATCACCAAAGTCTACATGTATCACTCTACATATATGTATACATGTGTGTCCGTATATTTTGCTTTGCAGCCACAACTGCTCGGCGCAGACTACTAGTGTTTGCGTATGGTAGTAGCCCCAAGTCTCCCATCGTGCACTATGGTGGTTGCATGTCGGTAGCTATGGTGATGTGGAAGATATAGGGGTTGTAATTGGTCAGCCTCGAATTTTCAATAAGAATGTTCCATTTTTTCTAGAATATTCCAGAATTTTAAAGACAGTTCAACAATGTCCTGGAATATCGTAAAATTCTCACACATATTCTTCGTCCTCACCCTCACTCCACACCTTACACCTTACTTTTGAAAAAAATTAAATGAAAATTATGTGAGGTTGAATGTTCTCGAATGTATTTTTTTCTCAGTTGGTATGTTGTCGAATGTCTTTAGAGTCGCCGTGAGCTAGAATGTTCTAGAATCAATTGGTCCGGAAGGATAAAAAATGTTTTGGAATGTTCGAGGACTATTATTATAAGTAGTAGGGTGGCTTCTGAGACTGTATAAGGAGAAGCGTAAGGCGCAAGGATCAGTTGACTTTTTATAAATAAAGATATTTATATACAAAAAAGAGAAAAAATAAAAGAAGTAATAAAAAAAGGAAAAGTCTTTAATGCACTTCTTCTATATTAGATATAGATGTACCAAAGAAAAAAATCCAGCGAAGCGGGTTGTCCACAGCTAGTACATATATAATATTGGTAATGATTTAGCACTGGTTGGCAGGTCAGAACTTTTTTCCATTGCTTAATCCCTATTTTTGCATAAATTGCTTTGTTTACATTAATATTTCTTTTCGTGGTTGTTCTTGAACTTTCCATAAAAGTACGTGGCAAAACTCATGCAGTATCTGAGTAAACAAATAGCTTTAAGTCCTTATACGAAAACTGAACTTTATCTAATCGCTTCTTCTTTATTAACACTGACGTAGATTTCCACATAATGGCATCATTTGGAGATGATTGAAACCAAATGTATGCTAACACTGTGTCCTATTTACACCTAAACTATTGCTAAGGTTCAGTGAACCGTAATTTACTAACCAATAAAGCGGGGTGTATGAGATTGACCCTATGTCACTATGCATACTATTTTTACACTTTGCAATTTACAAACTCTCAAATGCATTGGAGAGTTTGGAAATTTACGGTTCAATGAAATGCTGATATATGGTTCAGTGAATCGTCGCAATCGTTTAGGTGTAAATAGCACACAGTGTTAGCAAAGGTTTAGTTTAAATCATCTCCAGATTATGCCAACTAGGTTGGCAAAATGCACGTCAAGTGCAATATAGTGTTTTGGTATTATGTGGAATCCACGTCAGTGTTATTTTCACACCAAAAGTTCCAAACCCTTTCAAGATTTCTTCTTTATTAATTGGTCGATGTCTACATAAATATGTATCCTTATTCATCATTGAAGGAAGTCACCTATTAGAAGCTAGCTACATCTACAGTTTTAGTCCAATCTAACGTATACTTTTGTGATGGCGTAACCATATACATACATATATTTATAACTAATAATTGAATAAAAAGTAACTTATTTTTTGTGCTTATTCATCAGCTGAAAGTTTCTATACTATAACACTCATCAGATAAAAGTCACCACCATAACAGGTGCTCCCGTTCTCATTGTATGTGAGGTAGGCGCGTGCGCAAGATAGAGCAACTCGAATTGTGTTGACTTAAGCTGATGAGAATTGTAGCTATATTGTACGTAGTTAAATTTAATACTTATTGATTTTATGGAATCGTGGTGGAATTATACGTGGTCACTACAGAAACGAAACACATTTGAAACCTTTTTCAAGACTTATGTCACCTTGTCATTTAAAATTGAAAAGTTATAGCGCTTGCCCAGCTATTTCATTTCGCAACTAAGTAGTAAATTTGATGCCACTTGATCAAGTGCTTGTTTAATGTTGACGTTAACTGATTCTTGAGAAGTTAAGTTAGCAAAGGGTGATCTAGTCACATCTGCTGTGTATATTCAATCAGAATTATAGCAAAAATATAGACTTTCCAAATCAGCAGACAATAATTAAACCGAAAATCAAACCATCGCGATGTTCCTCATCATGTCTGGGCTGATCATCGTTAACCCGTTCCCGTTTCATTTATCTATTAAACAGTTCTTGATAAATATGTTGAAGATGGTCGAAGAACCTGCACCTCGAATCAGCAGCAGTTGCCTCGGCACAAAAAGCCACATGTCCCTAAGCCCGAGGGTCGAAAGCACAGGCAATAAGACACCGCTGCTCCCCACATGCCTGCGATCCAATGTGAATGATCTGATATCACCGGGTCTCGCCAAGACCAGTTCCGACTCCAGCTGCAGTCGTTTACACGGCGCGGTCGGTGCAGCAATCGCGTTAGCCCCTTGATCATCATCTGTTCCGCACTGTTGTGAGTTTGATGTGCATGTGTCAAAGTTATTGTTGGCGAGTTGGTTGTTTGAATTTTTCTGCAACATGTTGGTTTTCGAACAGGTAAGGAAGGCTCTTTTAACTAATAGTTTAGCGCTTTATTTTCTGAACCGATCGAAATTTGAAAAGCTTTTATTTGGAATGCTATTGTCTGCCTCTAGTGTATTTAGGTAGTTCTATTTACTCAGATTTGGACTACCTGTACCTGCTACCCAAGGGTTTGAAAGGGATATCCCAGGGATATAGATAGTTTTATATTTGTAAATTAATTTTTATCAAGGTATAGACATTGAAAAACACTAAAATATAATTCGAATTATCACAGCACACACATTAAAAATATTTATTATTATATTATTTTCTGATTTTTAATGTTTGGTTTAAAACATTCCTGACACCTACTAAATAATTTTTCGTTACAATGAGTTATGTATTATCTAGATTTATTTCCTCTGCCATAGTTTATTTTTAACTTTATTTTATTTATGAAGGCAATATATTCTATTTTAAACGATACCTATATCAATTAGTTTTCAACGTATCGGTGTTTTGTCCACCTTAATCTAAGAGCATCTTCAGGGCATTAAGCCAAATTCTGCAAACTGATTTTTCTGTTGTAGATTTGGTATATTTAAGACGAAAATATGTCCACGTTTCGTTATTTACTTAATGCGACATCCTCAGAGATTTTCAGCCATATTGAAATAGGTTGAATGGAATTTTCCATGTGTATAGAAATGTGAACATATTCAGACAAGTGATATTTTATATTTAGAAATAGTACTTACCTACATATTTCATGTATCTTTATCTGATATGTGTAATCGATCCAATCAATTAAGATCGATATTTAAAATATTCATATTAATTTTTGGTTTTGAAATAGTGGCATAGATATTTTGACAGTAATCAATACTAGTTATAATAACCAGGGAACAATTTCATAAACTGTTGAAGACAATATTTATCCATTTAAAGCAGTAGTTTATATAACAATAATTACTATAGGTACTGCCTATCGAACTTTGTAATTTTTATAGTAAAGAAATTTTTTGATGTATATCTCCTTGACATTGAATGATCATTAATCATATTTACAAAAATTAAATCATTAATTATTTCAACAAAATTGATACTTAACAAAAATTGATTACTTATATATGATATCTCACTTACGTCAAACGTATTGAATAACAATTACTATTATACTTTGACTTCTTTGGTAACATGAGTATTGGCCTAGTAAAACCATTTAGATTTGAAATATTCATATTAGACTGTAAAAGTTGATGTAATTTTTCTATCTCTGAAAATTTATGACGAAGACGATAGATATTTCAAAATATTATACGCCAAGTCTCCAGACGGTTTCGTGTTTCACAAATAGGGTATGATTTACTCTTAAAAGGATAATAAAACCTTACTTTCTACTTCCATTTATTTTTCATTTAGTTGAAGTTTGTTCTGCAAGGTGTGTCAGTTTTTTGTGGTAGGACTTTAACAATTGATATTAACGTTTGTCAATTTTCATTCTATTTTGACTTACCTCGTCTTTTAAAATTGATAACCGACAGCTATCAAAATTAATATAAATGTTGGATACATATTTGTCTCCTAAGTAATTAAACAATGCCACAAATAAATACTTTCATACATTATTTTAACCAGAACTTTTCTTGTTAAAAAAAAGATGTTCTATCAACTGTTAAAGTTCTACTACAAAAAACTGACTCGCCCTGTATAGAATTCATATCGGCAACCAAAAGGGCGCACAGCAAACTGCCTTATCTACTTGCTTTCTACTTAATGCCTAATGTTTTGTACGAATTTAAGTTCGGTATTTGTTTTTAAATCAACTGTTGTTTCTATGTTAAATAATATCAATTTCTGTAGGTATATTAAAAGCCTACTTGTCTCAGTGATATAAATTTGTATTAATTTTATCATATCATCACCAAGTAATTCACATGTATCTATTGTAAAAGAATTCAAACCATTTTCTCAACATTGATGCACTTAGTGTGAGAGTTTATAAACAATAGCTAAACGAACACTTTTTTCAACAAATGCGTATTGTCGTCCTTGTATTAAGTAGCATTGTTAGGTTTTATATGAGTAAATAGTAGTGATCCGTAATACTACTGCTATAAATTGTCGACAGTAAACGATTTACTCAATTGTTTATTACTGCGGAAATTTGTACTGTCCCCGAATTTGTGTATGTAGCAGGAGTACTACAGGTATACCTCCTTTATTTGTTTTGATTGTATAGCTAATTCATCCATATAATTTTCGAAAACCAAATATTAGAAAGTTATTATATCAATGGGAAGAAAGTAATGAACGGAAAGATGTAAAGATTTGATTTATGGTTTTCCAAAATGTTTGTTTCATTCATAATCTTTATTGACCGACAAGATATGTATCGTTAGTGTAAACACTTTAAAAACAAAAAATATTATTGCTGATTATAAAAAATTAATAAGAAAAAACAAAATCAGAAAGAGTAAACACTAGTCCTTGATTAACTAATATCTATTGACTTTGGCTATATTTAGAAAAGAAAGTTGAGGTTCACATATTGTATTGTCAGCTGTATCTACTATTCTAAGTGAATAGCTTTGTGATTTTCAAGTACAAGAAACTTCATCAACTGTTTGTTCCTCAAGATCATGGGGTTTACATTTTTCGCAGAAAACTATCTCCAGTAAGGTAATGCCTTGCACCAACTAGTAAATGATAGATGTTGATTCTTTACATAAGCCCTTATTGAACATATGGTACTTTTAGACTTATAAAGTGACATATCTAGATAAGAACCGAGATTTCTGGTATACCGAAAATCAATTCTACCATTGTTCCATATATATAATACTACTATATCGCGTATTTGGTTTCTCCGAAAACACTAAAGAACAAAAGATATAGTGCTATACTGTTCCAGAGACCCTTTGTTCCATTTGCGCATGCGCAGATTTTGTCGATAACCATGGTTACGGAAGCTGACACATTCTTTATAGGTTGACAGACTTTCCAACTTTCAACTTTTTTTTAAAAGAAGTCGGTAGACAGAGATGCAGCATTTATGCTGCATGCTTATTGGATGTCGCGAAATTTGTGCGCATGCGCATATGTGACTAAGGTACTCTCGATAAGGATAGAGATTATATGTCAGCGCCGTGGTGTTTTCGGAATTTTTGAGCCTCTACCCGCGATATAGTAGTATTATATATATGCATTGTTCGTCTACAATTTTAGGATATGGCGCCTACCTTGTATTCTCTTCTGTCTGGGTATGCGCCATTAATGTGTTACCTACCTCTAGTGATATTACGTCACTATGTTTAGAACATCTTATTTTACAAACTTGCTTACCAATAAATTATCAAAGTGGACAGACTAATTCCAAATACTGAATTTAGCGGTGACATTCTATTGTTAATTATTTTCAATAATGATGAGATAATGTACATAATTTATCTTTTATATACGAACCCATGACTTCGTAACTTACTTCACTAAATTATTTGTTCTCTGAGATATAGTTTTAATAAATAATTCGTACAATAATAGTGCTATTAAATATTCAGTATATTGTGGAAAATGCCTTCAGGTATATCAAAATTTCATGTAAATGGTCTATTAAGTCCTCTAGCTGCACTGATGATAATTGATTATTACGAAAATCAGTAGGTACGGTACAGTTATGTCGTGCTTTCCCAGAACATTAAAAAAACCGACATTATGCAGGCAAGTTCGCATGTTACATTCCACAAGTATAATACAATCTTTTTTTCAAACAGAACCCGCTATTTTATTTTACAAACATATTTTAATGGTCCGCTTTAATTTCCGCACACATGCTACCGATAATGCCGAGGCCGAAGTTATCGATACGAAAAAGGTCGATTTTTATCACCAATAAACGACTGTAAAGTTTTCGAACGGCCCACTTTAAAGTGCCTAATTGCATTGTATAACGTAACAATGTTGTTAGGAGTTATTGGCACAAGTACACATACTAAATTAGACAAGGACAATCAACCGAGTACGAAAATAGTCGGTAATCTTAGAAGCTCTATTCAAACAAGACCCATGCAATGCGAGAACTACAGCAACTATACACAATAACGACGATTAAATCTAGTTAAGATGTGTGACATAAACGCTGGAGAATTTAGTCTTTAGATAAGAACAGTATATACTTTATGGGATTGAACGGTATTTTAACTTGTGGAATTGTTCTTCTTATTGCTTGTTTGCTAATCTGGCTCAAATGAAATACCAAATTTGAAAATTTCTTATAAGCCATCACAAAACTGATACTACTACATCTACTACATAAAAAACTCTGTGTGCTTTTGCGTTTTATTATGTCGAAAATGAAGAAAACATAAACTATTAAATCAAAACAAATGCTCTAGTTCAAATAACATGGTTTAAAGAAAATAATTAAAAATAATTATAGAGAAATAATCATATTAAAGAAAATAATTATTTGGCATACCTATTCCTAAGACTGATGGATTTGGGAACCTACATTAAGGGGTCCCCCAAACCAACGCGGATAAACGCAGCACCTGCGGAAGTTCGCACCGCTTGCGATTCGCATCATTTTGTTTCCATATCGTTAAATATGCACGTTCAAACCAACACGATTTTTTTCGTTTAGACTGCGAATTGTCTGCGTTTATTTCGTACGGAGTTTTTGTTCGTAATTGGCTGCGTTTTTTCTCGGATCGGTAGTAGTTTCGCAGTCTTAAATAGGAAAATAATTAATAAAATGGAAAAACCATTGAATTAGTGCGAAAGTATCCTATATTATACCTTTCTTATGACGATTACAAAAATAATCGAAAAAAGTAACAAAAATATAACATCGATTCTCGTCTTTTCGATATTTGCTTCATTAATGTACGATATTCCCCATATTGTCTTTCTTGATTAATATCGTGAACCCATTTTCCTTTCTTCCTAAGGTTAGATACATAATATGATCAACACATTTACTTTTAAATAATAATAACAAAGTCTACATATAATTAGAATATATGTAGACTTTGACAATAATTTTACCTTAAATTGTCTTCTTCCAATGCAAGCGACACAAGTGCTTCTTTTTCATCCGATGATGTATACATATTTTGTCTATGATAGATAAGTATGTAATTGTTTTTAGTTAGCAATCAGCCTTTTCGATATTGAAAATATCGCATATGATGCGATTACATTCGCTTTGGTGTGAGGTTCTCTACGGATTCCGCCACGAATTTCGCTGCTAACTTTCCGTCACGAATCCGTTGCGAATAATTCGCGTTGGTTTGGGGGAACCTTTATGGCTGTTGTACATAGCTCTGGAAATTTCGTCTGAGACTTTCTGTATGACTCAAACAGTAGGTATATATTCTACATATATCTTATACACACTGTACATTGCTAGCAAACACGTGGGATAAATAAGATAAATCATGATATTTTCCTGTTATTTTATGACAGTACATGCACACAATCACAAAAATTGTGTTATCTCCATCTAATACCTTTAAATCCGACTGAGCTTTCTAGCACATCTCGAGATGATTAAAACTGGTTTAAACAACCTTCAGGTGATGCCAACTGAGTGAATTAAACATACGTCTAAAAAAGTGCAATTCTGATATTTTGTTGAATACTTATTCACTTTTCTTTTAATTGTCTGTGTGTCTTATGACTTGTAGTCAGAAAGTTGGTTACTGGTATTTTATAAACTCCTTGGCCAACGTTTATCTTTTATCATTCTTGATATTTAGTTTGCTTCTATTCTTACTTTTCTTTTTGTAATCGATTGACCTAGATCAATTTTTGACGAGCCAGGTCTAAAACCTCTGGAATATTTTAAAGTTAAGTCTACATATACTAGAATATATGTAGACTTTGGTTTTACCTATGCTATATTCATAGTATAATATTGATTTAATGATTGAAGAGAATTTTACCTGCCTGTCTACTCTATAGACCAAAAGATCGTTTGTTCTGGAGACATTTTCGTCCTGCCTCGTATAAATGTAGCAGTAGATACCTATGCCTTATTTTTTTCATTTAATTTTTGATACAATGCATCAATAAATAAATGTTTCGTGGGAGCCTTGTTTCTATGATTGTCTTTATAAGAGTCAATCCAAATTCCGTTCTCCTGCACCAACTGATACAACCCACTCATTGGTTGAATGCTGAACATTACTCTAGATGCTGTTTTGGTAATCCATGAATAACAAAAGTGGATCACCAAAATTCGATCCACAAGTTTTCTGTCGATCTTTTCTGATCTAAAGCCACGCACAGAGCATGATAGTCGCCTTTACTGCATATACAGCGTATACATTGTATACAGAATACATTTTTCTGAGTTTTTTGTTCTGCTAGATGTAGTATACAATGTCTTCTATGTTACTAAAAGCCCTGAACGGTTTCTTTAATGAGTTATTATAAACTTAATTGATAGTATCTCAGTTTCCGATCTTCTGTGCGTGGGTGCTATTCTCGATATTAATGGTATTTATTCTGTTACTAGTATTTCTTAAAATCTGAATCATCCTAAATTACATTATTATACCCATTCTGTGACGAGATTCCTTTCGTTGTAACTTTGTTTAAATATTTATATCTTATAAACCAGATTACAAATCTGTTATTTACTTTGCAGCCGTCTACTCTATCAGAAAGATACTACCGATCAGTGTATTTCATCTAGTTTCGTACAAGCAAAATAAATTCAACTCTTACATTAATAAATATTTCCCTGATAGTAGAAGGAAAGGCAAGTGTTTATTTAAATTTTGAAAAAATATTTACATAACACGAGTGCAGTTCCATAACAAATATAGCTACGGGCACCCTTGAACTGATTTATTTTTACGACATTATTATTATACAAATATTCGTGTAGTTGTAGTAGATTTACAAACAGGGCTTCTAATTATTTTGCATTTTAATAAACGTAGCAATTATTACTACTACTGCTCTCTAGATAAAATATATAGCTACCAAAATATCGAATATGATTATCAATTTATAGTTAATGTGAGATAAGGTAAGAATTATAAATATATTTTTTAATAAGTAAGAGACGACATAGTAGTGAGATAACAGACTCTTTTACGCTTAGTTTTTTATCTTTAATGTCTAGTGATATACGTAAATCCTTATACGTATAGAAACCAGATTTTAATACAGTTGGTTATCAGGATGTTCCTCCCACTTATTATAATTGCTGATAAATACATAGTTCCAAACGCTACATTTTGCTAGTTTATAACATTAATGATTTTATTTTAGAGGAGTACAAGGATTAAAAATGTTAAAATACTGTTCATATTGAAAACTCTTCAAATGCGAAATTAACTTTCAGTGTAGATCAGGGACGGGTCCTGTCTTATCTAAAAGGGGGCACGATGAAAGGCACTGTATTATATGTAGTAAATGGAATCAGTAAATGTATGTGATTCGTTCATGGCTTTCTATATACATTGTCCAGCATTGAATTACAACGGCATATCTTCATATGGCCTCAACTTATTATTTAAAAATGTAGATAACACTATTAAAACGAAACATGTATTAAAAACAATGAGTTGAGGTTATATGAAGATATGCCGTTATAATTCAATGTTGGGGGGTGCATATAGTACGGAAAGTAGTTGTTTTCGACATATCTTAAAAGTAATAAGGTTATTCCTTTGCGTGCCTAGGCTATAGGTAACGAGGAAAATTAAAAACACTATTGAACCATAATATTTGATAATTTCATTAATAATTTATCTCTTAGTTAACTTTTTGGCTTAATTCCTACATAAAAAAGATATAAATAGGAAGGGGGTGATTTCCCCTTCCCTTACCGTGTATTCACCCACTGATACTGACAGAAGATCAAGGGACGTCTAAAATTGGTTAATATCTAATAAACTCGCAGACAATTTATTACTTTCTAAGTGTTCATTTAATTTAAAATTTATATATGAACTCTCATATTATAATTCTCACTTTACATCTTATTCTCACTCTTAATCTCACATCATTTATAAAAATTATGTTTGGTTGATAAGTGCTACGATTGTTATGATGTTCCAGATTGAACAAAATATTGTTTCTATAATTAATGCATTGTATCTATTTGTCTGTTTTGAATGTTCAATATGAACGACCATTTTATTATCTTATCTTCTGTTCCTTTCTTTTCGCTGCTCGCTCCTTCTCTTTCTCATGTCCTCTGATGTCTTTTGCTATACCTACTTTTCTTCCGGTTTCTTTCTGAATGTTATCGATGCCTCTTATCAATTTTCTATTTTATGTTCCTTTCCAAGAATTTATATATCTAGACTAGCATGCAATTAACAAAAAAATGTAACACAGGCGAATTTTACAGTAACTAAATTTCCAGCAAATTAAAATTTGACAACAAAAAGTCGCATCATGAAATAAACTATTCATGTTGGTTATACCCGTAATTTCGTGGGCAAGCTTCTAAATTAAATTCTGATCTGTAGTGACATGTTTTCTCAGAAGCCTTGAAAAAATATCATTTAATACAATCCAAATCCTGATGATTAATACTTTCAGTGGTATTTCTTGTTTTTAAATTTTATGAACAAAGGATTTCCTAACAGAAAATATCATAGAGATTAATATTTCTTAGTTGTAATTATTTCTAATTGCTCCAAGTTTTTATATGGTCGTTTTTATAATGATTTATGTAACAATGACGAGGTTTGTAATATATTTATTTTACACGATAGAGTAATTGAAGCAATTAGGTTTGTTATGAAGTAAGGAAGTGACATAATATTAGCCCTTAAGTTAAAAATGATCACATGATTAATAATAATTGATAATAACTTGTTCTCTATCTCATACTAGTTGACAAGGACCAAGGATTATACAAATTTTACATTATTGATGAGTTAAAAACAGATTAAAATTGTTAAAGCTACATAGTATAAAACTTTTCTCAATTTCAAGCAATTCCTATTTGAAACAAACGCTGCACTTAATAATAATAATAAACACTGCAATAGCAATAATAATAGGGCAATGGATTCTACAAACTTTCCTGCCTCATTCTTCTTAAACTGCTGTGTTTTCCAAAAGGAAAACACAGCTTGGCATTTCTACCACAGTGTATGATCCTTGAATCCAGTTAATATTTATGTCCTTGTTTGTCCTACACACTTTTGATAATAATCTTCTTCGCCTTAATATAGTAATTGCACTAAATCACAGTTGCTGATAATTAAAATGATAAAATGACTCATAGGCTAAAAGGCATAATTATTTGGCAATATTGAATGACCGATATTTCATATGTTTCTTCTTCTAATAGTGATTCTAAGTTCTGACTAAAATATTTTTAAAGTGACTATATAAATATTGACATCTACCATTAGAAAATTCCTTTCTGCCCATTTGTTTGCATTGTGATAAGGTAGAATGCAGATGCATTCCATGTTATTTAAATAAAGTTTTATTTTGAATGCATAAATATACACAGCATGAAGTGGGTCAGGTAAGCAAATAGCCTTAAACTGGAACATAATTATTATTATAGTCCGTTTTTGTCAATTCAATATTATGATATGAATCAAACACAGAACATCGATGTTTACAGGCTATATAAAGTGTTATTGTTGTTGTTGTTATTATAAAAATTAGTCATTTTTATTTTGTTATTACAGATTTTTAGAATGTACAGGACGAGATCCTTAAGAGTTCAGCCTTACTTTTTTATTTTGCAAAAAGTTGATTGTGAGAGTAAAATATGTATCGAATACGATATGGTTTAAAATATTCAAAGGTTATCACTTCAAAGGTTCATTTTTTCTAAAAAATGATCTTGGAACTATTACGAATATAATATTGAATACGGAACTGTCACTTTTCTTTAATAGGTATTACTGTTTCTGTTTCATACTGAATTAACTCGTTCTCCTCCTTGATTTAACAGTAACAGTTGTGAGGACTCAAACCACAGAGTTTTGAAAGTGATTAGCGGAAAAGGTCACATTATTTCTTTGCCAATACTTGTTGAATAATCAGTCAGCGTTTTTTCAGCTATCGAATGATGATAATTTCCAGAATATTAGAGTGGCACAAAAACCCAGAGAACGAAATAATTAATAACGGAAGCCGCATTTGATACAATGTTCTCGGAACTAGCGACTCGTAAACAACTACGTGATAGTATAAAGTAGCCTACAAAGATATCACTATCACAAGTATTTGTCTAATTTTTTTGCTTTTTATACTACGTATATTAAAATTAAAGGAGGCTCTTTCTCAAATAAAGCATAAATGGCAACAATTGCATGGATATTCGTATAATGGGCCTTTTCCACATCTTTTTTTATTTGCTTATTATAAAATATATACTTAGTTATGCCTAAAAAGTATTTTTTAAAAATTTTTTCTTCGCCAGATATATTTTGAAAAAATTGTTAAAATTACCATATATTTCAAATAGCGCGCCATTGACGTCATACTCCAGTTCGTTGTTGTCTGTTGGCTGCCCTGCATTTTGTGTTTTGTCAAGTGAAATGTGCTTAACCTAACTTTCGTTTTGTGTTTTAATTAATTTGGTTTAAAATTAATAAAATTGAAGAGGGACATCTTAAGGCTGATTCAGACAACCTTCCAAGAGTTGACAGTGAAATGGTTAACGATTTCTACGTCACAAATATGAACTTTCTAAGTGCTGACGTGGGCAATGTTAAGACAAGAAGGTTAGTTTTTATAACCTAAGTTATCAAATCATCATTTAGTTGATTCTAGCATAGATTGTGCAGTGTTGTCACCTTTAGCGAAAAATACATAAAAACTGTTTTGCTCAAGTGATAATTGTAAAATAATCATATTGATTTGCTTTAATAATAATTTATGGAGCATATTTCACATTGAAATACATATTTTCATTTCAAAATTACCAGAATGTAAATTTAATCGTTGTCAAGAAAAAACTAAAATTATATGTGGCAACGTGGAGCCGTTCTTTAACTTGCCTACATTTTATTGGCTACAGGAGTGTGATGTCAGCGAACCGCGCAGTTTGAAATGATTCATGAAGACCGGTCACTTTGTACTTGGATAACTTGGCTTAATTACAATTCTTTAATAAATTGGGTTGATTCTACCTTTACTTATGTACCAGTATAACATTTGATATTAATAAAATAGTAAAATTCAATTTAATGGAAAAGGTCCATTGTTATTCACATTGTCTAAGAGAATTTGCTCATAATTTCCCTTTTAGATTACCTACTAATTTTCAACAAGAAGGCCCTATATGGCTAAGTAATCCAAATCCAATTATACCCTTAAATTTTGATGTGTTTCCAACGCAGTTTTCAGAAAAAAGTTATTGATGGATTTTCTCGCGAAATGACAAGTGAATATCAAACATATTTATATAGTTGGAAAGGGAATTTAAAGACCTTTCATATGAGGAGTCACTTGACCCCAATTCCCTCTTTAAAACTTTGACATTTGTGCTGAGGGGGGGCTGACGTTTGCCACGTCAAATTTGGTAGCAAGATATGCTCCCCTCCAAGCAACAATCGAGTTGTCTCGGGATTTCTCTGGAAACAAAACAGTAACGAATTTATTCAGGGTGGCTGGTTTTCATTGAAATGCTCTGTATATATCTACTAAGAGTACCTACATGTCTTCTAAAAAACTGTCTGCACTATCTAGGACACCTAACTGTAACTAGATTTTTGCATAACAATAACAATAGTGGACTGTTATACTCTGAAGTGCAGTAACTCCGAACTAGGTACGAATATTTCGTTTCAACTTAATGATTTTCTTCAAGGATACTGACACTGATCTAAGACATTAATAACAATACAATTCCTAATAGTAGTGTTCTTTATTTAAATTAAAAGTTATATCATTAAATCCTATATAACTGTTTCCTATTTTTCAAAATGATTAGCTGGTGCTTTGTTAATTTGAAATAATAATGTTTATATCTTAAAAGGTGTATTAATGAAAATCTGATTCAGTTCTATTTTAGCATATTCCAGTCAAATTAGTATTGAAGTATGTATTATATTTATAAGTCAAAAATTTAATTGAAAATTAATTATTCTGTCAACATTAACAAATTTTTATGTGTATACTTTATTCAAATTTCTTTATAACTGTTTAGTGTGTGTAACATTTCTATATATTTCTTAGTAATTTCAATTCTCATAAAAGTATTATTCATATTTGGTGTTAATTTTACTTGACAAATATTTCTACTTAAAACAAGTAAATTATTTTTTATGTGAAACCTTCACGACAAATATTTCTTCAAATCCCTATAATGACAAGTTTTTAATGAGTTAATGGTCACAACGACAGATTACATGGCTGCTAAATAATAAGATTTTTTATTTTTAACACATATCACTTATTTCGTCACATATTTGTAAAAGCTATTTTAATTTGTAGATTCATGATTCATAGTAGTTCCATTTAAGAATTTAACTGAATTTAAGGATATGATTCCAATGGGTCTTTTCCACTAAATTGAATTTTACTATTTTATTAATATCAAACATTACACTGGCACATAAGTAAAGGTAGAATCAACCCAATTTATTAAAGAATTGTAATTAAGCGAAGTTATCCAAGTACAAAGTGACCGGTCTTCATGAATCATTTCAAACTGCGCGGTTCGCTGACATCACACTCCAGTAGCCAATAAAATGTAGCCAAGTTAAAGAACGGCTCCACGTTGCCACATATAATTTTACTTTTTTCTTAGCAACGATTAAATTTACATTCTGGTAATTTTGAAATGAAAATATTATGTATTTTTAGGTGAAATGGTAATTTGGAAATGAAAATATGTATTTTTAGGTGAAATATTCTCCATAAATTATTACTAAAACAAATCAACATGATTATTTTATAATTTATCCCTTGAGCAAAATCATTTTTAGGTATTTTTCGCTAAAGGTGACAACACTCCACAATCTATGCTAGAATCAACTAAATGATGATTTGATAACTTAGGTTATAAAAACTAACCTTCTTGTCTTATCATTGCGCACTTCAGCACTAAGAAAGTTCATATTTGTGACGTAGAAACCGTTAACCAATTCACTATCAACTCTTGGAAGGTTGTCTGAATCAGCTTTAAGATATCTCTCTTCAATTTTATTCATTTTAAATCAAATTCATCAAAACACAAAACAAAAGTTACGTTAAGCACGCTTCACTTGACAGAACACAAAATGCAGGGCAGCCAACAGACAACAACGAACTGGAGTATGACGTCAATGGCGCGTTATTTGAAATATATGGTAATTTTAACAATTTTTTCAAAATATATCTGGCGAAGAGAAAAATTTTAAAAAACACTTTTTAGGCATAACTAACTATATATTTTATAATAAGCCAATAAAAAAAGATGTGGAAAAGGCCCATTACTATGCTTTACAGTTAAGAAATTTGTCGGAATTTTTATAAGAGTCGCCACAAGTTAATATTTTGTATTTCCTAAATATTTTTCGTAGTGTAAGACTCAATTCTTTCTGCTTGGATATTGATCTTAACATATACAAATACATTCTTTACAATTCTACTTCAGTTATTCACTGAACTCTTAATAATCACTAAATGGGATAACTGAGAATGACTACACTCAGAAATTACTAAATACAAATTTTTTGTGGATTGTTCCAATGGCCTGCTCGCTGGCATTATTAGAGTTCCTTGAACTTCCTTTGCACAGTCGCTTCAAATACAGTATGTCGTTACTTAGCCAATTGGTGTCTTGAATTTAAAATTACTTCACAAGTAGAAGTCCAAGAGACTCAAATCTGGCGAGTTATATGACCATTGAAGCGAACACATGCGATGCGTCTATTAGGTTACAAGATGGTAAATTTCAACAAGATCGTTAATCATTCTATGATTCTTCTTATTCAATAAATCTAATTCATCATAAAATAATACTTTATTTTACCATAGTTCATCAAGTATTTTGTTCTAAGTCTTTAACACAATTGGTTCAAGAGTTAAGAGGAGGAGGGAGGAGGGGGAGGAGGGCTTAGTCGCAGATGTAAACATCAAAAGTATGGATAATTTGGTGACTAAGTGAAATTTTTAAATTTTATACTTTTTTTTTTCTGTTATTTAACGCATTTTACACAAACCTCGCTTAAGTTCGCCAAAATTTGCCTCGCCTAAATTTGCGTAATTTCTGTGAATTCACCTACGTATAGGCCACTAGAAGGTGGCTAAAAAGCTTGCCCTATTTCGTAACCTACAAACCTATTCCACAAACTAAAATAGTTTTAATTGTTTCCAAACACCAATACAGAGCAAGTACTATGGATCTTTGTTTGACTTACGTCAATAACAATAAAAAATGTGGGTCATGTTTACTGCTATTACAAATCACATAGGTGTTAATCATACTGTTTTAGCAGTTCCTGCTACTTCAAATCTACCGTTGTCTTTCTTCCTTATTACTCATTAGTCATTACGGTGTCGTGACCTCTGAATGGGAAAAGATTATTCATCTCTCTTACCCCCCATTTCCGGGTATCTGATCAACCTACTGAAACGAAAGGATACGAAAAAAATTAATAAAAATCGAGTCTGGGGTAAATGACTTTCATTTCTGATAAATTATTATTATTCATGCTTTGTTACTCTTTGTGATTGTATACATTGTTATTCTAAATTCAAGGTTGCTCGGTGTTGTCTATACTGCAACGGTCACCCGAGCATAGTGTATCGTCCCGATGAGATAAGTCAACAACTTTTCCCTTTTGGACAAATAACGGTTTTCTAAAAATAAATTACGAAGCGTAAATACTGGAAAAAAGTGAATGACATGTAATTTTTACTACTGTACAACACACCGGAACTTTTATTACTTCATGGGTTTTTACAAACATAATTCATATAGCGAACCGACGTTAATATTTTGTTGTGAAAATAATTGCATATAAAATTAAGTGTATAATATATACACTTAAATAAATTCATTATTTCATTTTCGTAAACTTTTCCCTATGGTTCTAGGATTGGAGCTTCCAAGCGAACTCGAGCCCCCAAAAAAATCATTTATGTTATCCGCTATTAAGTGAAGTTAGCCGTTTTCTAAATACTATCAATTTTATGACTTTTTGTTATGTTTATATGTTATAATATTATGTGATTATTAAGAAACCTACGTTCAGTATTGAAAAGGAAGAGACCACTGTAAGTACGTAAATTTGGTCACATAAAATATTGTGATGAAGTAAATTTACAGCTGGACCATTTCTATTCCACGATGAATTTTTATTACATTTAAGCCTCCCCTGACCGATCTGTTGACTTTAAGTTAATTCTGATACCAGAAATGGATTCTTTGGCACCTGATTGACAAAAATCCATTGTTTTCACATACTTTGTTTGTTAACTTTTCCCGATGGTTCTGAGATTGGAAGTTCCAAGGGAAGTTGAGGTCGCAGAATTAAATTATGGCTTCGTTTTGCCAAGTGGAGTAAATTCTTATGCCAGAAATGGAATTACTTGCAGTTTTGCAAACGAGGTGAACAATTACAGACTTCTGCTCGTTAATTTGGTGGAGCAGATTATAGCTAGACCACTTCATTGTATCTACTTCTGTAGAACTTTTTATATATTAAAAAATAATACAGGGAAATCTGGGATTAATTGACATGTTATATTATCTCATTCACATTACTTATATTTTAAATACTTTTTTTTACAGTGTTAATAAAACTGCAATAATTAAAAAATAATTCAAATATCTAAAAGAGAAATTATACAGGAACTACGGGTGTGTAATTTTTCTTTCTTTTTATTTAAGATTGGATGGGTAGGAACTTATATCTAACTGTCTATATAAATAGTAGCTCTTCTTTAACTGATGACTTTACAGAGCGTTCATGAAAAAATCTTCAATTGATTTGAAAGTGAAAAAGATTTACACACTGATTTGTTATTTAATCCATTAACATATTACTTTCCCATATGTTTTGTATATGTATATTTTAATTGCAGGGAGATTGAGCACAGTGAAAACTGCGACTTACTGACATGCAAAGCTTAACCTCGCCCACAATCTTAAGAATAAGTAAATAGATATTCAATATTCTCACTTAATGTTTATAGAAAATACAAGTGTTGCTTTTGTGTTCGATTTGTCTCAAGTGAAACCTGAAAAAGTGATGTTTTATGCTATACAGAATTGAAGAATATTTTTTTTTATATATTTTCTGGCCTGGTTATCTCTAAACTCTTTAGAAATTCCATATAAAATCTGTTTGATATCTTAGACCTACTGTAACTGGTTTATATCCTGCTTATGATTAACATTCACTAAGATTGGATAAGTTCATCGATTTTCAAAATGTATAGGCCATAAAATCATGTCACAATTTATAAATAAAGTTTTTTTTAAATAAACGTAAAATTGGATATAAATGTATAGACTGAAGTATATACCCCGTTACCACATGAGTGTCATCACTCAGGTTGCTGAAGACCTATTAGGTCTTCTCAGTGCCGTACAGGTCTCGAGCTCAGATAATTAATTTTAATCGTTGAGTGAATACCATCACCAAATGAGTGTCAGTCACTCCCAAGATCAAAAGACAGATAGCTGTTTCGACCTATTTGTTCCTCTCAGTGTCTTACAGTCTCAGACTGAAGACAACTCAGATGGTGCATTACGTTGGACCTCTCAATACCCTCGAATCTTGACAATTTTGACACCGACGAAACTGAAAACAAGCTTCTTATGTTTTGTCTGATACTTTTTATTTCCGTTTTTATATTTTATATTTAGCTTAACACATATTCCGTGTTACAACATCCACATATCGACCACATTGTATTAGTGACATTTGACATTAGTGGCTTCTTTGAACAATATTGCTTGCAACTATAACTATTAATTACATGTTTATTTTTATACTTGCCACACTGGGACCGTGACGTTTGCATTCAGATGTTGTTAACATGAGAATATCCTCTTGATAAACACTACCAGCTACTTTTGTGACGTGATATTAACTTAACGGATATATTTTCGATGACTACTTGAAACCTATAGTCTGTATTTAATATTAAGTATGGGTATTTATACATGTGAACACATGACTCCACACTCGATGTCTTGTGTGATGGTCTGAGATTTATATTTAAAGAAATGAATACGGAAATGTAATAGTAAGAATAACTTTGTAATAATTACACGTGACGGCTTTCTTAGAAGGTATACAAGGCTTTATACAAGGTATTTCATTCAACTGATTCCTTATACCTTTGGAGAGTAGAGGGTAATAATTACTTTCTGCAAAATTTGAGTATTTGGATTATCACTGAAATCATTTCGGTCAAAATAATTCCAAGGTCGTCGCACTTCCGATTATAACGGAACCAGTTTTTAATGGGATGATACATTTTTAATGGAATCATACACACTCGATTCACGTTTAGTGTGCAGTATAGCGTTATGTGGAAAACTACGTCAGTGTTATCTTCACACCTAAGGTTCCAACCACTTTCAAGAATAGAATGCAAACAACGCAACTGAATGAACGTCGTTTTTGCATTCTATCCGTATTTTGACGGGTCGTACTGTGTCGTGCTGTGCTGTGTCGGACAAATGGGCGACGAGCTTAACTCTCCAAACCTGTACTGATCCTGTAAGGCTCCCTCTATTACCATTTTAGAGGCTAAGCCAGTACTCCCACAACAGATGCAGCATCTTACTGGAATCATAGAATTAAGTTAGTTACTTTACACTCTCTAGATATTCAGCTAGTCCACGAGTTAACAGTCACTGAAATAGTTTAATAGCATCTACTTAGCTTTCATATAAACCGTTCCAAAAATAACTCACGTTGCTCTCGACATCTCGAGGACGTTGTTTTTAAATGAAAACATTTAATATTTTATGGTATCACTAAATTTTCTAAATAAGAATTGTAAATCATTGATTCAAGATTTTCAAGGTCGGGATCATGCTCATATATAGCAAAATTAGATATTAGGTAAGCTTTATCCTACATCTATAAAATGACAAACAAAACTTTATTAATACTTTCAATATTCAAAGTATTAGAGACATACTGGTAGCATTATTCACCAATAAGGAGTCTATATAGGAGTCTATATAAGGAGTCTAGTCATAGTCTTTTGTATGAACAAAACATCAATAAGCCTCAATTGTTGGCCAATACTTGAACCAAGTATTCTTCCATCCACGGATTTACTTGAAACCGACTAAAATGCACTTCACTCTGACTCACTGACTCTGTTTAGACATTGACTATTTTTCTCAAAACACAGTTAATTTGTTTACCCATGTAGGGATGTATCATTTGCAATATTTTTTATAGACGCCATGATATCTGACTTTATAATTTACTATCTGAATATCTGAATCTGATATTTATCCTATTATACACGACATATTTTATAGAATGCCTAATATTATGTTTTATGTATTCTAAAATGTATTAAGTATGTATGTATGTATGTATATGTATTAAGTATTGTTATTGTATATTCCTGAACATTATCCTTAACAGTTATTGGCGCTTTTGGGCTGCATTACGTATATTTGCTCTAACACATTTATTCTTTATCAGTAGTAACAACTTTCGTAGTCAAAGTGGTAATTAATAACCAACGAAGTGAATTAATCAAGGAAATAAATCAAAGAAATGAAAAGCTTGTTTATGAGCTATATTATGACATTATTTTTATGCAAAAATCTGTTTCGCATGTGTTTTTATTAGCCAAGCAATTAAAAGGAAACTAAAGGTCATGCAGAACTTCGTATCTGGGTTACCGAAAGAAGTTATACATTTTTTCGCCAAATAAAGCCGTAAAATTAATTAAACATAACAAGTGTTAATCAAAAGTGAAAGCGAATTGGGCACATCTCTAAGTCAAGGTCTAGGAGAAAACAAATAACTGACGAGAACTGAAAGATTTTGTATTTGCGACAGAGAAAGTATTTTGCCTATATTTAAACGAATGCCAAGACTAGATAATCATAGGTAATTAATGATCAGACAGTTTGCAGTTTTCCTTTTTCTGTTCCAGATTCACTGCTGCAGTCGGTTTTTATTTGAATACCTGCATTTTGTTCTGAAAAACTTTCTGCATTTCCTAAGTTAGGACTAATTTATAATAATGGCTTTAATTATTTTTTATGAATCACACCTTTTAGCAATAAACCGTTCTTAGCAGATAAGATAAACATTCACGGCGAGGGAATTTTTATCTGTAATAGATAAAATAATAATTGCGGCTCTATTTTTAGATCAAAATATATTTCTGGAAGTAATATAAATTCTAGCATTCATTAATTTTCGAGATAATATACCACGAAATGAGTAAACACGGCTTAGAGAAAACCCGAAATGCGTTTTTTATCAAAAAAAGTAAACATCACCCTGTCCTCGATGAGTATGTCGTGTTTCAAGTTAGCAGGAATGGTGATACAATCATCGATGATATCAAATTCAAGGAATTGGGAGAAGGTTCTTTTAATACCATAGGTTCAAATTTAAACTCTAGGCTACTGTTCCTAAATAAATGAGAAGGTTTTTTCATGAGCTTGTACAGTCCGATTCTAGAAACTATTAACTAAATTTGTGGTGCCACAAGCAATATTGGTATTTCAATCAACCGTATTTTCCTATTTTGATTTGCTCATTTATTTACATTTTGCAAAAATATGAAAATTCTCAAATCTTTTGAATATCTGTATCCAGTATACTGAGCATTAGTGTTCAGCAGAATATACTTTGGAACAGAGATATACTCTTAGTAGCTACTTTTAGGCATGTATAATTATTGAATATTAAAGCATTGGTTTCGTTTCAATTTTTCAGATGATCTTGAGATATATCAAAATTACCTCAATTGATATTGGTAAGACATGATGATGTTTGTATGTAGTAACCCCTATTTAAAAATGTACTCAAAAATCGTGGTGATAATCACACAGTTATAATATAAAACAATGTTGGTTTTCTCTTGCGGAATTCTGTTAGAAGCCTGGAATTTCCTTGTTTGTTCAAGAATGCGTTAATAATAATTACTGTTTTTATAATTTATGGTTTTTTAGTACTAAACACTGGCCTATTCTTAGATATGATATCTTTTATAACTTACGTAGGCAATGAAAAAACTTAAAATAATTGTTTTGTGATGTTAAGTTGTGATTGCAGGCGTTCATTTTTCATTTTAGTATAAAAATCTCTTCGACGCTTCTAGGCGATGAAATCACATGCAACGGGATAAAACAAACAATATTTATTTTGAAATTCGATACCTGTTTACAAAGTTATCGAAATGTTCGTTTGTATTTTCTGCCAAACTTTTTTAATTCAAGATTTCTTCGGTGTCTTTCTAACCATATTACAATTAGGTACATATTATAACCAATTTATAAAGGTACCAATGCTGAATTTGGAATCATGTATAACAAACAAGAATGAGATACACACAGTTTTTTATTTGAATTGTGCATTTAAGCGATATAATTGTTTAGGTATAACTTTTTTAGGTTCTACGGGCTAACATTCAATTGAGAAAAACGACTTTAAGGTACTGGTGATACACATTATTTAAGTAGCCTTTTATCTATTGTGTCAGACACTACTGAAGTATCTAATATAGGTATCTAATTATATTTATCGAAATAATCAGACAACCGAACATTCTTTATACTACCGACTTAATATTTGTCCAAGATTATTCTCGATTTATATATTTTATCTATTATAATCTCACTTGGCCTTCATAAGTAATGGGAAGGTCTGTACACTAAAAATCTTTGTTGCCCCAAAAAGAATAAAATATTTTACAACCTCACAATAGGAATAAAACTTGAGAGCAGAGTTTAAATGTAAAGTAACCAAAACTAACGTCAAATTGGTATTATGTGTATGCGCCTTTTCGTAAATTCAGCTCAGTTTTGTGATAGATGTAACTGATGGATGTGATGAATAACCGCTGGACATGGATTCCATCAGAACGATGGAATAATGATAGACGAAGACATGCGCATAAACGTCCATTTCCAATATGTTGGTTTTGACGGTTTTCACTCCTCAACGGTCATGTTTTGCCTCTCCAACCAAAATATCCACTGGAAATTGTTCACCCTCCATGGTGACCAACAAATCTACTAGATACTTTGTGCTTACTTTTATGCTTTTATCAAATTTTCATCCCTTGAACCAAACAGAAACAACATTCTAACCTCAAAATGAATGACATGACAATTCCCCCTCCTTTTTCCTCCACAAAATTTGAAATCCATAACTATTTAATGATGGAAGTGATGGTTTTCTGATGGGACATCATACAAACAGTTTTAATTTTGACGCTTGATGAAAAAGTAGTATGTCACTTGGAGTTATAAAGCTCTTTATGTGTTTAGTCCAGTTTACACAGCCTTGGCTAACGGCTCGGCTGTGTAAGCTTCTGGGCTCAACAAATAGTGTTCGCCTTCTACTCCTAGTAACGTAATAGACTATTTCTCCAGTGGAGTTAAAAGTGTTGCCTAGCAACCCATTCATTTTCGCCCTAGTAATGAAAACGTTAACTTTAATGCCAGATACGGATATCAAAACCAGCGTATTTTAAGGCAGTTGGAGAAAAAAGAATTTTTGTATTTAATTTCTTATTGCAGCATCTCATAAATAATCATCTCATTGACTAATTATTAATCAACTAGTTCATATTTTTTTGTCTAGAAAGTTTCACAGAAAGATATTCTGTGTCTCAATTTGGAAGAATCCACTTTAAATTTTTTAAATTAATATTTTAAATATTATTTGTGACAAGTCATTCAACTTGCAGTTTCAATGATGTATAGCTGTTAGCTCTTTCGCCAAAGGCCAATAATATCCATTTGATTAATTGTCTATCACCTTCAAAAAACTTTCTACCACGCAAATACTTGAATAGATAGCGAAATAGAATCTTAACGATGATAGTACCTCTTAACATACTCTAAGTACCAAATGCAAGGGAAATATGAAAATTTAGTCATTCTTTCTTACTGCACATTATCTTTGGTTAGAGTTAATCCATTCTCATATTGTTTGAACAGTTTTTATGGAAAATTCATTGGTAATTTATAAAAGGGTCAGTTATTGTAACATAAATTGTATTCTAAAAGTGGTTTTCCACCAAACGGACTAGTCGAGTTTCTGTTTTGTTCCTTGTTTTTTGAAACACAGAAAACAAAAAACAAAACTCGGACAAATTTGAAACTCTGTTACTACCAAGCAGACAAAGTTTTGTCGGAGTTTCGTTTTACTTTTCAGTTCTTTTCCACCAAACGAACTAGTGCGTTGCTTTCAATTTTGAGGTTTGAAGACAAGAGTTTTGGAAATGTTTAAAGATGATTTTTTTATCATGGCTGGTGGTTGGTTTGTACTGCGTTCTATGGAGCAGAAGTACTTAATATAGGCACTACTAAAAACAGAAAAACTTAACTATCTTCGTTTATATATTTTGACAGATTCCTTTCGAATTAACACGGTAGTATACCTATATTTATACTGCATCGTAATATCTATTGATAAACGTCTCGTATTAACTTACCTATTGTTTATTTTTATAAATTTAATATTTTCTAACCACACTATTTACTTTACACAAAGAGAGCTGAAAAGAAACTAGGTACGCATTAAAAACGCAACTTGCTGTTTCCTCTAGACAGACTTCAGTTCGTAAACACGTCAAACTCTTTGATTTTACCGCTCCCGAACGGGACTCGAAAAACAAAACAGCAACTGTCGCAAAAACCCCCAGTCTTCAAAAAGTTTGTGCAAAGTTGCAGTTTTGTTTTTTTCGGCACCAGTTTTTGTTGTGTTTTTGTTTAGTCCGTTTGGTGGAAAACCGTCTTAATATGTACAGGTCAATTTTTAGATCTCTTAATTTTGCCAAAAATGGACTCTGCGTGTGTTATCCCAATCCTCCAAAAAGTCTCTTTATTCTTTCAAAATATTTACAGTTACTTCGGACTTCGACAAGTGTTATCATCGAGTTTGTAATTACATCATTTCAATTTTGATTGAGTACTTACTGAATAAAACAAAACTGAAAGCGTAATCAATCTACTATCGGCATCGATTAAATAACTGTTGCTAAACAAACAGAAATCGCGTGAGGGCGCCTCCTGGATTTCCTCAAAATAAACAATAAATCTTGCGGTATATATCTCCGGATTTATTAAAAATGACATTTAACGGTTTAGGAGAATTTCCTGAATACGAAATGGAATTCTGAATGAACTGAAATCGATGAAACTATATCTCGATTCTTTCCTCCGTTTGAAAGTCTATATTTGTTACGTTTTTGTGCTCCAAATATTTTTTGACTGAACGCAATCAATCTATTTCCACAAAAGTAATCCAAACACGAAGTTCGAGAACACTTAGAGTGGATGATTCTATGGAACGGATACCTCTTGTGGTAAACAACAGAAAAATAATCCATCATGTCTTTGTTGTTAAGATACAATAAGATTAATACTTCAGAATCAGATTTTATGATAACGAAAAGTGGATTGAGCTTTACAACGCAGAAATTAATTTTGTGAAGGGTAGTAACTATTAAACAAACAAACATTTGATGGGGGGGGTTAAAGAAACATTTGATGGATTGGTGTATCTGAAAGAAGTATACAAAGTGAAAAGAAAATATTTCAGATATGCAAGTAGAAAACCTTGTACCTACTACTTGATAGTTCTTTTCCTATTCTGGGATAGAATTCTAGTTTATTATTAGAATTTGAAAATATCTTACTTATTATTAGAGATAGAGTCATTGATTCCTATATCAACGATTTCGTGAGAGACAGCTATATTTTAATTTGCAAACTTTAAAGAGGATCTTTAATCTGAAAACTAAAAGTACATAGTACTTCTGGTTAAAATCCAATTTACGATTTTTATAAGTAGCATTACAACATTCTAGAGCATACAATATATAGTTTGGCCTAAGGGATCATACCACCACTCGCATTGCAGTAAGCTTCTTCATTGCAGTAAGCTTACCAATACAGGGATGTATCATTTCATTGGATCAGAGACATTCTATACATTATAACAAGGATTATAAGTAATCTGATTCATATAAAATTAAATTAATATTTGTCCATCCGATTTTTCATCCATCTAAAAACGGACCAAAGAAGTTGTCTACATTTTTGTAAGTTATACTTGAGTGCCCATAAATAGATCTTCAAATTTAAAATGACCCTCGAACTAATGGCACGCATTGCTTCTTATTCTGTGCTAATGGTCCATTAAATCAGCTTCCTATAATTTCTTCAATAATGAGCTGTACATACCTCTTTTCAAACTAAGTAAATAGCATGCACGTTTCAGTCTATGTTCGACACCGAACAGTAATTTAGCAGTTAGCCTTCCTTATTTGACAGTAATTGTATATTTTATGCCGGCCAAATAGAAGTAGAATTATTTTCCTTATACGTTTAAGAGGTTCTCTGCAGAGCAAGTGTGAATCGTGACGTGTAGCCTATGATTTAAATTCGCCTCACGAACATTTATAAATTTACAAGATTATTGCAATTACCACTACCGCAATGTGTGCAAATCCAAGGGCAAATACTATGGTCAGATAAATTGACTTAAAAATCTTAGATATAAGTAAAGATGGGTGCAGATAACGTAAAACCAAAGCATAAGAATTGGCATGCTCTTCTTACTGTATATTTTTAATGGAACCCCCTTGAATGCATTTTCAGATCTAGATAGAGCATTTTCTCACAAATATTCTGACTACATATGATATTTTATCTCTAATGGTAAAAAAGATATATTAATAAATGTACTAATAAGGGTAACGTATCAGAGAGAGAGAAACAGAGATTTAGGCTTTGTTTCTGAGCAAAGTCTTACTATTAGAGTCTTACTATTAGATATATAATCCTCAAATATTGCAAATCAGGTCAAAAAGTTATAATTTTAATAACTAAACCGTTTGTCCATGGGAATCAACAGACTATGTAACCCGTGTAGTTAAAAAATTGCACTATGCAAATATCTATGCAAAAGAATGTCTATGCAAAGAATTGAATAAAAATACAGCCAACGATATTTCTTAGTATGAATAGCAAACCTATGATGAAGTCATGGAATTTCATCACATTGTAGCATGCAATTATAATAATTGTTTTTAGTATACATTAAATCGAACTAAATCTTGTACAGTTTCAGGGATTTCCTCCAAGTACCAATCAACTTAGACATTATCGCAGCATATATCATCCATATTCGCTAGTTCTAATGCTCATATCTGATTCTACAATCTGCGGCTAGCCCAGAGTCAGCTGTTATTCAATAATAATCACGTCTATCGAACTGGGAAGTGAAGTGAACCGTTATAACACCATTAATTGGGATCTTAATTGTCTATTAAAGACAATCGAGAGCATCTAAATATAAAGACGATTTAAATGTGATAGCAGTAATTCAATTAGAAATCGTGCGCTAATGAAATGTAATTAAATCAATGGTTTGTCTATAATAACCGTAAGGAAGACATGTCTATTATTTCCTTTTAAGAAAAGTTAAGAATAACTATCACAAAAGTGTACTTAGTTTGAATAGCTAACAGCATTGGTATGGTGGCAGATAGAGCAGTTTTGTCGGTAATTATTTCTTCAGTTCTTCATTGATTAATGCTGCACTAGACTATAGTTTGGTAGAGGTCAGAAAGTGCATTATCTTCTTAGAAGTTTCCTGATGGGTGTATTTTTATGATTAACGAAGATATTAGATCCAAAATAGTTTGGTCTATTGATGATCATGTTGATCCAAAATCAAAATGGCAAAATACAAGGTTAAACCACACAGTCCACACAATGACATGTTCTTCAATATTAGAACCCTCAACCACCTTATCAACAGTAGCTAAAGGATTATAGAAGGTAGAATACTGTTCCATCTGAAATATATTTAATAACTGGGAGAAAAAAGAATTAAAATGCGGGCATAGAATTTGATACGATCAGTTTGCTCATCTCACACTGCGCTGTCACCTGGCTATGATACAAGAGTAAGTAAGACTGTGTCAAAGACATTATCTCTTATAGTATACTAATTTGACACTATATGTTTTACTGGTATAAACAGATCTATCAACATATTCGCAATAAAATATTATTTTCAGGGTTGTAAACATACAAAGGTGTTTCGTTTAAAACAATATATACCTAATATGACAAATTAGTAAATGATGACATCATGAACCAGATTAATGAAGCCAAATATGCATATTTAATAATAATACCTCTCCAATTTATTTTTTTATATTCTTCGAATACTTATTTTTTTTTTAAACTAGCCGTAATACAGTTGAACTACCTAGAACATGCCAATTCGTCAGTTTTATTCCTCAGTTTATTTAATGCAATTATAGAATTTTACAAATCTCGGTCTCATTTAATTGAATTATTGATTTGTACCGTTGAGTGACCAAGTTCTAAATTAATATTTTGTGGCTTCATAGACTAGACTGTTTAATAACCAACAATAAAGTTAGACAGGTTAAATACATTATAGAATTATAATATTATAGAGAAAAAAATGAAGAAGGAACATTATACCAGATCGGATATCATTTTAATACTGTTTCAGTGAATCTATTTTTTATGGATACTTATCGGTATTACCTATCACTAAAAACAATCACCAATATTACGCACCATCCAAGGAAACGTGACATTAACGTAAGTAATAGACTATAATAAGTCAGTTCTTATTTCCTGTAAAAATAAGGATTCAATAAAACCAATATTGAAGCTGATATGTCTGAGCTTTGACTGAAGAATTTAATAAGACGTATCGATAATACTGCAGATACCAGAACACAATTTGGTGTTAGGTGACTACGTGATAAGTACTTCTATACAGGATAAAAACTAACACAATTCGCCTTATTTCCTCAAATATATAGTTAGTCAAAAAGTTTCTATTCCACTCAATTGGGTGTCTTATTAAATTCCGCAACCAACAGTCTGATCTAACAAAATTAAGTAATTTTTGGCGAAATTTGCTTTCCATATACATAAAACTGTTCTCCAAATTGTATGAAACGGAATATTTATCACATCTTTCACTAAAACAAAATCATGTTCTACTTGCTTAGCATGCTCATTTCATCAGGAGAACTGCTTTACATTATTTTGAAAAGTTAAATTAGAAAGAGTTGTACTAAGACATTTTTAGAACAATGCAGTTCGATTTCAAAGTGTTGCAATATTTATAAGAAAATTGGAAATCTATGCCCCTTTTATCCATCCAGATAAGTCGTCCTTGTTGAGTTGCTAATACATTTTTATCTATAAATTGCAAATAACAACAAATAAGTTGCAAATCCATCTCGCAATCAGATAAGAAGCACCTGTAAACAGTGATAAGAAACATTACAGCATTAGAAATCAAACAAGCTGCTCAATAAAACAATCCCATCTCAAAACGACCTTCGAGTTCGTGACCCAATTCTGGGGGCAACTTGTTGAATAATTTTCGGAACTACGCGGTTTCTCTAAACTAATTTGCGTGACACCTTAACAAACAACCCAACAAAGGTAGCACCCTGGCACAGAATCTCCCATCTTTCTCCGGTTTAGTTCATTACGTGATGTAACGGCAATATTCATTTTTAAATCCTTTAATCACAAAAGCATTTTATCCCGAAGAGGGTTTGATGTGGAAGGAGAATAATAATGGACCATGCGCGCGAAGGAGGCAGGGACGGACTAGCGATGTTGTTGAAAATCGAAATTGCAAAACCGTAAGGACCATGTTTACAAACATTACTGCTAAACAGATTACTGCTAAAATTCCATTTCTGTACGTCTTAGCGTCAAATTTTTCAACAGTAAAGGCTCCCCCAAACCAACGCGAATTATTCGCAACGGATTCGTGACGGAAAGTTCGCAGCGAAATTCGTGGCGGAATCCGTAGAGAACCTCACAGCAAAGCGAATGTAATCGCATCATATGCGTCATATTTTCAATATCGAAAAAGTTGATTACTATTGCTGAAAACGAAAAGGAAACAATTTGTACTTCTACTTACATACTTACCTATCATACAAAAATATGTATACATCATCGGATGAAGAAGAAGCATTTGTGTTGCTTGCATTGGAAGAAGACAATTTAAGGTAAAATTATTATTATTTAAAAATAAATGTGTTGATCATATCAACAGCCGTATCTAACCTTAGGAAGAAAAGAAAATGGGTTCACGATATTAATAAAAAAAGACGACAATATAGGGAATTTCATACATCCCTATTATGCTCATATTATGTTCTAACCTTAGAAAGAAAAGAAAATGGGTACGAAAAACGATATTAATCAAGAAAGACGACAATATGGGGAATTTCATACATTAAAGGGTCCCCCAAACCAACGCGGATAATCGCAACACCTGCGGAAGTTTGCACCGCTTGCGATTCGCATCATATTGCTTCCATTGCGTTAAATATGTACGTTCACACCAACACGATTTTTTTCGTTTAGACTGCGAATTGTCTGCGTTTATTTCGTACGGAGTTTTTGTTCGCAATCGGCTGCGTTTTTTCTCGGATCCGTAGTAGTTTCGCAGTCTCTTAACTAAGAAAGTAATTAATAAAATGGAAAAAATCATTGAATTAGTGCGAAAGTATCCTATATTAGACTACCTTTCTCATGACGATTACAAAAATATTATAAAAGGTTATAAAGTAGCAAAAATATAACATAGATTCTCGTCTTTTCGTAATTGCGGCATTAATGTATGAAATTCCCTATATTGTCGTCTTTTTTTATTAATATCGTGAACGCATTTTCTTTTCTTCCTAAGGTTAGAATCATAATATGATGAACACATTTATTTTTAAAGAATAATAATAATTTTACCTTAAATTGTCTTCTTCCAATGCAAGCAACACAAACGATTCTTCTTCATCCGATGAGGTACATATTTTTGTATGATAGGTAAGTATGTAAGTACAAGTACAAATTGTTTATTTTTCGTTTTCAGCAATAACAATCAACCGTTTCGATACTGAAAATATGACGCATATGATGCGATTATTTTCGCTTTGGTGTGGGGTTCTCTGCGGATTCCGCCACGAATTTCGCTGCGAACTTTCCGTCACGAATCCGTTGCGAATAATTCGCGTTGGTTTGGGGGATCCTTAATGCCGCAATTACGAAAAGACGAGAATCTATGTTACATTTTTGTTACTTTTTTCGAATATTTTTGTAATCGTCATGAGAAAGGTCGTGTAATATAGGATACTTTCGCACTAATTCAATGATTTTTTCCATTTTATTAATTACTTTCTTAGTTAAGACACTGCGAAACTACTACGGATCCGAGAAAAAACGCAGCCAATTGCGAACAAAAACTCCGTATGAAATAAACGCAGACAATTCTAAACGAAAAAAATCGTGTTGGTCTGTACTTGCATATTTACCGCAATGGAAACAATATGATGCGAATCGCAAGCGGTGCGAGCTTCCGCAGGTGCTGCGATTATCCGCGTTGGTTTGGGGGACCCTTTTTAATCTGTATAGGCAGAGTTAGCAAATAAATGTAGAAGTGTACTAGAAATACTGTCTCCATTAATTTCTGTATTTTATCTCTTCTTATTATTCATTTATATTGCATTGTTCTATCGTTTTTGGTATTTATAATATTAATTCACTAATCAATTTCTTCTATTACATTTCGTGTATCTCGATAGTTTTATTTTATGCTACTTAATATATTAACCATTAAAATAATAATAATACTCCAATACTATTTGCTGCACCGGCCAAAATAAAACTGATGTATTTTCGTACAAGTTATTAAAATATCTTACAGATATCAAAGAGAACATTACTAGGTAATCTTAAATAAATACTATACACTGTATCCCTAAGAATGCCGTGACTTAATATTTTCTCCAGACAAAGAGGTAGAAATGTAGACGTGGGCAAGAACGACTTCAACGTCTAAATATAAATTATAGTTTCAAGGTTTGATACTCATTCTTACAACTATGACTTTCCAAATTTTATGCCAAAGAAATACATGGACTATATCCATTAGTAATATTATGCTGAAGTCATAAATAACATTTATTTAGTTGCAGATTTCGACATTTTTTATGGCTGTATATATTTTTATCAGTCGTTGATTTCTCCACTTGTCATATCTAGGCCAGAGATATGAAAATACAACAATTTATCATTTCACGTTTCCGTAGTAGACTAAAAAAATATTGAACAGAAAATTGTAACTGAATTTGGTAAAATCAACACAAACTAAAGGCTAAATCATAGTTTTCAAACAGTATGCACTGATGATCTGCAGATTATGTTATTGGTTATTTTATTGATAGCCTATATTAGTGAAGAAAGGGCATAAGAAATTAATAATACATGGAACAGAGTTAACTTGCTCTGTATATAATGTTTCTGTTTCGTGATCCATTTTGCATTAAACATTTTTTAAAATCAGAAAGATGTTATGTTGAGTTCTAACCTTCCAACTTACAAGTTTATTGTTCATTTGCTGCATTCCTCATCAGGTATTCGTGATTCCTTAGTTCATGTAATTTCTCATCCGCTTTGTCATTTATTTATAGCGAATGCGACAAGAAGACTAAAATTAGGTAAACGCAATGATGAAATCGGGTTTGCAAGAATATTAAATATTTTACCATTCCATCTAAAAAACACGCAACTTAACTATTACTATACTTTATTACATGGAAATGTATGATAGCTAATAAATTTCAAGCCATCCAATTTCAATTTCTAATAAGTAATAACTTGGGTAACAAATTGAGTTGCAGAATTTCTAAGATTTTTTAGCTTTTGATTGATAAATAACTGTCATGAAGTCCAACTAAACAGTGCAAAAAGGTGATTAATGGTAGGAAACCTTCCTTAGACCTCATTTAGACTAAATGAAAAGAGTTGCTGAAAAACATTGATTTCTTTAAAAATTTGTATCCCGTAAGGAGCTTGTTATTATGAATGATTTTGTCGGAGATGTTTAATGATTGTTTCTTTTTTGTAATAAGGAAACCGAGAGAACTATATTTGTTATATTTCTCACGTACTATATTAAGGATGGAGTATGATGGATGAATCGTTATTTTCTTAAAGAGTAGGTAATCTGGAAGAGATAAAAAGAAATATGGTAGTTTAATATTTCTTTTTAAAACTCCTTAGATCTCATAATAGATTTTACGTAATGCCGTAGTAATAGTTAAATTATTTTTTGCCACTGAAACAGCTTTAACAGGCGACAAAAATTCAAGGCGCATGTTTTTTGGAATTGTAGGATATTTGTCAAAATTTTTATTACAACAATAAGATGTAGAACTATCCTATCAATCTCTAATACAGAATGTTATAAAGAAAAAAGGTTGTAAATCCTAGAAGAACCTTAACCTTAAGTATAACGTGATATTTTTTAACTATATATACAGGGTGTTTCATAATATATGCGCAGGACTTCAGGATGTCTAAAAATATGAAAAAAAGTTTCTATTAACTTACCCTCTTAAATGCACCATTTTAGAGATACAGGGTGTTGAAATTGAAAAAAAAATCGTTTTTTGCGAATATCTCCGGAACCGTTTATCGAAAACATATTTTGTAAGCATTTTCTACTCATAATAAACTATGTTTTATGTGGAATTTTTTTTTTAAAGTCATAATTGGTGAAGGTTTTGAAGGGGTAGTGGGTGTTTTTCTCCCCAACTTCTACACTACTGGAAAAAGTACGATTTTGAGACACCCATTTGAACCGCCAATGTTTTCTACACAAAAAAGGTACCCTTGGTCATAAGCTCTAAAGTCGATCGTTTTCGCAAAAAATCAACTTTTATGTTGAAAAACATGGTCAATTTTTTGAAATGAAATTTTTTTCTACTAATTAAACAAAATTTATTCAAACTTTAGAACAAATAACAAAACCAAACGTTAACTTCATAATTGAAAAATTAAAAAAAAAATGAAAAAATGATACAAAAGTTGTCTTTTCAAAATTCCACAAACCGTAAAGGTAAAATTGACCATGTTTTCAAAAAATTCACCATGTTTTTCAACATAAAAGTTGATTTTTCTCGAAAACGATCGACTTTAGAGCTTATGACCACGTACCTTTTTTGTGTAGAAAACATTGGTGATTCAAATGGGAGTATCAAAATCGTACTTTTTCCAGTAGCATAGAAGTTGGGGAAAAAAACACCCACTACCCCTTCAAAACCTTCACCAATTATGACTAAAAAAAAATTTCCGTGCAAAACATAGTTTATTATGAGTAGAAAATGCTTACAAAAGCTGTTTTCTGTACGATAAACGGTTCCGGAGAATTTGAAAAAAACCAAATTTTTTTTTCAATTTCAACACCCTGTATCTCTAAAATGGTGCATTTTAGAGAGTAAGTTATATAAACTTTTTTTCATATTTTTGGACGAGCTATAACATCCTGAAGTCCTGCACATATATTATGAAACACCCTGTATATATTTAACTATATATTTTTAACGGTCACTAGATTTACTCAACACTGAGAGACGTACGCTTTTCTGTGGATTCCTAGTTCGAGAAGAATATTGTGAAAAATATACAGGGCGGATATGACGAGTATGCCCAAAAAGAAATTTTAGAATTATATCATCTCTCGAACTGCTAATTATGGAAACTTTCGCACATGCAGGAGAAAGATCCTTGAAAGACTAACTACAGTACACACATATTTAAACTAATCGGATGTAAACATTTGTGTATTGCACAAGGAACGGTATTACCTACCACCAGTACAAGATTCATATTGTTTAAGACTTGATAAATAGGAACTTTAATAACCGTAAATATTTTTGTGGGAAGTTTGTATCTGACCTAATTAACAATCTGGGTGCATGATCCACGAAGCGCATTTTCATTTGACAGGATACTGAAATAAAGAAAACTGCCATTACTGGTCAAAGTCCGAAGCAACTTTACCTTGAGATATCATTAGACGACTTTTTTTTAAGTAGTATGGTGTTGATCAGACAGTTAGCTCAATAGGTGAAGAAGATATTTTTAATACCAGAATTGGGTCATTTAAAGAATAAAATTGTTTTGCATGCTATTTAATAAAGTTCGTGTTAATTAAAATCATTTTAATGCATTGAAATGTGACGCGTTGTTATGAGTCATCGCATATTTCAAATTCTAAGTGCCTCCCAGTCCGACCCTGGCTTTTAGTATTGATCGGTGATGGGGCAGAACTCTCGAGCACACACACAGCATCGCGACGGCTTCGTTACGGCGGCGGCGTCTCCTCAGTGCGCGACCTCATCTCCGGAGAGTCAGACAACCCCGCCTCCCTCCCAGCAGGTGTCCTGGTGAAGTGATGGACAGCGGCGTATGTGCGAGGTGGGCCCGTGGGCCTTGATGTGCGCCTACCACACCTACCCCAGCAGCCGGGGGTCCCGCGCTATGGGCTGGACCAACGCCGATCACCCGGTATTTGCTACGATTGTTAGCACCTATTTTTGTAGAATATAGATGTAGTGTGAGTCACTGTTTTTTGGTTTATTGCTTGTGTTTGTTTATTATTTTGTTTACTTCAAAGATAATTAGGCTTTACCTCTGAGTTGTTTTTTTCTCCTAAATAATTATTTATTAATTATTATTATTATTATTATTGATTCGCATTTCTGTGCAAAAACTTTTTTTGGTCAATTGGGTAGTTTATCATATTATAAACTAAAGGAATTGCTGTTGTGTCTTGGTCGCGTCGCAACCAATCACCCTTCATGAATAAATTATTTTCTGTTTCTTTTTGTGCACATAAAGCTAAACTTCACTTGACCTTTATCCGAAACTCTTGTTTGATAAATCTTGGAAACATTAGGTATATTTACGTTTTTGTAATATTACTGGTTTGTCTTTTGAGGGGGTATTGTCTGTTTTATTTTGTGAGGACGAACAGCAAATAGAATAATTATGGAAGAATAACTATTCCTAACCCTTGTCTTTGTAATCAAATAAAAAAGTCAATTTTCTCTTAACATGGTTTTCTAATTCACTTTTCTTTAATCTAGGAGATATTATACTTCAAACGTGTATTTTTATCTTGAATATAGAATATTTATATTTCGTACCTATCGGTTTATTTTGTATTAGTTATTTATTAATATTTACGATCTTATGACGCTGCTATATTTTCTTGACAGAAAACAGAAACGAAGGAAAAGTCGGGGATTTACTCAATTAGCTGTAAGACTGTAATCAAAAGTATGTTGGACAAACTAGAAGGTCAATTCAAACTAGATTCAAGGAGCATATGGCTCATCTCAAATATGGCAGAACAGATAAGTCAAGTGTCGCCCAACATGCCTTTGAGAACAGTTATAAAATAGATAGTAGCAATTTAAAACTAATTAGGAATGTGACAAATTCCAAACAGCTGGATGCTTTTGAGAGTTTGGAAATCGTTAAATGTAAAAATAGTATGAATGGTGACAGAGGGCCAATCCCATATAGCCCGCTTTATTGGTTAGTAAATCAAAGTTCACTGATGCATCGCGGCGGTTCACTGATCAGTCGCGATGGTTCACTGAGCAGTCGTGGCGATTCACTGAACCGTAAAAAAGGTTTAGGTATAAATAAAACACAATGTTAGCATAGGTTTAGTTTTAATCATATCCAGATGATGCCAACTTGGTTGGCGAAACCGGCGTCGAGTGCAATATAGTGTGTTGGTGTTATGTGGAAAACTACGTATACTACGTATATTGAACTAAGTTATTGCTACTTCTTTAGGAAAGTATACTTTGAAATATTTTTATACCCTGACAAGAACATGTAAGAAATTATAAATACAATGCTGGCTCAAAGTAATTTACAAAGCCTACAGTTTGTTTGATTTGATATAAAACTTTGTGAATAATATGCTTTTACATTATAACGTAAAACTTCAAATCTGTATTTACAACGTGACTATATACATTCGCAATTTAAATGATACCAATTTATTATTATACTCTATACATAATGCATGCTGTCAATTTGTGGTTCATAATCATGAGCAAAGCGATACGAAATCATATACATTTATGTATTGATGTTATCAAAATTCTATTGTGAAGTATTTATTGTACCTCCTATGCCAGATATACGAATTATTCTACTTTACAGCTTGCACAAAGTATATATAGCTTAATTTAAAATATTAAGTAGTTAAATAGCACCCTGTAGATAATATCTCGCCGATTTGGAGTAGGTACCTGGTTTCTATTTAAAACTGGATCAAGGTTCCTGAATTAAAATGTATTGTATTTGATCCACGAATTCGTTAAAAGAGTTACGCAAAATCTACAATTTAGATATTAATCCAGTTATACCAGATTATTTGTTCATAGTAAAAGCTACTACCTGATTTCTCTTTTAACACCTAAGTAATTTGAAATATATATAATAAATCAGACAGTCTACTCTGAAACCTGTGACTATTGCAAATGTCTCATAGGTCGACACAGGAGTGGGGTGGGGTGGGTTTTTGGTGGACAATGTACATCAGTGATATAGTTAACAATATGTGCAACTTATTTGTGGTGCAGCAGTTGTATGATTGATTAGGTTTGTTCTAGCACGAAATTTCGGATGGTTTGAAGCCAGTTATTGGATTGACCAACTGCGCATGTTCGTCCTAAAACTTGGTTACAAACGGTTTCGGATTTCTAATTTGCTAGAACGCTTTGAAGCTAATTCCGTGATTCTTGCGATGTTCTGTGGTGAACCGGTGAACTTAAATGCGTCAAATGTCAAATATAGGTATAAATGTATAGGTTATAATTTTTAATGTTCGATATAAATGTATTGTTCGTTTTTTTAAATACTGGGTGTCCCATCGAAAAGTATCACATTTTGTCGCCTTATATCTCGAAAACTAAAAGAGATATCGGGATGCGGTTTGGACAGATCGACTTAGGATTTTTGTAAGTTTTTTTGGCACTGTTGCCAAATCTCCAAATATATTAGTAATTTTTTTATGGAATACGCTCCTCTTTGAAGTAAAATTACTTGCTTATATTAAATGGAACACCCTGTGTATTTTGCCATAATCAGACAGCCTAATCACTCTACTATTCAAAAAGGTATGCATTGTTTACATTATCTTGACAATTGGAGCCACAAAATTAAATTTGTTAGAAGTACTCTTATTTGGGTTATTACGAATGAAAAAAATACCTTCTTCTTTGTAAAGTTATTTTTAAGTTTTTGTACACTTATTTTAAATAAAATACCCTATATATTTTAAAATTTTAAAATCTCTGATCAAACTTGATGTAGAACTTGACTGCATTTGCTTTTTAAAGGAAAAAAAATAGGGAGAAAAGAATAATTCTTTAATAATCGGTAGGAACGAGTTTTGTTAACAATAACAACAAAGCACAATGACAGTAATAAAAATAACAGATAAAATAATCAAAACAACTGTATAAATATAAACTACTTGAATAAGTTAGAAAACAATTTGTTTTAACTGCCCACCATTTACTTCAATATACATTTGTGCATCCTTAGTAGTAAAATGATCAAAAATGTGTGATCCTTCTAATGTGAACATTTTTATATCTATACTTCAAATTTTTGACACAACTGACAATACAATTTATTATTGTACTTTCGTTTTTCATGGGTACTGTGAAAACGAAGATCAGCTTCACAAACTGTTCAAGTAAGAGGTGCTCCCATTAAACTGAATTTTGTGGCTCCAATTCTCAAGATAATGTTAACAATGTATACCTTTTTGAAAAGAAAAGTGATTAGGCTTTCTGATTATACCAAAATATACAGGGTGTTCAACTTAATATAAGCAAGTAATTTTACTCCAAACACGAGCGTATTCAATAAAAAATTTACCAATATATTTGGAGATTTGGCAACAGTGCAAAAAAAACTTACAAAAATCTTAAGTCGTTCTGTCCAAACCGCGTCCCGATATCTCTTTTAGTTTTCGAGATATAAGGCGGCGAAATGTGATACTTTTCGATGGGACACCCCGTATTACGTATGAATCTAGTCCACTGCTCCAAAGTTTGCTGCAATCCAGAAATTAACAAGAGAACAAAAAAAATTAAATATAGGTTAACTGAATAACATAAATTTATAGTCACGTGGCGGCAGATATCCCGAACTTCTGCGCATGTCATAAACTGAAAATCCAAAGGAATTTCTGTGGACTACTTTGACGGTTTTCAACTGGTTTGTAAACGGGGTTTTGCTGTCGCTAGAACATCTGACTAGTAGTCGAAAATCCGAGATTTGTTTGCTAGAACGCGTGGATTACTATGCGCAAACTTCGTACGATTGGGAACCGTTTGAGATTGCTGCTAGAACAAACCTATTGTAGTTTCTTTTGGCCTTACACCACCTGTAAATTAATAAAAAACAACAGAAAACCAGAAGTATTCAAAATAATGTTTAAAAATGTATTATCAAAGCCAAAAAATTATGAAAAAAAAATTTCAAAAATAAACAAGTTTTGCTTTGATACTACACTTCCTGTTTTTTATTATTTTGCAGCTGGTGTAATCCCAAAAGAAACTACAATAAATTATGGTAAATATGGTTACATTTGCACAAGAATTCTCGTAAACATAATTATTATCCTTTGTATTTCGATCTCAATATTAATATTTAACTCTTTCAGATAGCTAGATTGAAATATATAAAATGGTAGTGATTGGTTAAAAATGTCACAATAAGAAATAATCAAAAACCAATTTGAACTAAAGGGTAACATTAGTGTATGTGACTGTCATGTTTCGTAGTATCTAATGAAATATCCCAGACTATTATTATATGCTTCTTATTAAAATTATAAATCGATGCCTCAATAGCCAGAAAGGCAAGTAATATTTCCCATCGCGTGTATATAACTCGACTGCAGCCGGTTCCAAACGGATATCTAAATAAATGTCCTGATAGTATCGGTAAATTAAGCAGGACGATTAATAATTAATAGGGTCTGTCACTGGGACTAGTTGCACTGGATGCCCATTAAAATGAAAAACAAGTTTCCCGATATTTTAGAAAATAAACTGTTATGTCTTAAGGAACCCACACACAGATAAACTTAAAGGTACATTGAATTTTTTCTAATAGGTATTTAAGGCTGAAGATGTTAGTTACTTGTTTACTAAATGTGTGTTGTGTGTTGGTAAACAACGAATTTATTGAGCCCCCATGTTAGTACTCCTGGTATTATATATTAAGCGTGCCTGGAGCTGCTAAAGAAAACTATTAAAACTTGTGTCTGTATATTGGTGGTCAAACAATAATGTTAATATTTTGTTACATTCTCTAGTTTGTAGTTTATTTATTTAAAGTTGTTTCTACTTATTTCCTAAGATCCGATGGGTAGGAATCTGCCATTGTGAATATAAGTACACTAGAAGGCAGATTAGGCTTAGAGTATACCCGAGTGAGTACAACTGGGAACCTTCCCTCTACGTGTATGGATACCTTTTACGTGAGGTTTGTAATGTTTCTAATATATCAGAAAGTTCAAAGTAATTACGTACTGCATTTTATATCGTACTTCATGGGAACGTAACCAGTTTTATGGCTGTACTTTAATGTAGCTAGCGGAACTGTTAGATAGAGAAAAGTTTGACCAATTAAAAGAATTACCTATGAAATTTGGTAATATTACGTATAATACGAATACTAACTCATGTGTTCAACCAGCACCTAAACCAAGAACTGTTGTTTGATAGTACATTGCTTAATCTGGTGCAAAACTGTATATTAACAAAGTGGCTAAAACTTTCTCAGAAAAATATTACCTTACACCTTAAAACTAATTAAAATATAACACCTTTTAATTGAAATAAATATATAGGTGTTGCTCTTTATCATGAATGCATTGTTTTTATAACATGAATTAACACAGTGATCTAGCTAGTCAAATACGAAATAAAATTGATTAAACGTAATTAAGTTGCATAACCAGAGAGTTGCGTAAGAGAGGGTATAAAAGTAGAAGACCTTAGAAGAGTAGACTTTTTTATTACAGTACCCGAATATTGGAATAAAGTATTTATTTACCTTAACGTGTAACATACTCTCAATTACACAACTTCGATTCTCAGGGTCCTCAGGTTCCGAATCTCAGACTCGGCCGCTGGTGGTTATCAGTAGCTACTCCCCACGTCCGTGGGGTCAATAACTGCCGAGTCTGGGAATCATGTACCCTAAGTAGACGTGATGAGTCCAGAATGACCGCCTTCTGCGTTCTTCCGGCTAGAAGATCTGCCGAATTTTGGCATGCCGGTATGATCTTCAGTTCCAAAAGCAGTGTATCTCTTGCTCCTCCTCTTTCAAGACAATGTTGGTCTCGGCAGGAGCCGAGAACTCGATGACAAACATTTTCTTGAGCTGGTGGTCGAGGAGGACTACATCAGTCTTTTTGGCTCGAAACTGCCTGAGCGTGGGAAATGAGTAGTTCCAATAAATTCGGCACTTCTCATTCCACACAACGGACTCAATATCCTCCCAAGCGTATGGCAGCACTGGTGTTTCATTATGTCTATGGGTATAGGTCGAGTATAAGATCAGCCTTTCGGATAAACCATGATCTTCAAGGCTCTTATAGAGGACCCCGTACGATGCATAGATTTATAAGGATGGCTTATCCTTATGCAGCTGTAGAAAATTACGGCCTTCTGCAGCTACAACTTGGGCTTTCAACGGAACGAGTCCCAACTCGATGACAGAAGTGGCGTTCGGTAATTACCTCAGATTGATCTTTTTAGTCCGTATCTTTCATCAATTACATCTAAAGGTAGGGGAGGTAAAATCTTGAGATTGATCAGAGCAAGATCTGTTTGCTCGAAGCAGTTCGGCCGAGGAGAAAAATTAATCTGAATTTGTGAGGTTGTGGTGGTGATGGTTGTCAATTGTCATTGACTTTTTGAAGTTATGATTGGTAATTTTGTAGTGTAATTTTCCAAAGAAGTCTTCAAATGTTTCCACATACATTCTAAAATGTTCTTTAAACTGCCTGGCAGAAAAAAATTGACACAGTTTCTTCAGAGAAATTTTTTCCAAACAATTTGTAACTACATTCTTCGTCTTCATCTTCAAAAATTATTTCATATCCTTGAACTGCATTTAAAATGGTTGATTTTACAATAAACAGAAAAGGTGAGGTTATATTATGCCTTATGCAATCGATTTCGTTCATTTATTTTCTATTTATCCGTCTCATCTGGAATCACGTGATGTAATCTCGTCGCATCCGTGAGTATATTACCGGACCCAACTAGTGTAAGAGTCTGGATTTCTCCGTCGAAGATGAGACCGAGTTCATCAGCTGCTCTTCGTGCTGCCTTGAATGGAAATGCTCCGACTTCTGCATTTTCATGGTCTTGGACCATGCAGAGGAGCTGCTCCGAACTCATACAAATACAAATATATTACAGAGGTATTCAACACCAAATTGACAACAACCGATATCCAGCTAACCCAAAGTGTACATGCGAATCACTTATAGAAAAACCAGGTAATTATCTCTCAGCAAAATGTATTATAAACACTCTGGTTTGTTACGTTTAGCGAACGAAAATATCAAATGTCCAGGATAAGCATTGAAGCGTCAAACCGCTATCGGTTTCAGTTGCATGCGTAAACATATTTAGGAATATTTTATTCGATGACAAACGAAACAAGCCTGTTACGGAGTTCGCATGCAATTCTATTAGATTTATAGCCATGCGTTTGTGATAAATTAGAAGATGGGGACTAATAAGCCGCGACGGACAACAATGTGACGATTAATAAAAATAATTTCTCTTCAAATTAAACGGCGAATCGAGGAAGCCGTAAACCATAGAATAAATTAAAGACGAACGATGACATATCTCGTTAAAAATAAGTGACTCCCAAGGCTTCTTGCTGTGAGTGAAACCAAAATAGAATTGTCTTGTTTGAAACTGTATGGAGATACAAGTTGTAACGAATATTTTACCACTCTGCTCTTTGCAAACGTCTTATTGAACGGGGAGAAACGAAAAACAAATTAAGAGAAAGTGTGTCCTCCTGTTTGTGTATGAATTACAAGGCAATATTTCTTGAAAAATTCAATTACCTGAATCTCACACCTTACGATGTCTAAAAGCAGACTGATTTCGATCTTTATTTGTCTCATCAGTGTCATCATGTCTATCGAGAAGATAAAATACAGAGACACTTTTAGGTGCTCGTTGGTTTTACATCGGTAACATGTAGAATCTTCTAGTGCTATCTCTTGACTCCCTTGAAACGATTCGAATTTAACCATCCGACCATCATCACATAGTAAACAAGTGAAGTTCTTTTTGACGTGTGGCAAAACATATGCGTTCTAGTTTTCTTCTTGTTGGTAGCTATTGCCACTTATTATTCACTAATGAGATCAAATAAGATCAAAACCGATCTGCAGTTAGTGACATCCTGTGATGTGAGATCTTAATATTCTTTTATAACTTTTGTATATTAATGCTAAAAATGTGGGAGACCAATCACAGTGGAGTTAAATAACATACTTAGCTGTTTAGACTTGATCTATCTGTAAAAGACTTCATACTGCGTAGTCATTTCCCATATGTTTGACTCGCTTATTTCTTTGGATATATTCATGAAGAGTATTTATAATTTCAAATTCTTAGTTTAAATTTAATGTAAATGGTATACTTTATGTACATACAGAGCCACTCTAATGTATTCGTGATACTTACTGAATGAACTGTTCAATAATGGAATTGGATCACCATAAATGTTATTCAACATTGAATTGGAAAAACAAAAGCCTATAAAATACAGTAAAAATATACTGTTTATAATAATTATTCATGAATCTGAATAAAAAATATATTGTTTCAATACTAAAACTACTGAGACCCGTACTGTGGACTAGTAGGTCTTTTTTCTTTAGAGATATTTCATTTAATCCTCTCTTTTAATGAGATAACTCTGAGATAAACGTTTCTGTATCAGTGGTTGTACAAAATTTGACCAACCCGTTCAAGAGGTGCGCCTGCTATTTTTCCATTAGGTACTTACTATATGTGTTTGGATTTTTTAAGATACCTCAGCCTACACACAAAAAAATATATTCTTAACTTGCCTTCTATACAAATAGTTACTTCCGTTAATATTTAAAAATAAAGCACTATAATTTTCTAATTTGTTTCAATAGCCTTGTTGTTAGAGTAGCAGATATGGTGGAGTTTTGTGGTAAATAGTAATAAAAACAATTTTTATTAGTTTTAGGAACACTTTTAGTAAATGTTTACGACTTTAGTTTATTACCAACATACTAAAATACTCCTTTCAATTTAGATATATCTCGCAAAAGCGATGTGCTTTTTTAAGAAAATAAATACTTTATCAAATGCAATATATAAACAGCTTTTGGGTTGCTGTGGTTTCAGCTTATACTTTCTGAAATTAAAACATTATTGTAAGTAGCTAAGATATTAGGCAAAAAATACTGAAAAATAATTTTCAGCCTTTTCAGCTACAGCTTACATGTCTTAATTTTTAAATGATGAAGCTACTTAACTTGAAATATGAACATATGAAATATTTTTAATTATATAAGTTTGTGTTTAAATAGTATCATCAAGATAGTAATAAATTTATCATTTATACAAATTTTTACAAATTTATTTTGTTTCACTTAAAAAATATTAGTTTAGACAACATAAGAAATAATTTCAGTTTGCTATATCTACAGAAATAGCCCCAATAAATACCTATATAATCAAACTAGTCGGTCAAGAACACAACCCAAAGTCAAAAATCCAGCAATCCGAACTTGCATTGTTCCAAACCATATAAAATCAAGTGGTAAATTTCATAATGTTGTGTTTAATCTGCAGCAATAATCAAATAAATGAACAATTAAATGCTTCAAGTTCGTTTCAGGATATATTGATAAAAATTGATTTGCTTACCGACAAGGTTATCGCACGATATTCAATATTGCTAAAGTGCCACAACTGTCAGTGTTGCAATGGGCGTTGAATTATTGCAACTTTTATTTGTATATTTTGAGATAATATTTAATTCGGATTGAGTATATGAGTGATGAGGGAACGAGTGATTAGTTTTTATATCGTGGATTTGCCTTGCCAAGGATATCTCTACCCACATGATTTATATTGATTCCTAATATTAATGAGATATCTATTCGGAGCCATTGAAATATATGTGTTGATGTAATGGGTTCCTAGAAAAAAATCATCAATATCTGCCAGAAGAAATTATTTTCAAAGATTGTGTTTTACTTGAAGTGTAAATATACTAAAAATAGTGCAATGATGAAACCCAGTCTCTACCAAATCCGCCTCCAGGTTTAGACGTATAGTGTCTTAATTGCAGTTGCAATTGAAGTTTTAATATGCTTCAAAATAGGGAATAAGCAACATAGTTGATTAATTCGACCACATCTGTAGTCGACATTAAGGCCCACCGCCCACGGTGCGACTGTTTTGAGACAAAGGTTGCAAATCAGTTGAGCTAGCAACTGTTTTCTAATCCCGGCAGCGTATAGTAGTGTTGAGTCGCACACGAGTCAATTGGAATGAAACTAGTTTGCAATCAGTCCCAAATCGTCTGTACGCGACCATTTTCCGCGGTCGCAGTTGCATTGTAGTTTAAAGTTGCCCGGTGCTTACCACGTGTTATTTGTTTATTTCAAAATGAGTGATCAAGAACTGAACTTAAAATTTGTTGGAGAGGTGGAGAAACATGAAGAACTGTGCAATTATAACAGTCAACAACTTTCTATCTGTCTGAGACAGTTCTTTTGCTGCCACGAAGGGCCTAGAATTCAAATTTTCCCTTATGTATGGATGGACCCAGTACTGCCTCTGTGTCCTGTTCAGTCTGCGGTATTGATAGTAATCAATGATGTCTTTCTCATCTGTTTCTGAATATTCAGAATTTGACATGGTAAACATTTTCTGCACTGTTACACCAACTGATTGAAACTGATTCATAATGAGTCGCATCGGTGTGCGTGCCAGAGTTTCAGTTTGGTTGTAAACTGGTTCTAGAGTAAACTAGTTTGCAACCTTTGTCTCAAAACAGTCGCACCGTGAGCGGGCGGCCTAAGTCTAGTACCCACATCTGAAGCCTGTGTTGGCGAAACAATTCTCATGGTTTTATATATTTAAAATGAATATATAAATAAAAAAATTGTGTAAATCATAAAATAGTAGATACCTATATGTTTTCATTCGTGAGTTGAATAAGCAAAAACTAGCTGCAATCTAGGTGAGGATAGAGCACCATATAGCATAGAAACCCTCGATATCATATAAGCCATACTTCTATACATATAAAAAATATAACCAAACATTAAGTAAAGTATTGAAACTATATTTTTGGGTTCAGCAATATAGTATTTTATTACCTAACAAAGATCTGGTATTATTTAAAAAGATAAGGGCATAAAATTTGACCTATATCCAGGTATGTGGCAATGACATTTTGATGATACCCCAAACGCTTTTTTCCAGGAGCTTTTTCCGGTTTTTTCTTTAAAAATAATAAAACAAAACATCCTTGAACTCAAGTATATCACGATCAACTGACGCTGTTTAATAATATTCTTTGTATATATTAGAGGAAATGAAAAACGTGATGGAGAGTAGATCCAATTAATGAAACATGAATATTAAAACCACTACATAGTTCCAAAGAATTTATGGAACTGAATAGTGGCTACAATGAAAATATGATGTACCAGACTTTATTCATAGTTTAATTTTCCCACCCAGAGCTTTATTTTTAATTCACCTCCATAACCTTGATAGCATGGGTTCCTTTCTGTATAGTTTAATCTTCTTGGATTTTCTTCTTCCTTACTAATTATTATATTTTAGCATTTACTATCAATAATGTGTTTTGATATCTCTTCATTCTTATTACGAAACTTGCAACTACTTTTTCTTGAAGGTCTATTGCTCTTCAATTCCGTAAATTTTTAGTTTGTTTTTGTCGTTTATCCTAAGAGTCAGTTTAAGTTTACTTTAACATATTCACAGTCGCATATTTATATTTAGATATGTGTTTCGCGGGTCATTTCGATTTTCACAATTTTACAGTTTCTGTAATCTTAAACATAATTTAAACGCCGATACCACAACTAGCATGCAGCTGTTGCTTTCAATATTTTTTTATCTATAAACGATTACGCACTAGTCTATTTCGCAGCAGTAAATTGGAGTTTAGACATTAATGACCCGAGTTTTCAAAAGGAACGAACATAAAATCTGTTTCGTGGCAATGCAGAGCACTTTCAGCTACAATGTGATTAAAATGTGATCGGTAAAAGTAATTTTCCTTCGGTGAAATGAGTTCGCGATAATTTTAATTGCCATCATAAGGAAGTTAATAAATGCAATTACTATAAAAGCTGGAAGCATAAACAAAGCTCGATTTTGGATTAATGTAATGATAACGGTAAAATAATAATTGTATTATGCTCTTCTAAAAGTCTCAAATAGATGTTTCTCGTAAATCTACTGTTAATGTCTAAAAAGTAACTGCTTCTTTGGAAGTATACAATAATAAAACGGAAAATGCGGATGACTTCAAATAAATAAGTACTGCATACTAATATAACTACTAAACTAGTTAAATAATTTTCCTTATCAGAGAGTTTCGTTCTAAGCAAGTCTATTACTTCTAAGATTTATAACAGGTAAAAGAAATTTTCACGGTGAGAGTTCTCAAAATCTTGTTTTCAAAATCATCCTTCATACACATTATGAAGAAAATACCATTGCCTTCTATATGATTTAATTTTAAATAGATTATAGAATTATCACATATTTAGAGATACCTTCAACGGAACTTGGTATTCTATTTTTATTTGTAAATATAATATTTTTATAATTGATTTATTACATGGGTAATACTTTGATACCTTTACGATTGCGTAAATTTTTTTAAGCAGACATGTGAAATATCATTCTCCTTGGCCTAGTAAATTCCTTAAATAAATAAAAATTGGACTATAGTCTTTAAGTTTACAATGAAGATTAGTTCAATTTTTGACCTATATTATGAAATACTGGATATTATGCGACTATTTCTGTTAATATTTAACAACACAATAATTGTTAATACGTAATATTCAGCCTTACAGGATTTTATTATTTGGAGTAAATTAGTGATAACACTAAAAATAATATAGGTAAATATCAAACTCAAAACAAGCATGCGATATATATTTCCTACAGGAAATTGGATAAAATGTATTTGTTGTTATTATATTATGTTCTCGAAACACTCTGTATCTTCCTTAATATTTAAAATGAGAATTTTTGCTCCTTTGTCATACTTGCTCATATTCTTTTAAGGGTTTAATATGTATTTTAAGTTCTCACTTATAATATTATCCCAAGTGCAAAATTTCCGGCAATTAATTTATGCACTTGGGGTATTCGGTAAGAAAATTTCACACCGAGGAAAAATGAATGTAGAATTTCAATGTTAAATTATTTTTTTTGTCATGAAAATATGAATCTAACACTACGAAGGAGGCTAATGTCATGATTGTACGTAGTTTGACGCATACCGGTCTAACCCTCAAACAAACTTTTATTAAACGTCAAAAAATATTCACTTATAATCTCTCTAGTGATTGAATTATTACCGGAAATTTTTTGTGTGCATCAATTTTGTTAAAAAAAGTAAAGAAAATTTCACACTTACTATTTTAAATGTACAAATAATAATTACTTAAATAAAATGTCAAAATAACACATGATGTTTTGGCTGTCAAAAAATTTCCATTATAATCACCTTCTCCCGCCTGAAGGAGGAGAGATAATTGCCTGAAATCGTATGCGTTGCTATGGTAACCAAACAAATACAAATCTTCTGATTGGCTGATATATGTAAGTGTAAAATTTTCACTTATAATATCCCAAGTGCAAAATTATTGCCGGAAATTAGTTCGAGGTGGCAAATATTTTGAAAATTACCCCGAGTCGAAGACCAGGGATAATTTTCTAAAAATATTAGCCACCTCGAAAAATTTTCCGGCAATTAATTTGTGTACCTACAATATCTTTCGTTAGGGAATACCTAGATAATCCTTCAGAAATTCGAGATAAAATTCAACACATGATTCTGGTGGCAAGTTTCCATATTATAATGTCACTTTTAAACTCATCTCTCAAACGTCAAAAAACATTCACTATAATTTTGCTTTTGTACCCTAAAGTGAAAAAATATTCGTTAAATTTTTTTCGTTGGCATAGCAACGACCTAAATTGGTCACACCTGGTTAGGTAAAAAGCGGAGGTGTGAAATTTTCTTAAATATTAAGGATGGAATGAAAAGTGATACATCATCAAAACGATTGCACGTGTGAATGAATAAATCACGGGCTAACTTTGGTTTTTGAAATATTTGAAACATCTGAAAGCTTTTATTGATTTTATTAAAATTTCAAGACAGAATGCCCAAATTGGTTCAGCGCACTAGGGACCGTCGACCAGTTTCCAGGTCCGTATTTAAAAAAAATATGTTTTTAAATAGAAGTTACAGTTATGGATAAACATATGGCAAGATAAAGTGGTACATAAAAAATCTGCTTATGCCTTTCGATGAAGAACCAAAAGTTGCTATGAAGAAATGTTGTTTTCGAAGGGAAACAAAGTTTCGATTTTAATATTCTTGATTTTTGCAGCCTCGCTAGGTCGGTCCCCTGATCGTACAAATTTACCTCCAGTGAACCTTCTCTGCATCGCCAATTATTTGAGAGATCCCATAAATGATTTTGGAGTATGGTGGCCCTTGTATACGTTATTTTACTTTCAATAATAAATACTTTTGTAAAATTATAATACTTTATAAATCGCCCAATAGAACCAATAATCAGTATAGTATCAAAACTAACTTGAACAGATCATAAGTTACACGTCGAGGATTTGTCTTTTGTCCCTAAGGCCCTACTCCAATAAAAATATTTTATTCTCTCACAATCCCAAAACAATGAACGGAAACTAAATTAGCTGTATATTGATCAGTTTGATGATGTGTCTATGGTTTTATTATCTGATGGAGATAGTAAATGAAGCTTTAATACAGTTTACCCAACTGTGCAAGTTAAATTGACATTCATGCAGAACCCCTGAACTACTGATAGAATAAAAGAGGATGGATACCATCTGACCTACTTGACCATCGCATCAGATAATGCTAATGATAGATTTTAGTATAGCAGGCAGCGGCTTGAATAGAATAAATTCACTTTCTGTTGGCAATAAAACAGTTTCTCTTTCCGCGAAAAAAATATCGCAGGGTCGTATTCAGGAGCACAGTAGTGGATGGCCTGTTTTCCCTGGACGTAACGACTTTCAACTGCTTTCGTATTATTTTGTTTTTAATTAGTTACATTAGTTACTTGTTAATTTTTAAATAAATTATCGAAATATATGTTCCATCCTCATATTTTTTAAACAATATATTTTTCGCTATCCACACAACTTTTATCTACTGTCAATAAGATAAAAATTTCTGAATCCAACTCTGACGATCGACTGGTCTAGCACCTGCCTTTGTTGAAGATGATAGGTTTGTAAAAACAAGCTGTACAGTTTCTGGATAAAACCATCTGCTTGGAGTCTTAACTTTTTTCTCCTTGAAAACATTGGAAACGGAGTAAAATATGTTGATCCATCCACTAATTTAATAAAAGACGTCAGCTGTCTCAAAACCAGATTTAATATATTTAAATGACTTCCCTTGAACTTAAGGATGACCTCTTTATGATAGAGAAATGTTAAACAATAGATAGTCATTATAATATTGATATTAAGGTAAATAGGAAATAAGATAAATATCTAATACTGTTTCATCGTTGTTATTTGTTATTTTAACCACATATTATGTTAATTTTTAGAAAGTAAATATTTTACCAAAATTTTATGCTATAGAGGCTTTCCGGCTAATAGAAATTGTGTATGTTTTTCAGTTTTCTGACAGCTTTATTCGTTTAATCTTCCATCACTGGAGAAATGTGCAAAATTACTTTAATTAACATAAAAAATTACTGTACAATCTTCAAAGTTTATTTTTTATTTAATAGCTTTGATAATTTGCTGCTCAAACGATCATTTCATAATAATGGTAACCTTGGAATGTGAAAACTGGTAAGTCTAAAGTGACTTAATGTCTTGATAAGATCTTTATCCTAGGTAAAAGTAAGGAATCTTTCTAATCATCTTGTGATTATACTGTAGGAATTAGAAATCTTTAATTGTAGGAAAAACTTGAACTATAATACGCCTTGGTTTCACAAATTAGTAATTAAGTATATCTTGTCAGTTTATTAGAGTAATGAGTAGTATGTAACGTGATATATTTATGAGTGGAAGCAGTTAAATATTGGTGAAATGTAACAATTAAAAGTAATAAGCAAAATATACAGTGTGTGATATTTATTTTTGAACAAAACTATTTAAGTAAATACTATTGTATCTTGCTCGAAAAAAAATCGTACATCTACTTTTTATTAACACAAATCTGGCTCGAAGGACCAAATGTGTGCTGTGCTTATCTCTATCAACAAAAATATTCCATTATTGATGGCAATTAACAAAACTATGGCAAGATAGCAAGACAAATGAAAGCCCAAAAGCTAATTTAGTATTATATTGTATTGTATTGTAATGTATATTCATAAACACTCCTGTTGAATAAAGCAAACGGAAGTTACGCACTATATCTTCATCCCACGTGATATTAGAATGCCCAATTGTTCTTCATAGGTGTACTGAAAATAAATATCGACGGTGTAGGCTGTAGCTACAGGGCGATCTGCTTGAAACATTTCACTTTCTTCACTCACTGGTGAAGAAGGTGGGATAGAAATAAGGTAAAACTTTCAAGAGATCACGTCAAACCAAATTGCTATTTTCCATCGCCTACTCTCTTTGGCAGAATTTCTTATTTTGTTCTGAAAAATGAACTAATTTGTAAAGTTGTGAGGAAATTTATAAAAATTCATGTAGTGGTAGAAGTTCTCAGTATTTTTTTCTGCAACATATGTGCCAAAATCTGTCACTATTTTCCCATATTGAGCATAATTTCGATAAAATATATAGATACCTGTTAAATAGTAATGGTAGATTAGATAGCAACAATATATTTTAATTTAATAATATATGATTATATGAATGTAAAGATAAAATTATTTTTATATGAGTCTAAACATATCAGTAGGAATTAAAGTAAGATTGATTGAGTTATCATATCAACTAGATGATGAATATAGTACATAGAGCGAATATTTCTTTAGATTTTCCTAGAAAATTCTGTAGAGGATTAAGTAAAGTAGAGGAAAACTACAATTAGAGGAACAGTTAGTTTTTGTAATTATTGGATGAAATGTGTATACTTTCTCATTTAATTGTTCTTAAATTTCCGAGAATTTACTCATTTTATATAAATACGGTACTCACCGGTGAACAATGTACTATTCTCTTTTTTATCAATGAATGCACAATTCGTTAGGTCTCTTTATTACACATTACACATTATATTACCTATAGCAAACATCCTGCAACTCTAAGTATAACAAAGGGATTTGTTCATGCTTGAATGCTCACGTACAAAAATGGTTTGTTGACATTATTTTTTAAAGTTCAAATATTAATATTGTTGCTTACAATTTGTAGTAAAATAGATAATAGACGATGTAAGGGAAAATAATTTCCTTCTCAATTTAATTTGATTTAGCTGTACATACTACCATACTGCTTAACCAAAATTTCCATTGATTATACTTTGATAACATTTTCGGTTAACATAAAACGAAAACCTCTTATTTGCCTTTGTCATACATTTATATTTATACATTATTATTTATATTATTTGTAAAGTACTTCATTCCAGAATACTATAGAATCAACAAGTAATAGATAAGTTGGATCGTAATACCCTTTACCATGAATAATACATTAAATGATCGTTGCAAAACAAACAGACCATTTATATGCATCTGCTATTCTAAAATTTAGGTGAAAATACATTTAATGTCTAATAAAAATATAACAAATTTAATATTCTTCGCAGAGCGCGTATAGTGAATTTGTTTCGCGTGTAGCGGCATCTTATTTACTCATAAATCATCATCATTTTAGGGGCAATTTAAAGGTAATAAATGGAAACCAACCCCTATTCCACACATAAAAACTCCCTAATTTGAATAATTTTAGAACAGCACAGTGGCTGATATTATTAATCGAAGCCTAATAAACCCGCAGACTATTTTTAAGACTATTAGGAATGTGAAGGTAAAATTTAATCATAATATTTATTGAATGGAGGAAACCACGCAAAACGTGACAGCGCCGGTGATATCGTGTGGTAAAATAAAAAACATGGGAATTCAAATATCAGAATATTTCAGAATATTTTGAAATAACTTGTACAGTTAACAGTTTTAATTCCCTGAGTAACGCTGATAAAACCTAACGGTTCGAAACAGCAGCCCATCATTTGGTAAAAAAAAATCTGAAAATGTTTTAAGATTTATCACATTTTTTAAATGTTTCAATAATTTCAAAAATGTTATAAATTTTGTAATTTTATAAATTTCGAAAATTTCCTAAATCTCGAAATTTTAGCGAAATTCTGGGAAACTTTCAAAAATTTCAAATTTCAATTTCAAATTTTATTTGAAATTTCACTTTCTTACAACACTACATATAGGTATTTCTTGTAATTTTTAACAATTCTTATATGTTAAACCTCCCGTCACACATGTGCCTGAAGACACCGGAAGGAGAAATACATATTGTACATACAGGGTGACCCATTAAGAATGAAAACACTCGCGTACAAAATTTGTTTATGGACCGATTTGAACCGGATTTTTTTTTAAAGATAGATCTCCAAAAGCTCTATGTTGATGCAAAATTTGAAGACGAAATTTTGATTTTCAAGGCCTACTACGAATTTTTTTTAAGTGAAAAACAGCAAAATTTTGTTAGCGATTTTTTTTATAAAAAATCTGACTACACCACTGGATTTAGGAGCCCCTCGAATGCATTTGTACCAATTTTTGCGAAAAAAAGTTTGTTCCTAAAAACGTTATGACAATATCGGCATCACCAGCCTTGGTTGGTGAACCTATTCTTTTATAAAATTAGAATAAAACTCAAAGTGAAACAAAATTAAACTTAAACACTGGTGTAATTATTAATAAGAACCTAAAAACCAGTATACACAAAATAACCAACAATAACTCTAATATAAACAACAACTGATAGGTAAGTTCGTCAAATTATTATTATTTCGTAGTTAATATGCCAAAAATTATAATATTACTTTCTTAGATAAAAAATAACTACATTATAATTTTTTATTCAAAAAGTGTGAATCAATTTGACAGACTCCTTTTTCATTTTTAAAAATGTAATTTTCTAATTACTTTTTTTATCAATTGTTGTTTATATTAGAGTTATTGTTGGTTATTTTGTGTATACTGGTTTTTATGGTTCTCATTAATAATTACATCGGTGTTTAAGTTGTTTAATTTTGTTTGTCTTTGCGTTCTATTCGATTTCTATAAAAGAATAGGTTCACCGACAAAGGCAAACACTGGTGATGACGATATTGTCATAACTATTTTAGGAACTTTTTTTCGCAAAAATTGGTACAAATGCATTCGAGGGGCTTCTAGATCCAGTGGTGTGGTCAGATTTTTTATAAAAAAAAGCTAATAAAATTTTGCTACTTTTCACTTAAAGAAAAATCGTAGTAGGCCTTGACAATCAAAATTTTGTCTTCAAATTTTGTATCAACATAGAGATTTTAGAGATCTATCTTTTAAAAAAAATCCGGTTTAAATCGGTCCATAATCAACTTTTGTACGCAAGTGTTTCCATTCTTAATGGGTCACCCTGTATGAAGATATGCTGTTGTAATTCAATGTTGTGGGGTGCTCGCAAAGTAGTTTTTTTCGATATATTTTAAAAATAGTAAGGTTATTCTTTTGAGTACCTAGGATTATAGGTAACGAGGAAAATTAAAAACTTTATTGAACCGTAATATTCATATAATTTCATTACTAATTTGTCACTCAGAGCGCTAATACAGCCTACATAATAATAATGGACCACCCACTCTCCCACACACTTCTATTTTTAAAATTTCAACCAGTGCAAAAATATGTTTGCTTGGAAATATATTTGTGGTCTACCCATTTTGCTTATACTGATAAATCCAGCTATTTCGCTATAATAGCATAATATGTATCAATCAGAGCAGATATCTTATATACGCCCACTATTTGTAACACTGAACGCCTCATTATAAAAGGCAAAGCCGATGGAACTCCGCTTTTTGCGGCTAATATTGGAGATTCCGTCGAACAAAGGATGGCATCCCTCTTTGAACATGCCTTATAAAAAGATTTGTATTTATAGACTATTCTCGGTCTATTTTTATCCAACCACGTTTCTTCATTATTTACTCAACCCGTACCTTGGGAAACCTTAATACTTTCATGGCAGGATCGAAAAAGGGTAGAATGTGCGTCTTCGCGGACGCGGATTTAGTCGTTTTTTGTCGCTTCGGGTTGCGGGTATCGCTATTGGCTAAATTGAAGGTCTTTCGGTTAACGTAGATATTCACCTGACAGGTATATCTACAGAAGGATATGTATAATGGCACACAGTAAGTTGATAATTTTAGTAGCTGTATCACTCATTGTTTTATAGTACCTAGTTACTAAAAATGGTATATCTAGCTTGGCTTATTCTACAGGTTCCTAATTGCTGGAGTTTTTTTGATATAAAAGAATAAAAACACTTACTTTAGCGATCTCAAAAATCCTTTACTTTACTTTACTACTTATAGTAAATTATGTTAAGAACGCTATCTTGAAGTGCAGACGGATTATCAGTTGAAATATAAAATCCTTGTCCAGTAAAAATTAGAGAATAGCAGTTTCCTACTAACTTACCTATAACTAAGCACACTACTTATTTCAATTTGACAGTCAACAGCAGTTTTCCTAGAATTTTGAAATTAAACAACATACATTTGCTATTCCTTTGAAAGCAGTTGGTATATAAAAATATAATAACTGGAAAATAACTTGTGTTATTGTAGGTTTGGTTTCAGTTGAAGGAAACTGTATCTTTAATAATGATAAACAGTTAAAACATTTCTGCTAAGTACGCGTAAATCAGTAGGAAAAATATACATTTGGTGAGAAGTCTGACATTAAAGGAAAACCAAATTTAAACTGTGTTTACGCTTAGGATAAATATTTTTTCAAATTTCATTCATTAAACGCAGCAAGACTTGATATAAAAAATCACCAACTTTTTTCTGTTATAAATATTGATTTATTAATCCAAGTCTGTTCCTTATCATCATATTAAATTTATTATGCAGAGATTTACGTTTTCCATATTTTTTTTAGAGATGTTGCCAAAGAATTAACTAAATAAGCATATTTCTTTTAATAATAGCTATTATTTTTTATATTATGATCTAATGAACGAATGTAACATTGAAAGAAGTAAATAAATGTAATTGCTTTTTGTTAGATTATTGGATTTGTTATGTATTGTTTAACATCATATTTTTGTATTTTTTGTTTAGTAAAAAATTTTAATATGAGTTATCTTTGAACGACAGAATTGTCCCTATATTTCTTCTAATAATTATATTCTATCTTTCTATTTCTATATTATATTTCTATTTATATATATTTCTTCCAATAATTTAAACATTCATAAATTTATTGCAACTCATCCAAAAGGTTTTTAATAAAATATTATTAAAATTTCCTCTACAAAATGATTGACTAAAACTGACACTGACACTGACACTTTCAGAGAATACTTCTTATAACGGTTTATAACAAAATGTCAAATAGTAAGTTAAAGTACTTGCAGTAGAAATAAACTTCGATATTGGAGGACAAAATATTCAGTATGAAAAAACTGTTTCAAAATAAATTGCTACTAATAATATTAAATTTTTTCACATTATTATGTAAAAGGGTTCTATTTTCAGCCATATATACAAAAAATCTTACACGTAAACCATAAAAAAGATAAAACAAGTTAACAATAGACTACACAATGCCAGGACGATATGTTATGTGCTTGAACTTTCCAGCGTATCAAACAAAAAGTCCTCAACTTTTTCCCAGTAAAAGTTGAAAGAGTTCCTCTTATCACATCCTTGACGTTGTCCCAAATATTGCAGCCTAACATTTTTATGCGCGTACTTCTGTTAATAGTCCACATCTGTTTCGAATTTGCCTTCTGTTTGTTTATAGTGACGGAATTTGGTAGTTACCAAATAATAAGGCACCATAATTTTTAGAGCAACATGAGTTGTTAAGTGTACGTCGTGGCAGCTCTTGGTTTATGACGGAATAATTTGAGAACTGTTTTGGAGAGGAGAACAAGCCCTGATTGACACCTCCGCATGTTGACAGTGGGTGGTATTCCATGACTAAATTTGTCGCAACCTGTGACACGTGGGATATTTAGAAAATAAGTGGCAGATAATTCATCACACTGAGATTTTACTAGATTTATTTATTGAGGAAGTTCATGACTGAAGTACAATTCACTCTTCTTGTGATATACATTTTACTTGTACGAGTTCTCTAACATATATTTCCTTTCCTTCTTTTGAAAATCCTTTGAAAATTATATTAAAGCAAATAGGTTATTGCAGCTTAACAAAGTAACATAAATCAATATTATTAACAAGATTCAAATGAAGTAAAATTTATGGTAAATGCAATTTAAAGTAATTATCATTCATTTCAGTCATCTATGAATATGCGGTAATATATTCAAACCCATGAAACACCCATAATATCTTCCTCATTCATAATATTTTCACAATGCGTTGGTGTTAAATGTTAATGTACATAACGGTAATTGACTATTAGATAAATCACAATTATTTGTCTTTCTTCCAGAGCCCAGCGAACCACCACCAAAAGGAAGTTCTGTCCTCGAAGTCTGGTCAACATTTAGTCAAAGTATCTTCCCGAAATGGACCACTGATCTCAAAGGCATCGCTCACATATACAAAAGTAAGAAATGCTACTGTGAACCAATTCAATAAAATGTCTTTTATAATATACAGGGTGTCCCAAGATAATGTGACACATTTTAAAGTATTATAACTTCAAGGCAAAATGAGATAGCGACGAGCGGTTTTCACTGGTCCTCTTAATTTTACAAAAAGTTTTCTTTTGTCATTGGTACTAGTCTATTTTAATTCTACAGGTGCTTGAAAAAAAATTCTCTCTTTTTAATTCAAAATTGTGATCATTTTTGAATGGAACACCCTGTAGATTATATTACCATTTGCTAGACATTTTTTTCTCTTTTCAAAAATGTAAAGTTTGATAGAGTTGTACCAAAAATAAGAGTTATTTCAATTTACACACCAGCCCTTTTCCATAGACCATAATTTCTTTGGAAGATCGCATTTTATTTTTTTTACATTCTCAGTAAAGAATATCAGACTAAATACTTCAGATTATGTATGAAAGTAAAAGAAATTATTTAATTTACTTCGACCCACATTGTCGTTCTGATACAAGTATTATTTATATAAATATTTATATTAAAGTTCCGTATTGGAACTACTGTAATATTTCTTGACATTTACGTAACATATTATGAAGGTAGGCAAGGTTATGCGACAAATTTTAACTATTAAGTAGCCTTGCGTAATGAAGTGCAGCAATGTTAAACAGGGTGTTCAAGAGAAAATGTTATATTATATATTACTTTCCTCTATTCGTAAACAAATATGTCTTGGAGAAGCTTTATTTTATGTAAAACCCTACAAATATAAAATACAGTCAAACATTTTATTTAAAACTTACCCACTTTGACTGCTGAACTATGCTGAATTACTTTTGAAATTTTTAAGATACCGGAATAAGGAAATAAAAGATTTCGTTATTTAATTGATTTTGATTTTTCAATTTCCGGTCCCTATTTTGTAACTTCCTTCGGTCTAGTCTGGCTTCTCTATTTTGTCACATCGTGAATGGAAAAGTAGAAATCTCATATCATGAATATACAATTTTATTATTGTGTTAAAATAACCTTTTCGTAAGGTTTTTAAAGATAAAGGTCAGACGTCAGTGGTTTATTCATCTGGAAATAAACTACAACAACTTAGGTAGTACAAAAGACAAAATAGAAACGAAATTAGCTGTAAACACTGCAGTCAAAAGTATGTTGGACAAACTAGAAGGTCAATTCAATCTAGACTAAAGGAACATATGGCTCATCTCAAATATGGTAGAACAGATAAGTCTAGTGTCGCCCAACATGCGTTTGAGAACAACCATAAAATAGACGTAGCAATTTAAGACTGGTTGTTAAGATGATTCACTGAGCGGTTGCGACAGTTCACTGAATTGTCGAAATAGTTTAGGTGTAAATAGGACACAGTATTAGCATAGGTTTAGTATTCTAATCATCTTCAGATGATGCCAACTTAATTGGAGAAACGCGCTACGAGTGCAGTATAGTGTTTTGGTGTTATGTGAAAAACTACGTCAGTGTTATTTTTACACCAAAGATTCCAAACCCTAGTGTTTTTTTAATAATTTAAAGTAAAAAATGTATAATTGTGTTTTGGTATTTGCAGTTTAATGACTCCAGTTTCCAAATCTGTAATGGTTGCTATCATTTTCATTAAAAATATTGATATATGGCTACATGTATCTGTTATTTACCTTCTGATCTGCAGATGATATATATCGATCACACAAATTTAGCCAGCTTTGACATGATGTATCGCTGTGATATTGTGTAAATTATTAATTGATGTTTGTATAATGTATCTCCTAGCACTGCCATGCTCAGGCAAATATATCTAGCGGTTGAGAATTAATACTTTGTTATATATAAATCTAGTATTGTTTATCTGTGTTGCAACATAATTAATCCATTATGTATTCTATTTCTTTGTAAATTGCCTCAATGTAGCCATTATTCTTTTATGCATTATATTTTTGAGATAAAAACAATACTACCACACTTTATTTAGGTATATGTATTAATATGATATACAAATTAATTTGTTAATTTTAATTGTGTCTAGTAATTTTCACAAAATAGCGGGTGTTATTTATATATTACAATAGAATAGGAACTTATTACGTAAACCGGTTTCTGGTATACACTTATACAGTGTGCCCACAATTGGTGATGCATGTATTGGGATCTCGGAAACTATAAGAGATAGAAAAACGGTCAAACGGGGAAAGTTTTAGACAATTTTGTTTGTAATCTAATGTCGTTTTCTTTGCGATTTTATCTCTTTTGGTTTTTGAGATATTTTGAAAAAACTAAAATGATGCATTCTTGAAAATACCCTGTAATTTCTTTATTTAAAACAATTTTTAGATTCTGTAAAAACTTTCTAGGGCAACTTTTTACGTAGAAAACGCCTGTGTAGTCCGATTTTATTTGCAATGTTTCGGTTTTTTAGAACCATCATCTACTTTGTTTTTTCATATGGGCGCCATATTGGATTTTTACGGTTTTGGAAAGCCTCTTTTATTAGCTTTCTAATGATGTATCACAATTAGTAAAAAAAAGTTAGGTTATGGTTAAAAAATCAAAAATTAATATTTTGTTATAAATTTGGCAACGTCGCACAGTAAAACACTGAAATTCTAGGTCATATTAAATTTAATCTCTATCACAATAAAACATTAAAATATTTGTTGAAAGTTTTTACCATGTAACAAAAAATAAATTTACAAAAGCCGTAAGTTTGGATAAATACATCAACTAATAGTTTTCAGAACACCTGTCACCTAAAAATCATTTAATTATTGTGTATAAACAGAAATTCAGTACATAATTTAACGCAATAAATTTTTTGCTAATACATCCAGTTCCCTAGTAGATCATTTTCGGTTTTAACTCTAAGCTACAAATAATAACAAAATATCTACACAAATTAAAACATAATTAAACTATAAAGACTAATAACCGAAATAAAATATCTAAAGTTCAAAGTGTCGCCCATTTGCGTCCATACATTTTTGACATTTTTTTATTATGGATCTGAGTAATGGATAGTAGCAAAGACCAAAAGAGAACACTACGGTGTTTCTCACCACCACTAACATTCCAGATGCCCTTTAGACAATCATGTGGCAACATCGTACATCGATTTCACTACCTACGGCACTCTGACGAGTACATCGTACATAATAAGTGTCAAACCGGTCAGTGCCTGATGGTTGAAGCTCTAACTACCAATAAAGATGTTAATACCTAACTACCTATAAATCTAACTACCAATAAAGAAAGTTAACTTTTAGTGTTATTAGATCAGAAGAATAATTCCTAGTGGTACACATACACTTATTAACATTAGAGTTGTTCCGTAGACATTACGAATACATTTTAGACAGATCCTGTAAGATTATCAACAATTTCCTGCTAGAGCAAAAAAACGCGATCGTGCAACCGTTAAATTTCATTCAATTTTAGAAAAACAGTCGTATTAGATATTGTCTACCAAATTTGATATTAAGAGCTTCCCAAGTATAAACTAAGCACAACCCACTGAGTGACAGTACCAAGAAATATCACGAAAAAGTGAGATGTGACTGCTATAAATATTTCTAGCACTTACAAAAAGCACTAATAAAATTTTACCTTCGTCCCTGGAAGAGGATAGAAATTTGTTATTTCAAATTTGTTTAGAAGTTTCCTGTACCAAACAGTAAATATTTGGTTACCTTTCTGACTATTGTAACAGGTCCTCGTTTGGTTGTGTAATTCAACAAATTTTTGCCAATGATAAACATACAACTCCTTTTCTGTATGAAGAATCCAGGATGACTCTTTATTCAATCATTTTCGTCACGCGAATACCAAAATCTGTCACTAACTGTCGGCCTAATCATTACAGTTGCAATAACAATGCAACTGTTTTGTTGCAACTGTTTTGGTAAAATCAGTTTCCGACGCGAGAGTTAATAAAGGAAAGGCGAGAACTTTATTATTTTGAGTCAGTCCCGCCAGGATTGTTAAAATATAATACTCCCTTAAATTTGCATGTAGCAAGCTGCATAGATATTTCCAGACTAGTTTAACCTCCTAGTTAATGCATTTTATTCTATTTTCCAGACTGTTCAGAGCAACAAAGACTCTTACTCATCGGACTATGGATCCCATTTACATCAAACAAGTAGTTCATCTAACAAGCATTTAAGCACTTCCTGCCACAACGGAATTTCCAGGAGTTCCTTTATCCACACAGATGTAAGTTTTAGCCTTGGATAATTTATTATCTTTTATCTTCTCTTCCGGTATCGCGGCTTTCACTGCACTTCATTGTGGACAAAGCGTTTCGTTTGTTTGTTGACTGCTTCTGCTGATATACTTCGTGTCTTAGATTCAGTTCTGGAAATCATCTACGACTTGTTTAAAAACAAGCTTCTCCATATGCAAACAGTAATGGGTATCCAAAAATAAAGAAACATGGCCAAACAGTATGTAATCACTACCGGGATATCAAAAATTATCTTGGTCAAGGGTGGTTGTGAAATGTAAAATGTGTGTCTTATTTTATTTCAGCACAATGACTTGACAGATTCCGACACAACAAAACATATTCAAAAATTTAAAGTAAGACACACGTTTTACATTCCACGACCACCCTTGACCAAGATAATTTTTGATATCCCGGTATAATTCACTATAGGATATTTGTGATATCCTGTCTTAATTCAGTAGAAAGTTAATATGCGTAATTTTTAACTGTCTTAATAGTTTTTATTGGGAAAACATTAAGCATAACCTGAAAGTTCACTGTGAAAATAATTGAATAATGGGTGTTGAGCATATTACAGAAGTTCCTTACTAGATTAACCAAAAACCAAGCTTCACTTATAGTTACAATAATTATATAATACGTGAAATGCAACCTAAATGGTTTATCAAAGATCTTAACACCATCTATAGTTTTCCATATCGTTCATCAGTTTTTTTTTGTGCATTTTTTACATAGACTCACGAATATGAAAGTAAAATTTTGAAATATTGAATTGTGTCAACCAAACCAAATGCTGCTTCAGAATCACAAAGCACACAAAAATACTTCAGAATTACAAAGTGCATCATAAAAACCATAAGAGACTCAGAGTATCATCACAGACCTAGCAGATCACTCTTTCCGCCAATTTTAGATTATAGCGATATTTCGTGGGATGACATGACCTGTTTTGAACCTGTCATGCCCCGAACCGAGGTTTACTCATGCGCAGCATCTTTGCATTTCTTTTCTATGAAGGACCTTCCATGACTCTGTCCTGGTTTTGAGAGCCAGTAAGTTCTGTATTAAAGTTCTTCCTGAGACGTTTCTAGAAAGGAAACACTATAAGCCACCCACAAGCTAGCTGTGGTCCTGTCTCCTGTGGTATGTGGTATGTGTGGTATGTGGTATGGCTAGCTGTGGTCCTGTGTATGAAAGCCATTTCAGATTTCTTTCTAGCAAGTTCATTACCTTCAATGCCCTTATGATTTGGTACTCAACACAGTTTTACTGTACCGATATTTATCAGGTCAATGAGCAATTGAAGGCAATTCCAAACAAACTTTGAACTAACCTTGTTTGAGTATATAGCGGATATACAAATATCAGAGGATATTTATACAAGTTTATCTCCTCAAATTCTCGGCCTAACATGCCATTATTGCGAAAATTTCTTCTTGGAATAACGTGGGATAAGTCCACAAGCTAGCTTCTACGCCATCTAGGTCTCAGCTGATATAATCCAGCTCTTTTTCTGCTGTCTGTTTTGGAGCCATCTGTGAACCAGATGAGACACCTAGCTTCCAAACAATTTGCCTTTGACTCCCAGTGACTGAGATTCTGCATTTGAACCTTACTAAATTTACCAATCGTTCTGTCAGATATCAGTTCTAGGGTAGGCTTCTTTTACCACACACTTTTTGTATTGATTTATGAAGATAACTTTATAATTAGAGCTGCAGGAGTTTTTTCCTATATGACGCCGGTATCATGGCAACTCGAAACAGAATGTACTGTCAATAGATATTAATATTGTGAGGCAAATATTGGAGTGGCCTTACAGTTCTGTTGCTTTTATAAGCAGCAATTATTAAATTTTAAGAGCGTAATATAACTCTTATAAGTGAATATTATTAATTTCTATACTGATTTGCATCTCTCTGGAAACCGATTTTATAAGCATGCTATCAGATCTCTCTGAAACTTGATGCAGTGCACAAACTTTGTTGTACATTTGACTTTTAATGCCTTTGATAAAAAAAGTTCCGCGCTGAAATTGCTTTAAATGCACTGCGAGCGCTAAAAGCATGCATTTTCACGAGCACAAGTTTAAAATAGAAACTAGTGAACTTTTTATAGCTGTCTCGTAAATCCTAACTTAGTTTTTAGCTTTGTTTAGTTTTGTGTGTTTTATTACACTTTCAATGCGGCATAATATTTATAAAGAGCCAAGTTTGTAGTACATACTTCAATCCTACGAGTGATTTTTTCATGAACATATGCTTCATTAGTTTCCGGACATAGCTAAATTGTATTGGCTTTTATGATTGTGATTTTTTTATTATCCTTATTATTAATCGGAATTTCGTCTTTATTAAAAATTTGATACCTATATAGTTACTTGTTCCAAATAGGTAAATACTATCAAGACTATTGTAGATAATAGTGGATTTTCCAGTAGGTTATTAGAGGTACGGTTTTTATGTATAATATCTTTTCCACTTATCGTGAAATGTTTGTCATAACTTCCCCATAACACCATGATAAAATTAAAATCAGTAGGTAAAACCAGACGCTGGTAGTGATAATAGCAGCTTTATATACTTTTACTGATAAGTATCAAAGATGATGTCAACATTTACAACATCTGTTACACTACACCACAGACTATTAATCGGTTTTTTGCAGCTGTAAGGAGAGAAAATAAGAGAGAAGTTAAATTTAGGTTTAATAATATTAGTCCTCAAAAAATTTCTAAGTACACGTTGGCTAACTGATTTTCTATCCTACCTATCACCTCGTTGATATAAATTTTTGGACGTCCACATTTTTGGAGGATTTTAAAAGTGAGAACCAGAAAAAAGGGTCAACTGTCAAATTTTACTATAAACTAGTGTTGCCGGACATTTAAATGTCCAGACATTTATATGTCCGGACACGGACATGTATGGATATGACACGATGAAAATGTCCGGACATTTATGAATGTGTCGAATCGTAACCTAAAATTTTCTTCAAAAAAGTTTCGGTTAGAAATTGACACTTGATATTCACATATCTAGTAATTATTCACACTTATTATTAAGATAGTGAAAGTGAATTGCAAATCCAGTCACATGAGGATGCTGATTACATTGTTTTTTATTTCACTCATTTTCCTTACAAACAATTAGCTAAGGGTGAATTTGATCCGAACAAGTTGTAATTTATTATTATAACATCACGACTGTGATCACGGCTATGACTAGCCTAAAATTCAAAAACAGTTTTGTTTTAATACTTATTGTACTGAATAACAAATGATATCTTAACACTTTAGTGCATTACATTTTGTTTTATTCATTTTTATTTGAATTTTTGTATTTGAAATTGAAATTTTACATTATCGGATTTATAAAAATGTCAGGACATATTAAAAATGTCAAGACATATTGAATATGTCAAGACATATTGAATATGTGAAGACATATTGAAAATGTTCAGACACTTAAATAAATGTCTGTATTTGTTTAAAATAGTCATTTTTTGTTTTCTTTCAATTTCCTTGGTAATGTTTGACACACCATTTTAAAGATCTGGAGAAAACTAAGATGATGGTACTATTTACAGCTAAATTCATAAATGTCCAATATGTGTCCAAATAAATGTCCTGAAAACGTCCGGACATTTCTCGAAAAATAAATGTCCGGACATTTGGCAACACTACTATAAACTACATACTTAATATTCCAATTTGTTGGTACCCTTTTTACCTCACCCTCCATTCTCTTTCAAGTAATGCCACTGACATAGTCACCCACGGGCTAGTATTAAGAAAAATAATGAGCAAAATTTGACCCACTTCTCAAAAAAGTTTGCGATCACTGCTCTATAGCAGTATAACATCACATCATCCAACTTTTCACATTGTTTTGTATTTGTATTTTGTATTTTGAATGGTTGTTGGTACCTGGTATTATACAGATTTATTTACTAAGAAGACTATCGCGTTTGTGGAGAGCGGTCACATTTTATTACCGTAGAAGGCAACAGTTTCGCATGAATTTCCGATAAAGAATATTCAATTTGATACTGATTAATGGTTGGGTTATAGCACCGGCAATATATTTACATTTATAACTTCCTTTCCTTTTCATAGCTATTCGTTATAGACTAATGCTAGCCATTTGTAACTTTAAAAGCGGTATTAATAACTGGAATAAGACAAGGAGTTCGTGATAAGTGCAAGTGCTTAGCTGATAAAAGAGAGCGTTGTCTCAAATAAATTAATAGTTAGTATACAAAGTAACATTCGGACTTGTGTCTTTTCTGAATCAGAAAATATATAAACAACTGTTTACAACAACAAGGAAGCATCAGTTTTGTCAAATACGTACAAATAGTTAACGTTTTCTTCTATACCTACTGTTGGTCCATCGAAAATCTTCCACCTTGAATAACTTGATATACCTACAAATTCTAGAGACAAAGTGGTTTTTATTTGAAAAGGGATTACGTATATATATATTACTATACAAAGTAATCTAAAAAAGAAGTATACCAAACTGTCTGTCTGTGTATTTTGACATATTTGGATAAAACGTTCTCTTGCAAATACGTTTAAGCAGGATTTGATGGCTATAACTGTCATAATGAGGTAGATATGATCAAATATGTTCACCATAAAAGTAATGTGCACCAAGACTTAGTAGCGTGTGTAGCCTAGCAACGAATTGCATTGCACACTATGTGTTTCTGTAGCACTCATTTAGTTATCTACATTACTATTAGAACTAGATTCATCAAAACCTAGATCAGTATATTCATAAGAGGTTGTTCTATCCAATCTCTTAAGAATCTGAAGATACGCTGGGTGTTTTATTTATAAAAATACAGATTTGGCCAACTTCCCTTCTGGGATACTTTACATAAATGTCAATAATATGAAAATGTGTTTCCTCTTCAATTAAAAATCAAATTGTCTCTAGAATTTGTTTGAAAAAACTTATATATTAGGTTATTTATGGTGGAAAGTTTTTGTTGGTAGATATATCTGTTGATAATTTGAGGTCACGATTACCAATACAATAATACACATTTTTTTGCGATTAGTGAAACATGCATTTAAAGAAATAGATTTGGATTTTCTATAAAATATTATTTTTGTGGTATGTGGGTGATGATTTTAACTAAATCCGCCAAGAATTAAATAGGTATGGGTTTGATGTATTATTTTTTTATGTAAAATACAAATTCGTATAGATCGAATCGAATCTGTTTGAATCTAAACGAATATAACTCAATAAATAGCACTGTTACTTATACTTATACCAATGATGTACGAAATTGTTAAATACTTCAATAACCTGGAAGGGAAAATATAATTTTCACTCAAATTATAATTTCAGGAAACGACTAATTTTGAAATTACTCTGTCGACGCCAGCATTAAATAATTAATTCTAATATTTCATCCAATTCGCATCTAAACACATATTTCTTGCGAATCTAGCGTTATTTCCGGAACAAGGAACAAAATTCAACAGAAGAAGTTCAAAGTTCCCATTAATTTTATGGTTATCACTCTTGATGCGAATCTCAGTGGAAGGTATCATGAATAAAATATATATGTTTTGCGTTGAGAAATAATTTATGTACCTACCGGAAATATAATACTGTAGATCTGTAAATATTACCATTTTACTTTTATAAATATTTTCAAATAGATCTACCTATGATAATAATAAGTTTTAAACTGAAGTCTTAAAACGGTTTTTTCTAAAAACGTTACTTGTTTATCGTTCTGGATATGCCCTTCTCGAGCATATACCATTGCGTTTTATTAAAAATTGAAAGAAAAAGAGGTTGCAATTTCGGTTGGCAAACCAATCTCGGTTTCAGTTTCAACAGAATTCTTATATTTACGTTAACGAATATTTGTGTTGCTAATGTGTTTCTCACCACTCCTAAAATTCACGATGTTCTTTAGGCAATATATCGCAACATTGATCATAGATTCCACTATCTAGGGTACTCTCACGAGCGCATAATAAGCGCGAAACCGGTCAGTGTCTGGTGGTTGGTTTCGCTGAAGGATGAGGAGACTTCCATGGAGATCTCAGAGTAATGCAACGGCAGTCAGGGATTATTGCCTGTTTTTACCTCTTTTCACATTGTTTTGATAAACATTTATTAATGTTTCTAACAATACTGAGGCTTTTTTCTAGAAACAATCTTCTTTATTCTCTCCTCTTCCTCGTTCTCTCTCTCTCTCTTCCTCCCTCTGAACTAGTATTATTAATTGAATTATATTCAACTTGAAATTGAATTTCATATAATACCTAGTCCTCGAATATTTTAGACGACGCAAAATTAGGCAACTTTATTGGACACGTGTTCATGGAACTGACTGGATTGTAGAACCATTTTCGTTCGTATTGGCGACTCAATTGACCCATGAGGGCGCTGCTAATTGTAAACAAATTCTTGATGGATTCACAAATCCAAGGAAGACGAGTAAAAATTTTGCAATTCATATCACATCATTTAGGAATTAGCATTCAATTGCCATAAATATATTGACTTCATGTGCTAGTTAGGGTGAAATAAAGGATAAAAAGAACGGTAAAAGCAGCCTGTGTTCCATAAGTGCTTCTTTGCTAATTATGATAGGAATTGTTTTGGGTTAAAATAGTTAGTTTTCATTTACTTCAATTTTGGGCTAAAATAAATGTGACAAACGATAGAAAAAGTGGATGGTAATACCATATTAGTGCTTGTGTTTTTTGTTAAATAATTATTATGTTTAAATTAAAATATATTCTGTTTTTATAGGACTAATAATAGAAGAGTATAGACATACTGCAACAAAGTGGTTATGTTGTATAAATAAACGTGTTCCCTGTTATTAAATTGTTACATGCCTTTTGGTGAAATGAATAAGGAACTATTTCTTATGCTCATGTTATACCAAACTTCTATCTTCTATCTTAAACACTTCTATTAACACATTTTTTGGAATGGCACCCATAAACACGACAGTGACAGTTTGTGTTGTGCTGGTTTATTTGGATGCTATTTTAAAATGTAAAAATAAAGATATACAAATACTAATTACATCGGTTTTACGTTCATACGTTGTACATACGTTTTTAGCCTTGCAATACCAAAAAGTCACAAGCAGCACTAAATTGTTACGTTAAACATACCCAAATACGTGTTATTTATCATTATATCAGCAATAAGCCTCCAAATGATCTTTTAAATCGCCAATAGTTAGGAGATTTAGTTATTGATCCTTTTATTTATTTATATGAAAACATTTCTTTGAAATGCCGTCTTTGCTGCATTACGTTGCACGTCTTATTTATATTATTTATTAATCCAGGATAATCATATCGAAATAAGTAAGTTTTTTGTTTGATTTGAATAAAACTATTGTGTAAATAATGTGTTAATACATTATAACTGTTAAGATTCTACCAGGAACTAGCTAGATTATGATGAGTAAATCCAAACCCATCATAGATGAAGAAACAACTCGTCATCTAATTAAAATTGTGTCAATAATCATAGCCGCCTCATCAGCCGTCAGGGATTTCCAAGAAAATATTTTTTTATGTGCTAAGCGAGGTGTGTTATTATGCAATTATTATTTTATGGTTTGCGTTTGATAGAGGAAGCGAAACAACTTGCTAAGTTTAGGTAGGAGGCAGGAAGAGCCTTGACGTGTCGAATTAACGGTCAAGTGAAATAAGAGAACACTAGAGGTGACTATGGATTAATGAACGCGATGGTCATCGTATGGAGCATTTACGTATATACCGTCTATGACGTGATTATCCTGATTATTTTCATTTTCTCTTTTGATTGAGAGTTTTGGGTAGAGTCAAGAACGGTTGTCAAATATTTGCGTACAACTTGACAGCATAAAGACGAAAGAACGTATTTATGGCAAGTATCCATTTTTGAAATGACAGCCACGATTTCCGTGTTATAAAAAAGCCATTGTACAAGGTGGCCCGTTTAATATGGGCCTATACCTTATCTCAGAAACTACAAGTCCCATGGGAAAAAAATTATATGAAATTGTTTTTTTCAAAGTTATCTTCAATTTTTTAATATATTCAAATGTATAATCTGTTTTTATACAGGGCGATGATCTTCGGGAAATAGCCAGTATTGAAATCCCATATTCTGAGGATAATCATTCAGAAACGATGGGATACAAACCCATCATATCATATATCTCTGAATTTGTCGATAGAAGGGCTTTCTAGAAATGTAACTATATACAGGGTGTTCCATTTGAAAAAATCGTAAGACTTTATGGTTTTCAAAATGTGGCAACACGGTAAAAATTTTTTTATAAACTGAATATTGAGTAATTACATAATAAAGTAAATAAAATTAGAATTCTCTTGGCGCAAGTTGATGTTCAAAAACTTTATTATTAACTTCTCTAGCACCATTTTAATATAGGCTATTTCCTGAAGATAATTCTCAATAACTCCGAAACGATGGGCGTCAAACTCATCATGTCATATATCATTGAACTTGTCTTTAGAAGGGCTTTCTGAAAATGTAATAATATTATAGGGTGTGCTATTTAAAAAAAACGAACTTTAGTTCATCGCCCTGTATATAAACAGGTTATACATTTGAATATATTAAAAAATTGAAGATAACTTTGAAAAAAACAATGTCATATAATTTTTTTTCTATGGGCCACCTTGTACACTGTCTTGGCTAATCCAAGTGGTTTTAAAATTTTGTTTCATTATAAAAATTTGGTTATATACGGAGTATTCCGAAAAATCTGTATTTAAGGTTAAGGTTAATCCGTTAAAAAGGGTAAAGGTTTTCTTCATATAAACAGGGCCCAAATCATGCTTCCTTAAAATTTCAAAATCGATTTTATATCAGAACAGTGCATTTTATCGATGTTCAACAAGAGTACCTTTGCTACCTATAAAACTCCGAAACTTCACATTTTAATGATAAAACTTTTATTTACATAAAAAAAGTTACATACATCTCATGTTATCGCATGTAAATAATTAAATCTATTTTGCTCGAAAACGATGGGTCCTATCGAGATGAACCAAGTGTGCCTTTTTAGTAAAAAATATTGAAACTTTATATTTCCTAATCAAAAGTTAAAAAACCAAAGCAAAAAAAAGTTGGTGTAATATTTATACCACCCCGCGTATGTGATACAAATTTTGAAATTTTATTTACAGCAGCGTATTCAGCATATAAGACTTAGGCAGAAGAAATAAATTTAAGTACTAAAAATTTGAAACGAAACAGATAGGAAAAATAGGAATGAATGCTACAGATTACTATTTTTGGGCCATGCTATGGTTTCTAAGATGTTAATAAAAATTATCCAATTGTATATTTTCTTTGTGAATTATTTAATCATTCATATAAATGGCGATCTAAAAACTACCCCGCCAATATACATTGACCGTGGTCATGACCTGGAATGGTTTGGGGCAGAGCGAGATTATCGCTCTTTACCTTCCCCATCGCTGTAGACCTGGACTGCCTCGTAGAGGTGGACCCCATTCTTCACCAACCTCGACCACAAAAGTGATAGGTGTGGGCGATTCGTGGGGGTCTCCTGCTGTCCTGGCTTTACCCTACAGGCTAGGTAGGATCTTCTGGCGCTCTTCTGTCTTGTCTTTTTTCTTCGCCTGCATGTCTAACCCACCGGGGGTAGTCTATCTCGGGCGAGGGTGGCAAGTGCCGCTCTCGTCCTGGGTGGTGGTTTGGGGTAGGTCAGGAGTGGCTGTGTAGCCGGGGATGTACCTCTAAAGGGGCCAAATAGCTCTTTAGTTTTATGCAAGGTAGGGGAAGGGTACTCGAAGTGATCTCGCGACCGCTTCGACGGTCGCGTCTTCGAGGGGAGGTCTGAGGGTCGTTTTTTAGTCGCTTCATATGGTTTAAAAACTAAAGCCTGTCTAATTTGCACAGACTAAACACGCGTTTCACTAACCAATTGAAAAATCACCAAATATAACTCCAATATAATATTAAATTGTTATTTATATATTAATAATTCCCATTGTTTTTGCTGTGAGAAGTCCTCAGTGCCGTAATAAGCAATCTTCAATGAAATCATCTTCATATAATGCAGAGTTAAAAATCGTGAAACAAAATAAAAAATTATTTAAGCTTCAATCTTTATTGCGTAGTTCAAATGTATCTTTTATTTCAGTATTATTTAATTTCCCTCGTAAAATATCACAGTTAAACCATTAATTTTATCAACTAACGCACCTTGTTCGGACAATTTCTACAATGGATATAAATAGAAATACCGTTTGCCATGCAATATAACCCATAAATATGGAAGAAAATTTATGGCTATGGTGGTAATTATTAGTTAGTAGTGCCAGCAATGTGTATAGTGTATCATAATCTGAACCTACATCTCACAATGAGTGTAACAAACAGAACAGTAAGGTCAAAGTTCATCTTATCACCCCGACATTTCGCCCACAGCTTAGTGCACCCTGGTGCGGTATCAGATTGTCTGTCCTTTGTGAAAGGCGATTCAATTTAGCAGCAAACGCGAGAAAATTGAAATTTATACCAGATTTTTGTCACTCTCACCGCCTGTCTCTTGTTTATAAATAGCCTGATGCGATTATACACGCTTTTCTGGCTTTAATATCAGCTTGGGTGAGTTTTATGGCTTTAAAAGTGACAACTGTCTACTGTATGTATACCTAATCTGAAAAGAAGTTTTTTTAAGCGAAGGCAATATATATGGTTTTATTAGATATTTGTTAATTATGGAATTATTTATTGCAAAATGTGGTTAATCATTTTTAACATTGGGAATGTTTATTTGAGTAGATATGGGGATAAATATATGAGTTTTCGTTCAGGGCCATAAGACAGCGGTGTCGCGATCGAGTGACGTAATTCACATGTGGAGTAGATGAAACCTAACATCCTTTTCCCAACCTTTTCTGGACCATCGCCCCCTTTAGAAGAGAACAAAATTTATATGTTTATCTACGACCACTATATTAGTAAGGTTTAATACGTCTGTTTTCCGTGTATTAGAGGCCTTCTGTATTAGAAGGAATAATTATAAAAAAGATATTAAGTATAATATAGTTTATTGTTATATTAGGATTAAAAGTGTTACTTTTTGCGAAGCCGAGCGGATGCAAAATTGCGAGACAAAAAAAGACCCTTTTAAACCGACTATAACATGTTATTTTTTCTCCAACCGGAATCCCCATTTAATTATTAATTTGTGCTTTGAACTTATTGAATTATTTCACCGTTGTCAGGATAAAAAACTGTAGCTCCTAGGATTAAAAGTGACTACTTCTGTTAAGTACTAAGATATCATTTTGTTTCTAGTAAGGAAAATTTCAACCTTAGACTCCTGACAGTAAAAAAAATGCCTTAGTTTTGTGACGGTTGGAGGAAAAATTTATTTTATTTGTTTATTTATTTATTTGATTGCCCCTCATGACTGCCTCAACACCCCCCATTTGTCTCTGGATCCGCCACCGCCCCCATGGAAGGTTTCAGTGTCCACTAGGGGGCGGTATCGCCCCCGTTGGGAATCACTGCTCTAGAGCATGTTCTGAGGCAAATGTGGTGTGATCTACAACTATTTTAGTAGAGAATTTGTTTTAAATGGCCTTTAAGTTCGTTATCTGCCATTTCGGAAACACGAGTTTCTGATATACCTACACCGCCATTAAAAAAAAAACGGCTAGACTTACCGCCCTGAAATTTTAACCACTTATTCACAAAACCTAAGCGCTTTGAATGGTATAAACCTTTTTTGCTAGTACGCCTCTATATTACCAAAAAAATAATGTAATGTTAAACTTCTAAAATTATGCATCTCATATACTTCCCACTGATGAACACTGAACTATTACAAATAATTTCAAAAAAGGAGACTGAAACTCACTTACAACGGTTTCGTTGTTATGAATCTCAAAACAAATAATTAGAACAGTCGTTTGGTGTATGCTCAGTTTCTGATCAATCTGCTGAGTTTGAGCAACTAACGCCTTTGTTAGAGATACATAATATTCATAAACGCTACTCACACTATGGTCAACAACAAAACCTAAAGTTAATATTACTCTAACTCTAATTATTATCTTAACTTGCAAACTGTAAGAATAGTTATTACGAGTACTTACAAGAATTGAATGCAACTTTTAAATGTATTTACTATTTGTTGCATGTAATATCGTCGTTTGTCGAATTGACTGCATTTGTTTCTAATCAAATATCCTTAAATCCTGCCACCACAAAACTTATTTCTATTAATAGACTTGATGAGAATACGCTTCGAGTCTGAAGCACTTTGTGTTCCAAACCCGGACTAAATCGAGTGGTTTCTTTCCAGCTCCCGTTATTAGAGACAAGTAAATCGTCTTCCAGGCTCAACTTAAACCAAGGGAAGTCGGCGAACACCCCCAATTCCCCGATGGTTGAATCATTCCCCGCCATTAACAACAACTCCCACAGTTCTCACGAGCTCTCCAACAACAACAAGGATGATAATGGGTTTCCGATGACACCGTCTGGTAAGTTGCTTATGTATTAATTGTAATAATTGTTTTGAAAAAAACATTGATCTCATTTAGATGTTCCAAGAAATATATAGAAAACACTCTATATACTAATATTTCGGCTTGTTAGGCCTTTTTCAATAGAGTAAACGTCTATTACTAAATAATTCCAAGTGCGTTTTCGTTATTTATTTGTTTACGAGCCTACCTCTGGCCATCTGGTGAAGCCCGAGTTTTTAATACCGTTTCTAAGAAGGGCGAGAGTGTAAAGTCTATCTGATCATTGGTAGTACACGGATTTATAATTAAAGATTTTTTAATTTCTAATTGCTCTAACAGATCTAAGCGCTTTCCTTTCTTTTCCCGATGCAGTACCTTTACATTTTTCTGATCTATAAAATGATTGTTTTCTATACAATGCGTCGCTAATCCTGAATTTTTTGCGTTATTTAATATGGATTTTTTATATTCTTTTACTCTCCAATAGTCCAATACTCCAATACTCCAAGGCCAATAGTCTCCTATATAAACGCTCCCTCGTATAAATTATGTAAAGATCTAAGCCACAAACTCCCAAAATTGATCTCCTTCAACTCCAAATACTCTGTAAAAAACTCCTTCGAGTTTTTAGAATTAACAAAAAATTTATCTTTGCCCACAAATTCTAAATTAGTTTCATTTGATGTTAAAAGTTTATTCACCTCAATCCCAGTCGCAGAATTAACGTCAGTACTATGCAATTTAATAAATCAGTCAAAATTAAACAGCACAGAAAAATATGAATTAATAAGTGTAATAAAGGTATGCATTAAACAAAATTATTTTTATTTCAATGGAAAATATTACAAACAAAAAAACGGGTTACCCATGGGTAGTCCTATTTCTCCTTTGCTAGCCGAAATTTTTATGAACCATTTCTAAAACACACTGTTCAACAATGACAATAATTTAAAATCACATGTACACTTTTGGGCCCGCTATGTAGATGACATTTTTTGTATTTGGACTGGTACTGAAAGAAATTTGAGCGGCTTTCTCAATTTTTTAAATTCGCTTAACGATAATATTCAGTTTACAATGGAAAAGGAGAAAAACAATCAATTAAACTATTTGGATATAACAATAAGAAAGGTAGAAAATAAATTAAAATTCTCGGTTTATAGAAAACCAACAACTTCCGACGCAATCATACCAGCAAGTTCGCAGCAGTCCTGGCAAATAAAAAAGTCGGTTTTCCATAGTTTAATTCATAGGCTTTTAATGTTTCCGCGGGAAAAAGCAGATTTTGAAAAAGAATTAAGTACAATCAAACAAATTGCAAGAAACAACGGATATAAAGAAAAACTAATAGATAGCATGCTAAAAAACAAAAGGAGGAAATTAATTCGTCGGGAGTTTTACAATATTCGGGAAAAAGAAGGCACCTATAGTTATATTAATCACGTCCCAGGTTATAGCGAAAAAATAGCTCACAGAATAGAACGAAACGGGTGTAAAACGATTAGTGTCAACAAGCGTACTATTGGGAGAATTTTGATAAACAATAAAGAAAGGGTTAATAAATTAAAACAATCGGGTGTATACCAAATTAACTGCGCGGATTGTAATGCCGTGTATGTGGGTCAAACTGGCAGAAGTATCGAAACGAGAGTAAAAGAACATAAAAAAATCCATATTAAATAACGCAAAAAATTCAGGATTAGCGACGCATTGTATAGAAAACAATCATTTTATAGATCAGAAAAATGTAAAGGTACTGCATCGGGAAAAGAAAGGAAAGCGCTTAGATCTGTTAGAGCAATTAGAAATTAAAAAATCTTTAATTATAAATCCGTGTACTACCAATGATCAGATAGACTTTACACTCTCGCCCTTCTTAGAAACGGTATTAAAAACTCGGGCTTCACCAGATGGCCAGAGGTAGGCTCGTAAACAAATAAATAACGAAAACGCACTTGGAATTATTTAGTAATAGACGTTTACTCTATTGAAAAAGGCCTAACAAGCCGAAATACTAGTATATAGAGTGTTTTCTATATATTTCTTGGAACATCTAAATGAGATCAATGTTTTTTTCAAAACAATTATTTTCACGATGTTTCATAAAGAACCATCCGCTTCGAGTATCCACTTTATTGTATTAATTGTATTTCTCCGTTCAAATAAAGATCGATCTGTCTTTGGAATTTGTTTAAAAAACTTGTATACCAAGTTTATTCAAGGAGGAAACTTAGACCACCCTGTATAGTGTTTTATCTAAACAAATTTCTTTATACATTCTAATGCTTCCAAATTGATCGCCTTCAATGATACTTAAAAAAGTAGTTTGCGCGGAAACTTCACATGATATGCAAATGACAATTTCTTTAAGCTGTAGGTACCTATATTACGACAAATATTCGTAGGTTCCCTCGAAATTCAGTATTAAATTCAACTTATTTCTGTGCAATGAACGGTAGTTTGAAAAATGAGCTGGTAATTTACCTAAATATGATTGAAAGTGTCATTTACTGCTTTTAGATAGGTTAAATAGTATATTATACTATAAGGGACAGAAATGCGTTATTTTGGCAGAGGTGTAATTTGAAGCCCGAGGTCGAAGCCAGAGGGCTACAATGCACCGAGGACAAAATAGCATTTCTCCCGAATGGTATATACTATTTTTTCCACGGTCTCATTAACTTAAAAACACATATTTTGTTAATATGAAGTAAGTAGCACCAGAATTATTTTATTCGGATTTGAGCATTTATTTAGTAGTCGTTGAGTTATTGTCATAACTACAAAATAAACAAACAAAAAGAATTGTCAAATTAAGATGTTAGTTTGGTTTAGTTTACAGTTTGTTTAGTGCACAATGAATAATTGTGAGTCGGAAGAGATTGTGGAGGCTGCAAATATTGCAATAAGCAATTTGTTACCTACGAAGTCAAGATCTTTATACGATATAGCTTACAATCGGTTCAAAACGTGGTGCGCCGAGAAAAATATTCAAGTATACAGCGAGAATGTTTTGTTGGCATACTTCAGTGAAAATGCAAAGAATTACAAGTCTTCCACATTATGGGCGCAATATTCTATGGTTAAGTCATGCTTGATAATTTACGACAACATAGATATAAGCAAATTCCCCAAACTGATCGCATTTTTGAAAAGAACCGGTGACGGATATCAAGCGAATAAATCGAAAATATTGACAAAGGGTGAAATCGACCGTTTTCTATCAACTGCAGATGACAAAGAATTCTTAATGATTAAGGTAAGATTACTTTTGTTGTTAGGTATTTCAATTATTTAGTATTTTGATTTTTTATAGGTTGTATTAATTCTGGGGATTGCCGGAGCTTGTCGAACTGATGAACTAGTCAATTTAACTGTAGATGATATTGAGCATGTAGGCTCATCCTTGATTGTAAAAATTCCAAACACTAAGACAAAGATTCCACGAACCTTTGTGGTTACCGATGTGGGAAATATGCTTGAATTCTATCGAAAATACCTGTCCCTTCGTTCTCCCCACGTCAAGCATAAGCGCCTTTTTTTGTACTACAAAGCAGGAAAATGTAGTTCGCAGCCAGTTGGCAAGAATACCATCGGAAAAATTCCTAGTGTAGTAGCTTCGTATTTAAAATTACCTGATGCTGCATGTTATACTGGTCACTGCTTACGAAGATCTTCAGCGACATTACTGGCAGATGCTGGTGTGGATATCACGACAATAAAGCGTCATGCTGGTTGGAAATCAACGACAGTCGCTGAGGGTTATGTCGAGAACTCCATTGAAAATAAGACCAAAATTGCTAATCACGTTTTAGTAGGTACCACCACTAGCGCAATCATAAAAACTTTAAATGTAAGCGAAAGTAATATTCCTTCTAATATTAATTTTGAAAATTGTACAAATGTTACATTTAATTTAAATGTCAATAAATAATTTCAATGTTACCTCTTTTTTTGCATGAAAAACGTTCTCCATAATGTAAACTCCCTTGGGAGCATTATACTCCCTTGGGAATAATCGACTACTTCTGTTTCAATTTTGATGTCATAGAAACTGATTTCTACTCCCGACCGTGGAAAAAACAATTTATCATTTTCTTTTCCACATTATAAATCTCGAACATCACTGACTCGAGAGAGCTGAGAGCTGCGGAACAGGAATAGGTGTTTCATCGTGCACTATTTGTTGCAGAACGAGTGGATTTACGTAGAGTAGGCAGATGCAAATCAACTATCTTCCTATCTGCTATCTGCAACGTCAGTTTCTTACATCTAAAGCTGCAACTTGATGCGGTTGCATTTTCTGCGTGTTCGGTTTAACTGACAAGGCAGGAGCTTTAATATACATTTCTTCAACATCATGAATGCCAAAGTGTCTTGTTTTTCACGTACCATCCATCAATTCTTGTCTGCATTAAAATTACTACGGAATTTTATTATAGGAAAAAGACAGTTCACAATTCAGTACTGGTTTTTTTTAGCAGAATATAGCCCTTAAAATTCGGAAAAATTCTTTAATTGTTATTATTATTTACTATTGTTAATGTATAATTTTGTTTTAGTGATTAAACACTCTGGTTTCCATTTTAACAGTGATAATAACGCACGGAATTTTGAACAACTTAGTACAAATTTAATCTCAGCCTCAGAGCTATTCCAACGCGTCAGAATTTTTTCTAACCTCAAAAAGAAACATTAAAGTAAATTAATACTGGGGATTTCGTTCACAATGGCCCTGTTGTGTAAATCATCTGGGGTTATTGAGTGTTAGGTTAACCTGTCTGTCGTAATGTAAAAGAGGAGCTATGCAACCTTCAAATCAATTAATGCAGGAAGCCCACAAAAGATGTTATTTTTCCGCGATTTTCATGTATTTATTGAAGTTAGGATATTGTAGCGCTGTCATGTCATTTTCCACATGGGATTTATATCCAATGATCGATTCAACTTGTATATAAATATATCTTTTCACATGTCTAGTCAATTGCTTCATGTAAAGTAAGTCAAATCCTCAATATATTATATTATATTATATTATTAAAGGTACCTATTTTTATTGTTTTTTTGAGGCTAGAAATATGTCTGAGGCAATGAAGCAAGTCTGAGATCAGATGCGTGTTCAACGGCTCAAAAGACAGAGATAAGTCTCTCGAAAGAGAGACTTTTTTGCGGACCTTTGTAAAGTTATAACATCTAAAAGTTATATAAATATTGCAAAATCTGATACCGAATATGAACTTTTTACAATATTTATCGATCTGTGTCTCCAAATTTGAAGCAGTTTAGTAATATTCATACATATTAGATACTTTTCTTATAATCTATTTTAGCAATGTTTGCATATTTAGGTATTTATTCAAATAACTAAACTAAACAGATGTTTAGTTTTTTTGTTAATGTTTTTTATGTCTAGTCGGTAATAAATTAATTATTATGCGTCGACTTAATAAATAATTAAATAACTACTATAAAAATATATCTAGTCAGTTCAATGTGTTCGCTGATACCTCAAAGAAAATGTAAACATTTACAAAAGCTTATAAATAAAGTATACCTAAGCAAACTGAAGATGGTAATCATTAACTTCATCAAACACATCTAAACAGGAAATGGTGTACTAAGCTTCCGTATGGTAATATTTTTAGTTAAAAAACAAAAGAAGCGTATTATGGGAAAGTTATTAAATAAACAAATCTAGATTGTTTGCCCATCTGTCATTCTTTAGATGATAAAGAATAAAGTGTTGTCTATTTATGCATTTGATGACCTGATAACAAAGAACTAGGAAGTGTTCCCGTTAATGTTATATTGAGCACAGCTTTCATAAAATACCAACAAGTAGTGCTACAGACGTTCCTTATCTTGTTCATCGTTGGTATCTTTTGGAAGCGAATTCTATAGTGTTCGAGTTTAATAACAAAGTTCAATTAAGGAATTAGGTGGTCAATTTAGAAAACCTCGTTCCGCTCATTTCAAAAAGAATAATTACCTTGCTAATTGAATTTCCAGATACATCAATTTGTTGACCTTAAGTAGCTGTCTATCCACAATAATCAATTACCTACAAAGAATTTTGTAAGTTATAGTGTTTCGCCCAAATTATACTCATACTTATACTCATAAGTAGTATCAAAGCGTACTATTCATCTCCACCCCTCATTCTAATTACAAGGATTAGCCCGAAAGTCTGGGACTTGTGTGTGAGAGGGGGCAGGATAGTATTATTTCCCGGGCCGCATTTGGGCCTCAGTAACGACTTAAGTTGGTAGGTCCTAACCACCATTCAATGATGGAATGAGGAAACCTGGAAAACCTCATTAGTTAGGGAGGCAGTCCCTGCATCCCTAACCCCACGACGTTGACATTCTTCCCATCCTAGGCCATCGCCAGGATGGTTGCCAACCCATCCTTGCGAACAAGCCTTGATCTACGAGCAAACAATTTAATTAAAAATTGTTTGGTAGAATGGGGATTCGAACCCACGACCTCTGGGCTGAGGGATCGAGACACTAAATCGTGAGCCACCGGCTCACCCAACCTATAACCTGACTATATTTGATGGACTACGAGGGGAATGTGACTGGTGTATTTTAATAAATAAGCAATGTGATTGGCTGATATCGAAAATCAAGGCCGAAAACTGGAGCATGCACAGTGCGCACTTACATGTCGACAATATACCAGTTTTTGTGGAAGTGGTGAAGAAAGGATGTTTTTTGTAGGAAACTTCTGTTTGACGGTTAATTGCGAATTCAGTTATATTGTTTGAACGGTCGTTCTTGCAAGTGCGGGAATCATTGGACTTTCTAGTAGTTGTAAAAGTCCTAATTTAACTTACATATGTAAAGAAATATTTTAGTTATTTTTTAAAATTCCGCCCTATATTACCAGACCATGGCTACTTTACCCGTCAAGCACCTTCATATGGTGTGAATGAGTAACTCTATAATATTGGGCACACACTATAGTGTTTACAAAATACAAATGGTATACCCCTATATGGCACAGGTTGAAGGAAGTTTGGATAATCATTTTAAGCGCATATACAGGTTTTCATGTCGGATATAAAATACCACGTATACCTACGAGAGTGAAAGTACTTTTTAGAAAAAAAAAATTAAACGTTATATATGGATTCCTAAGCGTAATATATTCCTATGCCAAATTGAGACAAACTATGTTTTAAATATGCAGGTAGATAACTACACACCTTGACTTATACTGGGTTATTCAGAACCCATATAAAAAACTTTGAGGATATGTGCATCTTTAAATAAGAAATCAATATCACCAAAAAAATTGTAATAAAAGTAATTAGGATTTCCCGTAAACAATGTTTAAAGTTATACCATTATAAAGGACTACGTAGCTGGGAAACTGTACTTCAACGAGATCGGATATACCACATTCCGACAAAAAACAGTAAACAAGTTTTTTGTACTTGGAACGTCTATCTATCTTTAAGTTTATTTTAAAGTAAAAACGCTGCAAATCTTTTTTGCGTCGGGCGCGCCGGTTTCTTTCGTGCTAGCTAGTTTGTATTGTCAGTCCCAAGTAGTGATGTAAAGTCCCGTTACTTTTGAATACCTGTTACGAGTAGGTACTTTTAGTATTAGTACCCGTTACTTTATACCCGTTAACTGTTACTTTCCGATATTATTCAATTCAACACTTTTCACATGTGATAAAAAGTAATTGGTATTGGTATTGGTACCGAGTAAGAAATTCGCTGGATCTTTGATTGTGATATGGGTATTTGGGTATTATGGATAATTGGTTGTAATAACAACTAATACAGAATAGATACAATGTGTCCCACTTAAGCATTAGCCACCCATGTAAAATTGTTATTTATTGACGGATTTGTTTTAACTTTTTTTTATTTGATAGATATCAGAAAGAGAAGTAGAATTTATATTTCAGTATTTTCGTTGTGCTGACGTCGACGTTTCCTTTTCCCACAGTTCCGCACACTGGCGCACACGACACGTTCCACAATATCGTAATATTCCTAATATCTGATGCTAATGTGAACGTGAACGGGTATATAAGTAACGGGTATTTTAAATAACAGGTAACAGGTACTTTGAGTATTGGGCAAATACCCGCTACTTAGTAACGGGTAAATATTTCTTTTACATCACTAGTCCCAAGGTCACTCCATTACAGTGGACCAGTATCCAGCGGCGTGCAATATTTAAATAGTTTTCAGACCCCGCCAAAAAATTTCTTTTTGCACTACATACCACATTTCTACATGTATGTTGAACATCCCCAAATTTTATTTTCTATAGGTTCTGAATAACCCTGTATATTATGTCTTTTGAAAATAACACTACCATTTGGTTAACGAAAAAAAATATAACCATTTTATCCCAGACAGTCAGAGAAAATGGGATACATTTGATCAGTGCAATGTATTTTTATAGTGTAGTTATTGGCCAAGTTTGCAATTCGCCTTAAGAACTTTTACTGTGTAGCTTATTACTATTACACTTATTCTGTGTAGGTAGCTCCACTCTTAGCAGACTCCACTTTCAGCAAATTCTGGTTTGCTGTCCAAATTGATATTTTCGATTTTGAAAGTTTCTGTGTGTCACCCTTATCTTCAAACGGATGACAATTTTTTGTATGAGACTCACATAGCCTTCTAAGTGTCACTTCAAATATTAGATGGAAGTCAACGCCCTATTTCCTTTTTGTTAATTACGCCATTCATGTCTTTCTGATTCCATTTATATCTTCGGAATTGTCTTATATCGACCAAACCGTCCTGTGTAATTTCCCCTTCCACTGTACACTTATTTTGAAACTTAGTGTATTAAGACCGATTCCCACATAGCAGCGCCGCAGCAGCGCGTAGCGGCGCTGCAAATGCTGCTCCAAGAAATATTCATGTAATTAAATGGAACAGTTCCCACATAAACGGCGCGGCGCTGCTCAGCGCTCAAAGGAGCGCCGCGCCGCGCTGCTGCGGCGCTGCTATGTGGGAATCGGCCTTTATAGTGAAGGAATCGTAATGTTGTTATTCTCCATAAGCTACGTTTCTATATATTACGTACGTACGTACGTACGATGTTACTTCCTCCTTTTGTGGTATTTACTCTTTATTTATGGAGATTTTAATGTTCTATTTACTTCCCCAGTTAATTATTCTGTCTTCCTCGCCCCTTATGTGGCCTTATTAATGAAGAAAAAATGAAAATTTATTGTAACCTTATACTCTAAAATTTTCATTGGGGATTTTAAGGGTACACGCGGGTACACGATTCTCATACCATTATTCTTGCTAAAAAATTCGACCTTTATGTATAAAAATACGATATTAACGTGTCTTATTAACTTTAATTTTGCAACGCTTTATGGTTACAATGATATACCAAAATATATGCGAAACCTTGACATTTTGTTCTAATACTAACAGCTGTTTAATATGTTATAGAGTTTGTTTATATTTGCTTTTATTTACAGTCCTTTTTAATGCACCATGTACCAAGACTATCATTTTATTGTGAGGGAATATAGTGGAGCCTTTATTAATTTTAATATCAACAATAAAGTAGATGCTAACTGGGCGTCAATGCATAATAAACAGCATGTTTACTTTTTATAATTCATTAAAGTTAAGAAATAATGCCATTCACTGTTCGTAAATGCTTTCAGGTCTTAAATTGTTGGTATTAGTCATTCTTTATTAAATATGGATGCAAAGGAATAAATAATTGTCTCTTAGTATTTATAATAGTATCTATATAATATTATAATATAGTATATTTATAGAAAAATGTGCCGCCTAACGTTAGTCACTACAGTTTATATAGAAAAAAAAAATGTACCTTATATATCGCCACGATATGCATAATTATTTACTAATAAATAACCACCAAAAGGACCACAAGTTCAATGCCTACCTTTGGTAATTCCAGAGAAAGGGCAAAAATACTTTTATATTTTTCTCAATAGGTTATGAGGATATTTAAAACTATAGGTTTGTTCCTGCAGGATTCCAAAACTGTCAGTAACTGTCAGAAGCATGCGCATTACAAATCTAAGCGTTCCAACAAGAGTCGAACGATAATCCAGGATTTCTTGTCCTCTGTTCCAGCTTGAGTCAGGGCAGTTTGCTGATAGTTTGAAAAGTTCACTGATTCTTCGGAAACTCATAGTCCGGTGCATGCGCAATGCGCATTAACCAAAACCATTTACCATCTTTAACCTCAATTATTGTACGCTGTCTATTATTAATATTATAACTCAACAAACAATAATTATTTGTCAGGAACGGATGATATTCCTCCATAATTTATAGGTTAAAAAATTATTTGGTTATTGCTTCTTGTACTCTTCTTCTTCTGCTATCAAGTTCTCTAAAAATCCGGTGTTCCAGCAAAAATCAGAAACTAATCTAAGATGCGCATTAAGTCACAATCCCTGACTGTCAGGGATTTATCAGAGATTCTATGCAGGAACAAACCTTATATAAATTTCAAATTTTAATACCCTAGCCATTTAACAATGTTTCTTCTAAAACCGGTATAAAAGAATGTTGACAAAATACAATAAATTTGAGGAACGCGAAAAATTCTTTAGTTAATTTACTTATTGTTTTAATTTGAATTCTGACAGTTATTTATAAACCAGTTCATAAACTTTGTTATAATTCCTGCATGTGTATTGGTTTTAACTGAAAAATATTAAATAGTATATATTTTCAAAATCTGCTCAAAGAATGTCTGTAACTTATTTGTGGTGCGTTTTCAAGATTCATAGTTTCTTTTGGGATTACACCATCTGTAAAATAATAAAAAACAGGAAACCAGAAGCATACAAATTAAATATTCAAAGTGCTTCTAGTGTCCTGTTTTTTGTTATTTTGTAGGTGGCAAAAGAAACTATGAATCTACTCAGAGAAGTATTGTTTTTATCAGTCCACTTAATTAGGCCATATTCAAATACATTGAGGTAAAACGAACTTCAAAACTGTGTTCATTTAATTGTTTATATCTCTTACAATTCCTGAGATCATAATACATCTACTACCAATTTGAATAATATTATATGCTCAATATATAAGGATAGGTTTTTATAAAAATCGTGTAATATGTACTGTAGTCTCTTTTTCGGTGTACTTTCGTTTTTTTGGATAAAATATAGATTCTCTGGAATATACCCATTAGCGGTTGCTTATCATGGCAAAGTAGATTGCTAGTTTTATCTTCCACGTACAGGGACATTTATCAGTTAAGACACCCTATATATGTATATACATATACTCGTACTGAAGTAAAACTGAACTTAACCAAACGTTGATACAACCGTTGACAGCATGATTTGATAAAACGAGCAACGGAAAAATAAGACCATGATGTATTCTTTATTTTCTCAAAAAATCTAAATCATAGTAAAAGACTCTTGTAAATTGATTCGTTCATTCCTTTTTTGCACACGAAAGTTGCAAAGAACCCTTACTTTTACTTAACATTTAGTAAATTGTGCGGATTATTACCCTTATAAAATTCTTCTGCTAGATTCATCAGTAATATTATATTTTTTATATGAATTACTGTGATACAACAGAGACAACGCATACATAGCATGACAACAATGCGTTTCTAAATTGTGAATTCAATAACTTAAGTACTCAGTCGCGTCCTGTAGAAGGAAACGAACGACCTTGGGGTTCAGATCACAGTTCACATGTATGGTAATGGGCCGGAGAACTGGAGTTCCCACGTCTGACATGAACAGGTCGGCAGTTTCTACAATAGGTGCTCATGCATTGTGATTCATTACGTTATTCCTAAATTTGGGTAAAGACTTCATTTACAAAAGAACTTTATCTGTTATAAGTTAACAAAATAGTGCTAACACTGACGTAGTTTTTCCACACAACACCAAAGCACTACACTGCACTCGACGCGCGTTACTCCAATCAATTTGGCATCATCTGGAGGTGATAAAAACTGGTTGATTGACATGGATGATTCAGCTTTAATCATCTTCAGATGATGCCAACTTGGTTGCTGAAACGCACGATGAGTGCAGTGTAGTGTTTTGGTGTTATGTGGAAAACTACGTTAGTGTTAGCTTCACACCAAAGGTTCAAATCCCCTTCAAGATTACAGCTCAAGATTACAGCTACAACCTTCAAGATTAGTGCTCCCTACAAAGTTGTAACTTATGGCTTTACCACTTCTATAATATTTTTAACCCTTCAGAAGTCACATTTGAAATCACTATATCTATGTCGTAATTCATATGAAATATTATTACAGTCTGACAGTTAAAGGAGACGATACCTTTCAGTGTTTTTTGTACATAGTGAAATAATGTGAGAACTATAGAACTACAAATAAGATGTTTTTCTACGGGCGTGTGGAAAGTTACAATTTTCTGCACGCATTTGAGTGTAGAAAATTGCACTTTTCCGCACTAGTGCGGAAAATAAATACCTATGTATTACTTGCAATGTGATCATAATATTATCTTAATTCCAAAAAATCATGTTGTCACTGTTCAGATTTTGACATAAAGAAAAAGGAATGCTTGACACTTCTAATTATTAGACAGCATTGTGCAGCATTGTGTGCACTTGACATCTCACAATTTATTTCAATATAAAACGAAATATTTTTTAAAGTAAAGTCAAAAATGCATAATTGTTCTGACTCTTCAGACGATGATATCCCAGAATTTGTTCTAAATGAAGCGAAAATGGCAAACATGAGTTTATTACCGGCAAAATCTCAAGGACGATACGAGAAGGAATACGCTCAATTTATGAATTGGTGCACCGAAAAGAGTGTCAAAAATTTAAAAGAAGAAATATTTCTAGCATATTTCTTTCAACTAAATCAGGTATGTAAGCCAAACACATTATGGTCAAGATATTCGATGCTCAAAAGTGTTACAAAAATAAAAAACAACATAGACATAAGTAAATTTTTCAAATTAACTGCATATCTTAAGAAACAAAGTTTAGCATTCAAACCAAAGAAATCAAAAGTTTTCAACAAACAAGAAATAGCAAAATTCTTACACGAAGCACCAAATGATGTATATTTAATGATAAAAATCGTTGCAATATTTGGCCTAGCTGGTGCCTGCCGCCGCGATGAATTAGCAAAAATTACTCTTGATGATATTGAAGAAAAGGAAGATATAGTAATAATAAATATCCCTGACAGCAAGAATCACACATCTAGATCTTTTGTGATTTCCAATAAAATAAACGATGGAAATGTAATGTCTCTGTATAAAAAATACAAAAATTTGAGAAAGCCGGAAACACCGCACAAGCGATTTTTTGTAGCATATAAAAGAGGCAAATGTACTGTTCAGTGCGTTGGAGAAAATACGTTTGGAAAAATTCCATCTGAAATAGCCGCTTATTTACAGCTCCCTAATCCCCAGTTGTATACAGGCCACAGTTTCCGTAGATCCTCCGCATCAATTTTGGCTGATACTGGTGAGGGCATAACCAGTATAAAAAGATTAGGTGGTTGGAAATCAACAAGTGTAGCCGAAGGATATTTAGACGAGTCAATTGGACATAAAAAAGTAATTACAAATAAAATCTTGTCCATATCTGAATTGGATAATTCAGCGGCAGATCCATGCTATGAATCTATCTTAGCGGGACCCAGCTGTTCTACTTCCAGTTTCCCAGGAGCAAATCAGTTAGCATCTGCTATTAATGTACAGAATGCTACCACCTGGACTTTTAATATAAGCATAAATAACAAGTAATACATATTTCTGTATAATTGTTTCTGTTCAGTTAAAATATTTATTTTTCTTATGTTACTTTTCTTCATGCCCGTAGAAAAAAAGTTGACCTATTTCTGTATAATTGTTTCTGTTCAGTTAAAATATTTATTTTTCTTATGTCAATTTTCTTCACGCCCGTAGAAAAAACGTTGTTCCTAACACATGTGGAAGGTGTCTTTTCCGCACTCACTGCTTGTCCGAACTCCGCTTCGCGTCGTTCGGACAACTGCAGTCGCTTGCGGAAAAGTATCACCTTCCACACTTGTTGGGAAAATAACTATTCTGAAATACAGGTAACACGTTTTTCAGGTTAATCTTCCATTCTGACTATTCAACTATACTTATCACCTACTGTTATAAAATGGTTTGTACTTTTTGACTGGTTTTAAGAATACATGTGAAGCAATTGATAAATTGGATGTATCTTGAGATAAAACTAAGAGGTTCGTGTAAATTTTATCCAAAACATCAGATCCTCCATTTCCTGTGTAGATTACTGAAATGCACATTGATTGAAGTTATTTTTAATATACTTAACCCACTATATTTCAAGAATCTCAAAAATGCACAAGAGTTAATTACTATCTAGTATGCTATTTCTCCCATTTAGTGTTGTTTTTTCAAAATAATGTTTTTACATAAACATAACATAAAAACAGATTTATTCATTAAGAAACAACTGCTTAGATATATTCGTATGTTTTAAATCTTCGAGTACATACCGATCTTTTATTTAAAAGGATCAAGTTGAGTTCTCCGGATGTCTTGGTTCTAACTGTACCTATTCTATAATTTTAATAAATAATAGGTTTTCACTTATAACCTCTGTTATGCGGAGAAAAAGAAAATCAAAATCTTGTTTATTCATGAAAATAAGTATAAAAATAAAAACACATATTTATATCCACCCCAGTTGCATGTAAAGTTGAATGTAAAGTTTAAAAATTGTGGTTAATGAAGAGTAGGTACACGACAATCGTGTCAAGACATTTCTTCTTGAAGTCTTCTAATCTCACCGCCTCGAGTTTCCATTATATTTTTCTGAATAGATCTGATTTTTTTCCTTTTCTTTATTTAATTTAACTTGGAAGAACACTGACTATGAATACGGATTCTTAAAAGTAAATAATGCCTATTTACTTGTTTGTATGTGTTTAATAATTATAATAATAATAATAAAGTTGTAAGAATTAAATTGTATTGTAAAATGTTACAACACAAAGTTTTACTATTTCTGTGTATCAGGTATCAGGTTCATTAGTGAGTAGAACAACTGAGTTGGTCTAAAATATTATTTATGGTCAGTATGGGAAATTGTTCTTAATTTATAAAAAGCACAAAAGATAAAAGAAAAGCTTTCTCGACGTGAAAGAGAACTGAAGCGGAACATCCTGTCTTTTGTTGGCTTTGTTAAATCTGGAAAACTCGGAGATGAGATGGTTTTTATTTAACATGTCGTCTTGATAAAAGTAACCAATAAAGCATCTCAATTAGGAGCTTAACAATAGCTTGCGACTTATCGGATAATAAAAGAAGATGTAATAAATTACCTACGTCTTGTATATAGTATTCTATTAATTAAGTATAATAGTACCGGTTGATAAACGAAAGGTTTTGATTTGAATGTCGCTTTTTTCGACTCAATAGTTATTTATTTATATTACAAGAAAACTAAATAGTATTTTCTAGGTATAGGAGGACAGTTTGCCATCAATAGAGTTTCAAACTTATCAAAAGCACTTTTATTTTAAGTTCCATATATTACATTCTTTTTGTACTCATACAAGAATAAAATTTATTAAATTAAAAAGCGTCTTATTTTAACTTTTATTACTCAATTTATATATTTCTGACACGGTGGTTATCTATAGATTTGAAAAACAGGACCACGTGGACATGTTACCAGTCCATATATAAATTTTAATGTACAGGGTCTTTGTATATATTTTGAACTCGCCTCTAGCTCTTTGATCTTTGATTTTACAAAAAATGTTAATAATAATGATAATAAATTTCTGGGTACACTGTACAAAGAAATTTCAGAAAATAGAAAAAAAGATGGTATTGGAAAAGTTGTTGGCTGTTAAAATAGAATTTATTTCTTCAATAAAAAACAAAAAAGAGGACTTTCAACCAGATTCACAAGTATCAGAATAGGTAAATATAATATACCTACAATTAGCACATAGAAATGATAAAAGCCTAAATAATAAATTGCAGATATATTCGACAGTGAATGAATTAAATAACCATGTTATTTATAAGGTTGATTGCTCAGATTGCGATAGATGTTACATTGGCCAAAGCCAACAACATTTAAACAAACGTATAAATCAACAGAAATTAACAATTAGAAATTCAATAGCATAACTCCTAATTCATGCAGCACAGCATTAACTGAACACGCCGTAAATAAATTACACAATTTTAACTGTACTTAACTTTTCAACTAAGTATACTGCATAATAAAAGAAATACCAAAAACCATACGTTTTTGGAAATGCCTGAAATAAAAAACAACAAGAAAAACAGTAAATTATCAGATATAGAAAATCTAAGTAACATATATCGCAATCTTATTCAATAGTAATTTTTTTAAAACATCCTGTATATATAGGTACAAACTGTAAAACCTCTCATCAGTTTTCATGGGTCATCAGAATGTTTATAATAACTATATTGCTGGTCATTCAGACCAGCAATATATGGAATCAGTTCTTAATTATCTGCTCTCGAAAAGAAACACATCACCACCGGAGACACCAAATACTGATAATACGCTTAACTCTTTAAACTACACGTACATTGCATTCTTAAAAACAATAAAAAGGATAAAAAACAAAATAAAACCAACCCATACAATAAAATTAAAATAGGAAATTGATATTAGGTAAGAAAACACTTTTTGGATATTTATTCTGTCACTAATTTAATTTAATACTTTTCTTTCACAAACAATTTTTCTAGTCTTCACAGTATTTTGGTAACAATAGTTTATGAATTTTTAGTTATACCAAAGAAAGATTAATCAATCATACGTTTACCGTCTGAGCAATATATATTTTTATAAGTTACTGATAAGATTGATAAGTTCATTTTATATAACTTGCGCATCCACCATATTATAGAAATTGAACCTGTTATAACGAAATCAGTCATATGCTAATTGGCTTAACTCTTCAAACTACACGTAGGTACATTGCATTCTTAAACAATAAAAAGGATGAGAAACAAAATAAAACCAACCCATACGATAAAACTAAAACAGGAAATTCATTTGATAAGAAAACACTTTTTGACTTAAAACCTAATTAAAAAATCACAAAGACCATGTACAAACAAAAATCAGAAGTTAAAAACTAAAATACCCCTCTAATGAGTACGGATGGACACATATCAATTAGGTAAAGCTGAAGCTGGTTATTTAAGGTGACTACATACTTTAGGAGAATGCCGACTTTTGGGTGTTTTTTAAAGATTCAGAATATGCTATCAGAAACACGATTGGGCATCTGAGATTAGCCTGCTATATCTACGTTGATTAGTGTAATGTGGAAGAATATATTAATGTGTTTTAATATTATATGTATGTTATATTATGTTTAGATATCTTGAAAACACTTAGAGGATAATTTATTAAAATTATATATTTTTTAAAACAGAAGAAAGGTCTTTTGCTAAGGTATGTTTCGAGATTTATGAAAGTATACAATATACTCACTCTAAAAAGATCAAGCTTGTCATGGAATTTTGGTCTCAGATGCATAATTATTGGGTTTCTGATAGCAAAGCTATTCTGAATCTTTGAAATTTTTTCGTAAAATCAAAGATTAAGGGTTAGAGGTTCTTTCAAAATATATGTGAAGAGCCCTATAATAAATTGAGAATGAGGAGGCTAAAGTGGTTTTTCAAGAAATACGACGCAGCAGATACTATGTTTGCATCGTTATTATTGAAAAAAATCAGAGAAACAGTACGAATCAAAGTATGCTATTGACAATGCTGTAAGTTTAAGAGAAATCGCATTTCTATTATTTTTTGGAAAAAACGATTTTCTGAAATGAGAAAATCGACATTCAAACGCCCTAGAGCAGTAAGTAAATCACTTACTTCCCTGGGGAGATAAAATTAATTTACCTTTTTAACTAAAGTGTTATAATAATGATTTTACTATGATGGTAGTGCAAAGAAAATATATTTTGAATAGTTGAATTTAAAATGAACCCTGAAAACAATATAAAATAAGTAAATGTAAAGTAGTTTTTTTCTGAAAATCGGGTTCTAGCAACCTCTACTGAGGATGAAGAGTGCATACGAAATATTGTATTATAAGCACATTAAGTTTATGAATCAGAAGATATATAAATGTTTTGAGAAAAACATTGATTTCATTTAGATGTTTCAAGAAATAAGTATATAGAGAACACTCTATATACTAGTATTTCGGCTTATTAGGCCTTTTTCAATAGAGTAAATGTCTATTACTGACATTTACTCTATTGGAAAAGAGGAGGCAGTGTTCTCTATATACTTATTTCTTGGAACATCTAAATCAATGTTTTTTTCAAAACAATTATTTTCACGATGTTTCACAAAGAACCATCCGCTTCGAGTATCTACTTTATTAGAAGATATATATTTGTAACACTGTGCTTGTTTACAGTATTTTTATGGAAGAATAAACTAAAAAGAACTTCGAAACTTATTTATCTTTCGATTGCGTGTTTAACTTAAATTGATATTCTTTATTTCGTATTTTCCTTGTTCTTCTCCCTTGTTTATTTCGGTATCTACAAACCATAAATTTGTTTCATATACGACGTAGCTGCAAAGGATTCCCAACAAAAGTTTTGAACAAAGATTTTTGTCAGTAAAAGTCGTTTATATGTTATTAATAAATGTGATATAGTAGTGCCATAGTGTCTAAAGGAAGACAATGACGCAGCTGAAGCTGCAACTGAACCTGCAACTGAATCTATGTCCTTGAGTGTTTGCTACTCACTAGTACTACGTATCTCAAGAAGATGATAATAGCATTGAGGTGTCAAGGAGAGTACTGTAATAGTATACTTTATACAATATCGTTAAATTTAGCTCGAAATGTGTATAATTCTAGATCTCTTGCGTAAGTTGCACTAACACTAAGGAGAAGTAGAAACTCCGAAAGAGGGATATCTGTTGTTACGTCAAATGTTCTTTATTTATGTATTGCTCCAACTTATCTCAAATGTTTCTTGTCATTGTTTATTTTATGTTTTTTTATATATATGTATTCAGTGTTATTATGATTTACAAACAAAATAACGTATATAGGGAGTTAAGTTGTAGAATATTTTTTAAACATATGCTATTTGAACTATAGATTGTTAAAATTATTGACTTTCCTTTTGGGTCTGTAAGCATTATTTATCTAATGTCAAACATTAGGTACAATATTCACTTGAATGTCATAATGACATAAATTACCGTACTAGTTCGATAAAAAGCCACTTTATCGAACTAGTGCAGTAAAAAAATGTAAAAAATCTTAGCAATTAAATATTAATTCAAAACTTTTCGATTTCCCACGCATTTTCTTTAAATTGTCCCAATCCTCAAATCATCTATTCGTACCTATCTCGAGATTTAGCAAGTACCAATGACTCGACGGCTGCATTTGCTCCAAATTCTATGTCAAAAGCAACACTTTCGTTTGAACTCAGTTTATCGACGCCACAGTGACAGCTAGTGAGTGACATAAACCTGACAAATACTTCCAGAAACTACTAATTTTGTTTATCGTCTTAAAATTGTTGCAATTAAGTACAAGTTATAAACTTTTTTATAACATTTGAGAAGTATTAATAGTAGATAAAACATTGTACGATATTCATATCGTAATATCATATTACCATACTTGATGGTTCATCAAACTCGGCCCTCGGCCTCGTTTGTCAAATATTCCATCGCGTATCTTAATATGAAGGTTTACGATACTTATACATTGTAAATAACTATTATTTCATATTGTCCAGTAAATCTACTTACCCTACACTGATTTGCGACCGATAAATGGAACATTAAACATTATAGTATCGGATACTGTAATGTTTCTTAGCAACAATTTACCTTACTGTTGTTAAGAGCTATGTTTTTGAGTTTAAATTAATTCTTGACATTTAGCCGCTTGAATTTAGTAAAACTAAAAGTCAGACAAACATAAATAATGCTTTTCTATCCATTTCAGTAAAGCTACGATGTTAGGGAATTTATTTAAAATTTCCCCTGAGCACTGCTTTATTATACAACCAAATAAAATTATGATACGTCTTGTGGATACGTCAAAAGAAGGTTAATGTCATGTTAATGTCACCATTAGTTTAAAATTTACAATAATTCATTTTTATTTTAAAACGACAGTATGAAATAAAATATCATACAATACACGGCCAGTAGGTGTTTACAGTGCTCGTTTACACTTTCCGGAGTCGGCTCCTAACCTATCTCAGACCCTGTCATTATACTTATACACATTAATATTTTTTTGCAGAGGCTCTTCGTCTGTACGGCAACCGGCTGTCGGACTACGAAAAGACTGAAATTGAGAACTATTCGAAAATCTGGTACCTGGGCCTGTCGGCCTGCAAGATTCCAGGGGAGCAGGGGTCGTCGCAGAACGGCGGCTACGACGACGACAGCGGCAGTTACAACAAGGTGAGTTTGTTCAGGAATGTTTAACCAGAATTCGGCGGAGTCTGTGCCGATGGTACTTTCGTATTTTATATTTTTGGTTTAAAATTAAAGTAATGGGCATTTTCCACATCTTTTTTTTATTGGCTTATTATAAAATATATACTTAGTTATGCCTAAAAAGTATTTTTTCAAATTTTTTTCTTCTTCAGATATATTTTTAAAAAATTGTTAAAATTACCATATATTTCAAATAACGCGCCATTGACGTCATACTCCAGTTCGTTGTTGTCTGTTGGCTGCCCTGCATTTTGTGTTCTGTCAAGTGAAGTGTACTTAACCTTACTTTCGTTTTGTGTTTCGATTAATTTGATTTAAAATTAATAAAAATGAAAAGGGATATCTTAAAGCTGATTCAGACAACCTTCCAAGAGTTGACAGTGAAATTAACGATTTCTACGTCACAAATATGAACTTTCTTAAGTGCTCAAGTGCGCAATGTTAAGACAAGAAGGTTAGTTTTTATAACCTAAGTTATCAAATCATCATTTAGTTGATTCTAGCATAGATTGTGCAGTGTTGTCACCTTTAGCGAAAAATACCTAAAAATTATTTTGCTCAAGGGATAGATTGTAAAATAATCATGTTGATTTGCTTTAGTAATAATGTATGGAAAATATTTCACCTGAAAATACATATTTTCATTTCAAAATTACCATTTCACCTAAAAATACATAATATTTTCTTTTCAAAATTACCATAATGTAAATTTAATCGTTGCCAAGAAAAAAATAAAATTATATGTGGCAACGTGGAGCCGTTCTTTGACTTGTCTACATTTTATTGGCTAATGTGATGTCAGCGAACCGCGCAGTTTGAAATGATTCATGAAGACCGATCACTTTGTACTTGGATAACTTCGCTTAATTACAATTATTTAATAAATTGGGTTGATTCTACCTTTACTTATGTACCAGTATAACGTTTGATATTAATAAAATAGTAAAATTCAATTTACTGGAAAAGGCCCATTCGGACAGAGCTGCCTCGTAATAAAGCCACTAGTGTCATAATTAAAATTGGGAGTAAAATTCACAAACCTAAATGTAGTCTTCAATACTAATAAAATACTTAAAAAAAGTCGATTTTCGCCTACAGTATGAGATAAGAAAATCGATTCTGATGGATGGAGCAAACATTTCTGACATGTTCCAAAACTCCATATTTTTGGACTCCATATTTGGATTTTTTATGGTATCTCAAACTCAAATGCTGTTGATGACAACATTTCAGGCATATCTTATATTTTAGCCATTCTTATAGATACTACGATCCTAAAGTATAACTTAGATAAATATGTACAAACACTCCATGAAGATGGGCCACAGATGTGTTATGTTATCCTGAATTTTTTTAAAAGAATTCTTTTGCTGCCTATTAAGACACCCGATGCTGTACTCCGCTTAGAGACAGGGAGGGAGAAATTTGCCTTTAATATTTTTAAGATGGCTCTTAACTGGTTGAGTAAGATTATGTCAATGCACAATGCCCGTTACCTTAAACTATGCTTTGTTCAGCAACTGTGTGTTCCTAATTCAAAAGATTTCAAATATAGCTGGGTGCTGCAGATGAAGAAAGTTTTTATTGATATTGGGTGCCTGGAACTTTGGAATAATATTCAAACTATATAACGGTTAATTCTTGCAGAAAAACTTTACTGGACAAGTATTTTAGATATCTACATGAATCAGATATTTCATTAGTTACCCTTTTTTGATTTTAAGTAATGCCTTTAATACTTCTTATGGGCCTGCTACATATTTCCTTTTAAAGCTACCTATCCATATTACCCGTACTCTTGCTCAATTGATCATGGCTAATAAATTCAGAATTAAATTTACATTGAATGGTGTTGGGTACTTTATAGACTCCGATGAGGTTTGTTCTATTTGTAACACAGACAAGAAAGAAACACTTCAACATATTCTTTTTCTTCCCTTCTCTTCAAAATTTTAATACGCTAGTTACTAGATTGCAAGACATGACTCATTCTGATGTCAAGATAATTTGTACTTATATTTGGAATATCCTTAAATTAAGATCATTTATTTTAAACGAGTAAAATGCCCGCCTTCCACTGTAAATTTTGTAATGCCGAAAGTCTAAATTTGTTTTTATTAATGTTTAGGTTATCTTAATGGTATTACCTAGCTTGATATATTTTTATTTCTTAATACCTATTGTATCTTTAAGGTTTCATACTTGCTTGTACTCATTGCTGTAAATGATATGTTTTTGAAGCAATAAAGTTATTATTATTATTATTATTATTATTATTATTATTATTATTATTATTATTATTATTATTATTATTATTATTATTATTATTATTATTATTATTATTATTATTATTATTATTATTATTATTATTATTATTATTATTATTATTATTATGTTATATTTCAGAATGTCATGCGACATTCTTTTTTGGCATTTGTAGGTACGATTTTTCCCTATAAAGGTGTAGGTATCTTGCACAGTTGTCTTCACTGGACTCAACCTCACCACCACTTTCAATGTCCGAATGAAGAATTTCAGTAGCAATTACGTCATTTTCATCAGAATCACTTCGTCTACAATTTCATTGTTTATAAGTTCCTCATTTTCTTGAGACGCAAACTGTGTTAAATATTCTACATCATAAGGGTTTTGAAGATGAAATATTCTCTTATATTCCATATTTGCAGATGTGAAACTGTTATAACAAAAAAGGCACATAGGCAGGCAAAGGCATATAGGTCAGATCGCGAGCGACCCACGCAGGGTTAAAATGTACAAAAGTCTATTGGAAGAAAATGTTCCTTGTAGGTGTTTGAATTTCACACCAATCAACTATGAAAGATCTGTACCAGTAAGTAGGCCTCAATCGGACTTTCGGGTCTATTAACCGACACTACCAATATTAATGGTTCTACGAGTAGGTTAAACCACCAGCTGTTTTGCCGATTCAGATCCAACTAATACATCTGTTTAATCGAAGCTAAATAAATAATAGGTAGATAGATAGATAGATAGATAGATAGATTTATTTATTTCTCAGGTTTTCACCAAATTACAAGAAATACTTAAACCAAATATACATAAATTTTCATACACACACTTATAGAAAAACAAAGAGAAATAAACTAAATAGCAACAGATAATTTTTAAATTATATAATTTAAACTATCGTAATTAATATCACAGACATCAGCGGCGCAGTTAAATATGCTGCACATTGAATGAACCGGAGATCTAACCAGAGTATTAGTCCTAAGGTTTCCGCAGTAAAATATATGCTTGTTTCTAGAATTGAGTCTTGGAACCAGAAAATTTATTTTGTGTAACATAGTCTCACAATCAATATTGTTATGCAACAACTTATAAAAGAAGGTAACAGATAAAATTTTCCTTCTGTCGGCTAAAGAAGTAAACTGAAATCGATCCAGTAGCAAATATTGATCAGTACCTCTATCTGGAAAAACTCCATCAGTTCAAAAAGCCAAATGTTTTAAAAATTTTCTTTGAACGCTTTCAAGATTGATTGTATGACTTTGGGCTAAGGGATTCCAGATTACCGCCCCGTATTCTAATTTTGATCTCACTAAAGCAAAATAAAGGATTTCAAAAACAGCTGTATTGTGAAAGTTGCTACACATTTTACTTGCAGATGCAATTATTTGTTGAAAATGTAGATTAAAAGGCAGTTTATCGTCAAAAAGTATCCCCGAATCCCTGAATTCAGTGCATCTATTTACAGTGATCTCATTAATTTGGTATTGATAATACATTGGCGAGGCTTTCCTGTTAAAAGATAATACAACACATTTGGATATATTTAGGTTTAACTTATTCCTAAGGCACCAGTTACTAACAGAAGCCAAATCATGCTGTAACAGTAAGCAATCTTCTACTGTATTGATGGTTTGAAACAGTTTCATATCATCTGCATACACAAGCTTATGACACAATAGCTAAAGATGACGACAACGAGGACCTTTCTTGTCAATTAATTTTATTTACATTTGGAGGTTTACCTATACTCCCCGACTCAGCAATATTTAATTAAATTGTCGTTCCATTTTCGTGTTGCCATATCATCAACACGGCTACATAAAGTTCCGCTAATTATTAATGCGGCTGGAATTTCTCATTTGCGAGAGACTAAAGCTTCATATAAATCGTCTAGTTCATGGTATATCGAAGCAATTCGTTCAACTTTTTAGGAAGCTTCGTGTTTCAGTTATTGCCGTACTAAATCTCTGCGCCTTTATTACCGTTTAAATAACGAGGTATATCCATATTATGCTGTGCCGTTAAATTGATATAAATGGGTTAATAATTAGGTATTCCTCTGCATCATGTAAGGAATAGTATTCCTTACATGGTGCAGGTCAAAGGTCATAAAAATTATTCGTATCAATATTCCTATCAATATACGCCACGCTGAGATATATGAATGAGGAAAGTTAATTTGGAAAGTCTCATAAAATTAAGATATTTTATCTGAGGGAAAACAATAACGTAATTTTTAAGTAAATGCACAATGTAGTTTTTCACCGCTTCTGTCAAACTGACCGCCTAAAAGTTTTAAGAAGGATTTAAATCAGAAGCAGATTAAGGGAAAAGTTTTCTATTTATTTTGTTCCATTTAACCTTTTTAGCACCTTGGATCAGTTAAAGTAAGAGATACATTATACTGATACGTTATAAATTGTGATCAGTTTTAGATAAACACGTAAGATTTGAAACATCATTTTTATATCTTTCCTTATATAGGAATTAAACCAAAAAGTCAAATAAGAAATAAATTGTCACTTATAATTGCGCAAGAGGTTTATATTTTACCGGATAAATTTGGATTGTTTAATGAGAAACTGTTGCCAAGCAATTAGACGAGAAAAACTCAACTATTAAAAACGCGACACCGAAGGTGGAGCGTTTTTAGGTTGACAGTTTTTCGAGTCAAATTGCTAAAGGAAACAGTTTAGAATTTAAACAATACAAATTTATTCGGTATCAATACAAACATCGAGTGTAATTCGGCAGGACAATTTAATGAATAAGAAATTTAGAAACATAATGCAAACTTTATTTATGAAATACTAAAAATAAACACATTTTCATTTGAGCATCACCGAATCGATTCATTGTTATTGTTTAATAATTCAATAACCTGTTGACAGAAATGTCAAACTATTTATTTTGGAAGCAGACACCGCGATAAATGATTCAAAAATGAGTAAGTGAAAAAACCACTAGTGCAATTTGTCAACAGTAAAACCACAAGAGCTTTTTTTTTATCGGATAAATTTCTCTTTGTAACGAAATAATTTTGCCAATCAGTTATTTTATGAGAAAAACTGACATGAAAAAATCGCGAGACCGGAGGTCGAGCGATTTTGTCAAATGTCAGTTTTTCGAGCAAAATTACTGAATGGAAAAATTTTGAGTTAAAAAGAAATTTATCCATAAAAATAAAGCTCGAGTGTTTTTTGGCAAGATAAATTAACGACAAAATATGTAAACAAAGAACAACAATAATATTTATCTTCATTTGTACAATTATTTGAAGCAACAGTTATTAAAAATACAGTTGTTATAAATTGTTTGATTGGGTGTACTAATTTCAATATTTTCTTCTCTAGTTTCCACACATGCTGAATATTCATTTTGACTTATAGCGACTACTAGATGTACTCTGCTTTTGAGGAACAGGCATTTTTATCGGTGATAAAAAACGATGCACCTTTTTTATCGCTGTCAAAGTGACAAAAATGTCACTGCCAAATAGACAATTTTATATAGGAGTTAATTTATCAACAGTAAAACCACAAGAGCTTTTTTTTTATCGGATAAATTTCTCTTTGTAACGATATAATTTTGCCAATCAGTTATTTTATGAGAAAAACTGACATGAAAAAATCGCGAGACCGGAGGTCGAGCGATTTTGTCAAATGTCAGTTTTTCGAGCAAAATTACTGAATGGAAAAATTTTGAGTTAAAAAGAAATTTATCCATAAAAATAAAGCTCGAGTGTTTTTTGGCAAGATAAATTAACGACAAAATATGTAAACAAAGAACAACAATAATATTTATCTTCATTTGTACAATTATTTGAAGCAACAGTTATTAAAAATACAGTGACGTGCGACTACTAGATGTACTCTGCTTTTGAGGAACAGGCATTTTTATCGGTGATAAAAAACGATGCACCTTTTTTATCGCTGTCAAAGTGACAAAAATGTCACTGCCAAATAGACTATTTTATGTAGGAGTTAGTTTATCACTGTAAAAGTTACAGTGCAGGTACTTTGGTCGCTGTCAAAGTGACAATTGCACTTTGGCATATGCGATTTTTTATATATAAATTAAATTGTCAATGAAATTATCAAATATGGTTCAATAATGTTTTTAATTTTCGTCGTAATCCTAGGTACGTAAAGGAATAACCTAATTATTTTCAAGATATATCGAAAACACCTACTTTGCGTGCAATATGCTTCCCCCAATATTGAATTACAACGGCATATCTTCATATAACCTCAACTCATTGTCTTTAATACATTTTTCTTTTTAAAAGTGTTATCTATATCTTTTAAATAATGAAATATTAAACAAGCATAATTCCTATATGAAGAAAGATATAAACAGTTAAATAAGCCAATAAATAATATTAAAAATATACTATAAAAAACATCAACTTTTTTCATAACACTTAGAATAACTACACCCGGTTAATTGGAAGAATTATTACCAAAAGTATCGCCAATAACCATTCCGTTCTGGACAACCCAAATGATTGATTCGCCTGGGCATCGCCACTGGCTGATTGTGCAATGATGACCTCTTCTTTCGTGCTACCGTTACCCATTTTATTCATTTGCCAATGCAAATACCAATATCATTTTCCCAAATTTCAAAGCCATTTAATTAATTTTCAACAGGTTTCATAATTTTTAGCAGGATCGCCATGTAATATGCTTATTGTTAGGTTTGGTTCTTTTGCACTAGTTGGTTATACAGTCCCTATTTGGGGATGGGTAAAGTAAAACCATATCTTCACTGGGAGGCATCTATTCTACTACTTCATAGTTGCAATTACTTCTATATATACAGTTTTTCCATTTCTTACTAACCTACTTACATCATACTAAAATGTTATCATTTCGTATGTATTGTTTTATATCTAGTTTAATAACTAATAACTATAATTGTATTGAAATCCTAAAGCTACTCTTACACTATACTACAATAGGTACTCTAAATTAGATTAATATACTTCCAGTGACAAGCCAGACGGCTTTAGGTGGCTTCTTTTTTTATATATTTTTTTACTAGATACTGAGGTTGTCCTTACCATTCCGAAACGAGCAAAGTATAATATTTTTTTGTGCTCATTACTCAATAGAGGCCAAGTAAGTTGGCCCACCAGAGTACAAAACTGCGAATGGGATCCATTGTGGTAGATACCATTCACATTATATCTTTCTAGATCCTTTCCTTTAGCAATTTCATATTGAAGAAAAGCAAAAACTCTAAATATCGATGCTTGTATATGCATCCTTGTTTTCATTGAATACCACACCACCAACGCTTTTGAATATCTTATTTATTATGACTAAGTATATAGATAACCTTCTCCCTGCTAGTATATTTGCCTTCTAATTCATCTTATTTACTGCGATATAATCTGGAACTTTGTATCTCAGTTTTTCACTAACGGAGTAAGCGCCTTCATAAAGTTTAGACGACCCAGTCATTTTCCGATTATTTATGACCTGTTATTGCTTTTCCTCTGGATGGGAAATTATCCTCTGTAGCACATTTAAAGCTCCGGATAATTAATCAAACTCATTCCAAATTTTCCGGCCCGAATTTATGCCTGCTTTTCTCTATTTAAATAGATTTTTCGGTGTTACAGAATATCCATGAATATTTATCTTTGTTCTCGCAACCTAAGTAATGATATTTACTGACATTATTAAAAAATGCTGCCTCTGATAAGCTGGAATACAACTATTTTGTCAAACCATTGAGAAAAACTGCCTCTTTTGTAAATTAAACATGATATTCGAATCATGAATTAGTTACGCTTCTTCTAAGAAATCTTCTAAGAATCTTCTAAGAATTTGTCCCCAGAAGATTTTTCAGTCGAACATAAAATAACTCGACAAAATGGTGTACGATCAACACAATGCACTGTATGTGCTCTTTATTGTATACAATGTACGTAAACCCATATTTATAAACTGAGTTTATTGATCACGTAAAATATAATAGATTGCTGATACTGTGGCTTGTTTGGCTAGTTCCCAAATTACCTGCCATAATGACGGGGCCATGAAATTTATAGACAAAAACTTTTTCGTTTGCTGTCTACCGGATGATTTAATATACCTGATTCAGCTCACACCAAGAAGCTTTGTTCAGGTTTTCAATTTACCAATTAGATATCCGATTGTGTTTATTTATAAAGTCGGGAAATATTATAAATATCTTCTGGGACGTGTTTATTACGTGATTAGAAGCTATTAATAAGATTTACCCGCTAAATTAATTTTGAATTTATAGTGAAATTTACATAATTTACGATGCAATTATAAATAATGATAAAGTGTGTAACAACATATTGTGTTAGAGGCATTCATATTGGGTATACATTAGCGGATATTTAACAGACAACATTCCATGAAAGGCACAGCTTAAAATGAATAAGCTGTGCTTATAAGAACTCTAGAAAGACTCGGTAAATAGTACCATCATGTGTGACAATGGAAACTGTAAGTTCAATTGTCATGTCACAATTGTCAAAGTCATCTACCCTAGAGTTCATAATCGGCTAAATCACGTCGCCTACTCTTATTTCAAGTCTGTCGATTCTGCCCAATGTGGGTACGGGGGATGCTATTCATTTCGTGGTTGCCATGGAGATTCGCTAGTGCCGCCACCACATTGTACCGCTGAGAACTACAAAGTGTCAATATGGCCTACTCTACCTGTCAAAAGTTGACAGTGACCCTGGTGATGGCAGTTGCACTTTACGACACTACAAAACACAAAACTCATAGCACTAACCAAGACTTTAATACGTACACAACTACAAAATAATTAAAGATAACGAAGATAATTCAGATAGTATCAAAACAATCCTGTAAATTCTAGCTATTCTCAATGTTCCCTACCACCCCTTAAAGCTTGTCGGTATGTTTTTGGGACACCCTGTATTTATGGCTTCAATAGAGTGAAGATCTAATTAGAATAAATGTTGACTACATAATTAATAAGAATTTCTATATTTCACCCACTTCACCCATATTTTCTGTTTCGCAAGGTTGAAGGTACAAAGTTATGTTATTTATTGCTCATCTTATCTAAAACTTCATTAAAAAAAATCATGAAAAATAATTTACTACTTATTCTAAATTCAATCAGAGAATCAATTAATGAAAAAATATTAAATGAAATTTTGAATTTCTCTAAGGATTTTATACGTGGCTTACTACTTTCACTTAACTAACAAGTAGACCATCCCCGAATAAAATTATAGATTCAAAACTTATTTGGCTGCTTATAGAATAAAAAATCAGTGTGAAATATTTTCCAGGAAAAAAACTGACATTAATTTTGCTTCAGGTTTTACACGACCACATCTGCTACCGCTACGAGATCTTGGAGGTGATCGGCAAAGGTAGTTTCGGCCAGGTCATCAGGGCCGTGGATCACATGACAAACAAACACGTGGCCATCAAAATAATCAGAAATAAGAAGAGGTTCCACCACCAAGCGTTGGTGGAAGTTCGCATTCTCGACCATTTAAGGAAAAAAGACAAGGACTGCAACCACAACGTCATTCATATGTTGGAGTACTTTTACTTTAGGAATCATCTCTGCATCAGCTTCGAATTGCTCAGGTAAGCGGTTTAGAGAAATGTATATTCAGTTCTATCAAAATAAAGGAACTGATAATACATTTATATAGTCTGAATGTAGATTTATATGCGTCGTTTGAATATGTGTTCAGTTTTCTTGACGATTTATTTAAAAATGCTTAATGTAATACATACTTTGGTCTTGGTCTAATTTTGGATTAAATATAATAAAATGTACAACTAAATGAACTGAATTAGGTGCATATTTAACATCTACGAGAATTTTTCCGCTTACTAGTCTTTTAATTTTTTGGTTAAATCAAAGTGTATGTTTTATTTGAAGTAAATATCGAAAAGTACGTTAATTTGGAGGCATAGTGCAACATATTCTCAACAAGGCTTGTATATAAGCGACCCATTATAAACTTTCTACTCTCTTTCTACTATTAGTGATCTTATACAGGGTACAAAAGTACATAATTTCGAGTGTCTGGCACAATAAGAAAGAAGAAGATAAATTGTTGTATAAGGCGGTTACACAGAGATATACCCTATCCACAAATATCCACACATTAGATCTTATTTTATGTGCTACGCCTTTTGACCAGTGAAAACGCACGTATACGCCCCCAAGGCAAAGGTTACACTCCCCTCTCCTCTGTACCTATTCAGTTCGCAGTCCTCTGGGCGGTCCTCGAGACTCGGGACAGTGGGCAAATCTTCTCCCCTCAAACCCTTCACCCTACTCTTAAGTGGTTTTCTGACATATACTGTAGCGATCGTAAAACAATGTAAAATGTAACCATCTTTGTTCTTACTCATGTTTATTAAATTGTTTATTAAATTCCTTTCATAACATAATCGACCAAACTCAAGTATTTTCAGACCCTGTATATTCCATCTCAACATTAAGAATATCCTGTTGTTCGTTCGTCTCAGAATCCCTGGTTGTTTGACGGTTATCAAAAACCTTGTCGAGGTATCAAAAAATGGTTTAAAACATCATTTGTTGAGCCTAGAAGGTTACACAGCCGAGGCGTTAGCCAAGGCTGTGTAAACTGGGCGAAACACATAAACAGCTTTATACTCCGAGTAACAAAGAATTTTTTCTTCAAGGGTCACAATTAAAACTGTATTTCTTCAGACATATATGCTTGTATAAAAAGTGATCTGATGTGACGTTTAATTTCAAACTGCATAGTTTTACTTTTTTGTGCTATTAAAAAATGAGAATATTTCTCTACTAGTAAAACAATAGGCCTTTTCTATAATACGCCATACATAATATAATGTAAGTATTATTATACGTTTGAGGAAAAAGATTATAGCGTATATATAAATAAAGCAACTGATACCTAAATTAAAAGCAAAAAAATACCTAACCTGAAATATCTGTTTGCTACTACTAATGTTCTAACTTTATCTAGTAGCTTTTGATAGGTTTAAAGCACTATATCAGAGGACCGTTCGCATCTCGCAAATTATTTTCCATAGAGATGCTTGAGGTAACAAAAGAAGTATAAAGAATCATTGGATATGAGCATATTTTCGTTTGGTTTCTGTGTAGATATACATACTTTGTAATATTTCCATTATGTATGCAAAAATGCGACGAGTATGTATTCGAGGAATTATAGGTACGATACTAATATAAACATACCGCATAATAAAACGTAGAAAGGAAGATACTACACATTATGGGTACATTGACCTCAAGCAATTAGACCTACAAATTAATGAATTCTATATGGGCGATGCCCACGAACTGACCAGTTTGGATTGCTCTTTTGCAAATTATAGAATACACACGAAATAGGGTGATGACACCTCAAATTAAATAACAGTTAAAGCAACAGAATGATCAGTACCTACGTTCAAGTGGGTAGGGTATATAAGGCTGAGCTAACGGTATTTTTTTTACCACTACAAAGTTTATTAACTCCTTGGTTGTGATGTTTGCGTTAATTAGGTAATTAATTTGTGTTGTAATCTTCGTGATTAATCAAAGTAATATGAGAATCAGACATTGATATATGTACATACTAGGAGGCATGAAGGTCAAAGTTTATTGAGGAGTGAACATTTCAATTTAAAAAAATTTACCATACTTACGATTTTTAAAAATAACAGTTACTACGGGTTGTTAGTCCTTTCATGCTCATAAGCATTAAAAAAATTAATAGGCAACATATCATGTTAGTAAATAAATACCTATATAAGTTAATTTCTACAGGACAAGGACAAAATAAGAAAACAATTAGTAACTCCCTGGAAAATTAAACAAAACCCAGGACCACGAACTAGATTTTTAGGTTAATATCGAGGTCATTTAATTAGTATTACATACAACTAACCAAAGGTAGACACTTTGATCGTTGATTGTGATATATATTGAATGTTATAAAACTGAAAAGTGCATTTCAATCAATTTTTATATAAAATTCCTTGATATTAAAGGCAAACAAAAGGAAATTACTGATTTTGGATTTGAATAAGTGAGGAAGATCTACATAATCTAAAATTATTTGAATATTGTTGTAGAACATCTAATGTGTAATGTTATCATTTTAATAAAATAAATAGTGCTTTGAAAATAATTAAATCGATAGTATTATAGCTATACTTTGGTTACAACATAAAGTACTAAATATATCAACGGGAAGTGGTACGAATTGTTTCAGAAACACTGATCTCCTATTTGCATCTAATTTCCATATTAATCTTTCGTTGACGATCTGTCTGTCCTTGCCTTGTCGTTTGAGATTTAAACTTAGCCGGGCTTGATCCTATTGTTCGATCCAGGAAGTAACCAAAATAATTCTAATGTAGTACTTAGCATCTTAATGTTTTTTTTTGTTTGTTCAAATTCAGAAAATATAACCCGAGCTATCTTATATTTTTATCTGTAATCGCTACTTAAAGATGAAAAATTTTGGAAATAAATCTTATTTATTTAGGGTACATAATTGATAAAAGGTAGGAGTACCTTTAGGATGTTAAGGGTGAGTCATCCCGTTTCTACAAAATATTTCGGGTAGATGGTCAATCACTTCCATTTCTTTATCTTTTCAGATTATTTCACATTCCTTCATTTACAAAGGTTGTTGATGTATTTAATTTTACAATTTTAGTATGAGCGCAATACCCTGTAGCATATAATAAAATGTAGAGTAACAAAGCCATCAAATTCTTGTTCTCTCTAAATATGTTTTTATTACTACCCATAAATTTGAAATGAGGGACGCTCCTATACTCACTATTCCTATTCACTCTACAGCATTTTTCCTTCTGAGTTCAATAATGTATCATAATGGTATAGTTTGATCACGTTTTGATCGTGGAAAACCTATCATCAAACAGATCTGCGTCTGTCTGTATGTATTAAGAAAACGATAGTGGAAAAGTACCAAATATTAAAGTAAAGAACAATTAACAAAACAATAAACAAACTATAGCATGTGATACATCATTGAACTTACAAGGAAAAATGCTGTCGAGTGATGTAAAAATATTACCTACTTGGACTATATTAGACAAATTGGAGTTGATGATGGTTCTGACGAAACGTTACTTTAGAAGACTGTTTACGCTAAATTATAGAGCGTTAAAAGTTGCTATAAGAAAGTGTCTTTTTTATTTCAATAGCTCTTCAAACAAGCTTGGAATTTTACAAAACCGCATTTCCAAAATTTTGATTTTTTTCAATTATCTCAAAAACTAATCACGTTAGCTTCGATTTTATCGAGACATCGATTTTGATCCCCAAATTATCCAACTTTACCCCATTTAACCTACCCTCTATTTCTACTGGGTTTCAAGATATATATATATGAAAGATATGAAAGATATATACATATATATATGAAGAGAGAGAGATATGAGAGATAAGTGAATGGAAATCCAATACAGGCATTATATTTTATTGTAGGAAGTGAATTGCATGAGTCTGATATCGTATAGAATTTTGATAAAATAAATCTTACAACAGATACAACTGAAGTTGCAACTATTTTTTTTTCTACTATAACCTTTTTGGTAGCCTCGTAAAAGAGCATACCTCGGGATATGCTTATCACACACACTAGGAACGATCCTGTTACATATGTTTATTTCCAAAACGTTACGATACCATCCCGCGGGAAACATGCAACAAGTTAACATATGGTGTATTAATGGTTAACCTACTTTTAATTGGCTACCAGGATAGTTGTTCAGGACAGTGGCGTACCGCAAAAATGTGTATATCCAAAGAAACAAAAACAGAATGTTTATTAAATACTATGCTACAATTCAATGGTACACGTTGTCAAATTTTACAAAAAAAATATCAATGTTTCTTTACTTATAGCTTCCAAACCAATAGAAAAATTAAATACAAGTTTGGTAGGCAGTATGTCCAGGGATGTCAGTGTAATATTATTTAGTGTAGAAGTATTTCTCGTATATTCAAGTATCCAGTACCAAGGGCCGTATATATGGTGTCCGACACTGTACCAGTATAATATTCATTTAAAGTTAGGCGAAACTTTTTATTCCAAGCACAAATTGTCTAATTTTGTTCCTTTATGTTATTGTTTCTTGGCGAATATTGCTTTTTAGTATGTAGGTATACAGCAATACAAGGTATTATTAATTTTTCTATTTCTGCATCTAAAAATAACCTTTTTTCCCTGTAGTCGATTATACCCTAAACTAAGTCAATTAATAAACTGGCAACGGGCTAATATATTATAATTAATACATTTTATGTTAACTGAAAAAGTTAGCTCACGCAAAATTTTAATTGCTAAAATTGAGGTGTTATTACACGTTACCACACAGTTAATCCGTTTGCTATGTTCCAAGTGAAACTCGTATTTTATTAGATAATTAAGAGTCTTTCGAATTAATTACCTTCATAAAATGTAATTGCAAATAATGGGTTAGTATCAGTCCGTATCGAAACTGTTGCAAGTAGAAAATGTGCTGGACTGCTGACACCGATATTTAGTTAAAAAAGAATCCTGCTGGTTCACAGGGTGAAGCACGTAATTTTGACCCCCCACCTATCTCATTTATTTGAAGCGATTTGTAGAAACTATAAAAACGTTAATTTGTCATTACAGAGAAAAGTTAAAATAATTAATAAAGGAACAGGTGGCGACCAAATTTATATTTTTAATTAGAACGCCCTGTACACTTTTACAGATTTGGATATATCTTTTTCTTCTTCTTCTTCTTTCTCCTGCGGGTCGATTCTCTATAGCAAGTCCCAAAGCAGATTTTCTATTCAGCGAGCAACTTTGTTCTTTACATAAAATACAAAAGTCTATTCGCTGAAATCTCTCTTAGCTCACAAGGTTCAAAAAATTGCTCACCCAGGAGCGTGAGCCTCATACGAGCGTAGCCTTCACATTTACTTGGAATGTGAAGCGCAGTCTCTTCTGCATAATCGCTGCCCCGGTATACCGGGCTTCCTGCTAATCCTTATAGAGATGCTTCTTGAGATGCCAGTGCCCTGTTATAAGTCCTGTTATGCTCCTGAGCCGAGATTTACTCATGCGCAGTATCTCTACAGTTCTTCTCTGGTTCACTCATGGTCCTTTCCTGGAAGGCAAAGGACCTTCTATGAGTGGCTTTGAGTGATTCTGCCCTGGTTTTAAAAACCAGTAATTCCTATGTTCTAGTTCGACCCATTTTTCCAGATCCGTTCTGGCAATACTACTCCGCAACTGGTTTCGGTCCCATGAAAGCCATTTCAGATCCCTTTCTAGCAAGTTCACCTGCCCTTTCATTTCCTTCAATGCCTTTATGACCTGGCACCCAACACAGACTCACCGTATTGGTATTTGGGAGTTCCACCAGCAATTGCAAGCAGTTCCAAACAAGCTTCGAACTGATCCTGTTTGAGTTTAGAGCCTTTATTATGGCCTGACTCTCAGAGAATCATATGTAGATGAGTTTACGTGTACCTTATATCCTCTCCTCAAATATATAAAATACACACAGTTTCAAATTGCAGATTGCGGTTTTCGACCAAGCAGTACCTAAAAGGAGATTTCATTCAAACAATCCAATATAAAAGGATGTAGGTAAACAAGGAAAATTAAAATTTCATTTACTCATAAAATTAGGATAATATAATTAATAATATATCTCTTTTCGAGTGAACATCTACAAATAAATATGTAAATAATTTGGTATCACTTTCCATAGGAAATGACTCCCATCACTTCCTCTGTGCGGCATGGTGCAGATAGTGATAGTACGGCTTTTTTACGTTGCATTTCGTCACGTCGCATAAACATTGGTTATTGTCTTTACAGGAAGTTTGACATTGTTATTCCCCACTCGCCCGTGATTTCAGCTGCTTGTACGCTTATTGTCGACATGGGATCGATAATACTAATTGGGTTTATTACAAAATAACTGTTGGATAGTCCGTTAAAATTGGGTCACAGATATAAATGTGGAATTGAATGTATAGAACAGAATTTTAAAGGTTTGGTTATAATAATAATTATGAAAGAAAACTGTAAAATAGAACTAATTTTAGGTGGTAATTTTCCAGCAATATCTACTGGGGCTTAAGGTAAGTGTCCATTTGAGAGCAACTAGCGCGAGTGACTCTCGATGGTTACTGTTAAGAGGGTATCCATCTGAGAGCAATTTGAGGAATTTTTACTGTCAGCTATATAACGAAACACTCGCCGAGTGCTTACTCTCAGAGATATCTGTCAGGAGGGTATCCATTTGAGATTTCTGTTTCATCAGTTTCCTTTCTTTGTGTGTAGTGTGAAAGAAAAATTAGTTAGCTCCAGATAGATAATAAATCATGAATGTACAAAAACTTCGAGCAATTGTTATTGCATATACACTGTTAAAGAGAAAGCAACAAAGAAAGAAAAAATGTTGGATCAGCCATGGATTCAGAGAAGGTATGAATTTGGAGCATGTTCTACACTAGGTAATAAGAGAACTTAAAATTGAAGATTCCCAACAATTTCGAAAGTTTGTACGCATGAGTGCAGTGCAAGTGCAATTTATAATAGACTTAGTTGGACCAGTAATTGTCAAAATTGATACAAAATTAACTCAGTAGCCTTGGTAACCTATAAAACTGTATTTTCCTCGTACATACTTATCAAATTTCAAGTCTCGTCTTTTGACCACTCTTTGCGAATAGCTGCCATTTTAAATAACTTGAGAGCAAAATGCTGCAAGTAAGCTATTTGATAGTAAAATGAATACTCTCTGATAGTTACTCGCAGACGCGTATCCACTTTAACACAGTAGATTTAACACAATAGATTTTACAAGGTAATGTGTAATAGTTAATTATTCACCGTGTAATTATTCCGTTTTTATGGCGGATTGATTCATTTTTAACACAGAGTTTTGTAAATTTTACTACAATTTATGAGTACTTCTACAAACTTGGCGGGTATATCGTTCGTGTAATATGAGTTCTAAAGGTTTAGTTATTATACTACCCAGTTTGTGTTAAAAATAACACTGCAGCAAATTACGATTACCATTTAGTAATTTTACCATTTGTCTTTTTTGTACTGTGCATAAGCGTTGTAACTTTAGAAAGAAGTTATCAATTTGTCGCTTGATTACAATATCTGCGTCTAGCACATTCCTTTTAGGATATGTACGCTATGATACCCATGACTGTCTCAGTAGCTAAAAAATGTAGCATAAGGATTGTCACAGGACTGTTGACAGGTCACGACCATCTCAACAAGCACCTTAATACTATTGGCCTTAGTGGCATTAGAAGGTGCAGGTTTTGCGGACACGATGACGAGAACTCCATTCACATCCTCTGTCGCTGTGCCTGCCTCATGATCAAGAGACACAAACATCTGGGGGCAGCGTTTCTCCTGCCCCAGGACAGTAGAGGACTTCTACTTGAACTGGTGTTGGCCTATGCGCATAGCATGGGTCTCTTCCAATAGCTCTCGACTAGCGGCAGGCATAATGAGTCGAAAGGCCTGAGTGCTGTGCCGCCTTCCAAAAACAACAACTAAAACATGCGCATAGTAAATAAAACATACCCAGTTTTATTAACTTTATTTTCATATAGGTTCGCAGTTCGAGCATTGCTGTTAAGTCTTCAATAGAGTTGCTAAATAATAACTACGAGTAGCAATACTCGTTTGAAGTAACTGCGATGTTGAGATGCTAGCGTTGAGTGGCCAAACTTGGACACTCAAAGATGCTAGTCTGCTTTGCGACTGATACTGTAAATGTGCTAGGCATCAATATTACCATACCGACATCGTAACTTATATTATGGTACCTCATAATACCATCAGGTTAGATTTTAGCAACTTCGATAGACGAATATAACTATAAATGCAAAACCTGTATAACTATTTTAATTTTTATAGAATAAAAACAATCATTAAGATCCTAATCTTTTGTTACAGATAGTTACATTGACGTGACCCTAGTATTGTCACCCTCATAATCTGACAGTGTCACTGTCACTGTCAATACGACACTGGCAATATCCAAAGGCAGTTGCTGACATAATTATGTCTCCAACCGCCTTGGTTGCCAAATAATTCGAGTTTAAAAATTTACCACATCAGAACGGAAAAAATAAATACCACTTCTTTAGCTTTCTTTACAAATAATGTATGGCCTCGGAAACAATTTCTCCAACGTAAAATTTAAAAGAATTCCATTATGCTGCTATTTTTAATCTCTAGGAAAGGAAAATTATTTTATAATATAAATGAAATATTCAATCCACAAGGGGTTGAGTGAATAAAAACGGCGTGTGGACTTGGTTACATTATTCTCGTGTTTATATACCAAATCACTTCTCTGGGATTCCTTTAAAAATGCGGCTAGTATTTAAATTATTTTTATGGGCTATGAGAAAGGCAGGAAGGGATAGAAATGTGTAGAAAAACGAATACCGTAATAAAAAGTTCACTGCCCTTTTTCTATACTGAATGTATTTACACAAATTATTTCCTGGCTGTGTAAAAAAGGGGGTATTTATTTTTGTAACCTTCCAGGGTTATATTTAAAGGACTGATTTTATAATAATAATAATTTTATAAGTAATTATATTCGAAGGGTTCACTCAACATAAATATATTTTTGTAATCTCGTATTTTATTGGCTTATTATACTATTTACATTTTGTTGCGACATTTAGTCAAAAAATTCATAATTACACTCGTCGGATAAAATAATAGGCAGTGACGTATTACCGCGTGACGTAATAACTAGTGGTGGGGAGTGTAATTCCATAGGCGTACGCAAAAATCATTAAAAAGGTGCTAATAATGTCAAATAAATATAAAAAATATCAGAACATGAACGGTGTTATAGAAATTGTGAATTGTTTTTTAAACTCATTAGTTGTACATCGAACGAAATTGATGAATATTGCCACAGATATTAAAAAAACGCTTTTAAGTGTTGATGGCACACCACCAACTCACAGCCGCCACCGAAAACGCGATTAATCACATTCCGGAGCAAGTTTATTTAACACTTCACTTCACTTCACTTCACTTCATTTCACTACACTACACTACACAACACAACACATGTCTACACATATCCTTCATTTAACCATGTCTCATCCATATAATATATTTTTCTATTTAAAGCGCGAAATTCTCTTATTTTCTCCAAGTATTCTCGTCTCCATGTCACAATCTCATTTTTCTCTATAAGCATACTCTTCCGATTCCGTTTGCAATATTTGAAATTCATTTCATGGATTGTCCTTATAAGCAATTTATACGAGAGTTTGGGCAAATCGCTGTCTTCTGCTAGGGCAGCCTGAACTTTACTTACTGTTGGGATTTCATTTTTGAAAAAGAAACCATGAATTTTTCGCCGAATAGCATATTTCACATTTTCATTCACAGTAATTTTGTTTCTTCCCCGTGTTTCCATTTTCTTCTTCTTTCCGTCCGTGTCTCCATATTTTATTGCACGAAATACACTACGAACGGAGACTTTTGTTAATTCACTACACAGTTCTATGTGCAAACGTTTGTGCCGCTATGTATTAAGTATTTACACTTCGTCCCTATTCTGTATCGAATTAGATCATGAGTCACTGCCTATTATTTTAGCCGACAAGTATAGTTCAAAATATTATTGGCTGAATATACAGGGTCATTCACGTGACCGCCTCTTAGACGTATCTCCAAAACTAATACGGAAATAAGTTTGAAATTTTGACAGATGCCATTTTGGTAGGAGATCTATTTTTTTAAATATTTTCGATCGTTTTCTATTTCCGGTTATAACTTGCTTATTTTAAATGAAACACCCTATATAGTTTTCCATTTCCGAAAATAGCATAACATTTTGAAGTTTGAAGTCAACCAGTCACATTTAACCAAGAGATTAAATTTAATCGAAAATTTTTTATTTCTGGGAGAAGGGGGGGGGGTTCTTACAAAAAATCATTCTCTTCCAGCGGGCACTTATAGCCCGTAAATATATACCACAGAGGCTAAAAATCCAAACTGAAAGATCTAAATGATTCTTGATAAATCTTCTAAGAAATCTCTTGAGCACAGCATGCTCCAATTTACATAAAGATGAAAATCATTTATAATTTCTTACATAAATACCGCAATTATACCTACAATCAAAGTTGTCGTTTCCAAGAAACAACAAAAGTTTTCTTCATTTCAGCTTATTAAAGTTTTCTTCATCTCTTATAATTTTCTTAGTGTCTTAGTAAATGCTATATCGGTATTTATTTTAACTTTAACTAAATCAATTTATGTTATATATAGCTAACATGGAGCAAGTATTGTTTTAATCTTTATTAAAATAATATTTCTCATAAATAAAACTGCCTCAACAAACAATTTTCTCCAGTTGGCGAAGCTCGTTTCCAATCTCAATTGGGATTGCCTGAACTTCAATTTTCCAATCCTTCCTTCTGGTGTACTGTATTGAATCCCCTGGTGAGTTAAAGGTCAGACGTAAAGGTATCAGGAAACTTTTCTCATCAAATATTTACCTCGCTATAGGGGTACACTTAGAATCAACGACGGAGTCGGGGTCTCCCAGAACCAACTTGCATTAATCATAGGATTTTCTTAGTACGGAAATTCAACAATAGCGGTTTTCTTGTAAATTCCCTTCAGGTGAATGCCCTTCTAAATAAATTACATCGGTTTTGTTTGAAGGAGAATGTATAACACAACGTGGTAGTACAAGTATTTTCAGAAAAATGTACGTCTTAGTTTTTGTAAATATTTGAGAACAATGAATTATAATAATAATAATAATATCTCTACCCCTCATTCTAATCACAAGGATTAGCCCGAAAGTCTGAGACTTGTGTGGGAGAGGGGGTGGCATATTGCTATTACGCGGGCCGGATTTGCGCCTCAGGAACGACTTACGTTGGTAAGCCCTAACCACCATTCAGTGCTGGAATGAGGGAAGCCTGAAAAACCTCATTATTTAGGGGGGCAAGTCAAACATCAACTGATTTTAATCTCTCACATTAACACCAAGTTGACATTCTTCCCATCCTAGGCCATCGCCAGGATAATTGCCAAGCCATCCCTGCGAATAAGCCTTGATCTACGGCCAAACAATTTAATTAAAAATTGTTGGTGGAGTGGTAATTAGAACTCACGACCTCTGGGTTCAGCGATCGAGACGCTAAGCCCTGAGCCACCGGCCCGGCTAAAAAAGTGAGGAATTAGAAGTTTTAATTATATCTAGATTATGTCACGGTTCCTTTGCACTTTCCAGAAAGCTGTATCATTTCCGACGAACTATAGTTGATATGATAGTCTAATACAAAGTCTTCCTCTTCTATACACAGTCTATAGAGATTGACAACAATTGGTTAAAGTCAATTAAAAGAATATATTCTTTATACCTAGTGTCCGTATTGCTTATAGTTGGTGGTTCCTTTAAAAGATGCCCTAGCAACTAAAATTAAAATAAGAAACCAATATATTCAAAGATACTGCATATGTAGTTTTTGAGTATTTCTACTTGAGAACTTAAATTGCTCAGTTATAATAGCCCAAGAGAACCAAATAGCCCTGTAGTTATATGCACTTAATTGCCTACACAAAATGACACTCTGAATGAAGGAAAAGTATTTATTTAACCATCTCAGAAAATTATATTCCGCATGTCCAACCTAATTTAATTTTATCCTTGTTTCAGTCTAAATCTCTATGAGCTCATAAAGAAGAACAACTATCAGGGATTCAGCCTCAACCTTATCAGGAGGTTCGCCTCCTCCCTTCTCAAATGTCTGAGGCTGCTCCAGAAGGAAAATATAATTCATTGCGATCTCAAACCGGTAAGTTCTAATGTTGGAAGTTTTAGTAATCCCCTTAGATTGTTAACAACTTTTTTGCTTTTACCAAGGCTTGGCTTTGCTTTTTTAAGCCAACTTTGACCTTTATTTTGCCGTTTATTGGGTTATATGAGAAAATAAACATACAATAATAATTTTTATTAAGGAACTCAACGAAATAAATATAAAAGAAAAATGGTATTTACAAGTCGTGGAATATTTCATCAAATTAAATGTTCAAAAAGGTAAGTCAAGGTAAAGGTTTCAAATAATTCCACAGAAAATCTAATTGTGGACATATCTGGAAGATGAGGAGGCCTTTCTATTTCTAATGACGTGTCTGGGTACTTATAAGGAACAAATTTATTAAGATGACCATCAACCGATGCTGCATCGGGTTTCATGTTGTAAAAAATATTAAAAACCGTTCGTGACACTTTCAGCCATTGGCGAATGGAAAATGTGAAACGTGTTTTGTGATAAAAATACCGGGTGTCAACGGATCTATTAGACAAGCCATAACTTCTAGAGTATTGGATGTATCAAAATGAGATTTGGTATAGGTAAATGGTAGAGGAAGAGGAAAGTTTTTGCATATTTTTCACGTTTAGGTTACTTCCGGTTTCACCGGAAACGGCTTCAATTTTGAATTTTTAAATGGAACACCCTGTATATTTTTACATATTTGAATTTCTGAGACAATTTTGGACTAGAAAATGATATTTTAAAAAGTTTTTTCGCCTACTTGATTTTTTTAGAGCCATTTTTAATATTGTATCTAGGTGGCCATGATTGAGCGCAAACTAATCTGAAGGGCTTAGATGATGTCAGAAAAATGTAATCGCAAAGTTTTAGTGATTAGTATGATAGATAGGAATGAGACAAGTTGGCAAAATTACTTTTTTATATCTAACTATTTTTTTTTCAAATGGCAACACTTTTTAGACAAGCACTTTTCAAAAAGTGATTTTTTTTTTGCGAATCCAACGATACTAAATTCATTGTGATTGGATTAAAAATAAGCTCATAAAATACATTTACTTCAGTGAAGTTTTTAATAAATTCGTATACGAGTATTATACTTTAAAAGTTTTAATGTCATTTTCTAGTCCAAAATTGTCTCAGAAATTCAAATATGTAAAAATATACAGGGTGTTCCATTTAAAAATTCAAAATTGAAGCCATTTCCGGTGAAACCGGAAGTAACCTAAACGTGAAAAATATGCAAAAACTTTCCTCTTCCTCTGCCATTTACTTATACCAAATCTCATTTTGATACATCCAATACTCTAGAAGTTATGGTTTGTCTAATAGATCCGTTGACACCCGGTATAGATAAAACCGATGTTGTGTATTTCAATTCAGAAATGCGTTAAAATAATTAAATACTGTAAACATTGTATTCAATTCGGAACTCATAAAAATTTGAACAGGAAATTTCAAATACTAAACATTTTTGTTGTTTTTCTATTTGAATTAGTTGAAATAGGTATACCTACAGCTAAATACTAGTAACCTTAGGATAAAGTAATTTAGCAAAATCCCTTCAAGATTTTTCTATCAAATTTGAATTAAAATTAAAAATATTTTGAAACACTTTTTTTTAACAAACATGTCTGTGTACTACTAGAAACTTTCACTCTCTGCCGCTGTATTCCACAAATAAAATACGAGGGTTTTGAACTCGCTCAATTGTACCGTCATAATAATAAAGTACTTAAATTTAATTAAAACATAAATTAACTAACTTTTCCCACTTGTACAAGAAACATACTTCAAGCTATATAATCTATTGCGCACAACCAATTAGTGTAGTTTATAAATCACTTTCGTTTTTAATAACTGTAAGTACTACTTACCTGAGCGCAGATGGTAGAAAATGTGTCAGTTTTTCGTAACATAAGATTTCAAGATTAATATCAAAAGCAGAAGTTAGAACGAGTATGATGATCTCTCTTTTCTTTAGCAAAGGAGGAAAGACAGATATAGTCTATCCACTGAATTTTCCCTTGTCGATGAAGCAGTCAAAGATGAATGAAACATATTTAGTGTGAACTTCGGCAATGGAACATAGATGTCGCACTGAAAATACGGCCAAACAAATTGTAACATTTTAATCAAAAACCGTATTGGTCGATTTAAATTTAGGGATTTGTATGTTGCACGTCACAAATTTAGTAGCCTTAGATATATGTATGGAACAGTCAATGTGCTCATTAAATTTATAATAGCCAAAGAATAAGTAAACCAGTTTCCAATACGTTTTTACTGTCCTTAAAATTGTTAAGCCCTGTCCTCTAGAGTAATGCACTAAACATAAATATCCCTAAATAATTTAGTTACTTTTTGATAGCAGTGCCATCTAGCAGTAACTATTACGATATTATGTCCAAAGCAAGAAATCTTCTTTGGAGTTAATTGACTTTTGTGTTTCATTAAGAACGCCGAGACTAATAACAATTTAATCTTTTTGTTTTTAAGAACAATGCTTCTTTGTAAGGTACAAAATGGAACACGGCATTGGTGGTGATAATGTGACCTTAATCTGCTTCTTTGACATCACCTAGATGTCAGAGAAATAGTTATTTATTTTTAATACCTTTGAGAGCTTTTCTAATTTTTTTTAAACAAGAAATTCTAAAACAAAAAACTAGAAATCAAGGTTTCCTTCGTAATTTTTTTCATAAATTGGACACAAACCACAAACTCTACTGAGAGATTGCATCTGATAGTTTAACCAATAATATAAATAATATAAGTTATTTTTTTTACTAATTATGTAAATAACAGTGCAAAAGTTCGCAAAAATATTAATTTATAAAAGCCAAGCCAAAACTTAACTAAGAGATAATTAATCTTAAAAATAATAGGGTTATTCCTTTGCATACCTAGGTTATAGGTAACGAGAAAATATAAAACTTTATTGAACCATACTATTTGACAATTTCATTACTAATTTAGGCGATTTTCCGTCAACATACTGGTAACTATCATGAAATTGTTACCCATTGTAACTTATAGTTACATTTTACCAGATTTTTCGTGACTTGTTACAGTTACCACGTCTTACTATGGTTAGTCAAGATGGTAACTACCAAGGATTGTTAACTGTTTACAGGATTGCTCGATCGTTCAATTTTGTCATCCGCTTTTGTGACGTCATCGAAGATATTTGTAATCGAATTGTCAAAATATACCTATTTTGTGTTTATTATATTTCACATTTGCAAGAGAATTTTCGTATTTGAATGATTATTAATATTATTATTTATTAAAGTTTGTAATAACAGTATAAAGTGTACCTATTTCTACAAGTTCGAGATCTTTGGATCTTTGATGACGTCACAATTATGGATTACATTGTAGTATAGGGATCGAGCAATCCTGTAAACAGTTAACAATCCTTGGGTAACTACCTCTTTCCGATGGTTAGATACATTTTTATGTATTGCTTTCTTTCTCGTTTTGTATGGCTTTCTCAGAATTTCTATTGCTTTCTCATGTTTCTTGCTTTGTTGTTTTGAAATTGTCAAGGAATTTCAGTTATATGTTATATACAGCCATTTTCTGAGGAGGAAATAAATTAACTAGAAGATTATACTCTAAACCAAAACTTATATCTTCTAGTAATATTACAACTAATTTAAAACTCTGATGAGCTTGCCATTTTTTAAATTTTAAACCAACGATCACAACACAACACTTTTATAAATAAAAAAAGTCTCAAATAAACAGCAGATGAGTGTCAGATACAGAAAAACAGTAATCTAACCCTCGAATAATTGACAGATTAGTAACTATACCAAATGTCAATTTAGGTAACCACAGGTAACAATAATTGTATGTTGTAGTTAGGTAGCTGTCGAAAAAAACGCCTTAATCTCTTAGTTTTAACCACTGAATTATATATATATATATATATATATATATATATATATATATATATATATATATATATATATATATATGCCCAGCACACCTATACACCTCCGAAATATATATCCAACTGTTGTATACGCCTCCAAAATCGGAGGCGTAAACGAAAAATCGGAGGCGATTGCGTTCGCCTATGAAAATTTTAATAGGACATCATTTCGAACCATTTGCCAGTTTTTTAGCTGGAGGTCAAATAGACATGTACACATATACAGTTATACAGATTAGTTCAGCGAAATTCCATTGGAGGTCGCTGCAGGCATATATATATATTTGTTTATATGTGTAATAGCAGAATACGGCTCCACTATATATTCTGTCTGGTTATAACTCCGTACATTTGGCAACTTAGCATAGAGGCGTAAAGGTAGTATGGACATAATTTGTGAAGTAATCTCCTCTAATGTGACTATTCTAAGTAGTAGTATACAACAAGAAACGCTATTTAATCTGTTTAGTCTTTATCTACCTTACATTATTTACTTTAACATTTATGCGAGGCGAATAGGAAGAGAAGGTAATCTGTTTTTATATTGTTGGCAGAGATGCAGCTCAAATTTTAATTTGTTTTCAGATAAACTGATCAATAAAGTTACAGATTATCGAGATAAAACTAATTTAAGAAAATTATTTAGATTTATTATTATTAAATTAAGAAAAATGAAAAGTAGTGAAAAAGTTACACTGCAAGCTTTCTTTAAATTAATCAAGTGAAAAGGTATTGCAAGACTGTCTCAATAAAATTATATAGGGTCTAAATGTTACCATTCAAACTTTGAGAATCGATAGATCATTTGATATACATCTGTACAGGGTGTCCAAAATAAGATACTTCATCCCCTATATCAGAAAGTATAAGAGGTAGATAAAATAATTAAAGCCATTTTTTTTGTTTTGACCTAAATTTTTCATTTTTATTACTTTCTTATAATTAGTGTAGATACTCTTGGGATTTCGGTTATTAAAATCATTAAATTCAAGTTCTAAGCATGGTTTAATTTTATCCTAAGTTTCGGCAATTAATATGCTATCTTCCGAGATAATTAGGTCCAATGGTTATTTTAAACAATATTTTTTTATATGTGAAGGTAGTACTTATATTAATGTGGTCGGTTGTAAGGAAATTCAACACGGAAATATTATATACATTTTGTGTTGGTGGTTTTGAAGCGACTAAACTATTTTAAGAGTTATATGTGTTGGGTCCTGTCTTTGTTTATGTTATCTGGATTATTTTAGAGATAAGATATTATGAACCGTAAACGTATATGTAAAATATTACTAAGTTTTTTAAGTTCTCTATATCAGTGCAGTTATTGATAATATTATTATCTCTTTTAATTTTTAACATTTCATGTAGGTATTGTTCTTTTGTGGTTTTTTTTTCTAATTTTTTTTCATTGTTGAAATAGGAAGTGTAATTATGTTCTATGGCGTGTTTTGAGAGAGCAGTTTAATTATTAATGGGTTTTTTTTATACTGCATTTGTGTGAACAAATTCTTTTATTTAAGTATTGTTTAGGTTTAGTTCAGTAGCGTTTAGTTTGGTGTAAATTTCGTATGTTGGGTTTGAGTTTCGTAAATTTTTTCTTATGGTGTCATATGGTTTGTGTGCTACGGTTATGTTGTGTTTCTTGAAATTGGATTGGACAATCTAAACAACACCTACATAAAATAATTTATTGGCACAAATCAATACAAAACTTACATCCGATCACATTACTGTAAGTAATATCTTCACATATAGATATTGTTTAAATGATTCATTTTGAAGAGCTTTTAAATGACCGAAATCCCAAGAATTTCTACACTCATTTCAAAAAACGGTAAAGAAATATAAAAATTTTACTTTCTTATATACAGGCTCTTCAGTTTTTCTAATTCAAGCATTAAATTTCTTGTTTTAAATAGGACACCCTGCATCTAATTACGTTTTTGAACTTCCCTTCGCATTTTAGGGAACTGAAATTTAAAAATGCATAAAACGCAATAAAAAAAAATTTATTATTAATATACCGTTAATAATTATTAAAGCGGTGTTTTATACTTTTCGTCAACCTCTTGAAAACCAAGCAAAATATGAATAGGTAACGTTATATAGGGAATAGTTAAAATTTATTAGAGCATTTAAAAATATAATAACACACGGGGTGTTCCATAAGAAATTTTCGATTTTTCGGTGTTTAATAAACATATACTTTTTTGAGCCATCTCTGAAAAATATCTTGTATAACCATAAGTAATATCGATACAGTGAAGAATTATACCCTCAATAATGGCAACCTAGAATTCTGAGAAGAGTTCAAAAACGTTATTAGATACAGCGTGTTCTATTTAAATAAGAAAGTTGAAACTTGGATCAGAAAAAACGCATTACGCTGTGGCACACTCTTTTGGTCATATCTCCCATATTATTATAGACAGATCCATCAATTCGTACATCGGTGTATTCATTAAAAAACGTCCTATCCAAAAACGAAAAAAATATACAGGGTGTTCCATAAAAACAACTTTGTCTTTTACATGACTTCTTGATGATCCTAAATACCTACTTTCGTGTTTAACATTTTTCGCTAACTTTCTTACCTACTGTAAGAAACAATCGACCGCTTCCATGCATATTAGCGATCCTGTATATGTTTGAGTGTAAATAATAAGTGTAAAACACAAAATGTAATTTAATTTGAAATAAAGAGCTATTCGAATAATGAAACGTTTAAATTACACTGAATCCTGTAGGGGCCATTTTAAATCACTAAACTTATTTACTATACCTCCACTGTATGTATATGAGTGTATTAAATTTCTGGCTTAAAATACACAATACTTTAACCAATTTCATATATGTCATAATTATTGTACTATACAAGGAATAGTTTGAATTACAACCTTACTTATCATAGACTCTTTATAGTTGAAAAAGAGGCTCTCTATTCAGCTATTAAACTGTATAATCATTTACCAGCACACATCAAAATAAACGAAAATTTTCAAAATAAGAAAATCAACCACCCTCGCGCCAAACGGAACTGCCAATCAGTTCTGACACTTTGCTTATGAAAATGAAATAATTCTCATACTGAACAGAAACAAACAACAATATCATTACTTTTCAATTGAGGCTTTGAAAATTTGACACCTGTTTAATTTTACTCATAATTTCATGAAGTATAATATTACTTTTAAGAGACAACTACAAACTGTTTTTTATTTAGTAATGTTTGTTTGTTTCTTTTCTTCAGTGCGAAAATTTTATTTTAGGTTAGACAAAATTACATTACAAAAAATTAATCGGAGTCGGAGAATTTCAGAAGAGTGGTAGAACTCAATAAAATTAAGAATATGAATACAATAATAATAGTTGTGCATAATTTCTATGGGATTAACAAAATAATTAAGTTAATTAACTATATTATCCTAAGTGTTTACCTATCTATTTATTAAAAAATTGTAACGTGATCTTTTTAAGAAATAATACACTACTATTTAATGTAATAAATCTATAGAAACTATTATTTTTTAGTATGTATTTCATGTACTTCATGAAAGAAGAAAATATCTGCACCTAAACGGTGAAGAACCATTCCCTAAATGGTTCTTAAATTTCTTTTAATCTAACCAACCCTTGAATAATCTTTTCGAATTTGTTTAAATATTTAAACAAATCGAAAAATAATTTAGCAAATTTTTAGTCTGCGGTTAGTCATGACGCGAAATGGTCACTAGCTCTACGACTGTGTGAACAGATAAATATAATGGCACTGATTTTGTAACACTATACATATAGTAGTAATGGTAGCAGAAGATCCGTTTATCTTTAAAACTAAGGAAATATATTAGTATCAGTGTACCATAAGAATAGGTAAGTACTGCGTTGGAATATTATACGAGTATTTTGTGCTAGGCAATACTTGTAATAACATCTACTTCATTTAAAAGTAAAGTATCACGCTTCTATTTTTTAATAAATAGTAACATTGTTCACTTTCAGTACACAGCTGAAGTCGAAGTATTTTTCATGTTGTTTTTTGCTTTAAAATTGAGATACTATCGGGTAAATATACTCGTAAGGTGCACAAAGTATAGTTCTCTCTTTTATGCTACTTTATCTGTCTGATAATTTCTGACATGGTGACAGAAAACTACCTACTCTAAGAAGAACGTACTTTTAGAAGGCGATGCTGAAAACAACAACTTCACGGGATCTATGCCCAGGCTGATATTAAATTATTCTATGTCTGGTGCTTGGTCCCGATAAATGATGTGTTGATCATCATGAATATGCCAGAGTACTTAATTCAAATAAGTAACTCCGAGGCAAACAAGCCATGAAGTAGTTGTTTTCGGCATTTAGGTATTGCTAAAAAAACAATCAGGTAAAGGTATGCCTCTATAAAAAATACATAAACAGTCATTGCCTTTGCTTCTTGAATATTGTCGATGTTAGCATCAGTACTGGAACTCTGTATATTATCATGTTCCAGAATTTCCGATGTAACGGGAGTCACTTCATTTGTATGATTTGGTTCGTCAGAAAGAGATGTGCTACTGTTTGGAAGATAGTCCGAATCAGTGTAGTTATTTGAAACTGACGATATACTTTCTCCAGAATTGATCTGTAATTGAAGGGCAAGCTATATAAACAATATTCATTAATTTATATTAACATAAAATTGACTTATATAAATTTACGGCGCCAGACAAGAATCAATAATATTTTTTTTAATGTGCGAAATATGATAATCTTTTTGTCTACTAAAATATGAACTTGGATTGCATATATGTAGGTAAATATTTTTTATGAATTTGAATAATTATAAAATTCATAAAAAATATTTATATCCAATCAAAATCCATAGAATTTATTCATACATTTATTAAAATTATTACAATAAATAAAAGCAACAAATTAACTACATGCATTCTGTACAAGGTGGCCCGTTTAATATGGGACTGTACCTTATCTCTGAAACTACTAGTGCCTGCAAAAATAATTATATATCATATATAATATACTTATACAGGGTGATTTTTTATGTTTAGTGTCGGGATCTGGGTAAGTAATAGAGACACAAAAAAGCTTTATGAGGAAAGATGTGCAGTTTCATAATCCTTTTTAAAGGTTACTTTAATTTTTTGAGAAAACTTCATGGCTGACTGGATATTTAAAAAATATGAACACATTTCATGGAGGATGTCCTATACCTATCTTCAACTGTTTTTGAAATATCGACATGTGAACATTGACATTTTTGCAATTTCGGCACCCTGTAAAATCTAAACAGCAAAACGGTTTGCACATTCCTATCTTAACTTTTCATAAGCTATCGTTTGATACTAATTTCAAATTTATCAAGGAATTAAAAATTTTCAGAAAATTTTTAAGGGTGTCAAATTTGCAAAAATGTCAATATTCACCTGTCGATATTTCAAAAACAGTTGAAGATAAGTATAGGACATCCTCCATGAAATGTGTTTATAATTTGACGCATGTAGAATCCAGAAATTCAATAAAATATAGGCTGTTCATTTAAAAAAAAAACAGTGATAACGTCATTACTCAATACTAGGTCACCCTGTATATTAAAATAATATTTGAAAAAACAGTAAATTAAAATCAAAAATCGACCTGTCTTGGCGTTTTTTGAAAAATCACTCAGTTTAAAAGTTATGAATTTTGTGCGTTACTTTATCACCACACTGTATAACGATACCTACGTAAAATTATACATGAAATACTCATACTTTTTAAAAAGATTTTTTTTAGGTAGGTATGCCGAGTTTAATCGTTTACATTTCAGAAAATCAGTACCTACCAACGTACTTATCCTACATTTACCAAAACAGTTAAAATTTTTTAAAATATTTCTTAGAAGCAACTTTACATGATTCGAAATTAATATTCTTAAATGAATTGTCAACATGGTGACATATTTTTAATAATAATGAGTTTTACACAATATGTTTAAAAGAATAAGGGCCGATTTTTCAATGTTTGGTTAGCGTAATTTAACCTAAAGTTAACTAACTACAAGTTTAGAATGTGAATGTGAATTCATAAAATGTTGTAAATCACATTCTAAACTTATAGCTAGCTTAACTACTGGTCAAACTGCGTTAACCAAGCATTGAAAAACCGGCCCTTAGACATGTACAAAATATTAAATTAAAATATTCTAAAATTTTACGCAATAGTAATAGGTGATTACGGAGAAATGGCTATTTAAACTTTGGTATGGTAAATATGGACATAGTAGGTATTGATAAAAAATATGGACATGATGAATGGATATATTTTCAGAAATAAAAAAAAATCAAAACAGTTTAACCTATCTCAATCAATGGCTTACAATAGAATATGTGAACATTTTCTAGTACCTTTGCTTCTCCGTTTTTTGAGAATACCTATACGTATTTAGTTAAGTGTGAACTCAATCAATACATTTGAATTCTGCTGTAGGTATTGAAAGTATATTCTAAGTGCTTTTACAAGCTGTATTCTTATAGGACATATTTCGAAATTCAAAATAGTAACATTTTTGTAAAACATTAATTTTCCGTAACTTGTTAATATTTGCTAATTGTAATTTATTAAAAATGATATTTTAAATTAGACATGTACAAGTCAGGTATATCTGAAAATAATTTAAGCACAAAGTGATCTCTATTTTATGGTTCGTATTTTTATGATATACAAACTGACTGAAGAAGAAATAACAAATATTATCTACATTGAAATCGTTAGGTAGGTAAGTACAAACATATTTTAAACCAAAATGTGTAGCAAATCTAGTGTACCTTATGTAACAAAGCGAAATTGGAATTTTTTTATTCTAGTCATAAAATTATCTAAAAAGACGTACCTAGTATTATTTACTAACAACTAATAATAATATTATCTCCGCTGCCTATGGAACACCATTAATTAATGGTACAACTTTAAAATTTACTCGCTATGTTATGAACATAATCAGGGCTACGGTGTATCCGGTATGTTATTTTATAACAAGGGCTGTTAGGTTCATATCCAATCAGAAGTGATGGTTTTGAAAAATAATAATTACTGATTAGCTATAAACGTTGTGACCGTCACTCAACGCTATAAAGTTTAACATCGATGTTATTTTAACATCAAATGATACATCATAGGACTGATTATCTACACTGGTTACCTAATAATAAATAAATAAAATAATTATAAAGTAACATAATAAAATACACCTCTCCATAAAAGAAATCACTAAGTGAATGAACGCACTACGGCTTGGATTATGATGGCACCTAATCTAGAATTATTTTTTATTCACAAGAATCATCATAAACCGAAAGCGCGGACCGAAAGAAATGTGTATTACGAGCTTACCCATGTTTTCCTCGCTAGCTGTTTGTTGAGCCAGATAAACAAGTTTTTGAGACCGGCTACCACAGAATCTAAAATTTGGAGCATAAAAATAACAAATATGATTTGAGTATACCTACTAAGTACATACCTTTTAATTTTTGAATTCATCTTTCACTCAGTAAATAGGTAAGAGCACTAGTCCTTAACACTTACAAACTTCAACTGAAACTTCAACTGTCCGTAAATTTTAAAAACAGCTTTAAGAATTTAATACGATTTGTACAGGGATGTATACACCGTTGTAATTTGGCAATATTGCATGGAGGCGTTTACTACGGTCCTCCATATATAGTATACACATACGGAGACGTCTAGGATAGTTTCGTATGTGGAACCGACTAGGTATATGGAAAATATTGAAAACTGTGTAAATTAAAACGCAATATTTATTTACCCCTCTCAAGATTTTATGATTTATCGATTTAAAATGAATACAAATATACAAAAAAATTTGTAATAGGTGCCCCCCTTATATCGGAGGCCAGGGTGCCTGTTTGGTACCCGGAGCCGAGAAAGATAGCTGGGCACGTATATATATATATATATATATATATATATTAACTTTTTATTTTGTTTAATTTAACTATTATATTTTGTTTTAACTTAACTTAGTTAGTAACTTTTTACCTTAATTCCTATATAAAGAAAGATGTAAATAGTTAAATAAACTAATAAATAACGTTAAAAATATAGTATAAAAAATATTAATGCGAGGAAATGTTTTGCTTGTATTTTATTAGATAATTTAATAATGACGAGCCATCTTCAGAGAGTTATTTTTTCACATTGGCCTTTAACACAATCGAGAGTGCGAACTGCTCTTGTCTGAGTAAGAAACTGGTGTGTGGGTCTTTTATTACTATGGGAATTTGCATACGTCTTTGTGCATATCACCGCTGCATTTCAGTAATAAATATTTAGGTACTGTAAAAAAAATTTAAGCAAAACAACGGACTATCAAAGAAGGTGAATAACCTTTAACATAATTTTAACATGAATGTGTACGTATATACAATACGATAAAAATAAACTGCAATTAGTCGTAACCTAAAATGAAAATATTAACGCTTTTTGTTGATTTTTCTCTGCAGTTCGTAAATAAAAGATTGCGTATCCCTGCTCGTCTGTATTATCCCTTCTTAGAGACGCAATATTTTTGTAAAGATGCCCGAATTGGTATCTCTGTATACATAAATCGACCAAGCTGTCTACCTACGGAAAAATTTAAATTAAGTTTGTATTTGAGTAGATGCGTATCAACATCAACCCAAATAAATTTGGTATTAAAAGTGACAGGCCCAAGGCCGGACTCCCATTTCGGTTCGTGTTATCTGCATCACGGAATTTTGTTCCATCGAAAATATATTTCTACTCCTGACAGTGATGGTAAAATAATTATTTTTATAGGGAGGGTGGAAATAAATGACATTATAATAGAAACCGCGTTTCACTAAGAAAGACTGTACCAAGTGGAACAGCCTTTAAGTCAGGAACCAGTTTTACAACATACGTAAGTCAACTAAAATTGGAGACGAAAAAATGCATTTAATGGAAATATGAAAGTGTGAAGGTTGTGACGTTTGAATGATAAATGCAACACTCTGTATATTTTTACATATAGTGTGCTACAAATTCATGGTATTCCCCTATATTCTCGCGCAATATTGCCGCGCACTCGCGGCCCGCAAAATAATAATATGCCGCTCCCTCTCCCAGACAAGTCTCTGACTTCCGGGCTCATCACTAAGATGAGAATGAGGTATAGAGATATTATTATTATTCTTTTTTTGATTCCAAATTTTCATGGCCGAAGATCCTATTAAAGGTTACTTTTTGACATAAGAATGATCTTTTTTCCGCTTCCGGTTTTACCGGAAGTAATACCAATTCGATTTAACGTAAAATCTGTGTCTTAGAGTTTTGATGGCCGCAAATCACCAACTTTTTATCAAAAATTAGAAATTCACGATGGCAGCGTTAATTTTGCGGAGACAAATTTTGTCATTTGTGGTTTTAATTCCACTTCAAGTGAGTATCTAGTACCTAGTATTTTCAGGGTTGACAATGGCGAATTTATGGTAAAAATATACATTCAAGATAGCGACATGCATAATGCACAATTTTTCTAGATCTCCACTTCAATGAAACGCTACACTTCAGTGCCGCACCCAGGGGGGCAAGGGGGTATTGCCCCCTCCAAGATCTTTCAAAAAAAAAAATTTATTTATTTATAAAAAAAATCTTTATTTATCTTAAAATACTGATTGCCAAGAAAGCACTCAACGCGCGTTTCGCCAACTAAGTTGACGTCATCTGGAAATTATTAAAACTAAACCGCCTATTTTAACATTGTGTCCTATTTACACCTAAACTATTTCTACGGTTCAGTGAACCGTCGCGACTGATCAGTGAATCGCCGCGACGGATCAGTGAACCGTGATTTACTAACCAATAAAGCGGGCTATATGGGTTGGGCCCTCTGTCACCATTCATACTTTTTTTACATCACAGCCGACAGTGGACTTATCTGTTCTACCCCATATTTGAGATGAGCTATAAGTTCCTTGAATCTAGTTTGAATTGATTTTCTAGTTTGTCCAACATACTTTTGATTGCAGTCTTTACAGCTATTTGCATAAATCCCCGACTTTTCCTTAGTTTCTGTATTGTCTTTTGGATTGACTAAAAGTTGTAGTTTATTTCCCGATGAATAAACCACTGACATACCTACCTATATAGGTTAAAAACCTTACCAATACCACGGGTGAAACGAGGATTGTATGGAATAAATATGAATTTTGGATTTTCTCTTTCATTTTAAAAAGTCGAGGTATTTTGAAGTCTGTCTTTAAATTTACGTTTCCTAATTATATCCATTACTCGGATCTATGCCTATGGCTATTCTGATTCTAAATCTGATTTAATGTTGCAAACATATTTTCTAATTAGGAAATATTTATATATGTACCTAATTTTATAAAAATGGGGTAAAGTCCACTCAACATATTACATTGTTGTTGGTTTACAATGATTCCTAAGTATGACATGTCACTAGAGAATAATGTCCTTTGTCTTCTTCACATATGGTAACATCATATATTTCTACACCAATTCCTCGCAATTGCTGCCGCCCACACATTAATTGTGATTTTGTCTGGCGGCACATTCGACCGATTGTTTAATCCCTCCTTAGTGTCAGTGTCTATATATAAAGAAGTTGTAATTCGAGGTATTTGACCCCCTTCGATAGAACGGGATTGATAAAACTCATTGTCGCGGTCGAGGAACTACAGATAACAATGAAGCCGTGTGTGTATACCCACTCAGGATAATGTGCTCCAAAAAACCGTTACGGTAGAAAGCTAATGAAATTGAAACCTGTAAATGTTTTTTACTAATAGGATTTGAATCGTTTCCTTTCTGTTTCATTCGTCAGCTCAAAATTATTCTGGAAGAATTAAATGACGAAATAAAATGTTTACATGCATATGCTTAATATGTTTAAAAAATGGTTGATATACAGGGTGATCGATGATTTCCTCCCACCATTTACATTTCAGACTTCAAGAGGATCATAATGAAATGACCATACTGCAGACTTTTTGCCCAATTCTGTTCATTTCAAAGATGATGATATAAAGCTTTTGGAAAAATTAGGGTGGAATGGTAAACGCACACACAGCTATTTTTGCCGCTCAGTTTAAAAGTTGCGGCTGCAAAAGTTTCATATTGCATTCACGCATCCGAAAAGTAGCGTGCAGCACGCAGTTTTTCGTTCAAAGTTTGAATCAATTTTTATATAAGTTCTATTATTACAAAAAAGACGACTTCTTCTTGCAAAAATTTAGTGATTTTTTTTTAAGACTATCACAATAATAATATATCTACCCCCTCATTCTAATCACAAGGATTAGCCTGAAATTATGAGACTTGTATGGAACCTGGAAAATCTCAGGGGAAACCTAGGAGGATAGTCAAACATCAACTGATTTTAATCTTTCACATTAACACCAAATTGACATTCTTCCCACCCTAAATGAAATAGTTAATAAAATATCAATGTATGCTTTTTAAATAAAATTTACTGGTGATTTATATAATAACCAGTAAAATCAGAACCTTAACCTAGGTAGGTACCAGGTACCTTTCAAAATGCAATATAATTCTGTTGGTATTTCAGAACGTAAATCGACGCTAGACATTGTTTACTGCCATAATTATTGCACGTGCAACCGCTGCAAAATTTTCAACGATTTAATATTTTTGCAGCAGCTGTAATTTCTAAAAATTCCTTTCACACTATGCTACATTTGATACTGCGTGTAGGACGAAAATATTGCACGAAATCATGCTGAATGCGCTACTTTGCAGGTTGCATAGGTATTTACATGACGATTCACTGAAGTTGTGCAGTTTTTTAAGCTGCAGCGCAGCTAAAGTAACTGTGTTTGCCCGTGGCTTTATTGTAAATAAATATAGAGCTAGGAGTTGACATATTTTTTATTACAAATAAACATATATATAGCCAAGTTTTTAGTACCTTTTCTAAGAAGGGCCAAAGTGTAAAATCTATCTGATCATTCGTAGTACAAGGATTTCTAATTAAAGATTTTTTAATTTATAATTGCTCTAACAGATCTAAGCGCTTTGCTTTCTTTTCCCGATACAGTACCTGTACATTTTCCAGATCTATAAAATGATTGTTTTATATACAATGCGTCGATAATCCCGAATTTTTAACGTTATTTATTATGGATTTTTTACGTTCGTTTACTCTAGTTTCAATACTTCTACCAGTTTGACCCACATTCAAGGCATTACAATCCCCGCAGTTAATTTGGTATACTCCCGATTGTTTCAATTGAAGGAAATCAATTTTGGGAGTTTATGGCTTAGATCTTTACATAATTTATACGAGGGAGCATTTATATAAGAAACTATTGGCCTTATCGGGTTACCTTCCTTATGAATTTTTGGCAAGCCATATTGTACGGGAGGAGTCGGGTTCATTACTCTCAATCGGTAATTGTCGCCTAAAATGGTCTTATTACTTCTCAATGTTGTCACTATCTCATTTTGAAATTTATTAGTAGGATTAGAAGGCATTTCTTCAAATTCGTTGCCGTTTAGCAAATTGTTAATTTTATTGATATAATCTGGTTTTTTCATTATTGTAATTGCGTTACTTTTATCGGCTTTGCAAAGATTCAAATCGTAATTTTTTATTTTCGTTTTCAAATTAGCTACTGTTCGAGTTTCGTTATGCCTGTTTTTAGTTTTTTTAGTTATGCCTAAAATAAATAATATTTTATCCAATGCAATTGCTATTCTATAGATACTAGTATTTTTTTTAAAAATTATTGCCAATATGGCAAATGTTATACAAATTCCTGCAGTTGTACTGTAATAAATCAATCAATGCGGTAAAAACCACTTTGGCACATATTACGTTAAGTTAAAATCCATATTACTGCATGGTTATAGATAAAGATCTTTGTCATGATTTTATTTAGGTACGTGTTGGAGAGTAAAGTTAGAAAAAAAACAGATACGCGACATATAGTTTCTTAGGAAATCGATTCCTTATTTTCAATTAAAAAATATTAATTTCACTTGTATCTAAGATTGTCCTTATTTTTGGTGTTAATTGAATTTTTGTTTATATACAGTGAGTTGCATAAACAAAACAAAAAACTGATGAGTAAGTTTCGGAGTTTTATGCAATAATATTGCTAAAAATATGCACATAATTATGTAACAAATTAAGACGAAATATGCTAAATCTCTTAAGTAACCGAATCAATTTTCTACAATTTTAAAATATGATGATATTTTTCGTTCAGAACATGGAGATTATACGTACAGGGTGATTGATTTGACTGGAGAAATGAGTTTTTCTGGGAAACAGCCAATAAAAACAAATTATTTTAAGAAGTATTGCATTTCTACTTGCTGTTAAAAGAAGGTAGGGTAGAAATACAAAAAATATCTTTGCGACGCTAGGCGTCGTGACGCTTCAAATTTTTCTTCTAGCAACATACATTTTTTATTATGTCGCTCCAAAGATCCCTTAATTTTTAATATTTTTTCTATATAACATTTATGTATATATGTTTCCATTAAGTATTTAGAAGGTTATGGACAATTCCTATATAGTACCTTTGTTAATAAGACACCATCTTAAAATGAATCAGTTGTGATAGTACAAAAGATATACATATATAGTTGACTATCACCAGAGAATTTCCCCTAACTCAAAATAATGGAAACATTAGAAAATGTTATATAGAAAAAATATTTAAAATTAAGGGATCTTTATTGGAGCGATATAATAAAAAGTGTATGTTGCTGGAAGGAAAATTTTTTAAGCGTTACGATTCCTAGCATCGTAATGATATTTTTTGTATTTCTACCCCACCTTCTTGTAAAAGTAAATAAAAATGCAATACATTTTAAAATAATTTGTTTTTCTCTACCGTTTCCCAGAAGAACTCATTTCTCCAGTTAAATCGGTCACCCTGTACGTAAAATCTCCATGTTCTAATTGAAAAATTTACATTTTTCACTCAGAATTCGTAGATTTACTAATTAATATTTCTATAAATATTCAGAAGTGAAAGTGATGAACTTATCGGAGAGGGAATTATGGACATAATTCGTGCTATTCAATCCTTTAGGACATCCTTTGACGGTTTTAATTAATTACTTGCAATTAATCTACCAAACATGATTTAATTATACGGACGTTTATATTAGCGTAACAAGTTTTCTGTATAACTCGGCCTGATTAATTTTCCCGATCTTATTGGAGAAGCACTTCTTGGGGCGTCATTACGAGTCATTAGATTCAGTCAAATTAATTTGTAAATTAATTGTGAAATTTCTAATTTTGTAAATGGATTTGGGTCTTCAAAGTTGTTAACCCGCTTAAGCAGTTCAATAATGTCGGATAATAAACCAATATTAATATTATTTTGATATCAAAAAGTAGAGCTGTTAAGCAATTGAGCATTTCTGTTACGGGCGACATAAAAATTACAAAATGCAAATAAACAATTGGATTTAATACACTAACAACTCTGCAATCAACTGAAAAAAACCATCTTATAACCAGATGCTTTAAAGAAATTAGCGAACCAAATATAGGCTATACAATCTTTATAAGAGTTATTTTAAAATTTCGTATTAATTTATAGACATTTTTCATCTTCTCTTGTTTTCTAATAATCCATATATATTAAAACGCGTCGATTCTGTCTCGCTCTAAATTCCGTCGCCGAATCGACAAAGTTTCTAAGCTATCTTCTCCGAGGGGCGATCGCGAAGCGATCCCCGCGAGCGACCAAAGGTCGTTCCCAACCTTTCTCTTATGCGTAGGGGTATTTTCGTCCCGTTTCCTACGCGTTTTCCCAATTTTAATGCCTTTTCAAAAAACCTCTGCAAAATTTTCATCGATCGCCGTTCAACGAGAGAGATACGGCTAGCACCGGCGTTTGTCCTCGCGCCTAATGGCCCCATCCCGCCTGCCGAAATCCCGACTTTTCGCGGGACTCCCTAGACCCTTTTTCTAATTTTACGGCTTCGAGAACCGCTTCACGCGAAAGTTCCGTCCTTTCTCTAATCCTTTGAGATTTTTTTCGAAACCGTACGTCGAGTCCCTCTATGTCTATTTCGTCTTCGAAAATCTGGAGTGGCGTCCATCTCAACTTCTTTCTCATTTTATCTGCCGATGTGAGATTGGACTAACGGGACAAGCACCTCCCACGAAAACTGTCAAATTAATTAAACTTCAGGTAGGTTATTTTCCTACGAGAAATATTGCTAACGAAATCAATAGTACTGACAGCCAAACACTTCTGATTACCAAACACTTCTGATTACCAAAATACTGAAAGGAAATGCTTTTCCAATTAGAAAATCGGTAAAAATAATTTTTTCAAGTTGACACGTACTGTTTACATACTTAAACGTCTCAGGGTAAACTTTTAACAACAGGTGCGGTAGCGCAATGGGAAAATGTGATAATGCTGATTTCGCGAGTTCGAGTCACGCTGGCGGAAATTTTTTTTTATTTTTTAATTCCAATTATTTATTAGTATTAGTGTTTAGTTATTCTGTTTCATTATCTGTATCGTTTATTCTTTCTGCACGTAAAGTTTGGAATTAATTCGTTCATTTGGCAGTCTGTGAAATTTATCATTTTAGCTTACAAAAGTAAATATCTACAATATTTTTGGTCCCATTGATAAAATTGATAATAATGTTTACTGAAAAATAAATTCTACTTTCAGCACTTAAAAAATTATGATTTTTTCACCATCAAGAATACAATACCTACCCTTACAATTCATCAAAATATTAAGAAAAATCGTTTAGTATATTTACATCGTCATTCCACATACAAAATTTCTTTAATATGTATTTTCTTAAAAATAATATTATTTTAGATGCTTTTGTCACCCAAAGGGTGACCCCAGGCCACAGGCCTGGACCCCTGGTAGGGTTAGAAATGGAAACGAAAATCGCGAGAGCGATTTTCTCCCATTTCTAGTTCTTATTATTAATGTACTACTTATATGCTGTAAAACAGTTGATGGAAATATTCATTTTTACAGTGACCGGCAAAATTAAATGTTGATGCCTATCTAAACAACATGTTACGTGTTCTAGAGGGATTAAATCTTCATATTGAGTAATTATTTTAAAGTATTGCGGCATATAATTTTTTTATTTAGGTATAACTAAAGTATACTTGTAGGCTATTACTGTTTTTAATAGTTATTAATCGTTTCAATCTGAAAGTTAGTGCAATATGCAATATTCCTGTCGAAATTCGTATTCGATTCGACGACCTTGACATTATTTATAGAAAATGCTATAAATTATATCTTTACAAACATAAATAATTATATCCTCATGCTTTATAGCCTTATGCAGTGAACTGTAAGAACGAATAAAAAATAAAACGGTTCTCATGAGAAGCATAAATTTAATGATGCACCTTAGTCTAGTCACATAGAAGTTATTCGAGGAGTGAATCTGAGACAGCTTTTTATTTCTCACTTCCGGAATGTGAACTGGTTACTCATCTCTTCATTTAAAATTAAAAGTCATAGTTTATTTTCGACATATTTTGTATTTATTGCAGATTTTGACGTGATTTGTCCAAAATTTGGATATCACTCTGTGAGAACTACATACCTACATGTTTATTTAAATTTGATGTCAATTTGGTTTTTTTTTTAGCTTTTATACTGTTTATAGTCCAAATTGTTTACTATACAAATGATTTCATAGGAATTTTGTATTTCCTAGTATTAATCACAGGGTACAGGGTCGCTGATATGGAAACGGTCGATTATTTCCTAGATATCTAGCAAAAAATGTTAGACACAAAAGTTTTAAGGTTTTAAGATCTGTTATAATAGAGCAAAATTAGGTATACAGGATGTTCGGTGAAGGCTATAAATTGGTAACCAAGGCGATGAGAATTCCACCCCCTCTCCTACTTATTAAGGAGAATGAAATGAGAAACAAATCTCTAGAATGGTGGAGGAATCTGCCACAACGGAGACAGACAAAGCTATTCATTAAAGAACGGACGCCTAAATTCACAGCAGATCTGTTAGGCCAGAATGAAAAGACCAGAATAATAGTAGGTCTCTTAACAGGACACTGTAGGCTAAATAGGCACATGAATCTTATGGGACTGTCAGAAGATGCAACTTGCAGATTCTGTCAAGAAGAAGAGGAAACCTCAGTACACGTACTGTGCCAGTGCGAGGACCTGACAAGACTGAGATTTCAAATACTTGGGGAAGGAAGACCAAGAGCCAATAACTACATGGAAGAACCTCTATCAAGGCTGTGGAGTCTAATGCAAAGGACAAAGCTGGACAGAGTGCTCTAAATAGGTTGGGAGTGCCGGAGTGCTACAATAGATCTAGGTCGCGGTGGACCAGGCCAGGGGGCCGACTCCTATATAAATCTAATCTAATCTACTAAAAAGGAGAGGAAAGAGACTATTCCCGGACGCCCAGTAAGAACATGGCGTAAAGAAAGAGTAGACCGGTTTCCTCTCTTTGAGATCATCATGCATCATGGACACCCTGTATATTTTTAATTTTTACTTAGAACGTTCCTTTACGAATACACTGATATAGGTGTTGATGGGTCTATCTATAATAATAAGGAAGAGATTACCAAAATAGTGTGCCGTAAGCGTAGTGTGTTATAAATAGATCATAAATTGGTTGCTATTGTACACCGACTAGAGCCTTCGTTCAACACATTACTCTTATGGCAAACTCTTTATCATATGTTCCTTGTTATTATAGAGAGGTCCAGCAAATCCTATACCAGTGTACTGGTAAAGGAACGTAATAACTAAAACGGAAAAAATATTCAGGGTGTTCCATTAAAAAAGAGCACCTTTGTTTTACCATGACTTTTTGACTGATCCTGAATACTGAATTTTTATTAGGTATACTAGATTTTAAAAAAACCTTAAAACTTTTGTGTTTAACATTTTTTGCTAGCTATCTTACTTTAGAAAATAATTGCCCGTTTTTATATAAGCGACCCTGGTATAAATGGTATAATTTGTGACCATCCCTAGTGTAAAGAACAATTTATTAACTGCTCTAAGGATGGTTATAATTTAAACCAAAATGTAGGCAAGTTTGATGGAGATTTTTTTAGACTAGTAACTACCTAAAATTTACATAAAAGCATAACAAATCATATTGTTTAAGTTTTTGCAGTCTGAAAGTGAATTTAAGTTAATCACTTCTAGAAAAAAGCTTTAATATTCCTTTGTATAATTAAAAATTAAATAGATAAAAAAAATATAGTTTATTATAATATTAGTATTTTTTATATTGTTATTTTTATTTGTTTTTATAATATTTATAATAATATTTATAATATTGCTTATTTATAATATTATTATTTTAATCGGATGTATAATATTTCTTCTTTTTTTTTCAGGAAAACGTTCTCTTGAAACAGAGAGGCAGTAGTTCGATAAAAGTGATAGATTTCGGAAGTTCCTGCTACTCAAACCAAAGAGTGTACACTTATATCCAGTCGAGGTTCTACAGATCTCCAGAGGTCATACTAGGTCTCACCTATGGAACTGCCATCGATATGTGGAGTTTAGGTAAGGAGGCAAATCTGAAGCTGCTTGAAAAGTAACCGGAGTATAAGTACCATTTTAATTCACCAAATTTTATTTATTACGTAGTTAAGATTGTTCGTTTAATTGATTATTAGTTTAATTTAGTGTCTCTTGTCTTAGTAAAATATACAGTGTGTGCCAATGAATGCTAGACAACATGTCCGAGGCGTTTCTCCAAAAAAACGTTCATTTTAATTTGATTAACAAATATTCCAAACTTTACGGACATACTGTATATTTCGATAAATATACGTTTTTTATTTTCTGTATAATCCGTTTATGATAGGTTTCTATCCGATTCCTGTGCTTATAAATGGGTAAAGTTAGAGTTCAAAATGTTACGAATAATTGAATTTTTGTAAATGTTTGTGTTTGTTACAGGCTGTATATTGGCGGAACTGTATACAGGTTATCCCCTCTTTCCCGGAGAAAACGAAGTGGAGCAACTAGCCTGCCTGATGGAGGTATTGGGACCACCGCCCGACGAACTCATTTCCGTCGCCACAAGGAGGAGATTATTTTTCGGTAAGGCAACGTACGGAAGGTATTGAATAAACAAATCAAATGTTTCGTGACCTGACTAGCGCGGTAGAGCATTTTTTTATATCAGTACGGTTGCAAATAATGAGCTCCAGTCTTATCGAATCATGTTTGTTGCAGATTCCAGAGGAAACCCACGTTGCATTACAAACTCGAAGGGCAGAAAGCGGAAGCCAGGTTCGAAAAGCTTGGCGATGGTGCTGCGTTGCAACGATCCGCTCTTCATAGACTACATCTCTAAATGCTTAGAGTAAGTTTTTCCTCCATGTCATGTTTATCTATATTATTTTGTTGCTAGCAGACTTCCCTTTACTTTATATTTTCTATACAGTGTTATTCAGAACTTATCCATAATAAAATTTGGGGATGTTCAACATACATGTACAAATGTGGTAGTGCAAAAAAAATTTTTTTGGCGGGTTCTAACAACTATTTAAAAATTTTTCATTGCCCGCCGCTGGATACTGGTTCACTGTAATGGAGTGACTTTGGGGCTGACAATGCAAACTGGCTAGCACGAAAAAAACTTCGGAAGTTCTGAGAGTATACCGACACCCGGCGCAAAAAAGATTTGCAGCGTTTTTGCTTTAAAATAAACTTAACGATATATGTGATCAAAGTGACGTGTCTTTAAAATGAATAAAATTTTGTTACACTAATTTTGAAGAATTGCGCTACTTGATTACTAGGTATTAGAAACATGAAATTTATAAAAAATTTGCACATAGGTACCTTGTTACAAAAGCTGTTCGAAATAATATTCCTCGACTTGTACACACTTTTGGGCACGCCTTATCCAATTTTGCCGCACTAAACCGAATGTTCCTCCTGGTTGCTGATCTTGTAAACGAAAATTATTAAGTAAATTGGGAATTTTCAGCATTTTGCTGGAACAACCACTCACAAAACCTAACTCATCTCGTAATTGATAATCCACTGGTAACAGTATTTGAACAAGCTGGATATGATACGGATAAAACTGAGCTTCGTGTAGTAAGCGCCACACAGTTGATTGGGATACCCCAGGCACCTGCCTAGCGATCATCTGACTTGTACTTATTCGCGTATTGTCACGGAGCAGATTCATCACTTGTTCTTCAGCTGCTAAAATACGTTGTGGTCGCCCCTGGCCACCATCTCGTCCATTCCCACTTCACCATAAATAAGAATCATGTCCATTAACTCAGCATTACTGTACACATGAGCCATTTTGAAAATTTTACAGTTTAACACTCCTGCGATAAATAAAACACCGGCACTGAGAGAGGACACAGATAGACTGATGACTGAATAGACAATAGAGATATCATCCCCACTCCAACTCTATTCGCTGGGTCTTAACCAAACGTTCCATGTACAAAAACGTGTTTACTTTTTTTTACCACATTCTTAGGAATGGGGTATATCAGATGTCGTTGAATACAGTTGCCCATCTACGTAGTCCATTATAATGATATAACTTTAAACATTGTTTACGGGAAATCCTAAGACTTTTATTATAAATTTTTTTGGTGATATCGATTTCTTATTTAAGGATGCACATATCCTCAAAGTTTTAGAGATAAGTTCTGAATAACCCTGTATTTGAGTTAAACTGTTTATTGGTGTTTAATATCCTGTTTCAAACATACATGACAGAAAATATTTTTACATAATATCCATTTAGGCTACATCCATAGGATATTTATTTATTATATTCAATATCTGTCTTACAATTCAAACTCGTTATTTATTTTGTTACTTCCAATTACTTATTTTCAACTAATTACGACTAATTTTAATCTTTTAAGCAATGTTTTAATGTTCCAAAGTCAAATCACTTCGAAACCTATGTACTTATAGGTTGCAGCAATCTACATTGCATTAGGTTGCAAACCATACATAATTTTTAGTCTTTCTTCACAAAACCATTGACTTCTTTTAGCTGGAACCCTAAGAAGCGCATGAGTCCAGAGGAAGCTATACGACACCCCTGGATACTGGCCGGAACTACCCAGAAATCGGGGGATCTCCGCCACAGTCACTCGGAAATCAACGTGGCACATGAGAGTCACTCATCCAGTAGCACTTCAGGTAGCAGCCACTCTAGGGTCCACCACAAATGTATTGTACAAAAAGGTGATAAAGTAAAGGCCAAAATCATAGAAACTAGGTTACATGATAGCGTCACGAAACTTGATACTAACCTGAACGATTCGGGGACCTTCTTGCCTCCCATCCTCTAGCTAAACGCTAGGAAAAAGACGTTTTGAACTCGAGGAAGGACGTTCTGGGTATAGTAGTATTAGCAGGGCAAGCGACGAGTGCCAAAAGCTCTTACTTCGATTCTTTTAATATTTGGAGCAACCAAAATCACTAGATGAAAATAGTACAGCAGGATGTCGACAGAGAACATTTTTTATATTCTTTCGTATAGTGTAGGAAGTGTTGAAACAGAAGTAGCACAAGTATCTTCGAAATATATTGAGAAGTATATTTACATCTATACTAAATATATCTTGAGAATATACAATATCCGATACAGAATATTCTTTGCATATCTTATGTACATTCCGAACTGGGTACAGATACGAAATATATTCAAAGAAAATCTAATTTCGGTTAGCACTTTTTATTCTTAAGGACCCAAAACTGGCCAAATTGTTCGTTTAGTCTAGGAGTTTGTAGCATGCCTTTGGTAGTTAATTTCCTTATCTAAAGTGTTCTTGACAAGGGCCAACAATCTACAATGAAACAATAAGACCAATAAAACTGCTTTTTAAGGTATTTGAGATAATTTAGGTATACTTGTTACCAATAATAAGATTATTATATTAGAACAATCATATATTTAGGTATAATTCTTCTATATTGCGAAAATAATAATTTGTCGTGACTGATACATATATTGCCTAAATGTACTAAACTAGCGGTTGACCACTAAATAAATAGATATTTATATATCTTCCCTGCTTTGTTGAACTTAAAATAAATTTATCATAGTTTCTACATGTCTCTTAGCTGTGATTGTGAAGGAAATAAAGTTGTTTTAGTCAGGTCAACCAACAATGTATTAAAGCTAGAAAATGTCTAGGTACATATTGAGTGTTTTGTAAATCAAGCATGTCGCTCCATGGTTTTCTCGTTTTGTCTCCCTAGTTGCCCAAATAGTAATAATTTTAAGCAAAACCCTTTTTTACACTTAGAGTTTAGTATGTAATTTTTAAGTTTTAATATTGTTGTAACAATGTATGTATTGTATCATTGTGCATGCGCTCTATATGGGGTGTTACTGAATTATCAGTTATTATTTGCAAGTTTCTGGTTTTACAGAAACAGGAAATAAGTATATTAAAAAGCGCCCTGTATACTGGTAGCATATAAGGACATCTGTAAATCCCCAATGTGATATATACTGATAATATTGTACTTGTAGAATACTGTTAGTACCCTGGCCTAGTTGAGAGAGTTTACAAGGTATTACATATTCAAACTAGATCCTTTGGTTAGACCACGGAAATTGCACTTTGGTAAAATTGATAATAATATTTTACACTAATATATCTAACACAATGTTAATAATTTGTTTGCTTAACTATCGTAAATTGTAATAAAGTATTGTTGTAAGTTGTTAAATAAGACTGAAAGTATACGGCTGTCTCATTTTATTTCAAAATATCCCTCCTCTTAGTTTATAATGGAATGTTTCCATGCTTCTTTGGAGGATTTGGCAGTTGCTTAGTTTCCAGTAAATCCAAGTCTCGGCACAACCTCCATCTGGTAGTTCTTGGTTCGATTAGATCATCTATGAACCCTATAAAGAGACATTTATCACAAAAAAAAATCAAAAACCAGAACTTTCTCAGTACATATATTGCTAACCAAATCAACATCCCTTAGATATCATGATCATCATTTGCAGATGACGCTAACCTGGATAACTATAATCATGAGGTTTGATTAGTCTCCAAATGATGGTAAGATGATTAGCAATTACTTGTTAAGAAAGGTGAATAGGTAAGTATAAAATAAAATTCTACTCCTATTTTAATCACAAATATTAGCCCGAAAGACTGAGATTGTGTGGAAGAAGAACAGCGTATTCTGTATACCTTGAATTAGTATCTAGGAACGAATTAAATAAACTCTCACAAATATTTAGTTGAGGAGGGAGAGAAATCTGAAGAGAAACATTATTCGATATCTATCAAACTCTTATTTTAACACAAGAACGATTTTAAATTTTCTATTTTACATCGCCCACAGAGTTTGTAGTGCGTACGAGTAGACAATTGAATTAAAGATTAATGGGTGACAACCCGACAATGATAACCAATATAAGATAGAATCCGCTACCTCTGGGTGAAAATTCCAAGACACTGAGCTATTCACCCAATAATATTTTGGTATTCCATGGAAAACTTTAAGTTTTGACTGGACAAGTAGTGCATCAAACATTAATTCTCATTTCACTGCCCTAAAAACTAATGCCTTTAGTCATCTTCAGATTATTCAAACTTAATTAGTGAAACGCCGAGAAAGGCTGCAGTTTGCTTTAGTGTTTATATCGAACGACTCTGTCTGATTTTATCAAATAGAAATGTGTAATCTAAGCCAGCAATAATATTGATAAGACTCACTCACTCACCCAGTGCGACATAATAAGTTATACATACGTACCTCTTTGAGCAGCTGGGAAAGGACTGCCAAAAGCGTCTATGTATTCCGCCTCTCGTTTGTCCAAATCAGGTTTTCCCCTATACAAAATCGTCACAGCACCTTTGGCACCCATCACAGCAACTTCGGCAGAAGGCCAGGCGTAGTTTATATCGCCTCGGAGATGTTTCGAGGACATTACGTCGTAGGCACCACCATAACCCTAAATAAGTTAATTCCCCAATTAATTGCTAATCATTCGCGATCTATTAATGAATAAGTTATTTTACTTTAGTGTAATGTTCAACCTAAAGTTACAAACGTAATTTTTCAAATTACCACAAATCAGGTCAACAGCAGATTTTAACTGATGTATTCAACCTAATATATCTCATTGACGATTATTTGAAATATACAATAATTCATTATTTTGAAAAGTTTCGAGTTAGTTTTCAGCCTTTATTTAAATAACTGATAACTTATTATAATAGTGTAAAAACTATTCAATATTTACCTTTCTAGTAATCACAGTCAGTTTTGGAACAGTGGCTTCGGCATAAGCATATAGTAATTTTGCACCATGACGTATAATTCCGGAATGCTCTTGCGTTACTCCAGGTAAGAATCCAGGAACATCCACTAGTGTGATGATAGGTATATTAAAAGCATCACAGAAGCGTACAAACCTAGCTGCTTTCACAGATGCATTAATGTCCAGGCAACCTTGAAATAATTTATAATTATTATCCACAACAAACAGTTCTTTAGAGTCTTTTATAGACTAAGGCTTGTATAAATAGGTAAATGTATTTAACATTATAACATAACTGATGGTGGTTATATAGCAGAAAATTGCCGACAACTGCAACTTTGAGTGAAAAGTCACTCAACGCCTGCAGTTAAAGTTAAGAAAGAACTATATACTTATTAATATGGTAAAAAAACTATTAAGTTTCCTAAAAAACTGTACCTGCTGCTACTTTTGGTTGATTCCCAACGATTCCTACTGTTCTCCCATTCATCCTACCAAATCCAACAATAATATTTTTAGCAAACTTAGGCATTATTTCAAAGAAGTCTCTTTCATCTACTATACCAAGAACAACATCCAGCATATCGTAAGGAGTCGTGGTTGATGGAGGGATAACTGTATCCAAAGCAGGAACATCTTCGTGGCTTGAAAAAATATTTATTCAACATAATTTTTTTTTTTCAGATTATATTACAGCATTACTGTAAAGATAATAGTATTAGAAATATACCCATCATCATATAGAAGTATATGCTTAGTACAGTATCGATTTGCAGCTCTTCCTATAATAACGTGCAATGAATTTATTGTTTTGAAAAGAGGTGTTAAACGCCATCGTAATGTTTTACAAGAATTTTACATTATTTTTACGGGAGTGACTGATCTAGTTGGTTGTTCAGTTTCAATTACCATCAAATTAGACAACAAAGTAAATATGTATAAATAGAAGGACAAAAAGTCTCATTTTTACGCAAAATGTTACATAATACCAAACATATAGAGAATTTGTCGTACCATGGATCATCGCAGACCCTAACTGGTGTGGGAAACTGGTTGGATTGTGGGAGAAATCCCATGAAATGCCTTAGCTGCAACAAGGCATCTACATCATTGTTGAATGAGTTGTGGGCTACTCCGGAAATTGATGTGTGAGTCTTAGCACCACCTAGTTCCTGTTGACTAACATCTTCGTTCGTAACGGACTGAAAATACTATCACTTTAGAAAGGAAATCGCAAACAAATATTTAAATACAGTTATTGTTATTAGAACTAATTGAGACCATATTATAACCCAAACCAATAATCCTAATGAAAACTATTAACTCGTACTGAAATAAAAACGATAATTTGTAACGAATGAACTAGAGTAGGTGCAGTAGAGCAGCTTTCCTTACTACAGAATGTTTTGGTATAGGATGTTATAATAAAACTTCCTGCGGTATGAGATGTATAATAAGATGTGCTGTATAACAATATCACACAATGACACACCTATGTAAATAATTATTTGTCTAGGTGTAAGGTGTATTTATCTAGGTGTAATTATGATTTTGACAAGCGATAATATTAAGTAGGTAATAACTATTAAAGTAAAATGCGATATCAAATTTATACATCGCGCAGTTAATTATACTTTTACCTTTACTACATCTGGTCCAGTAATAAAAAGATATGATGTATCTTCAACCATAAAAGTGAAGTCGGTGATGGCAGGAGAATAAACAGCGCCACCAGCACATGGTCCCATTATGAGCGATATCTGAAAAAGAGATCTAATGAAAAAGAGAGATAATTCAATTACCTACCATTTGCGCAACTTCTAGATGCAGACAAATTGTATTACTACCAGATACAAATAAATTACTACTAAACAAAAAATTACCTGTGGCACCACTCCCGACGCCAACACATTCCTCTGGAAAATGTCGGCATATCCAGCTAAAGAAGCTACCCCTTCTTGTATTCTAGCACCACCAGAATCATTCAAACCTACCATTGGAGCTCCAACTAAAATTGCTTGATCCATAATCTTGCAAATCTTTCTAGCGTGAACGCTAGATAAACTTCCTCCAAAAACAGTGAAGTCTTGACTAAAAACATAAACTGGCCTTCCGTTCACTAGCCCGTGTCCGGTTATCACAGAATCTCCTGGAAACTTAAGACAATATTTATAACTATGCCTATACCTACGACCCTACACCAGAACTAAATTAATGATACACTGAAAACGTTAATTTTAGTCTAATTAGTTTTATTTCAAACTTCAAAGGCATACTTTATTCTAACATACACTATATTTAGGGTATAGATGATCTTAAAGATCTGTGAAATATTTTAAATATTTATCTCAATGATAAAAGAAAACATACATCTGTGTCGTATTTAGCGTCAAAAATGGTGTATTTTGTTGCTGTGTAATTCATAAGTTCCAATGTCGTATAAAGGGAACCATTGTGTTACCATTTAGTTCCAGTGGATTGCATAATTATGTGACATAGGTACATCATCAGAATTTACAATGTAGTCAGTAAGAGGGGTACAATAAGAGGAGGAATGTTATTAGTATTGCGGTAGACTATCTCAATATTAAAATACGAGGTTGAAAGTACCACTTACTTTTTGTTTGTCCATTCCAAAATCAGTACATGTGTGTTCGATGAACATGTCGTATTCCACAAAGCTGTCAAGATCACAGAATAGAGTTATCCTTTCCCTTGCCGTTAATTTTCCCTAAAAGTATTTAAAGTAAAGTAAGCACGCATTACTCCTTTGGTAGATTGCTTTTATCATATAATCTCTCTTATTCCTACAGAAAACACCCTACATCGGTGTATTCGTAGTGTAAATGTTCTATCTACATCTGTAATAATATACCTACAATAACTTATTGCATTAAAGAAGAGAATTGGTTACTTTTGTAAGCTGTGTAATTCTTCTAAAAAATGGTATTTCATGATAAATCCTACAGCAACTTGTATTAGAAGTTATGTATAAAACTTATGTAGTAGTTATGTGTAGAAGTATGTATAAAAGCTTTATTACAGCTTTATAAAAGGGACGTGCAATAAGGAAACACCCTATATATGTATACATTCAGATGTAGCTGGTAATGTCGTGGACATATATTAGGGAAGGTATCTGATTAACAACGTAAATTTTAGGATAATTTTCAGTAAAAACAGAAGTAGGAAATGTAATAAAACCCTAAGAAAAATATTGATAACCGAAATCACTAAACAGTTGACTGAATAATTTAATAAGACGCGTAACAGTAGATTCATCTCAATTTCTCCGATATTACTCCTCAATTTAGAAGAAAATTGGTACTCCTGGACTACTTTAAAACCCTTTCTATAAAGAAGATAAAATAGACGAATAAAAGACATATTGAGATATTTTTTCGTAAAAACTGTAATTAAATAATCTTGATTTCAATCATTGGTCTGTCCGGCCTGTTTTCAGTCAACATTTGATCGCTTATACTCTATGTTTACTTAAATCTTTACAATGCATAGTACGCAGCCAACAATACACATCGTAGTATTACAGATTACAGCATCAGCTGGTATATTTCAAAAGATAAGTGAAAACAATAACAAGCTATCTATCCAAAGTCTATTCAATGCAAACGTGTATGATAATATATTATTGTTTAGAGGCAATTTTATATTCAAAGTATTTCATTATTTACGAAACAAAATGTGGATTAAGAAAACGGTTGCTTCATTCTCTTGTTATCTCTGACCTTCTAAATTGAATTATTATTGTAAAAAATATCATCTAATAATCATTTAATAATGAGCAAAGACGGAAAACGAAACAATCTTATGTAAAAGGTATAATTGAAAACACATTTTCCTATTTTTTTTTATGTTTATAGGAAGGTACCTTTTTGTGTTGGGTATCAATCCTTTTCTGTCCACCTCCCAATAACGCTTGGTTCCTTTTTTGTCTTATTCTCTCTGCGATTTTGAGAGTATGGGCAGCCGAACTGGCACACCTGTGCTGATCCTTCGTTACACATTTTTTCACATTTTTAGCACAAAAAGATACAGTGTTCAAAACGCGGAGGGACATCCTTACGCCTCTTATGCACAACGGCGGCCCAATAACTGGTTTATCAACATTATTTACATTAACAGAGATAAAATGTTGTAACTGAAACCGAAGTTTATTTTAATGACTGACTTAATACCTACCTAACTAATTATATCAGGTAAATTATTCCTTAATCTTCCCTTCAGGTATTTCATGTATTATGGAATATTATCGAAACATTATTATTGGTACCTACTTAGCTAATTTATTTTGGATATGGGTAGGTATCCAGGTAGATAAAGATACCTATACCAACTTATACCTCAATAGGTACCTTAATTATATAATTTATAGCACGATATCTGATTGTATATAAAAATCTATTTATATACAAGGCTGATATGTAATTGTGTTTTATTTAATACGAGTGTACATAAATTGCATATTTGCATTTCACCTTAAATTGTTGATATGCTTTTAAGGAAAAATGCAATTTGGCCCTACCCAGATAGCACAAATTATTTATGGAATAATCTGTAAATCTTCTAAAATGATTATTCATTGTCAATATTCCAGTAATAGGCTTATAATAAATGTACACTTTATATAATATTCTTAAAATATTCATTTTAGAATATTATGAATAGAATATTCCAGTAATATTTATTATAGAGTTAATATATTGTATTCTTTAAAGAATATTCTTGTAATATTAGTTATAGAACATTATGAATCTAATATTCCAGTAATATTTATTATAGAGTTAATATATTGTATTCTTTAAAGAATATTCTTGTAATATTAGTTATAGAATATTATGAATCTAATATTCCAGTAATATTTACTATAGAGTTAATATATTGCGTTCTTTTATAGAATATTCTCGTAATATTCGTTATAAAATATTATGAGAAAAATATTCGAGTAATATATATTAAAGCTGGCATTAGTAATATGCACAAAAAATATGCATTAAATATTCTCGCAAAATATTTTTTTGTGAAATTGCACCAAGACTTGCGGTTGTGTTATAAAACATTCTGAAAATAATATTCGAGTAATGTCTATTGCAGCTAACCAGCAATATATACAGAAGAAACATGCGTTTAATATTTCTAGGAGAATATATTATGCGTTTGATTTTTGTAAAATATTATGAAACGTAGCAAGGTGTATTGAGGTGTATTGTCACCTACGAAAAGCACTGTCGTTTGCGACTCTACCACTGGACAGCGGTGCTACCCCCGGTGTTATCATGCTACTCACCACCTCAAGCACGACCCAGACAAAAAATTGTTGTCTGGTTAAATGGAGGTTTCGGCGAAGTTTTTCTTTTTGAATATGTTCCGCCTTCAGAAACACACTTATGTTTTCAAGTAGAGCATCCTAGCCGGGCTTTTATAGTTTGTGATTATGCCGCTGGATGGAGACACTTATGTCCTACCAGCAGAATGCTGACGTACTTCTCTAAGTGTCTTTGCTGTCTGTGTGTCATTGTGCATATCAGCATATCTCCATATGAGTAGTCATATGTATATCTCGCATTGACGAAGCTTAATAGGCAGGTCAGGTTGAGGTGGCAATACACCTCAAGTCGCGAGCCACGACCCAGACAAAAAATTGTCTGGTTCGTGGCGAAGTTGGAGGTTTCGGCGAAGTTTTTCTTTTTTCTTTTTTAGTATCTTATCTTCCGCCAAAAAAAATATTCCAGGATTAAATACGTCCTAAGTAGTGTTGGGCGATACTCTGAAATGTATCGATACTGCGTATCGATTCGTATCGTATTGAAAAATATCGATTCTTGTATCGTATCGAATCGGAAGAATCGATATTTGTAGTATCGATACTGATCCGACTTTTTAGAGTTGAAATTTCTGTTCAACAATTCAACATTTTACGTTGATTTAAATAATGAATTAGTAGTTAATTATTCTTCTCAAAAATATCTGATTAGAGAATTAGAATAGAATTTCCCCATATACTATTTAGCAGGTGGTGGAAATAAAGAACAACAAAGTAGAAAACCCATCAAATAATATATTACTGTGTTCGTAAATAAGTTATTCTTTCCAAATATGCAAAAATACAGGTTATCTCATTTAAAACATTAAGTTTATATCGACGTATGGATACCTTCATTGAGCCACCCTGTCAAAAAATAATTTTTTTAATTGGATATTTGTGAAACATCTAATTTATCCACTACTTTACGAAAGCTCTGTATACACTAGGTACATAAAATAGGAACTCAAAAATACTTAGATAAAAGCAAAGTGAACATTCCTGAGTTTGACATATTAGAAAACTACTAATTATCGTCTCAATTTAATATTCGATACAGGTTTTTCGATACCTACATTCATTGGATCGATCCACTGATAGATCGTAAGGAGAAATATCGATACAAAATATCGAGTATCGTAACTTAAAATATCGATACTCAGGAGTATCGATATGTATCGCCCAACACTAGTCCTAAGTCCTAACCAAAATTGAATCTAAAAATAATGTATGTAATATATTTATAATCTATAATTATCTATATAATATATTTATAGATTATTCTTTGTGTCATTTTTGGTGATCTTGGAATATTTGTTCCCTTATTCTGGGACTATTCTGCGAGTATTATTTGAATATTTTATAATTATTCTTGTATTATCTTGTGGATTATTCTTGGAATAAGTTTAGGAATATTCTCGAGATATAGAAAAGTGTGTACTTTTCGATATTCTACAAATATTCCCAAAATTTATCTATATAATATTCCAATCTTCCTTCAAGAATAATTTAGGTATATTCTAGGAATAGGTTTGTGCTATCTGGGTATATACAGAGTCATTCAGTCATTAGTACATTCAGCTTAAGAGACCATGAAAAAATTAGTATAATACGAATACACGTGAAAATAACATTAGAGGCATATGTATGTTGAAAAAAAAATTTTCAAATCATTATTTAAACCCCTTATTTAGACTGTCACTGATCGCTGACGGCCTCAATTCATGACGGCTCTTGAGCGATCTTCGCAAAATATAAAGCAAAATTATATGCTGTGACTATATCTTTTGTCCTTGTAACCCACTTGAAGGGGGTTGGAACCTTTGGTGTGAAGATATCACTGACGTAGTTTTCCACATAACACCAAAACACTATACTGCACTCGACGCGCGTTTCGCCAACCAAGTTGGCATCATCTGGAGATGATCAAAACCGTTTAAAACAGTTTTAATCATCTCCAGATGATGCCATCGTAGATTAAAACTGGTTACAAGTGTTAATCATCTCCAGATGATGCCAATAACTTGGTTGTCGAAACGCGCGTCGAGTGCAGTATACTGTTTCGGTGTTATGTGGAAAACTACGTCAGTGATATGTGTAACACTTGTTTTTGTCCGGATCCTCGTTTATGATATACCTAAACACATTGTAGGTACTCTGGGTACTCTTTATACCTACTGTGATATTATTATGTTTATTGATATCTCCTTTATTATGTCTACATATGGTACCAAAGGTACCAAAGCTATTTTTTATTTTTTACTTGATTTTTTACTACGAGATAGCTCCTTCCTACCGCCACCTCACTATCACAGTATCACAGATGAGAAAAATAACTACCTATATTAAAAAATATATAAACAATAAACAAAGCTTACATCTAGATTTATTTAAAAATGCCCCTTTAGAGATAAATGTTGCCAATGGCAAAGAATTAGTAACCGTCGTCACGTCAGTGGTGACCATGGTGACACGTGATTCACAGTTTAAAAAACTGTGTAAACACTTTTAAAACCAGTAGTAAACCAAAGACAAAGTTTATATTCTTTGATAAAACAGAGAAATCATTAAAGTGCCACTTTACTACCAACCAACTATATATAAAATATAAAATATATTGGAATATTGGAACTACCAACATCGACATAAGAAACATCAAACATCAAACTACAATAAAATAAAAAATAAATCTGTCAATCTGTCTTCTGTCATCTGTCATTTCCGTCTGAGTGTATTTGCGTCAAAGACCAAGGGATTTTATTATATTTTAATTATTTAGAATCCATAATTCCTATTTTTATAATGACTTTAAGCATTAAAAAGTATTGACGCGAGGAAAAGTACAAAAAGGTTAGTTATTAAAAAGTAATTTGTAATCGATATTTTTGGAAATCGACCGGTGGTAAAATATAAAAAATGGAGGCCCTAATTCCAGTAATTAACAAACTACAAGATGTATTTAATACTGTAGGATCGGATGCCATCCATTTACCACAAATCATTGTTTTAGGATCCCAGGTAATTATAATTGGTTAATTTGACTTCTGTGACATAACCTAGTTTCATTGTTTAATTTTAGAGTTCAGGGAAGAGTTCTGTGATTGAGAGTCTGGTAGGTAAATCTTTTTTGCCAAGAGGCACAGGAATTGTCACTAGGCGGCCCTTAGTTTTACAGCTGGTTTATTGTCCAAAGGAAGACAAAGAACACCGTAATGCTAGAGATGGTAAGTACTGAATATATTTCAAACTTAGATATACAGTCTTCTCTAATATTTATAGTCAGTGCTGTTACAATTTCATGATATGTTTACAATAAGCCTGCCTTAAGTCCACAATCTACCCGACCACAGTGGGTAAATGTATCACTTAACCCCGAGTTAAATACAAATTCAACAGTTGCCTTTTGCCGTATTGTTCCGTGCATGCAGCATAAACAATTTCAAATTTGTGTGTATCCACGTGATTATCAATCAACGGTCAACGGATACCCCTAACCAACCTAACATAGCTAATCCTTTATCTATAGGTCAACGCAGAAGTCTTTAAAATTTTCAATTTCCATATACCTTTGTTTGACCGTGTACTTAACGAATTCGACCACCAAAGTTGTGTTTCAAAACCTGAACAATTTGCCCAAACAGCTGATCGATACGCGGTACAGTCGGACCAGCCGCTGAACGATTCTAATTAGGCAGACCGTCCACTTAACGCAGCCTAGATGTATATGTACCACCAACAGAAGGGCTAGACCTCTGATTAGACTGTAACATGCGAAAGGGAGACACTGAGTGATCACTTACATATAGTTCATATGAATTATTTTCTATAAACAAAAATTATTTTTCTATGTCATTACATAAGTTAGTTATTTTATTTAAGTACTTATCTGGAAGGTTGGATTAAACCTGCAGCTTAATATTTTATCATGGTTTTGCTTGTACCCTACAAAACTGATATCAATCAAAATTAATCAAATTCATTACTTCTAATTATTGACACCAACAATTTCAAATACCATTTCAAATGTTACGTAATAATAATTATTATTCATAGTAAATGAATGGTCTCAAATTTTTTTGAGACATGATTAAGGATCATTATAAATATACGTTTATATTAAGGTGAAATGTAACAGTTCTTTTAAGCTTGAAACTGTTATCCTTAAATATTACTTAACTTAATATCTTAATTAATTAATTACATTTCATAGTGTACTGTCTGTTAACCATGCATTGCATTTAATCGTAATACTTATCTATATGTATAACTTAACACAGTTATGATGAAACATTAATATTAATAACTGAATTGGTAATATGCTGTAGGCCAATGCATTGCCCATAAATTAAGTATCTAGCTACATGAATTTATATTGTTTTTTTATTCAAAGGAAAACATGACAATAATTATTATAATAAAGTGTGACCAAATAAGAAAACATTACTGTATCTTGAAAAAATAACTTGATAATATGCACTATAGCTATCTAACCACAAATATTTTGTGTGTTTTTAGTAAATATAAATAATCAATTTCTAATATTGATAAGACGTATTGTAGGTGCAGTATAATAATCACTAAAATAAACAAAGATTAATTATAAGGATGAAAAAAGATTAATTAAATACATTTATATTATTTTATTATATCTTTGATAGTATTAGAATTTTTTTGCTTTATTTTATCTAAAAAATCATTTTATAACAAATTTATTTTAATGTTTTTTGATATTTGTATTTTTAGGAACTGTTGATGTTGACGAGTGGGGTATTTTCTTGCACGCAAAGGATAAAATATACAGGAATTTTGATGACATACGAGTTGAAATTGAAGCAGAAACAGCTCGCATGGCAGGAACTAATAAAGGAATATGTTCGGAACCTATTAACTTGAAAATTTATTCTACAAAAGTAGTCAATTTAACTTTGGTTGACTTACCTGGTATTACCAAGGTAATAATGATATCAGCTAAAATTAGTAACAAACATGGTCACTTATTTCTATTTTAATATAAATTGGTGGTATAGCTGTGTGAAATTTGTCAAGTTAGGTTCAGTTAATTTGTTAAGTTAGGTCAGTTACTTCTTCATAGTTTTTACTTAGTTTTTCTACATACTTGTTTTGTATTCACCTCATTTAGGCCAAAGAGTAGGCAAGAGGGGACAGTTAGAAACAGTTGTGTTAGCATGAGTTCTAAAGTAAATAACTTCGGTGCCCAACCGCAGGACATCTGTCGCTGGCATGATTTCTGTTATATTTTAGGTGCCTGTTGGTGACCAACCTCCAGACATAGAGCAACAAATTCGAGAGCTTGTGTTGAAATACATCGCTAATCCTAACTCAATAATTTTGGCAGTGGTAACAGCAAATACCGATATGGCCACGTCGGAAAGTTTAGCTATTGCCAAAGATGTGGATCCTGATGGCCGCAGAACACTAGCTGTGGTTACAAAGTTAGATTTAATGGATGCAGGTAAACAATTATTATTACAAATCAAATGTTGTATACACATATATCTTACTTTACATACTTAATATTGGTGATTCTTAAAACCCAGATCAGAAATATAGCTTTTGATTGGGTTTTTAGTGTTTACAAAAGATTATTTTTTAAGGAACTGATGCTATTGATATTCTATGTGGTAGAGTGATTCCAGTAAAACTAGGCATAATTGGAGTAGTAAATAGATCACAACAGGATATTATGAACAATAAAAGTATTAAAGATTCACTTAAGGATGAAGCTACCTTTCTTCAAAGCAAATACCCCACTTTGGCAGGAAGAAATGGCACCCCTTACTTGGCAAAAACCTTAAATAGATTGCTTATGCACCATATAAGAGACTGCTTACCAGATTTGAAAGTATGTACAGTTTAACTGATCATTTATTATTGTTTTCCATTTTTAGTTGGAATTTAGTGTATTTAAACTTTTTTCCATTATTCATTATTTATTTTTTGACACAATGGGGTATTTTCCTTCAATCGAAATGAAAGTGGAAACCTGTATTTTTATAAAATATATATTTTTTTATATTAGGAAAAAAATTATGAAGATTCAATCGGTAGAAAATTTTTAATTTAATTTTGAAATTTTATTCTATATTCGTGACGTCACTAAGTGAAAACTAGGGAATATGTATCTATAAAGAGGCAACACTGATAATATGTGGCTAGATTCAGTTTGTAACGAGCCGACATTTAGACAATTGACATTTGAAATTTCCTGTTTGTGTTTGGCTTGACAACTTAACGTGTTGTATTGTTGTTTTCTTATGAAATAAACTTTTATTAATAAACATGGAGAAAGGTTTCGTAGAGGCTAAGTCCGACAATTTACCGGTTGTAGGTTCTTTTATGATATCTTTATTTTTTGTGGACAATATGTGATCTTTAAGTTCAGAAATAAGAGGGATGAAAATGTAAGGTTAGTATTTTCAATTAACAGAACTTCTATTACTAATAAATACACTTGCAATCAGTCACAGGCAGAGACAACAATTCACAGGTAAAAATATAAACTAAAAACAATGTCTCATGTTTACCATGATGTTTATCCTAACCAAACAATTCAAACATAAACAAAAGTAAAGTTGTCACGCAATAATACCAACCACACAAATGAAAATATCCTAGAAATCACTAAAAAATGGCGCAAATTTTGAATTTTCGCTTATTGACGTAACATAGATATCGCGCATAATAAAAAAATAATTTATGGACTTAAATTAACTCAATATTAAAATTCCAGAAATACGTATCTCTTTTTTTTTTCAACTACTTTCCATTGCCGATGTAAAAAAAAAAATAGGAAAACACCCCATTACTTTTAAGTCAGTTTGCAAAAATACAGAGTAAAATTTTTTCAGTCATAAGTTTTTTATTTATACTTTTTCACGTTTACGCATTTTACAAATTAAATATCAAACCAAATTTTTTATTTCGCGTTCATTTTAGACTAGAGTGAATCTTATGATGTCACAGTACCAGTCGCTACTTAGCTCTTATGGAGAAGACATATCGGATAAGAGTAAAACTCTCTTACAAATAATAACTAAATTTGCATCTGCATATTGTGCAACTATCGAAGGTACATCTAGAAATATAGAGACTACAGAACTTTGTGGTGGAGCTAGAATATGTTACATTTTCCACGAGACGTTTGGGAGGACACTAGATTCTATACATCCACTTGCTGGACTTAGTAAAATGGATATTTTAACGGCCATACGGTAAAATTGTTATGTTTCTAGTGTTTCTGTTTCTGTATATTATAAGTAATTCCTTTTTGTATTATTTAGGAAAAATTTTGTGGCATATAATTTTTCTTGGAAATAAAATATATTCTAAAAATGGATTGTTACATATTCCACTGTATATTACTTGTTGTTATTATAAAATCACTTTTAGAAATGCAAATGGTCCTCGGCCTGCACTATTTGTACCAGAAGTGTCTTTTGAATTACTAGTCAAGCGCCAAATAAGAAGGTTAGAAGAACCATCATTAAGATGTGTCGAACTGATTCATGAGGAAATGCAGAGGATTGTACAGGTAAGAATGATACTCATTTTCAAATTAACTTCTAAAGGTGCATCCCTGTTTCATCTAAAAAATCTTAGGATTCTTCTACAGTGTGACACATTTATGGTATACTCCTATTTTTCCCCTTAAGTATTTTTTTAGATACAGTTTTCAAACTTTGCATGGAGGAAGTACTTATTAAAGGTCACTTTTTGACATAATAATTACCTTTTCCCCCACTTTCGGGTCTTCCGGAAGTAATACCAACTCTGATTTTTATATAGAACACCCGGTATATTATTATATTTTTGAAATCTACTTCATTTTTTGAATCTAGCGATATAATATGTGACATTTCAGCTGTCAAATTACTTGTTTGGACTCTATTTTAGATTTGTCAGTTATATTTATGTAACCCATAACAGTACGGGTGGTTAAATGTTTTGTAAAATATTGCATATTATTTTAGACAAAAAACTCATAAAATTCATGTCAGAAATATTTCGTAAATATGAATCTTTTATATACAGCCTTATTCAGAACTTATCTCTAAAACTTTGAGGATATGTGCATCCTTAAATAAGAAATCGATATCACCAAAAACATTTATAATAAAAGGCTTAGGATTTCCCGTAAACAATGTTTAAACTTATACCATTATAAAGGACTAAGTAGCTGGGCAACTGTACTTCAACACATCTGATACTTTTCTACCACATTCCTAAGAATGTGATAGAAAAAGTAAACACGTTTTTGTCTGGAACGCCTGGTTAAAACCGACCGAATAAAGAACTTCCGAAGTTTTTTTTGTGCTAGCCAGTTTGCATTGTCAGTCCCAAGGTCACTCCATTACAGTGGATCAGTATCCAGCGGCGTGCAATGAAAAATTTTTAAATAGTTTTAAGACCCCGCCAAAAAATTTTTTTTTGCACTACCACATTATTTGTACATGTATGTTGAACATCCCCAAATTTTATTATGGATAAGTTCTGAATAACCCTGTATAATTAAGAGGTTTCTATCTGAATACAATTATTGAGGTATATTTTATTTCGATCGAGACGGTATTCACACTTCTGTAATATTTTTTACCCAATTAAAATACTCCAATGTTTAACAGGTACCCACTTTGGCCGGATCCCAAAAATCATTACCCGTTGCATCTCTAGTTTATAATATGAATAACAATTTATTAGCACATAGATTCTACAGCAACACACATATAATGTTAATAACACCAAACTCCAACATCCAACTTTCCTCTATTTCTAGCATTGTGGCAGCGAGGTACAGCAGGAAATGCTGCGTTTTCCAAAACTATATGAAAAAATCGTTGACGTTGTCACACAACTTTTGAGACGCAGGTTACCTACGACCAATGTCATGGTGGAAAATTTGGTTGCCATCGAGCTTGCATACATTAATACCAAACATCCTGATTTCTATAAAGATATAGCAATGGTTCCTACAATGATAAAATCTGGGGAAGGATCGAGGGCAAATCGGCCCAAGAGTATGTTCGGTAAATATAATCCAGAGCAGCAGGAATTGGTAAGTAAGGTATGTGTGTTTTGTGATTTTATTATTTTTTGCTTTTTATTTTAGTTTTTAGTGTTTTAGTTGATTTTAGCTTAGTTTTTATTTTTAGATTTCCTAGATCAGATAGAATAGAATATATAACATATTTATTGTTGTCAAATTGAAGTATTTTGGTTCAAATAGTAATAAATATATTTTTTATTTTTAATTAGTTGTGTATAGGGATGGAACAGATATTCTGTTCCAGCGGGATTGCTGGAAAAATCCAGCCGAATCAAGCTAAATCGTAAAAACTCAAGTATGATCAACAAAATAAAAATTTTATTCTAAACAATACAAAAAATAGTACTACACAATAAAATTTACGTAAAATGAAGATTAAAACAAATACAACTTTTTTCTTTTCTCTCCTTAATAATATTTAAAATTTATCAATGGTAAGTTGTGATGAATGAAAATCAATGTCTCATCATTATCTGGGTTGAGTCTATTCCTGTTATTCGTAAAAAATATTCCCCGCTTCCGAAAACAATTTTCACTATACAGTGTGCCCACAATTGGTGATGTATGTATTGGGATCTCGGAAACTATAAGAGATAGAAAAACGGTCAAATGGGGAAAGTATTAGACAATTTTGTTTGTAATCGAATGCCGTTTTTTTTGCGATTTTATCTCTTTTGGTTTTTGAGATATTTTGAAAAAACTAAAATGATGCATTTTCGAAAATACCCTGTAATTTCTTTATTTAAAACAATTATTAGATTCTGTAAAAACTTTCTTAGAGCAACTTTTTACGTAGAAAACGCCTGTGTAGTCCGATTTCATTTGCAACGTTTCGGTTTTTTGGAAACATCATTAATTTTGTTTTTTCATATGGGCGCCATATTGGATTTTTACGGTTTTAGAAAGCCTCTTTTCTTAGCTTTTTAATGATGTATCACAATTAGTAAAAAAAGTTAGGTTATGGTTAAAAAATAAAAAATTAATATTTTGTTATAAATTTGGCAACGTCGCACAGTAAAACACAGAAATTCTAGGTCATATTAAATTTAATATCTATCACAATAAAACATTAAAATATTTGTTGAAAGTTTTTACCATGTAACAAAAAATAAATTTACAAAAGCCGTAAGTTTGGATAAATACATCAACTAATAGTTTTCAGAACACCTGTCACCTAAAAATCATTTAATTATTATGTATAAACAGAAATTCAGTACATAATTTAACGCAATACATTTTTTGCTAATACATCAGTTCCCTAGTAGATCATTTTCGGTTTAAACTCTAAGCTACAAATAATAACAAAATATCAACACAAATTAAAACATAATTAAACTATAAAGACTAAACCGAAATAAAATATCTAAAGTTCAAAGTGTCTCCCATTTGCTTCCATACATTTTTGACATTTTTTTATTATGGATCTGAATTTCTGTTTATACATAATAATTAAATGATTTTTAGGTGGCAGGTGTTCTGAAAACTATTAGTTGATGTATTTATCCAAACTTACGGCTTTTGTAAATTTATTTTTTGTTACATGGTAAAAACTTTCAACAAATATTTTAATGTTTTATTGTGATAGAGATTAAATTTAATATGACCTAGAATTTCAGTGTTTTACTGTGCGACGTTGCCAAATTTATAACAAAATATTAATTTTTGATTTTTTAACCATAACCTAACTTTTTTTTACTAATTGTGATACATCATTAGAAAGCTAAGAAAAGAGGCTTTCCAAAACCGTAAAAATCCAATATAGCGCCCATATGAAAAAACACAGTTGATGATGGTTCCAAAAAACTGAAACGTTGCAAATAAAATCGGACTACACAGGCGTTTTCTACGTAAAAAGTTGCCCTAAGAAAGTTTTTACAGAATCTAAAAATTGTTTTAAATAAAGAAATTACAGGGTATTTTCGAAAATGCATCATTTTAGTTTTTTCAAAATATCTCAAAAACCAAAAGAGATAAAATCGCAAAAAGAACGGCATTCGATTACAAACAAAATTGTCTAAAACTTTCCCCATTTGACCGTTTTTCTATCTCTTATAGTTTCCGAGATCCCAATACATGCATCACCAATTGTGGGCACACTGTATACTCTGGCACATAGTGTGCACAGTAAACTTGTTCTGAGGTATTTTAGTCTAGGAAATTGCATTCCGTACTTGTTCCACCAGACAATGGGATCTTCTTTTCGGTTAATTACTGGCAAAAGGATTTATGCGTCGCCTCCTCCAGCGGCGATAAAGTTTTGCTTTTTCTGATGTTCGATACACGTTTTGGACTTTTAGCAAAATTGTCATAGCAATCCCAGATACTGGTTGGTACTGTTGGTTACTTTAGTAAAAATAAATAAAGGAAGTTAGAAAGTGGAAATGATGAACATGGGCACAAATTTATCCGGCCGGACCGGATTTTTATTCAGTCGGATATTGGGTATCCGGTAATCCGGCCAATGTCAAATCCGTTCCATCCCTGGTTGTGTATGTTTTATATCTTTAGGATTGATAAAAAAAATTAAGCCACAACATTAATATATAAAATTAAACTACGTATGCATTAAATATATATTATGTGCTTTACTGCTTGTAGATGAAACTTAAAGCACCATTACCGTTTATTCCACAACAGGAACAGACAGATTTCTTTAACTATTTATTTCGTATATTGCCCATTGGTAGCTATAATGATTTTATGAATGCTGTTCAGGTACTGTAAACATCGTGTTTGAAACTTAAATGTTTTTTTGTGTTCATTACTAATATATCACTTAATTTGATAAGCAAATGGTGCCCTTACTTGAAGAAAAATATTTTAAAAATTTGCATTTGAATTATTTTACAGATGATTTCGAGTTATTTGTTTAATTTATTTTGGATTATAAAGCCTAAAGTATCTGTACAAAAGGGAAGGTATAATTTATTTTATGTTTAGGTTTCTTTACCTTTTTCATCTGCTTGCTTCATTTATTAATTAAAACATCAGTTGTATTATGTAGAATTTGTAGAAATCATTCGTTACACTAGGGTGACTTATTTTTTTTAGATTAAGTGTTATTTAATTATATACAGGGTGGGCGAAATTCCAGGCTCACTATTGGGATCTTGGAAACTGTAAGAGATACGAAAAAGGTTAAATTGGGGCAAAGTTGCGTAATTTTGTTACCAATAATATGCCGTCAAGAAATCCAGAATATGTATATTCGTTTTTGAGTTATTTAAAAAAAAAAAAAACAAAATTTTGAGTTTTGGTTTTTAATTTTTTTAGCTTTATTTGAGACGATATAAAAAACTGACAAGACTTTTTCATTGCCACTTTTTATGCTCTATAACGTGGCAGTATAAAATTTCTGTTACGGCGTTTCGTCCGATCAGGACTATCTTCAATTTTATTTTTTTTAAATAGAGACCCAAAATGTTTCTTACGAAAAACGATAGGATTTTTTATTCTGATTCCAATGATGTATGATACTTTATAGTTTTAATTATTCTTTTTGCTCAAATACTAGGAATAACTTTTAAGACAATCGAATCTAGTATGCTTTGGGCTGATGACATTTGTTATAAAACAATTTTAATTGTCAATGGAATTTGACGTTTAAAGAGCTTCACTTTAAATAATAAATAATAATGCCATTTACAAATAAAAAAAAATGTGATATGATTGAAATTTATTATAAATGTTACAAAAATTCAACCAGATCTGAACAAACATATTTTGAAACATACCCAGAAAGGCCACAACCACATAGAACGACATTTTCGAAACTGCACAGACAATTGACAGAAAACGGTAGTTTTAAACATAACGGTAACAGGAGAATACAAATTAATAGTCCAAATCATGTTATTTAATGTTCAAATTTGGTTTTATATGGTAACACAAGTTGTACCGTATAATTAAATTTAAAATAATGATAACAAAGTAATTTATAATAATAACAGAAATATTTTTTTCAGCGGAATCTAAAATTAAAATTTTCTTAAATTAAAGTGTATGTTCAAACAGGCCACCATTAAAGCGAAGCTCTTTAAACGTCAAATTGTATTGACAATTAAAATTGTTTTATAACAAATGTCATCAGCCCAAAGCATACTAGATTCGATCGTCTTAAAAGTTATTCCTTTCCTAGTATTTGAGCAAAAAGAATAATTAAAGCTATAAAGTATCATACATCATTGGAATCAGAATAAAAAATCCTATCGTTTTTCGTAAGAATCATTATGGGTTCCTATTTAAAAAAATAAAGTTGAAGATGGTCCTGATTGGACGAAACGCCGTAACGGAAATTTTGTACTGCCACGTTATAGACCATAAAAAGTGGTGAAAAAGTCTTGTCAGTTTTTTGATATCGTCTCAAGTAAAGCTAAAAAAAATTAAAAACGAAAACTCAAAATTTTGTTTTTCTTTGAAATAACTCAAAAACGAATGTAGATATTCTGGATTTCTTGACGGCATATTATTGGTAACAAAATTACGCAACTTTGCCCCAATTTAACCGTTTTCGTATCTCTTACCGTTTCCGAGATCCGAATAGTGAGCCTCAAATTTCGCCCACCCTGTATACATATGGAGTGATTCATTTTATATGTACAATTTTTTTTTCCGCAGAGCCGTTCCTCTAGCAATCCTCAGCTAAACCATGATGATGCTACCACGTGGGTCTCAAATCTGACCTCGGTTCAGAACGGAAAAGAAAATGACCTGAACCATGTAAATAATTTACCAGACAGCGTGAAGACAGATAATGAGTTAAGAAACGTCTTGAGCCCTCAGAAGCCTGTTAATTTATTACCACAAGTACCTACAAACGGTAACAATTATAGGAAGCTCTCGGAAAACGAAGAGCACGACTGTGAAATTATCGGTAAGTTAATTAAATGAAAATTTAACATTTTCTTTGACTTACGAGAATCATAATTTGTTTTAGAACGTTTAATAAAATCATACTTCTACATAGTGAGGAAATCTATTCAGGATACCGTACCAAAGGCAGTGATGCACTTCTTAGTAAACTTTGTTAAGGATAATTTGCAATCCGAGCTTGTGACTCACCTGTACAAGGCTGACAATGCCGATCAACTTCTTGACGAGTCTGAGCACATAGCTCAGAGACGCAAAGAGGCAGGCGATATGTTGAAGGTAAGAAACCCGCATTAAGTTTCTCCACTTAATATTAAGCTCGTTAAAGGCATTTTAACAGTTTTTTTATTACTTTAGTTGGTGGTGTGAATGGGGTATTTTCCTTCAATCGAAATGAAAGTGGAAACCTGTATTTTTATAAAATATATATTTTTTTTATATTTATTAGGATAAAAATTTAAAAATTATTAAGATTGAATCGGTAGAAAATTTTTAATTCAATTTTGAAATTTTATTCTATATTTGTGACGTCACTAAGCGAAAACTAGGGAATATGTATCTATAAAGAGGCCACACTTATAATATGTAGCTAAAATCAGTTTGTAACGACGAAAAACGACAGACGACATTTCGATAATTGACATTTGAAATTTCCTATTTGTGTTTGGCTTGACAACTTGACGTGTTGTATTGTTGTTTTCTTGTGAAGTAAACTTTATTAAACATGGAGCAAGGTTTTGCAGAGGCTAAGTCCGACAATTTACTGGTTATAGATCCTTTTATGATAAAGATCCTATAGATCCTTTCAGAAGTAAAAGGGATGAAAAATGTAAGGTTAGTATTTAACTTAACAGTATTACTGCAAAGTCGATTAAATATATTCAAAAATTACCTTTACAAATTACGATGTTTTTCTATTACTAATAAATACACTTGTAATCAGTCACAGGCAGAGACAACAATTCACATGTAAAAATATAAGCTAAAAACAATGTCTCATGTTTACCCTAACCAAGCAATTCAAACATAAACAAAAGTAAAGTTATCACGTAGTGACACCAACCATACAAATGAAAATATCCTAGAAATCACTAAAAAATGGCGCAAATTTTGAATTTTCGCTTAGTGACGTCACATAGATATCGCGCACAATAAAAAAATAATTTATGAACTTAATGAACCCAATTTTAAAATTCCAGAAATACGTATCTTTTCTTTTTCCAACTACTTTCCATTGCCGAAGTAAAAAAAAAATAGGAAAACACCCCATTCGAGTTGTGGGTAAATTATCATTACCGGTGCGCCGCTAATATCCCTTGACCGTGGTCATGACCTGAGATGGTTTGGGGCCGAGCGGGATTATTGCTCTTTACCTTCCCCATCGCTGTAGGCCTGGTCAAATACAAAAGTAACTAGTAAAATGGCAAGAATTGGATGAAAGGGAGCCAAACTTAAAAGGAATTTTCCAAATTGGGAAATTTTCTTAACATCCCTAAATATTAATATAAATATTTTTTTTTAGTATTTCCACTTGTTGATTCTTCAGAATAGTCTAAAACTCTAAAATATGATTATTTTTTTATCGATGTCAACCAATCAGATGCCCATATTTAGTTGTTAGATTATATAATTTGTATAATACAAAATCGATTATAAGAATAACTTAATTAGGCAATGCAACAATGAACACAGTTCTGTCTAACTTCTGACAGTGACCTGTTATATATATTTAAAATATTTATTTGTCTATTTTTAAAATTTACTAAAAAAATTATTGAATCTAATGTAAACTCTTCTTGAACTCCTTGAACAATAAGAAATTATTCCAGTTGACACTTGACAGAATAATCCTCCGACCAGCAATTTAAGTTGTTGCACTCACAGGTTTTTGTTACAAGTGACTGACATATAACTCAATCAGCCCAACCGCGTATCACTTATGTTACCGTAACGTGCATGTTAAAGTTCGTCTGGGAGAATCTGTTATGTTATATTCAAATTTCATACTACGTAACGTCAGAAAAACAGATATTTGTTTAACATGCATGTTATTATCTATACGTTATGTTATGATAACAGTGACAAATTTCAATTGCTTGTAAGGTGTGGCTAAATGCATAACGTGTGTGATCTGACAAATGGCTTTTGATGGGATATTAAATTTAGTTTTAATGTAAGAAATACATGAGTGGCAACAAAGGTATTGCAATATACAACACCTTTCGTATTTTTTAATGGGAGTTATGTTTATTTAAGGTACAATCAAAAAGTACAGAGACGTATTTTTTATAAGTTATTTCGATTGACTAAAGAATTTCTAACTTTTATAGTCCCCCTCTCAGACGAGTTTGTTTTACCGGTGATCAGTAACTTATTTTCTTGAATAAATTGTAGTAGTTGTTCATATTGGACCGTTGTTGTTTTCTTTTGCCTTTTTCCTTCCAGAATTTGAACTATTCACACAAATACACAAATTAGGCCTTAACCTGATTAAACGTCAAATACAAATATGTCACTCTAACTCTAAACTCTAGTCTGTTATGGTTATGGTTCTGTAACAACTCGGCGGATTATCCTTGTCTTGCACAAGAAGCACATATTAAGCTATTTCACTTTACACGAACATACACGACTTTGTGCCTGTTATGAAAAAGTCATAACATGTAGGATAACGGCCCACGTTATTCGGAGATATCCGCTACGACTTTTGCACTGCCACGTTATGAAACATGTTATTTTCATATGTTATCATAACATAACAGGCGTACGTTAAATTTATTGAATATGATACGCGGTTGGGCTGAATATTGTAGTAGTGGTATTACTATTGAAAAAAATCAACTAATTTATAACACAATTTTCTTTCAAATATAAAAATTACAATTTTAATGTTTTCAAGTAAAATTTTAATGATACAGTAAAATATTTACTTAGTATTGAATTTAAGAAATTCAGAAAAATTTTAAAATCAATATTTTTTGTTTATTCAAAAGATATTAAATTATCCTTTTTTTTTTTCAGGCATTACAGAGGGCATCCCACATTATTAGTGAAATCCGGGAGACACATATGTGGTAATGAAAATACTCAAAAAACTACTCTAAAAAGATGTGTCATGTGACTAGTCATGATTTGTGTCTATGATAATTATCAAACTAATGTATAGTAAAATGAAAATGAGCATTACTAATTATTAAGGCCGGGTTCTTAGTTTGCGACTTATTTCTTGTTGACTGTTGTATTGAAAACTAAATATTTTTTAATTACTGTTAGCTGTTGAACACGGTTGTCGCTCGTAGTGGCACATACATTGTGCGATTTAGGTCATTTTTTTGTAAGGTAAATTTGAAATGATTTTAAGTCTTTTAGAAATATTCCCTGTTCTTAATTTTTAACAGTTGACAATATTTCTAGAAGATATATTTAATTTTGTCACTATATTGATTGATATTGTCTTTAAAATTTATATACAAATGCATTTTTTGTAGTAATTCTATACAGGGAGCATCTTTTTATTGGTATATTTTTCCTAAGTAGTTTATTACCACTCCCATATTATTTATATTTGATTAGTACTGTGTACATGGACTTATTATTTTTTGTTTATTGTAATAGAATGTTAAAATTGAATGGTTGTTTTTCTGCGAAGCCACCTTAACCAGAGACTTGAGATAACTAGACTGCGCTTAACTCATATAAGGTGTTGTCGGCACAGTATGCAACCCGCGCACCACTGCGGGGCAACTCTGTGTCTGCCAGTTTACATTTTTTTTACATTTTGTGCTTAATCATAGCCATAATAAGACTCAAAGCAACTGACAATAAATTTAAAATGTTTCTAGTTGTTTTATTTTATTCAAAGACCACTTAGAAACGGGGTAACTTAAATTTTCGAGCACTTTATTATAAAATTGATTATATCTTGAGCACCTTAAGAGATGACGAATAGGACAATGCTATATCATTCAATTCAGAATTGAATGGTACTTTCAACTGTAGAATAATATACAGGGTGTGCCATTTGAAAAAAAATAGTTTTGCACGTTTCAAAATTGACTTGTTGCTCAGTAAATATTAAACACTCTGTATGTATTACAGACTTCTGTGAGCTATTTTCAGAAAGGCCAATGCCTAAACTATCTGACACATAAAAATTAAAATGAACGCTGTTCAATTGTATAAGATATGTAACTTTGAAATAATTCTAACAACTGTAATTTTTTTTATAAAATGTCGAATATCTTCGAAACGGCTAAGTTTTGCTATAGGGAATATAACACAAACTGACACCAAATTTGCATGCAGAATCCAAAAATGCAAAAATATATAGTGTGTTCCATTTAAAAAAATATAACTTTAGTATGGTACATGTTTTTAGAGCATCCTGTATATTTGAAAATATTTTCAAAATGTGCCTCTCTACGAATAGTTTGCAGTCAAATTTGAACGAAATTTATAAAGGCACGAGTTCATGAGCTACAAAAGAAGGGAGCTCTGGTGCAGGACCCTTCCTGCATATATATATATATAAAATATATATATAAAATGTATAAGTGAATCGGTTGCCAGTATATTGGTAAACGTCCTTTACTGGATGGGAAGGAATGAATATGGTACCGGTTAGTAATATATATGTGCCCGAAAAATTTGATGGAAAATTAGAAAATTACCCTGTAAAATTAGACAAGTTTGCAGTTATTTTCCTTATTTCAATATGATTAGATTTAAAAATCCTTTACAGTCTGTAGCCAACCTTTATTAATCGAATGACACATGTTTTGTTTCTGCCACACTCGTAATTTTTTTTGAACGAATGCCTTCAAAATTTGTATGTAAACACATAAAAATACGTTGTCAGAGTCCCCCCCCTTAACCATAATTTTAACGCAAGCATGAGTTTTTCCAGAAGGATTTTTATTTTAAGGTACAACTTTAGTTTTAAAAGTTTGTTTTACCATACTTATTCACCGCCAAAATACAAATATAAATCAAATTAAGACTAGATTAAGGCAGTTGTATACCAATTTAGTTCAGTTCAAACACCAATAGATTTTGTTAAAACAGTTATACGTTGTTTTTTGCTGCTAAAACCTACTGAATGCATGCGCCAAAGTAACTTTCGAGAGCGTACTTCTGCCCCGCAATGAACCGTCGGTTGCCTATCCTGTCTTGACAACAGGCGCTTATAGCAAAACCTACGTTACGCGCAGTCTAGTTATGTCAAGTCTCTGACCTTAACCCTTTCGCTGCTGTAGATGAATATGTTTGCGGTGCGGTTAACTGCTGGAAAAGCATATACAGGGTTATTCAGAACTTATCTCTAAAACTTTGAGGATATGTGTATCCTTCAATAAGAAATCGATATCACCAAAAAAATTTGTAATAAAAGGCTTAGGATTTCCCGTAAACAATGTTTAAAGTTATACCATTATAAAGGACTACGTAGCTGGGCAACTGTACTTCAACACATCTGATATATCACATTCCTTCAAAAAAACAGTAAACAACAGTTTTTGTACCTGGCGAATACAGTTGGAGTGGGGATAATATCTCTTATTGTCTATGCAGTCATCAGTCTTTCTGTGTCGCTGTCTCTATGCGGGTGTTTTATTTATCGAGTGTTAAACTGTAAAATTTTCAAAATGGCTCATGTGTACAGTAATGCTGAGTTAATGGACATGATTCTTATTTATGGCGAAGTTGGACAAAATTAATTGGCAGCTTCGTGCTTGTATGCGGAACGATTTCCCAATCGACACACCGACACATCGACAGTTAGGTTTTGTGAGTGGTTGTTGCAGCAAAATGTTGAAAATCCCCAATTTACTTAATAATTTGCGCTTACAAGATCAGCAACCAGGAGGAACATTCAGTTTAGTGCGGCAAAATTGGATAAGGTGTGCCGAAAATTGTGTACAAGTCCAGGAATATTATTTCGAACAGCTTTTGTAACAAGGTATGTGCAAATTTTTTATAAATTTCATGTTTCTAATACCTAGTAATCAAGTAGCGCAATTCTTCAAAATTAGTGTACCAAATTTTATTCATTTTAAAGACAAGTCACTTTGAACACATTTATCTATCTTTAAGTTTATTTTAAAGTAAAAACGCTGCAAATGTTTTTTGCGCCGGGTGCGCCGGGTTTTTCGTTCTAGCCAGTTTGCATTGTCAGTCCCAAGGTCACTCCATTACAGTGGACCAGTATCCAGCGGTGTGCAATGAAAAATTTTTAAATAGTTTTCAGACCCCGCCAAAAAAAATTTTTTTTGCACTACCACATTTCTACATGTATGTTGAACATCCCCAAATTTTATTATGGATAAGTTCTGAATAACCCTGTATTTGCCCTATAAATTTGCATCATATGGACAATACAAGATTAGAGAAGTTATTGCGGGCTTAAATTTCAAAATTTTAACCATTAAGTCAGTAGTTGATGTGTTTTTGTGTATTTTAGAGGGTAGTTATAGGCTAATAAAAACGTCATTAAAATACAAACTTAATTTTTTCACTAAAATTATAATTAAATAACAAATATTGAATGAATCAAATACCACAATTAGTTATATAAATGGCATTAACTCCTGTGGACATATATTTGCGAACAATAAAATGTTGCCGTCCGGTGCGGTTCACCATAGATCACTTACCGCAGCAAAAAAGTTAATCACCAGGAAAATGGGCACATTGTGTGAATACAGTACACAAAAAACATTTGTTTAATAAATAAGTTTATAAAAATGATGCTATGTGTGTTTCTTAAGAATATCAATGCGGATAATTCTGATGCGTAAACAACTAAAGTCAAAGCCAGAATTAAGCAAAGTGTAATGACCGGAAAAAGAGTAGATCTATGTTGTCACATTTATTTCTAAAGTATTCTTATTTAAAACAGAAAACGTATTAATTACCTTATTTACCCATTCTTTTACTTGTCTTTAACATCCCTTATCCCTATTGTACTTTATTAAAGCAAACACAATGTTTAATTTGTGTTTTACTTAATAATATCAACGAATTTCCGAATATCTGGCAACTGCGAAAGTCGTAAAGTTGACGACAAGCTGTTTATCCTTATTTAACATACATATTCTTGTATTTACGCTTTCTTTTCTCTGAGCTTCAACGACATTGATTGGTCGAATCAGCAACCAATAAACGACTGCGCCCGAGGTAGTAGGGAAACAGTGGCGTGATGTTGGGTTATTTCGCGCGTGTTTCTTAACGGTAAAAATTTGTGGTAAAATTATCAGGGTATTTATTCTTTGTGTCAGTGTTTATACTTATTTATGTTAGTTAAAAAAGTGGATGTGCATATACTAGAAGTATTCTATAGAATAATATACGAGTATATATAAACTGAAATGTGCCCAATGGTAAAACAGAATACGCACGCCCATGCATCACCGCATTTTACCAGATCGGCGAGGTCATTCCAGTTTGCTTAATTCTGGTTTTTACTTGTATAGATCTTAAAGATCAAAACTTCATAAATGACTGGTTTATAATGAATTTACCAGGTTTAATTTTTCAAAAAAATACCATATTGTTTTTGGTTGATTGAAAATTGATTTTGAAGCTTTGAAAGATTTGGAATCAGTAATATAGGTACATAATTTTGTTTAGCCAGGCGAGATGTTCAGATGAATTGGTCTTTGTAAGTTAAGGGCACCACCATCATATACTGTGTAAGTGTACCCGGTTAAAGGTGTACCAATCCTCCGGGAGGTATTTTAAGGTTTTTGCTTGAAATCTGAAATCATGGTTTCTCAATACCAACATTTGCCATTGACAAGTATTATCATAATTGAAGCTTTAAGCAAATACTTTATTAATATATTTCTTAATTGGTTTACTGAATATTCATCGTTTTCAGGTATACTCAAAGCAAATTTGATATTTTAATGCCCTGGAAGTGGAAATGGCCTCATTTTCAAGATATTAAAGTTGTTAAATTATTTTCAAATGTACTTTGAGTGTAGTGTAAAATATATGTATGAAGGTAAAAGTAAATGGGTCAAATTTTGATTATCTGTATTATAACCAAAATCTAAGGGTCATAATCAAATTTAAAGGAATTTTCGCTAGTTTCTTTTTAATACTTTTGATAAATTGTCTCAAAAATAGTATCCAAGGTATTAAAAAGCAACTTTATCCAAAGGTCTTTAAAATTTAATTGTGAAACTGACCATAATTGATTTAAGATTTGTCAGTTTGGAGGAAATAAAATTTGTGCCTTAATTTTAGTAATTTTTAGGCTTGAAAGCCTATTTGTATTTGTGCCAAAGTTTTCTTGAAAGATTGCTCTTAGACTAGCTAGTCTTTGCTAATAAATTGAAGTTACTTTGACATCAGTAATAGTCCCTTGCCACATAAAATGGTGCTTGAAACTGCTACAATTATAGAACATTAGAATCCGTTGGAGAATATTATCCTTCGTATTCTTCCGAAATAGAAAATTTTCAGTAATTTTTATTATAGCAGTTTTTGATAAAATTATATGAAGAATAAAACCATTGAAGGTTTTTATACTAAATCTTAAAATAATATGCCACAAATTTCCAAAGAATGGGAAAATGTTAAAATATAAACAAATCAAATATGGCATTGAAACAGCCTAGAATTGTTTTCCTAATTTATTGGAAAATCACAATTTTCCAAAAATTTAAATTTTCTGCCATTCTTACAGAGTTACAGAGCATGTGCAAGTATAATTTATAGATCAGGAGTTAGTGACAGATTTTTGGTTGTGAATTTAGTCAGTATGCCTTTTAGAGGGTATTATATTGTGTATATTCTCATGACAAAAATTATTGAGCCAAGGAATCATTTGTGCGTATGCCCTTGGGCATATACAAAAGAAGTATCATCTTGTTCTTCACCAGTTTTATAACAAAAAGTTGTACTTATCATTGGCAGCCTGTTCGGAAAAGCGAAAAAATTCTTTAATCAAATACAAGTTCACGTGACCATAATAGGACCCACGCTAACGGTATGTCGGTGGTTTTCTAAGGAAATTTTTCTGTTGTGCTAAAATTAGTGTTGGCAAATGTCCGGACATTTAAAAATTGGACAAATGTCCAGACAACTGTCTGGACATTTTAGAAAATGAAATATAATAGGTTTACTGTACACCACGTCATAAGCTTCAAGATGATACCAAATACCTATATATTGTTAGAATATATTATCTGAAATACAAGCATTAGGTAAAAAAATCAATATTTTTCATAACAATATGTTCAATTTTCCTACCTTTTACCAGTTTATGGTTAACATAGTAAAAAATAAATAGTGTTAATTACAAAATTATGATTTAATTTGAAGTTTAAGTTTCTAACGTGTACATGTTAAATGAAATGAAATAAATAAATTATAGAAAAAAAGAAAGCTAAAAAAAATAAATTTTTATTTGGAGTAACAAGTACAATATCTTTATTGTTATTTGAAGAGATACAAAGTTGGTTAAATTAGAGAACAGTTAAGCAATTACTAGCACTAAATAGTGGTCCCAGAAAATTGTTGAAAAAACCAGTGGTTCTCAAAATATTTAGCAAAACAATAAATTTTCAAAAACTTAATTAGCTCTGGCTCTGTTATTTATAGAAATTTTCAAATAAAAATTTATTTCGCACAAATGATGCATACAAATTATCTTTGTTATAATGCAACCATAATTTCTTTCGCCTACTAGATTCTGATATATATCATCTTTTGTTTTTTTATGGTCGCCATAGTAGAATTTGACGTGGTTAGAAAGAGAAAAAATCAAGGAATTCGGCGATGTGTAATACCAAAGACAATATTCTTTGGTAATACCTAGGGTTTTGAATGTATTTAAGGTTTATAATTAGTTGTTAGGTCTATAATTTTCTATATCATTTCTTACCATTTATTGATTTTTTATTATAGTATCTCCATGTCAGAGTTTCTGATTTAACCATCTTTAAGCCGAAATAATCGGAGTAAAAACCACAAAAAGACTATAGAAAACAATTTCAAGAGATTGTGACAACTTTGGATTTTTAGGTTAGCTCAGTTAGCTGAAAATGGCGGTAATTATAAATCTGAAGGAAGCCGGACAGATACGATAAATGTCTAGACATTTTCATTCTGTCCACACTTTTGGACACATGTACGGACACTTATATAAGTGTCTGCCAACACTAGTTAAAATACATGGCAGCTGACTAAAATCGTACTAAAACTCATGATTTGTGAACAAAATATGTAAACCCACTTTTCTTTATGAAGAACCCGGAATGATTTTTTCATTCATTCCTTTTCAGCATGAGAATATACTCATTATAATACTCTCCGAAAGACATACTGATTAAAATCACATCAAAAAATCTGTCACTAACTGATGGTCCATTAGGAAAATGAAAATAATATGGCGATACCTGAATCTCTGATAATAACTAGACGTATACAGAAAGACCAAGTTCAGGTATTTAGTGTGGCTGTTTGAAACCAGAACATCATGTATAATTAAGCGATTACTGAATAGAAAATTAAAGGTAATAAATAATGGTTCATATACTGCTACTCCATATTCAACAGATGAAAGTTCTAAAATTTGCAACGGAACATTAAAACATTTTAGTTTATTTAAAAATATATTTTGGTGAACAAGAATGGCTATAAATCTGATCATAAATAATAGAAGTTAATAGCTTTGGTTTTCATTTTACAAAATAAATAGGTAAAAAATACTTAAGTACCAATATAAAAAAAAAAACAGGTAAACGAATAAATTTAAAATCAAAATATCTCCAATAGTTCTTCAAGAAGCGTTTGGCCACTAAAGATAAAAACCGCTTTATATAAAGAATTATTCACTTCATAACAAACTTAACATCCCTATTCCACAAATTATTTTGAAATATAAACTATTTGGTTGGCTTCATGATAAAATCAGTTATTCCTTAATATTTAAATAGGAGTAAGGATACACTTTAAAAACAACCTCATTTTAAGTCAACATTTTGCATAATCAGAAGATGCGAGATTCTGGTTATACTTTACTCCCACTTGAATTTTAAGAAATCACATATACAAGGTGTTTCCAAAGGTGTGCCTAAACTTTAAAGACTATTAGTAAAAGCTCTAATAAACATGGTGCTCCGCAATGCTTGAGATACGAAATCACCTTTTGATCAGTCATTTTAGTATCTACCTGAAATTTCCTTCAGAAATTACTACAGAAATGTATTAAACATTACCAAAAGTAAAGTAAAGACCAGAATTAAGCAAAGTGCAATGACCGGAAAAGAGTAGATCTGTGTTATCACATTTATTTCTAAAGTATTCTTATTTAAAACAGGAAACATATTAACACAGATTATACTCCTCTGTGGTATTAATTACCTTATTTACCCATTTTTTTACTTGTCTTTAACGTCCCTTGCCCCTATTGTACTTTATTAAAGCAAACACAATGTTTAATTTGTCATTTACTTAATAATATCAACGAATTTCTGAATATCTGGCAACTGCGAAAGCCGTAAAATTAACGACAAGCTGTTCATCCTTATTTAACATACATATTTTTGCATTTACGCCTTCTATTCTCTCAGCTTCAACAACGTTGATTGGTCGAATCAGGAACCAACAAGCGACTGCGCTCGAGGTAGTAGGGAAACAGTGGCGTGATGATGGGTTATTTCGCGCGCGGTTCTTAATGTTTCACCTAATGACAAATCTAAAAATGTCTATATTAACTAGACATTTTTAGATTTGTATTTTTTTACCACTGAGCATATTTCAGTTAATATATACTAGAAGTATTCTATAGAATAGTATACAAGTATATATTAACTGAAATATGCCCAATGGTAAAACAGAATCAGCACGCCCATGCATCACCGCATTTTACCAGATCGGCGAGGTCATTCCACTTTGCTTAATTCTGGTCTTTACCGTACAACATTAAAAAATTCTGCATTTCAAAAATAATATTGTGTGGCCGACACACTTTTAAAAACATTTTTCATCAATCATTTTTGGATCAGAATATGCTTTTGAAGTTTCAAAATACCTTTCGGAAGCACTCTATGTCAGCCAAATGTATTTTCCAAATAAGATAAATTTATAGACTTAATATCTGTAGTGATCAGGTTTGAAAGGTCCATTTATAGGCACTCCTAAGTACTTGGCCTGTTCAGGTGTCAATTGTGTAAGTTTGACCCCTAAATGATCCAAATGTAACCTGGCCACCTCCTCGTCAAGATGCTTGGGCAACATATGGACTCCAACAGCATACTGTCCGGGTTTGGTCCACAATTCGATTTGTGCCAAAACCTGATTTGTAAAAGAATTCGACATGACAAATGACGAATGCCCAGTAGCACACCCTAAATTCACTAAACGTCCTTCGGCCAGTACGATAATGTTGTTTCCATTGGGTAATAAGTACTTGTCAACTTGCGGTTTAATGGTGATTTTTTCTTTGGTGGTCTTCTCCAGCCAGGCAACATCAATCTCGCAATCGAAATGGCCGATGTTGCACACGATGCTGTCGTTCCGCATATTGTTGAAGTGTCGGGCTAGGATGATGTCTTTGCAGCCGGTCGTGGTCACGAATATTTGCCCCTCTTTGGACGCTTCATCCATCGTTGTGACTTCATAACCTAAAGAGAAATACTGAATAACTGAAGATATGCAGTTGCTATGAAAAAATTGTGGCAATAATTTTTATAATTTGCAAGTACGTGTTTTATATGACTAAATCAGTTACAATTAGTGAAGTGTAACATGAAATAAATTGTTCAAAAATGAGCAATCTAATAATAAAAAAATATTGAATTACTTGCCTTCCATAGCAGCTTGAAGGGCATTGATGGGGTCTATCTCGGTTATAATAACTCTTCCTCCAAATGCTCTTAAAGATTGTGCACATCCTTTCCCTACATCGCCGTACCCAGCAACAACACACACTTTTCCAGCGAGCATGATGTCTGTTGCCCTTTTGATACCATCTATCAAGGATTCTCGACAACCATAGAGATTGTCAAATTTACTCTGCAAGTATAATAAAAAATAGTTAAGTTATAGTTTCTCAATTGAAAATTATAAAGAAAACATATTTTTGAAACTCAAATCTATTGTTTTGAAGTACCCGTTTTCAAATTTAACTATTAACCGGTACCCGAAAAACAGGTACCTGGCATTTAAGAAAAACAATATGGTATAGATTAGTGTCTATAAATAAATATTAAAATATTAACCTTACATTAAATTAATATTAATATATACTAAAGTCAAAGCCAGAGCAAAGTGCAATGACCGGAAAAAGAGTAGATCTATGTTGTCACATTTATTTCTAAAGTATTCTTATTTAAAAGAGGAAACCTATTAATTACCTTATTTACCCATTTTTTTACTTGTCTTTAATGCCCCTTATTCCTATTGTACTTTATTAAAGCAAACACAATGTTTAATTTGTGTTTTACTTAATAATATCGACGAATTTCCGAATATCTGGCAACTGCGAAAGTCATAAAGTTGACGACCTGTTCATCCTTATTTAACATACATATTCTTGCATTTACGCTTTCTTTTCTCTGAGCTTCAACAACGTTGATTGGTCGAATCAGGAACCAACAAGCGACTGCGCTCGAGGTAGTATGGAAACAGTGGCGTAATGTTGGGTTATTTCGCGCGCTTTTCTTAACGGTAAAAATTTGTGGTAAAATTATCAGTGTATTTATTCTTTGTGTCAGTGTTTAAACTTATTTGTGTTAGTTAAAAAAGTGGAAGTGCATATACTAGAAGTATTCTATAGAATAGTATAATACGAGTATATATATTAACTGAAATGTGCCCAATGGTAAAACAGAATACACACGCCCATGTATCACCGCATTTTACCAGATCGGCGAGGTCATTCCACTTTGCTTAATTCTGGTTTTTACTGTAGTAGTAACTATTTGGAGTACTATATATTATATTAATAACGAAAATCAAGTAATGATAAAACATTATTTAAGACAAACTTCATAATTCATGTCGGAAATGTTCCGCAAATCTGGACCTTTTATACATTATTAGAAAGTTTGTCTGAATATAATAATTATTGTTATATTTGAGACATTCACCATTGCATTCACAAATTACTAGAAAGAATTACAAGAAAACTTGTCATTCTATAATTTCTTGCTTACATTGAACTGTTGCAATCCACAAGTAGCGGATGATGCAATAAAAAAGTTTCACAATTTAATAATGATGTAGCAAAATAAATTAAGTATAATGTAAATTATACTTAGAAAAATTGTTATTCTATAATTTCTTGCTTCCATTGAACTGTTACAATCCACAAGTAGTGGATGATGCAATAAAAAAATTTCACAAGTTAATGATGATGTAGCAAAATAAAATAAGTATAATGTAAATTAATTCTATAATTTCTTGGTATCATAAAATTCTAAGTACTGGATGATGCAATGCTTAACAATTTATTGCACACCATCTTCCATATTTTACCATAGAATTTAGAAGGCTTAAATAATTCATATATTGTTTAATTAAGCACTTACTTTAGTAACAGAATCGTTGACGTTTATCGCCGGGACTTTCAGTGTACCATCCTTAAACATTTTGTAGAGATTATGAACACCTGTGGTAGTCTCTTCACTTATCCCTTTGCAGTCCTTTAGATACTGAGGATATTTCTTATGTACTAAATTGGTTAAGTCGCCTCCATCATCAAGAATTAAGTTAAAAGGTTTGCCATCTGGAAAGAGAAGGGTTTGTTCAATACACCACATATATTCTTCATCGGTTTCGCCTTTCCATGCATATACAGGTACTCCAGTTTTTGCAATTGCAGCAGCGGCATGGTCTTGGGTACTAAAAATATTACAGCTAGACCACTGGACCTAAAAAGTTTTTCTTTTAATATTTAAAAGAAAGTAAACTAATATAAATTAAACTTGTTTAAACTTTTATCCAACACCAGTTTAATTAACATAAAAGTTAAATGACCAGCGTAAATGTTAAATATCTTCTGTGAGTAACGAAAGAAGTAACTGAAAAACTACTTGTCACTCTTGTCTCAAATTGCTGTGTATGTTTTTATTAAAAGCAAACATTGTTAAATCTAAGTATTGAACACAAAAATTGATCTGTCATTTAACTTTTTTAGAAAGTTTTGTTAGCTCAGATAAATATAGAAATATTTTAAAAACATACATAGTTACTATTCTTAATATAACCATAATATATAATGCTGACCTTCTGTAGTAGATCATATTTAAAAACAAAATTTAGTTTACAATGGAAAGGCCAAAGATAACAGATAACCTAAAGAAATATTCAACAATTGTGACAAAAATGTTTTGTAACACAAATGACTATGCTAGTTTTAAATATTTTATATTATTATTCAGTCATTTGAATATTAATGATGATTCAAAATTATATTGATACTATGATTATTGGCTAATTTGAGATGCCCACGAATTAGCTAACCAAATGGATTGTGATCTAGCAGATTATGCATTTTACAATTATTCTATTCCCTCACCCAAATATCTTATTCAATATTTCACCAACAAATATCTTTGGAAAATATATTAATTGCAAAATTTGGTGTGTCAAGCTCAACTAGTTAGAAAATACTTCTCAAAAAGGTACCTACACAACATAAAATACCTACACAACATAAAAAAATGAACAAGTGTTTAGAAAACGTGCTTGCACTTTCAGAATAATACAAAATTTAACACATCTTTCTCTTTAACAAATGTAGGTACCTACATTTCAAACTTTCCTCTTGCAATTCCAATGAAGTTAATAAAAGTAAACAATTTTTTTTACCAAGGTATTTCAAGTATAACACATGTACCGTTTTTCTAAAAAATATACCTAGTCAACATAATTTATTTATGATATAACTTACCTCTGCACCTAGTTCTACAAGTGTCTCAATCAAAACAGCGGTTTGTACAGTCATGTGGAGGCATCCCGCTATTTTGGCCCCTTTCAATATTTTATTTTCAGTATATTTTTTACGAAGGCTCATCAATCCCGGCATTTCATTTTCTGCTAAAGTAATTTCTTTTCGGCCCCATTCAGCTAATTTCAAGTCAGCTGAAAAAGATATTTTAAATATGGATATAAAATCAATACATATTAGATAGGCATTATTGTCTAGATCGTGGTACCCCCGGAAATTCAATCGAACTGCACCGTGATCGAACCATAGGATATAGCAGGTATATGGATTATCATGGTATAAAAAGATTTATTTAATAACATTGGGTAGATAATTAATTCAAAAAATAGAAAAAAATTGTTTCAGCCTACTTTCACGTAAAAAGTAAAAAATCATCGCTTAAATTTTCACTGAAAATTTGTTATTCAAAAGTACAGTTCACAAACGGGTAAGTATCTAACCTCAATTTGGTTCTAGCCACTTTCTCTAAATCAAAAATAAAACTTAAGATGACCCTAAAATTTAAATTAAAGCAATCAATTACACTTTAAAAATTATATAATATCCACTGAAACTGCGTTCTTTTAAAAAATTTCAGCAACGTGAGAGGACTCAAGCTAAGCACATGTTCTTTTATTAAAAATTTTATAACTTACCAACTTTAAATGGTGTTTTAGACATCTTGCTCTTATTAAAAAAAACTTAGATTTTACAATAATGGTCTATAATTTGGCAATATTTCCTTTTTTCGATCCGCCTGGAAACTGGAAATATAAAAAAATGCCGGCCGGCCAACAAAATCAAAATACAGAACCAGACAGGAATGAAATGAAGCTGATGAACTGAACTGAATGAATAAAAAACGCGATCGCGGTATTTTTCTGGAGCTACCGCGAAAGTATTGCGGCAGAAGAAGAAGAGTAACCAGTGTTCCCATCTCTATAAAAATGAAAACAGATATGAACTAATGAGCAATGAACGATAACGAATTAAAAATGAATGAAATAGAGCTGGGTCGCTCAAGAACGACTCGCACGAATGTGCTGTGAACTAACAATTCGCAACGAAACAGCTCATCGTTCATTTCGCTATTTACACAGCGTACAAACATGAGCTTTTTAACACTTGATTTATTTTTACTGTGACTCAGCTTAGTTCAGCCGTTGTTTGTACTATACAAACAACGGTTCAGCTCACTACACAATACACATGCGATGTATGACGAATGCTACATCATCCGATGGTGAATGAATAGTGACAGTGATCATCGATCACGTCGTTCAAACGAACGAGTCATTTGAATGAGCAGTGCCGTACGTGCCGCCACACCGAAAATGACGAGCAACTCAGCTTGAATGAATGCCGGTGCGGGCGGATCTGAATACTTATTTTAATTTTCAATCGACATTAAGACTGCTGCAAGCTGTAACTTGCGACTAAGTCGCGACTGTTGCGAGACTTACGAACAAAATGTAGGGTTGAGTGGGTCCAACTCGTTTAGTGGGAAGTGGGACTACCTACAATTTATTCATTACCGACATAAGCTGTAGTGGGACACCTTGTTTTGAGACATAAAGGTGCACCGCAAAGTTACACACATTATTTGAATCGAAAACGAATGTGGGCAGAAAAATGTTTCTGCATAATGTGATAATTTTCTTCCTGTATTTGATGTCTCTTGAAATAATAAAGCAGAGAGATACATGTCAATGAGGAACATAATAATTGTTGACCCTTCTAATTAAGGACGTATCTATACCTACATATATAAAATGTCACCAATCTGGTTGAATCCAAATAATTTATTAATTTCCAACATATTATACCTACCTATATTTTAAATATACCTACCTATAACAGTTTCTGTACAAATAAATAGTCTACTTAAAATACCTTAGAGGTAGGTACTTACTTTAGGTCGTTCAGCGACCAAGTTTTGATCACTCAACGCTTAGGTATAATATAAAATATAATTTTTCTAATTTGGACATTCAAAATCACACTTTTCAAAACCCTTTGACGTTAGGAAACCTCTTACTTGTCATAACTAGTTATGAAAAGTAAAATATTTCACAACTGATGATGATGAAACGTGTGCTTCATCACGTATAATTTGTTTAAATAATAGGTTTAAGTAGGTAGGTAAGACTTTAAAATATACCCCTTATTTTATGATGACCCCATATAATAATAACAAAATGATGTTCACGTTTATTCACCCTCATATCACAGTCTCAATCTTTTTACAAACACTTTATTATACGAATGAAAACATTTATAAAACTACGATCCAACAAGTGTTCATGTCCATTTATGTATATGTGCGAACTCGTTGAAAGACTGGTGTACCAGAAAATACAAAGGCTGAGCACTGAACAACAATATTATGTGGACCAATATTAACAACTCTATAAGACTCTGAAATTATATGCTCTTCATGTCACGCGTGACGATTATGGATTATTCTGATTGGTTAAAACCTCGCCACTGAACTGAGACCGATTTGAATCATGTACTAATATCTTGTGTCTTTGTTTCCAAATTGAATATATTTTTATTTGAGGACCTGTATACAATGCTGTTGTTCTTACATCCGCTATCAAAATTTGTGCCAGTTGGCACACTTACAGAAATTTGTGCAAATGAACTATTCCTAAATGTTGTGATTCACTTACTCTATACGATACAACCATAACTGGATAGAAACAAAGCAATCGAAATATTCTCTATTTTTTTTTTTTTCGTAATAAACTGTACCTACCTAAATCGTCTTTAAGGATATTTTCGACTTTAAAGTAGAAATGCATTTAAAATTGGAATAGAGAAAAGTTTGACTACGCGAATAGCATTCAGCATCCTTACAAAGGTCTCGCTTTACTGCTGCCAAGTTCTCAGGCTAGTGTATTCTCGAGCACTTAGTAAATATTTATTAGAATGATATTATATAGGGACTTGACCTTCAAAAACATAATTCAATATTTCATGGCACCATATAAGTAAAGCTTCCATTACGTGGGCTTGCTTGGCTGCGCACCCAGCATAAGGAAAAAGATCATTTATTTTATTCGTTAGAAATATAGGTAAACATCTTGTGAAAAAACTAAGGTTATAAATATTTAGCTTGTTACGTTACGTTACATTTACATAGGATTACCATATTTTAAAAAAGATAATCCAGAATATGCTGTGAAAAATGTGTGTGAATATTGAGAAACATAACTGTTTACTGCGACTTATATACGCAAGGGTGGGTTTGATATAGTCGCCAAATTAATAATTTCTTACACGAAAGAAACCCTCACATTTTATATGGATTTCATACGGTGCACGATTAATTTTGAATTAAACACTTCGGTACCTTCTTGGCCAAAAGTCTTCATGGGATAAACTCAGTCCTATGACTGACTTTTAAGATACAGAGGGTTTTCGTAAAAAGTATTTTAACTAAAATAAAACAAAAACCATAAAACACATTTAACATAGGAATTAGTTTCTTATATCACATTCTCATCTGTTATTGTTTATTATTATTGGAGAATTAAAATAGGCGGAGATTAGTACTTTCCGAGATATCGATAGTGGCGATTCCTGGTGGGACACCTTACATTAACTATTTTCATTTGCTATTTCTTTTTTACTGTCAATGCAAGTCACTATACAAATTTTAGGCTTCGTAATGCAATCCGAATCCTTGTATTTTTTATTTCTAATTGTGTTTAGACCAAAATACGGCAAATCTTGCTTTGCAATTTAGCGCTCGGCGTGGCATAGCCAGGAGAATAGCTGTTTTGGCTTGATTTGTTTTAGTCCTTATTTAAATAGGGCGTTTGCAGATGGAGGATAGTCTTAATGATGTCCTTACTATTCGTAGTTATTTGCTATTAGTAATTATAGTTCAAGCTATATCTACCCTTATTATATTATTAATTATTACACTATCACAAAATTTTCTTACAATAAGACAGCTATGGCTATCTTATTATAAGAACAGTGTTGTAAGAACTATGGTTTTTATAACATTACCATCACTTTTGTGGTACAGTAAATAAGAAGCAAAATTTAATATCGCGTGGTAATAATTTATCAACATTTTGCAGTACATTTCATTTAGTTATTGTAAGGCTACGCTTCTTTTATATGGACTGCAAATTTGGTAGCCGATATCAAATAATATCAAATCGGACAAATTGATTTAATTTTCACGATAAAAAATGTAAGCAAATATATCTAGTGATTTGGCATTAATTACCAAATAAAAAATTTTCGTTCCCATTTCTAGCCCTACCAGGGGTCCAGGCCTGCGGCCTGGGGTCACCCTTCGGGTCACAAAAACCTCTAGAAGAGTTTTATTTTTAAGAAAATACATACGTATTAAAAAAATTTGAGATAATCACTTGTATATGAAACAATAAATTTAGAGACAAAAAGCTGAAATTTTTTATCTGGAATAATGATGTAATTATACCAAACGATTTTTTTTAATAATATTTTGATGAATTGTAGGGGGTACTCTACTCTTGATGGCAAAACATTATTTTTTAAGTGCTGAAAGTATAATTCACTTTTAGTAAACATTTTGTGAAACTATTTTCTCCAGAAAAAAAAATTAATTCATAACTTGTATTCTTCCATAATTTATTATAACGCTAACTTGATCACTTTATACCCAATATATGTCTACAATGCTTTAATTAAATATGCAACTGTTAAAGATACACAGATTAGGTGTATATTGAAGGGAAACATTTTTTTACAACTAATAAAGGTGAACTAACTTTTAACTATGAACTAATAAAGGTAATTATTTAATTAAGCATAAAACTCAAATTTTTCTAAAATTTTGGCTAACCCCGCCCTTCGAAAAGGTGTAACGGCGGCGTTAAAAAATATATTGCTGTCATAATTGTTGCAACAAATAAATATTGTTGAAGATATTTGTTTTTATAAGCTAAAAATGATGAATTTTACAGGCCGCCAAAATGAACGAATTAATTCCAAACTTTACCTGCAGAAAGAATAAAAACTACGGGCAATGAAACAGAACAAATAATCACTAATATCAAAGTTTACATATTATAATAAATACTAAAAAACTGTACGTGTTAACCTGAACAATTAATTTTTACGGATTTTCTGATTAGAAAAGCATTTCGCATCAGTATTTTGGTGTAATCAGGTGTTTGGCAGTCAGTAGGTACTATCGATTCCGTTAGCAATATTTCTCATAGGAAAATAATGAAAATAACCTATTTGAAGTTTAATTAATTTGACAGTTTTCGTGGGAGGTTCTTGTCTCGTTAGTACGATCTCACATGGGCATATGAAATGAGATAAAAGTTGAGACGGATGCGACTCGAGATTTTCGAAGACGAAATAGACGTAGAAGGAGTCGACATACGGTCTCGAAAAAAAATCTCAAAGGATTAGAGAAAGGACGGAACTTTCGCGTGAAGCGATTCTCGAAGCCCCAAAATTAGAAAAAGAGTCTAGGGAGCCCCGTAAAAAGTCGGGATTTTGGCGGGCGTGACGGGACCATTAGGCGCGAGGACAAACGCCGGTGCTAGCTGTATCTCTCTCGCCGAACGGCGGTCGACGAAAATTTTGCAGGGGTTTTTTGAAAAGGCGTTTAAATTGGGAACCGCGTAGGAAACGGGACGAAAATACCCCTACGCATTGGAGAAAGGCCGGGGGCGTCCTCCGGTGGTCCGCGGAGATCGTTCCGAGATAGCCCCACGGAGGAGATAGCTTTGAAACTTTGCGGATTCGGCGACGGAATTTAGAAGGAGACAGAATCGACGCGTTTTAATTAATCAAAATTGGCAAAAGAACCTCATAAACCAATTCAGCAAGATATTAATTTTACAAAATTCCAATGTACAAGTTAGCAAAGTAAAAAAATATACTTATTAGTACAATTACCAAAATTTTCTCTCGGTGTGTATAGATATTAGAAATTAGAAGCTGGCTTACTTTATCTTAAAATTTTGTGTCTAATAAATCTATTTCAACATTTCGTATGGGAACATCTACACAAAGTATCTATTTACATGAAAGCTTATGGAAGGTCTTAAGTACAATTCTGTAAATCACCACATTTGTATCTGAGTATTTTCTCCTTGCAACTTTGTATGTATATATTCTGCAGCTACTTCAAAGGACGTAGATACGTAATTAAATTTATGACTGCAAATAAGCTTTCAAATTCTTTGAATGAAAAGATAAGTGAATTCAAACAATAAGATAATTCAGTCCTCAACTGGCTTCACAGGACCTATAAATCATATTTATGCGTTCTCTTAAAGAAATTTCCAATTCATTTTTACGATGCGCCCTAAAAATTACAAATAGAAGACGTTATCCTCAGTGAGCGCTTAATCGAGTTTACAGAAATAAACTTCAACTTTCAGGGGCAGAGTTCAGTGAGTTTTTCATCGAGTTTAGAAGATCTCAAAAGTGTATTTATATAAGTAAGCATATACATTATTTCTGATATACTTTCTAAAAGTTGAAAGAGGTAAAAATAACCTCTATTAAAAAAAGCATTAATATAATTCCAGTCATAAATGCCCATAAATTTGTTTCATATGTAAATAGGATGTTAATGATATACAGCGTGTCCTTTAATTGAACATTTCCATGTGGTGAATCCAAAAAACGGATTCTGATTGGTTGATTTGTAAAATTCTGCATTCTCATTTGTCCTACAGAATCTACCATAGCAAATTATTGAATTAAAGAACATGCGCGTACTGTGTCAAACGTTCCATGTCACAATATGTACAGGGTGCCCAACATGTATGAAAAAACCTATAATTTCAGTAAAAATGTAAAAATCCGAATTCGAGAACGTTGCCGAAGTGCTTAGAGAACATTTTTTCACTTTTGTATGTAACGTCAATTTGTTAACGTGACATAAGTCATCCAAGACTTTTAAAATGTGTCTTACCAGCAATTAATAACGGAAACAACTGGATCGTTTATGGTTCGTTTTATAACTTAAAAATATAAAATGGTCTCAATTTCGCGAAGCTGAGCTGTTAAACATATTATACTTACTGAAAAATTTGTTCCTCTAAGGTATTCGCCACGAATTTCGGGAGAACTGTACAATATAGAGTAAAATTGTACATACACTATTTTGCAGAGCACAAAATATACTACAAGAAAGACTATGGGAGGGTATTATATGCACAAATATAATCACAACACAAGTTTTAAAAATGTGGGGGTTTTATTAATACAGTCAAAATTTTATTCTTTTTTTTTCTTAATCAGTTTAATTTATTTATTTTTTATATATCAATACCTAATGCTTGCATAAAATCAAACAATCTCCAAGTAAAAAGTATCCTTATCTAACCAAAACCTTACGTTTAAAGGATTGAAAAGTAAGGACCATATCAAATATGCCAAAATGATGGCTTACCCAAATTTTAAAATATATTTACATATGCTAGTTTATTATTGTCCATAGCATTCGGACTTTTATATTTATTACCCACCTCATAATCTTAAATTTACCAATATTTAATTTTAAATAATTTAAATTAGACAAGTTCACCAATTTATTTATTTATTAATATTTTCCTGGATTGTTACACCGTTCTTGACGGTATTTACAAAACACGCAATTTAAAGTATACAATATACATAAAAATACAACACATAATTCGATGATCGAAAGTATGATGATGCAATTCCAATCCTTTAAACTTAAGGTTTTGGTTAGATAAGGATACTTTTTACTTGGAGATTGTTTGATTTTATGCAAGCATTAGGTATTTATATATAAAAAGTAAATAAATTAACTAGTTTAGAATAAAATTTTGACTGCATTAATAAAACCCTACATTTTTAAACCTTGTGTTGTATTTATTTTTGTGCCTATAATACCTTTATCCGGGGGTAGGAAATTTCCTATCCATTGCTGTATTTGAAGGTAGATCCTGAAAATATAAAAAAAATTATTTGCTATTAATGTAATCCCCATTTGAAGGCCCGTATACAGTGCCCGAACAAGTGCTGGGGCTTCCGCCTAGTTATGTAGCAAGGTCCATTGGAAACTGGATCAAGGTAAGATTAAAGGAAGAATGGTCAAACGGGACTGGGCTGCGACAAGCCAGGCTCTTAATTGAAGGACCTTGGTCGAACGCAACTCGATCAATACTTGCGCTAAGTCGTAACAGCATAAGGATTGTCACAGGACTGTTGACAGGTCACGGACATCTTAACAAGCACCTTAACACTATCGGTCTTAGTGACACTAGAAGGTGCAGGTTTTGCGGACACGATGACGAGGACTCCATTCACATCCTCTATCGCTGTGCCTGCCTCATGGTCAAGAGACACAAACACCTGGGCGTAGCATTTCTCCTGCCTCAGGACATTAGGGAGCTTCCCCTACAACGGGTGTTGGCGTATGCGCATAGCACGGGTCTCTTCCAATAGCTCCCAACTAGCGGCAGGCACAATGGGTCGAAAGACCTGAGTGCTGCGGGTAACCGCGCCGCCTATCAACAACAACAACAATCCCCATTTGAAACTACCTTAAAATATGTTGCTTTAGTGCAACTTTCGTTGGAGGAAAAACGTCCAAATCAAAAGATTTTTCGAGCGTACGCTTAGCTATACCAATGTTGTAAAGACTATATCGTTCTTCTATAATGTCTCGGGATCCGTCTAATCCGTACATAAAGGAGACAAATTTATAACCAACGTTTAGTAGTTCATCTAGATCCGCATTCTTATCACTGAATACTAACAATTTGTCATACATGAATGTATGCTTCTTAAACACCTTAAAAATAACGCGAGCGGCCATGTTTTTTTAAATGGTGACTTTAGCTCACTTCCGATTTTTTGAGATTTTTAGATTTGCATTCTATGATAAGAGAGCTATCGTTTTCAACAAAAAAAATAATGTAAGCAATAACTTCACCCTTAACGTATATTTCTTTAAAATTTGCCTGGTGTATATCCACTGTTCTAATTCGGCAAGATTATGGGGACGATTTTTCGCAAATCGCAAATCCCAACGGTCATACCTCGGTCAATGCTGTGGGAAAACTTGATTTAAATAGCGACGTGGTGGTAATGGGGTATCAGGTTTCTCTCGCACTTTTTACAAATTATTGTAGCACTATTTTATAATAAATCCGGGAATTCGCCCATAAATTTTAGACGTTTTAACTTCACTTCATTTTATTGGTAATATACCAATAAAAGTACTACCAAAAAAGTATACCATTCCAAGCGCTTAGGTTTTGTGCATAAGTGGTTAAAATTTCAGGGTGGTAAGTCTAGCGATTTTTTTTAATGGCGATGTATGTAAAAAAAGTTGTAGATCACACCACATATTCCCTAAACAAGCTATATAAGATGGTATAGGTTTCATCTGGTTCTACGCCAAGGGTCACCTAGGTGCACAATTTCGGGCGGGTTTACACTCCACTAATAACAAATTGTTTAATGTTCACAATTACACTTATTGTATTTAGGTACACCTCGCAGTTACGCCTTTGACTGTGTAAGCTGACCTGAGCCAATTTCAATATTGGCTCAGGTAGGTGGGTATATTGAAAGTTGGTTATTAGCGCAGCCTCATTATAAATTCGTTAGCTGTAACTCATGCAGTCTAGACTAAAGCAACCAATTATGTTTTCTTTCCAACACCCTACGTTTCTGGTACTGTTTTGATCATAGTTAGCTTATTATTAAAGATAGACCCATCAAATCATATATCACTGTATTTGTGAGATAACGCTGTAGCCTGCAACTTTTCTGGGCCATCCTGTATATTGTGAATTAGGTAAAAAATTCGGTAAGAAAAAATGAAAATCGACGTGACCCAGCGATTTTCTTAAAACTATTAAACAATGCAGTTATGAACTGTACTGACTTCTTTCCACACTGTATACATTTATTAAATGGGACACCCTGAGTATTTTTACAGATTTGGATAGCGATACCTTGATACATTCATACAAGGTTTGATGGATCCAGCTTTAACAGTGAAGGAGACATACCTTGAATATTACATAAGATCGAATATGTCTGAAAAAGCCTGTAGCCTTACTTGTAGCGTATTATGCAAACCTTGTATCAATGTATTGGTAAGAGGACGTTCTATTGGCGTTCCAAAAATGACTGCGCCCTCTGCATGAAAATATTTGAACCTACTTAAAAGGTAATTTTGGAGGCTTATTGCTGATGTAATGATAAATAATATGTATAGGTTTGTTTAACGTAATAATTAAGTGGTGCTTGTGATTTTTTGGTATTACAAAGTTAAAAACGACGTGGTTAGTATCTACCTATTTGTACATCTTTGTACATCTTTATTTTTACATTTTAAAATGTCATTCAAAAGGAATCAGCACAACACAAACTTCCGTGTTTATGGGTGTCATTCCACAAAATGTGTCAATATAAGTGTTTAAGATTGAAGATAAGTAGAAGTTTGGCCCTAAACGGAGTTTTGACCTGTATAAGAAACTGTTTCTCATTCAATTCTCCAAAATGCATGTAGCAACTTAATAACAGGGAACACGTTTATTTACACAACATAACCACTTTGTTGCAGTTTGTCTATATTCTTCTATTATTAGTCTTATAAAAGCAGAATATATTTTAATTTAAACATTATTTAACAAAAAACAAGCACCAATATGGTATCACCATACAGTTTATCACACTTATTTTAGTCCAAAATGTAAGTTAACAAAAACTAGGGCACCTGTTTCAACCCAAAAAATTCATATAATTAGTAATGAAGCACTTATAGGACGTTTGACTGCTTTACCACTCTTTGTATCCTTTATTTCACCCTAACTATCACATGAAGTATGAAGTCACTATATTTATGGCAGATGAATGTTAAATTGCTAGATGATGTGATATGAAATTCAAAATTTTTACTCGTATTCCTCCATATTTATTTACAATTTGCAGCGCCCTCATCGGTAATTTGAATCGCCAATCCAAATCTATAAAAATACATACGGTGTTCATTTAAAAAATATAAGTTGTGGTAAACCACACTTTTTTGGAACGCCCTGTATAAACGTCAATAATGTGAAAATGTGTCATCCTTCAAATAAAAATCGACCAGTCTCTGAGATTTGTTTGAAAAAAGTTTTATACTAAGTTATTCAAGGTGGAAACTTGTTTGTTGGCTCACCCAGTTTAACAATGCTGAACGTGGTTGGAATTCTTAGAAATTTCAATCACATAATTGAATCTCGGTGTTTCCGCAAGCAAAGCATTTTGTTTCAGATAATATACGTAAGTCAGACCAAATAAGTTTTCTGTTATCAGACTAATAATTGCTATTACAGGCACTAATGAATTTCAGAGAAGTATGAATAAGTTGCTACTTGGGGTGTTTCCATCTAACCGTTAATTTAATTTATCCTTTGGTGAGTACTAATTACATCTCGAGCCTCTTTCCCCTTATCAATTCTTGTAAATGTAACATTCTGGGGTCATGTTCCCTGGTGGATCATGACCTGGTTCATCTATGCGAAGGCCTCCGCAACTTTTGTGGTTTTTTGGTGCACGGTAAGTTTTGATAAAAATACGGTATAAACATCTTTTTATGTTCTTGATAAATGGTTTCCATAGGAGTCCTATGACTGACTTTTAACACACAGAGGCTTTCAGAAAAGTATCCCAAATGATTATATTGTAATTAAAGAAAAATGTTTTTAGTTTAATAAGTAATTAATTAATTTGTTGTGTTAGCATACCCATTTTAAAACATTAACTAGAATTGTGAGAAAATCGCTATCGCGATTTTCGTTCCCATTTCTAGCCCTACCGGGGGTCCAGGCCTGCGGCCTGGGGTCACCCTTCGGGTGACAAAAGCATCTAGAATAATATTATTTTAAAGAAAATACATATTAAAGAAATTTTGTATCTGGAATGATAATGTAATTATACTAAACGATTTTTCTTAATATTTTGATGAATTGTAAGGGTACTCTATTGTTGATGGTAAATCATAACTTTTTAAGTAGGTACTGAAAGTAGAATTTATTTTTAAGTAAACATTATTATCAATTTTATCAATGGGACCAAAATGAACGAATTAATTCCAAACTTTACGTGCAGAAAGAATAAAAGCTACGGATAATGAAACAAAATAACTAAATACTAATACTAATAAATAATTGGAATTAAAAAGAAAAAAAAAGTTTGCCTCCAGCGTGACTCGAACTCGCGAAATCAGCATTATCAAGTTTTCAATCCTACGACTTTCCCGTTGCGCTACCACGCCTGTTGTCAAATGTTTACCTTAAGACGTTTAAGTATGTAAACTGTACATGTCAATCTGAAAAATAATTTTTACTGATTTTCTAATTGGAAAAGCATTTCGCTTCAGTATTTTGGTAATCAGAAGTGTTTGGCAGTCAGTACCATTGATTCCGTTAGCAATATTTCTCGTAGGAAAATAAACTATCTGAAGTTTTATTAATTTGACAGTTTTCGTGGGAGGTGCTTGTCTCATTAGTGCAATCTTACAACGGTAGATAAAATGAGAAAGAAGTTGAGACGGACGCGACTCGAGATTTTCGAAGACGAAATAGACGTAGAAGGAGTCGACGTACGGTTTCGAAAAAAAATCTCAAAGGATTAGAGAAAGGACGGAACTTTCGCGTGAAGCAGTTCTCGAAGCCGTCAAATTAGAAAAAGGGTCTAGGGAGTCCCGCGAAAAGTCGGGATTTCGGCAGGCGTGACGGGACCATTAGGCGCGAGGACAAACGCCGGTGCTAGCCGTATCTCTCTCGCCGAACGGCGATCGATGAAAATTTTGCAGAGGTTTTTTGAAAAGGCGTTTAAATTGGGAAAACGTGTAGGAAACGGGACCAAAATACCCCTACGCATTAGAGAAAGGCCGGGGGCGACCTTCGGTGGCCCGCGAGGACCGTTCCGCGATCGCCCCTCGGAGGAGATAGCTTTGAAACTTTGTGGATTCGACGACGGAATTTAGAACGAGACAGAATCGACGCGTTTTAATATATATGGATTTAAAGACTATTATAATTAATGGAGTTACATGCAGAAAATGCCACACCGAAACAGTAACATCGGTATTATAGTAAACTACTACCAAGTGTACAATATACCAATAGGCATGATTCAGTGGCTAAAATTATTCACGAGGCAAATAGTCTTGCGATGTAATATACAATCAGAGCCTCAAACTTACTAACCAACTATAATAGAAAACAGATATTATAAATAATACTGAGATCTAACCATATAAATTGATAAAACGGTAACACTTACACTATAAAAAGGATCACATACCTCTGCAACTAGAAATAGAAATCGAAAGAATATGGGAACAGAAACGAGTGCATACCGTTCCCTTCATTATGTCGGTAATGAGTATCACCATATACTTACTTATTCATAAACCACCTCACTCAACTTAAGCTGGAAGAAAGCGTACTTACCTACTCACAAAAAGAAGTCACACTTCATACATAACAAGGTTGTTCCTAAACCAAAAATTATTTTTGATAGACTTGATACTAATCCATCTAACAGAAATATAAATTGGTCTTGAACTGAGAAATGCGTAATGCGCAAAAACAACATAATTTCATAATAAACTAATTTTGGAGGTAGGGAACCGGTCGACTGGATTTTAACAAAAACAAAATAAGAATAATTAATCTTCATTAAGAAAACAAAGAACCTTCATATAACTTCTTACAAATAGACCAAAAATTAATTATACCCGAAAACAGAGGAATTTATACTTGGAATATAAGACCAAGTTATAACGACAAATGACTATAAAAAAATATGTTTTAAAAGACACTGCAATTAAGAGTGATACGTGCAGCAAATGTCATCAATTCCCTGAAACAATAGAACATATAACATCCGGATGTAAACTACTGTATTAGCAAGTGTGTATTATACCAATAGGCATAACGCAGAAGGCAAAAATATTCATAAGGCAATAACCCTGGGATATAATCTGCAATCGGAGTCTTAATCGTACTACCAATATTCACCACCAACTATAATAGAAAAAATATTATAAACGAAAGTGGGACCTAACCATACAAACTGATAACGGAAGCCCATAATAGATCAGATATAACACTTAAAGATAAAATAAAAAGAGTCACCTTCCTTATCGATGTGATAATACCATCTGACTATAACATAGCAGAAAATATATAAGAAGAAAGAAAAGAAAAGAAAGAAAAATATCAACAATTAACAATTGAAGGTGAAAGAACATGGAAACAGAAACAAGTTCATATTATTTAATTCATTATATCGGAGCTGCAAACAATCTGCAAACATCAGTTAACCAAATCAATAACTGGACCAGAAGATGGCGTATCAAGCTGAATGAAACCCAATCAGTGCAGATTAATTTCACAAATAAAAGAGAAAAACAAATACCTATTAACATGAACAATTCCCAGATTCCATATGCAAACTCAGCAAAATATCTACGCATCACATTAGACGCAAGACTTCGCTGGAAAGTCCATGTTAAAAAGAAAAGAGAAGAGCTAGACATCAGATATAAGAAAATGTACTGGCTACTTGGTAGACACTCTTGCTTATCAACTTACAACAAAATACTGTTGTATAAACAAATTCTCAAGCCAGTATGGACCTATGAAATACAGCTCTGGGGCTGTGCCAGTAAGAGTAACATATTAATCATTCAAAGATTTCAGAACAAAGTACTGCGGAACATCATCAAAGTGCCTTGGTATATCAGAAACAGCGATCTTCATGGAGATCTTCAGTTGGACTCTGTAGAGCAGACAATTACTAAATTTGCACGGACTCGTGAACAACGACTCAATCAACATGTGAACATCGAGGCTATCCAGCTCCTCGACAACACTAACATAGTAAGAAGACTCAAGAGGGTTAAGCCTTTTGAGTTAGTGAAGTGATTATGTCAGTATAAAAACACAGTATTGTGCGGTTAGTGTTACACGTTAGTGTTAGTGTAATTAAGTTACCAGACTCTAAGGTACACTAGTGAGTAAGACCTTAGCTCTAAAATTTTCATCTTTAGTTAAATTAGGATAGAACCAAATTACTCATTGATCTCCCTTTGATCAGATTGTAATAGCAGCAAAATAACCTTCAAGGGGTATTTTCTATATATAAAAAAAAAATTTACCGGTAATGGGTGTCCATATTCATTCATAAATCACCTCACACAACTTAGTCTGGAATAAAGTATATATACTCAGTCACAAAAAGCAGCCATACTACATACATGCAATATAGTAAGATCGTTTCTATACCAAAAATAATAAACCAGTGATAAAAAGAGAAATGCATGATGCGCAAAAAACACGATAATAATCTTTACTACTCTTTAGGCGTATTTAGGAAGGTATAGAACTCGACAAAGACTTAATATGGAGTAAAAGTTTTATGCTATTCGCCAATAAAGTTTAATGAAAAAGAGAACAAAATGAGCATAGTTCTAAGTCTATACCTATTTACGTTATTACTGAAGTTCCTTAGTACCTACAAAACTATCGATTGACTTGACAACTTTGAAAATAAATTATGTGCCGTGTATTGCAATGCCATTTTGGCTAATATTCTAATTCGCGCTTGAGGTAGTATTCCAGCTGCAACTGCAGTTTCTCAATCCACTGCCAAAGGTAAGGTAACGGAGGGATTTCAACGCCTTCAGTCAGCTGTATATGAAACAGTAATCCAGTCACACCGAAGTTTCTGATACAAAGCATAAACTTTGAATCTGACTGCACAGCTGAGGAACTTCTGAAATTAATTATGTAATTATGTAATTATGTATTAATTTTGTTTACCAATTTACTGCAAACGATCGCCACGTGGGGGCAACCTAGATGTATGCTGATTATAATAGCAAGAGAGGCAATAACTGTGTCATCTTTAAGAAACTTGCCATCTGAAGTTACATAAACACTAAAAGTAGTCTCAAAAATGAAAAAGAAGCAATTTCTCTTGAAGGGGGTTGGAACCTTTGGTGTGAAGATGTCACTGACGTAGTTTTCCACGTAACACCAAAACACTATACTGCACTCGACGAGTGTTTCGCCAACCAAGTTGGCATCATCCGGAGAGGATTAAAACTCTTCAGATTATCAGTTCTCATCAGTTTTAGAAGTCAGTGAGAAGAAATTTCTATTTTCAAACTATTCAGGATTAGTCCATTTTTCGCGCAATAATCGAACATAAATAAACACAAATTATTACAATGATTTTAAACTAAACGTAAAGAGCAAACAGCGAGTGCTTATATGAATAATAAATTGGTTGAAAGTAAGTAGCAAGATTTCTCGATTAAAGATACTAAACTAGTGAGCCCAGGGCAGCAAATTAAACGTCCACATGTAATGGCGAACCTTTTAAGATTCGCCTTCCGGCAATCGATAAAACATTTACTAAAGGCGTATAGAAATGTGCAGTATTAGAGAAAATCAGAGATTGCCGTACATTAACACTATTTTATCTGGTTAACGGAATAATGTCTACATCAAGAACCTAGAGACAAGACTGTCCTATTTTTGATGGATCTCCTGGGTGTCTCAGAAATGATTAAAGGTAATAAAAGTTAATAGCAATAGCGCTTTGTCGAACTCGAAAAATAAATTCAACTGCCAAATTGGAAATTTTATAGGGTGTGCAACGAGCTGGATTTTTAAGTAAAATAATTCTTAATGAGCTTTAATTCTTATTACCTATATTTATATTATACAGTGAGGACATAAAGTCAGTCCCCCCCCTCTAATTTTTGAACCACTGGGTAGATTGTGATGAAATTTGGAACGATAATCTATGACTAAATTCTGCATTTTTTGGCACATCAATGACAGCTCTGAATGTCAAAGTGACAGCTGGGCGTGCAATAGGAACATTTTTTTAAATGGAAATAGGGGTCGAGTAATAACTCATTTTGGAGCTATTTTATGCTCAAAACATCCCCCAATTTTTAGAACATTTGGTTCAGTAATTTCCAAATAAAAAGCAGTAATATCAGTTTATAACATAATCTTTTTACCACATAATCTTTATAATAGAGCTTACCCATGGAACATTTATTTCTCAGGAGGTTCATGGTCATTTTCAACATCTTTTGAAGTAACACGTGTTTTCTAAATTTGTTTCTGCCTCTACGTTTAATGTAAATTATTTCATAATTTTTGAATTTAGGTTATTTTAGGTTAGGGATGGTTTATTGTTATTTGTTTACTTTTAATTTTTGTTCTGCTTTGAGTAATTTACAATAATTTGTAATATCTACGAGTATATAAAAAAATGATATAACAGAAATCGATATTACTGATTCAAATGTTCTCAAAATTGGGGGATGTTTTGAGCATAAAAACAGCTTCAAAATGAGTTATTACTCGACACCCATTTCCATTTAAAAAAATGTTCCTATTGCGCGCCCAGCTGTCACTTTGACATTCAGAACTGTCATTGATGTGTCAAAAAATGCAGAATTTAGTCATAAATTATCGTTCCAAATTTCATCACAATCTACCCAGTGGTTCAAAAATTAGAGGGGGGGGGGGGGGGCGGACTTTATGTCCTCATTGTATACTTGTTTCTATATTGTCTTAATGTATTTTGGGTTATGCCATTTTTTATACATATTATTTGTATCAGTGGCGGACAGTCTTACTAGGGTTACTTACTCCTGATGGTGCTAGTGCTGATGCTGGCGGAAATAAAAGACACAAAAGATTCTCGCGGACGGGAATAAGTTTTGGCCGGTGTCTTCGCTATGAGGCTCTCCACCTGAAGGTGTTTGCCTCGATTTAAACTGAAAATTCTTTTAAGAGTCTCTCCTCTTACACATGTTGGTATTATAGTATTGCCACTCCCGTTTTCCACATAAAGAGTTTCCATATTTGTATTCCATATTTCGTACGGATGGTTCTCTTCTAGTAATGAACTGAAGAACTTTTATTGTTGACAGATTAAAGTGATTAAAACAACATTTGAGTGGATTTTATATCCTATTTTTCTTTCGTTTAAATTACATTACTTATATCTTCATAAATTCTTCTATGGAAGTTAGAGTGTAATATATCTGCTATTTCTTTAATCATGAGTACCCACCTTGAAATTTATGTAATTATGTATGAATGATAGTTTATGCGTAAACCTTGAAGTTTATGTAATTTTCTTGTTTAATACTTTGTTTGAAATATTTCAGCGAAACATCATGTTGAGAGAACATTCAGTAGACATTATAGTCTCTCAAACTTTACTTCTTCATAAATGTTACCATTGGGGATAATAGTCTCTTAGCCCCCGTCCAAATTTGGCACTGAGGACATCTCATTTTAATTAAATGTTTTCCTTATAAAGCTTATACGTCCATGTATTAATCCCAGTGGAATAATATTATTATAGTTAAATATGAACAAAACTCAGAGAGTTTCCAGAATCAGATGAAGTCGTAATAAAATTGGTTGAACGAACTAATATATTTAATTTATTTTAGTCGCACAAGGTAAAACATCATAATATGCTGTTTTTATAGTAAAAAAACAAAAATTGAGGATACATTCGAAAAAAATAATTTTTTTTTGAAACGTCTGCGTTTATTACATTTTTTTTATAACCTGCAAAACGTCTGTAATGCAAACCGCTTGTGTAAATATAGGGTATATCATATTACGTTTCAACTAGAAATTTGGTAGGCTTTTCGAAAATAACAAAATCAACCAAAAATGGAATAATATATGGGGTGTTTCATTTATTATTATTATTAAAATAAGAAAGTTAACGGCAATTTCCGGTACAACCGGAAGGATCGCGAGAACGCCATTATTTTAATTTTTTTAAAGAGAGCATACTCAGAAACCCAAGTGTCCAAATGTTCACTTTTTAAATCTAAGTAGTCTCTGACATATTTCAATGTGTGATCACCGTAAAACACTTTATATTTAATATACGAACAATTAGAAAAAGTTGACCAGCAGCGAGATTCGAACCGTTGCGTTGTGATATGCGGGGAATGATTTGAACCTGACGTCTTTAACCGTTCGACTACGGAGCTCCTTAGAATATAACCTCTTATACAGGGTTATTCAGAACTCATCTCTAAAACTTTGAGGATATGTGCATACTTAAATAAGAAATCGATATCACCAAAAAAAATTTAATAAAAGTATTAGGATTTCCCGTAAACAATGTTTAAAGTTATACCATTATAAAGGACTACGTAGCTAGGCAACTGTACTTCAACACATCTGATACTTTTCTACCACATTCCTAAGAATGTGATAAAAAAAGTAAACACGTTTTTGTCTGGAACACCTGGTTAAAACCGACCGAATAATGTTGGAGTGGGGATAATATCTGTATTGTCTATGAGTCGTCAGTCTGTGTGTCGCTCTCGCGGATGTTTTATTTATCTTAGGAGTGTTAAACTGTAAAATTTTCAAAATGGCTCATGTGTACAGTAATGCTGAGTTAATGGACTGTTACCAGTGGATTGTCAATTAAAAGTTAGGTTCTGTGAGTGGTTCTTGCAGCAAAATGCTGAAAATCCCCAATTTACTTAATAATTTGCGTTTACAAGATCAGCAACTAGGAGGAACATTCGGTTTAGTGCGGCAAAATTGGATAAGGGCGTGCCCAAAATTGTGTACAAGTCGAGGAATATTATTTCGAAAAGCTTTTGTAACAAGGTATGTGTAAATTTTTTATACCTAAGTTTCACGTTTCTAATACCTAGTAATCAAGTAGCGCAATTCTTCAAAATTAGTGTAACAAAATTTTATTCATTTTAAAGTAACGTCACTTTGGTCAGATCTATCTATCTTTAAGTTTATTTTAAAGTAAAAACGCTGCAAATCTTTTTTGCGCCGGGTGTTGGTATACTCTCAGATCTTCCGAAGTTTTTTTGTGCTAGCCTGTTTGCATTATCAGTCCCAAGGTCACTCCATTACAGTGGACCAGTATCCAGCGGCGTGCAATGAAAAATTTTTAAATAGTTTTAAGACCCCGCCAAAAAAATTTTTTTTGCACTACCACATTTGTACATGTATGTTGAACATCCCCAAATTTTATTATGCATCAGTTCTGAATAACCCTGTATAAATGTATAATAGATTCAAATTAATATATGAAAGATAGAAACAGAGCTACAAAAGTCACTTCCTACATCTTCACAAACCTACTCAAGAGCTACATATACGAACCTACTAAAGAGTAATGACCTACTAAAAGCTTGTAATTTATAACTAATTGTCATTAAATATTTTCAATATTTGCAACAGCTCCATTCTAGTAAGTTCACGAAATATAATCACTGTTAATAATTGATTGAATAAAATACATCACAGTACATTATAAGGAAGTGTCGACATCCGATGTTTGCGTTGCTTTCAAGTAGAGGAAAAAAGTTTGGTTTCCTGTAAACGTTCATTGTTTACTACAACCCACTGAGCCCATCAAGGCAATTAAATGACAAGTCAATTTCGTGTACATTAATTGAAAAAGTTTTTTCATTTTGTTTATAGGCGTTTCTTCTATATATTCGAGGCTTTTGTTGACATTCCCAATTAAGGAACGCGAAATGGACCAATTAAGAAACGCGAAATAGAGGATATTTCACGGCGAGCTCCCATGAGAATATGTCACAGACTACTTAAATTTAAAGAGTGAAAATTTGGGCAATTGGGTTTTTGAATATGCTCTCCTCAAATAAAATAATGGCCTCCTCGTGACTCTTCCGGTTATATCGGAAATTGCTGTTAACTATCTTATTTTAAATGGAATATCCGATATGTTATTGCATTTTTGGATTCTACGCCTTATTTTAGGACTGAAATCGGCTGAGAATTCGTATAGGGAAGTTTATATACAGATACAGATACAGATATGCCAAATATCAAAATTATCTGAAACATTAAGAATTGGTTAGCAAAATATGAAACCAAAAAAAATGTAATTTTATTACTTTTATCGCCAAATACTTTTCATCTGGAGCATCAGACAAAAATGTATGGAACTGTTCCCTTCATAAGACTCGATTTCTTTGGCTTAGAACCCTCTTCTTGTTTTTTCAAAACTGCACGCAAATTGTTGTATTTTTCGATGTTCACATTATGCCTCAAACTTAACACAGACTTTACCATTGAATAATGAGCCCACAAACTAGATCTCTTCAGTTTTTGTGCCATTTCCGAAAAGTATGCCAATAAAACGTTCTCAGAGTATTGCGTTACATTTTTTCCAATACACCATTTCTCGAACTTGACAATGGCAGCTTCATATACTGCACCAGATTTCGTCGGCAGCAAATTTTCTACAACCATTCGGGTCGGCTCTACGGGCTCTACCACCTCGGGGGGTTCATCAGCCATTTCTACACTCATTTTCAGTACTTAGTCACTGTCATAGATTAGGTTAGGGGGTCACTGTCAACCGACGCGACGCCAAATTTAAATTTTTGTTTTGATAGATGCAAGTACGTATCTATGGTAACGATAAGTAAAGGTATATTGAATCCACAAAGCTTCAAAGCTATCTCCTCTGAGCGGGGATCGCTTCGCGATCCCCGCGGCCAACCGGAGGTCACCCCCGGCCTTTCTCCAATGCTTAGTGGTATTTTCGTCCCGTTTCCTACGCGTTTTCCCAATTTAAACGCCGTTTCAAAAAACCTCTGCAAAATTCGAACGACGTCGATCGTCGTTGGGCGAGAGAGATACGGCTAGCTTCGTTTGTCCTCGCGCCTAAAGGCCTGCCGAAATTCCGACTTTTCGCGGGACTCACTAGACCCTTTTTCTAATTTTACGGCTTCGAGACCCGCTTCACGCGAAAGTTCCGTCCTTTCTCTCATTCTTTGGGATTTTTTTTTCGACACCGTACGCCGAGTCCTTCTACGTCTATTTCGTCTTCAAAAATCTCGATTCGCGCCCGTCTCAACTTTTTTCTCATTTTATCTGCCGATGTGAGATTGCACTAACGAGACAAGCACCTCCCACGAAAACTGTCAAATTAATTAAACTTCAGATAGTTTATTTTCATTATTTTATTAATTCCAATTATTTATTAGTATTAGCAGAGCCTGTAGATGTATAAGTCTCTGGTATTAGTTTGGAATTAATTCCTTCATTTTGGCAGTCTCTAAAATTCATCATTTTAGCTTACAAAAGTAAATATCTACAATATTAATTTGCTGCTACAATTATGACAGCAATGTATTTTGGTCCTATTGATGAAATTGATAAAAATGTTTACTGAAAAATAAATTCTACTTTCAGCACTTAAATAATTATGATGTTTTACCATCCAGAATAGAGTACCCTTACAATTTATCAAAATATTGAGAAAAGTTTAGTATAATTATTACATCATCATTCCAGATACAAAATTTCTTAATAGGTATGTATTTTCTTAAAAATAATATTATTCTAGATTGCTTTTGTCACCCGAAGGGTGACCCCAGGCCGCAGGCCTGGACCCCCGGTAGGGCTACAAATGGGAACGAAAATCGCGACAGCGATTTTCTCCCAGTTCTAGTCTTCTTTTAAAATTAGTTTTTTTCTTAGTTATTTTAATCATTTTACCTAGAATTTATAACGTTTGAAGAAAAACTAGTATATGATGTTCGGAGAATAAAATATGTGTGCTCTTTATGTGCTTCGCACGGATTTCCACGGAAACTTTTCACGCTCAGCACATCACTTATTCTCCTAACATCATAATACACTATTAAAAAAATCCCAGAAACAGGCCAACTTTTGTATTGAGAGGAGCGAATTTTGCCACTAAGTTGACCTTGACACTGCACCTGGTGGCCCTGCTTCTTTTTGGGTGTAAAGGTGGGTCAAGTGAATTCTAATTTGAAAACTTTTTACATTATAAAACTATCACATTCAGTTTATTCAAAATCGATTGATTTGGTTTTAAAAAGTTGCTTGCAGAAAATTTATGTTGAAACAAAATGGGCGCTATAGATGGGCGCTTAATATATGATTTATATTATGTAGGTATGTGTCGCTGATATTGTTTAATATTTTAATGATCAATCATAACTTTAAGTAGTTATTTCACCAGGAGGTGGTAAAATAATGAGTTAACAGTTGAAACAGTAATAATTCAAATCGTTTTGTCGCTGTGAATTTGAATTAATAGGAAACAACACTTAAATCCAGTTTTTAATTTTTTTTCCTAATTCGACCAGTACATCCGCTACATTTATTATGATGGACATCGTGTATATAAACAAACTCACATCATGTCTGAAGATTTTTGAAGATTCTTTGATAAAGCTCCAATATTATTAGCCAGCATAAGTATGCTAAAAATAACTTTCTTTGTACATTAAAAGTATATTACTGCTGTAATATTTATTATAAATATCTTAAGCATATAATTACAATATGAATGATGTAAAAAATATTAAATATATTAAGCTGTTGACATATTAACTAAAATAGGTGCCGTCTAAAGTTATTTTTTTCTATATTAGATAGCCGAAAAAATCCTCTGGTGTTTTTGTTGTCTGTTCGGATAAACGTTAATACTTATATCATCTAATTATTTTCACATCGGATTATCTGTCATGTTTTGACGTTGATCAGATTAGAAACGGAAGCGGGGATTACTCTTTATGAGTCAGGAAAAAATTATTAGTATAATTAGTACCGTGGACAAATTTCACCATAATCTCCACGATATCCTCACCTTCAAACAGTATGAATATTAACTAAACTTGACAATGTAAGGACTATAGTGCATTATAGATTATTTCGAAATCTTTTTTGAACGCGTAAGGGACGTGGCTTCGCGTTGCTATCGACGTATTTCCATTAATATATAACTAGAAATGCGGGAGAAAATCGCTATCGCGATTTTCGGTCCCATTTCTAGCCCTACCGGGGGTCCAGGCCTACGGCCTGGGGTCACCCTTCGGGTGACAAATGCATCTAAAATAATATTATTTTAAAGAAAATACATATTAAAGAAATTTTGTGATGATGTAATTATACTAAACGATTTTTCTTAATATTTTGATGAATTGTAAGGGTACTCTATTCTTGATGGTAAAACATCATAATTTTTTAAGTACTGAAAGTAGAATTTATTTTTAAGTAAACATTATTGTCAATTTTATCAATGGGACCAAAAATATTGTAGATATTTACTTTTGTAAGCTAAAATCAAGAATTTAACAGACTGCCAAAATGAACTAATTAATTCCAAACTTTACGTGCAAAAAGAGTAAAAGCTATTGATAATGAAACAGAATAACTAATACTAATAAATAATTGTAATTAAAAAGAAAAAAAAAATTTGCCTACAGAGAGACTCGAACTCGCGAAATCAGCATTATAAAGCTTTGAATCCTACTACTTTCCCGTTGAGCTATCACGCCTATTGTCAAATGTTTACCTTGAGACGTTTAAGTATGTAAACTGTACGTGTCAACCTGAAAAAATAATTTTTACCGATTTTCTCATTGGAAAAGCATTTCGCTTCAGTATTTTGGTAATCAGAAATGTTTGACAGTCAGTACTATTCATTCCGTTAGCAATATTTCTCGTAGGAAAATAACCTATCTGAAGTTTAATTAATTTGACAGTTTTCGTGGGAGGTGCTTGTCTCGTTAGTGTAATCTCACATGGGCATATAAAATGAGATAGAAGTTGAGACGGATGCGACTCGAGATTTTCGAAGACGAAATAGACGTAAAAGGAGTGGACGTACGGTCTCGAAAAAAAAAATCTCAAAGGATTAGAGAAAGGACGGAACTTTCGCGTGAAGCGGGTCTCGTGGCCCTAAAATTAGAAAACAGGTCTAGGGAGTCCCGCGAAAAGTCGGTATTTCGGCGGGCGTGACGGGACCATTAGGCGCGAGGACAAACGCCGGTGCTAGCCCCATCTCTCTCGCCGAATGGCGATCGACGAAAATTTTGTAGAGGTTTTTTGAAAAGGCGTTTAAATTGGGAAAACGCGTAGGAAACAGGACGAAAATACCCCTACGCATTGGAGAAAGGCCGGGGGCGTCCTCCGGTGGTCCGCGGAGATCGTTCCGAGATTGCCCCACGGAGGAGATAGCTTTGAAACTTTGCGGATTCGGCGACGGAATTTAGAGGGAAACAGAATCGACGCATTTTAATATATATGGATTAATATCATTGATTTTGATCTCAATCAATAGAGAATTAATTATTCATTTATATAAGTACGGTTAACTAAGCATATTAGTTAAGTATGTATATTTAGTGAGAAAAATCATTTTATAAATTAGGCAGTGGTTAGGGTAGATATTTTTCTCGTAAAAGTAATCGGCTGCTTCTCCCTTAGATGTGTGATGAGCACGGATCGCGAAATGAGTGAACTTGGCTCTTGATTTGATGTGATGTTTAATTTCGAACTGACAGTTGTGTGAAAGCAGTGAAAAACAGTTGCTACATAACTCTTTTCTTTTTAAATCCGTTGTTATGGTGATACTTTTACTTTTTTTTGTACTAGTAAAAAATTGAGAAAATTTCTTTACTAGTAGTAAAATGCCTTTTCTATGATACGTTTTACATAATATAGGGTGCGGCAGCATAACTTCCTTTTTTCAAAACTTAATAAAACCCATTGTATGAATCCGAACATTTTTATTTGTTTTTTTATAATGTAGGCGCATGCCTAAAGTTTTGTTTTACGTAGTTTTGAAGATCAAATCAGATAGGTGACGTCCCCCATTCTCCATACACTGAGTAAACCGATTTCTGGCGTTTGTCATGACTCTTGCCAGAATAGCAGGCGTTATGTTGGCAATTTCTTCCTGGATGTTGGTCTTCAAATCCAATGTTGGCCTGGATGTTGGCCTTTGCATTCACTTAAAGTTACAGTGTGGTGTACAATTTCCTCAGCTGGAATTATTGGTCCCTGGTTCTTTGAGGACAATGAAGTCGTAGTGACAGTGAATTCGGACTGGTATGTAAACATGATACAGGATTTTTTTCCACGGCTAGATGAGTTGGACTTAGGGGACATTTGGTTCCAACAAAACGGTGCAACGGCACACACATCAAGAGCATCGATGGCTGTTTTGAGGGAACACTTGCTAGTGCGCCTCATCTCAATTAGGGGTGATTTGGAGTGGCCGGCCCGCTCTCTCGATTTGGCCCCTTGTGATTTTTTTCTATGGGGTTTTTTGAAATCCCGTGTTTATGTGAACCATCCAAGGGCTCTACAAGATTTGAAGGCCAACATCCAGGAAGAAATTGCCAACATAACGCCTGCTATGCTGGCAAGAGTCATGACAAACGCCAGAAATCGGTTTACTCAGTGTATGGAGAATGGGGGACGTCACCTATCTGATTTGATCTTAAAAACTATGTAAATCAAAACTTTAGGCATGCGCCTACATTATAAAAAAACAAATAAAATTGTTCTGATTCATACAATGGGTTTATTAAGTTTTGAAAAAAGGAAGTTATGCTGCCGCACCCTAGGATTCACCCTTATTAATGTAAGTATTATTATACGCTTGAAGAAAAAGTACTTTTTCTCTAACCATCTTAAAAGGCGCTTGTTTTGATACCCATATATGGCATTAAAGTCAATGTGGTTATTATTAGAATGAAAATGAATAGTTTGCTAGGAAACAATTTTAAATCCACCGGAGAAATAGTATATTATGTTACTGGGAGTAGAAGGCGAACATTACTTGTTGAGGCAAGAAGCTTACACAGACGAGGAGTTAGCCGAGGCTATGTAAACTGGTCGTAGCACATAAAGAGCTTTATACTCCGAGTGACATATTATATTTTCTTCAATCGTCAAAATGAAAACTGTATTTCTCTTCTGTAAACATTTATTTGAATGACGATTTAATATTCATAATGTTTATACCTAAAGAACATAATAATGAGAAATTATTAATTTCATATGATTGAAGAAAAAATAATAGGCATGTATTATTCGGATAAAAATGATGTTTTCGACTCGCAGATTTGTATTCGCTCTGCTACGCTGACGTTCCCCCTCGTAAACACAAACAACTGCTCGTCAAAAGAAATATCACTTTTTTTCCTAATAACACAATATACTATTTTCTCCGGCGGATTTAAAAGTGTTGCATAGCAACCCATTCATTTTCATCCTAGTAATGAAAACGATAAATTTAATGCCAGAAGTGGGTATCAAAACAAGCGTCTTTTAAGACGGTTGGAGAAAAACAGATTTTATATTATTAAATGCTCAAAATTCTCATTTTGCGCAATGTTTTCGGCTTTGTCTTTAAGACTATTAGAAGTAAATTTGTAAATCAGTCCTTTGAAGAATTTTAAGAAATATCTCCATAGTTACTGAAAACAGATGTACCAAAGCTTATACCACTGAACAGCTAACGAAGAGCTGTATCTAAATCTAAAAAATATACCGTGTATTTTATTTAGAAAAAAGTCTTAATAATTTCTGTTTAAACCGAAAAATGATTTTTTCAGTAGGATCATCATATTTGTCATATGCTAACAACGTCCTTATATATAAATGTGTGTGTATATAGATTTTCATGCTATGCTTATCTATATTTGTTGTTATTTTTGTCTGTCCATGTGTAGTGAAGTGAATATTATATTTAACTCAAAATGTTTTTGTTTCCACTTTAATAAATAGGGATTCCCATTTCTTTCGGTAGTATATTAAGAATTCTACAACTTCCTTCCAACAGACATAAATCTTTCAGTCCTTTTGTGCATCCTCTAGCTATCTCAGTCGGAAAAACCATAATTCAGTTAAAAAACAGAAATAGGATAATCTTACCATGGAAAAAAACGTGTTCATCATATTTCGCTTCCTAATATAAGATTTTCTTATGTGGAAAGTGGAAAACGGATATTACTTTGAAATACTATCAGGTTTTATTAATATTTGTTGCAAGAACAAATTTACATTCTTACAATGCGTAGTAATACACGAAAAATCGGCACAGTCTTATAAAACATTTTCATCGTTTTGAAGGTTCTATAAAACCAGGGGAAGACTATTATAGGATAATTCCGTAAACATTATTCATAACACAATAGGTAAGTTGAGTTCAGCGGTATAGCATTTTATTATCTATTAGAAATCTGTAGTAACATTAATTATATAAGCTACAAAGTTATTCACAATGCTCACCTATACTAAGAGTATGATAGGTAAATGATATAAAAAAACTACAGCATTTTCAACAAATTAAACTCAAAATTAACAAAATTAAGACATTAACAAAGTAAAAAAATCTGTTAGAGCGTCACTTTTGACTCTATTATTAAGAGGTGCAAATATTGCACCTCTTAATAATAATTTCATTGTTCTTTAGGTCATTAATATTTTATATGATGAGGTTTCCTTAGTTCTTCTATCTCAAAAACTATTGAAGATGATCCTAAAAAGTTATATATTGTTGGATTAAGAAAAAAATTGAAGAATTTAGTATATATAGGGTACCTATTCTATTTAAAGAAGTTTTTGGTGCACTCCGTATATTTTTTAGGTAAATTATTAAAATTTTTAAATCGGGATCAAATTGTGCAGGAAAAATCATATATTTTGAAACTTTTGAAGCAATAAAATATCATGAGAATTAAGAGAAATGGGGAAGTTTTATTGGCGCAATTGACAAGATTTTTTCCATAAAAATGATTCTTTGTAAATCAAGAGGTACGGCAGTTCCTCGCGCCAATTCACTAATTCGCGAACCGCACTCATTACATCTACCACCAAGATCCATTGTATCCATCGCCGGGAAGTTTCTTCAAAATATTCCATTAAAATATTGCTCATTACTGGAGATAATGATGCAATTAGGTCATGGAAACCTAAAGTAAAATATTGTTTGAGAACGTTTCAAAATCTAATTTTGGTGGATAACATCATATAAAATAATGTGCGTCCTTAATTAAAAAAATTGTTTACATTTCTAAGAGAAAAAAATGATGTAATTTACATGTAAATTCCTCAGTGAATGTCATTTCATCACCCGTAGCCCTCGGTATTACCGACGGCTTCGCATCACTATGAAGATTACATAAATAAATGTTGATAGAATGATTTTAATATTTTTACATGCTAGTTGAATTGAGTTGCGACGCGACGTATATAGGAGATTGTGGCAATCAAAGTTGTTTTTCTTCTCTTTTATGGAGTTATGAAAAAACTACTTTCAATCTACTGTTGAATGTTAGACTAGATCAAAGAAATGTCAGTCGCAGCTTTTGATTTAGTAAACGCAGTAAAAACACGTATAACTATTAAAATATTACTTCCACTTTTAATAGAATAAAGTTCTGTACCGTGGCCGACTAGACGACTAAAGGAGAACATGTCAATTGCCAATTATTGTAACTAATGATATTTTCACAAGCATCCTTGCAAGAATATCCTGTTATATATAAATCGTGTAGGTATTTCTCAATTTTTTTCCCTATATTAAATAATATAATTGCTGGATTCAGTTACCTTGTAAAATATTCTTTAAAAAGTTATATTACCGTATTCGTAAAAAATATATCTTTCCAAAGATATAAAATATACAGTGTGTCTTATTTAAAATATTAAAATTTATATCGATGTAGCTTTATTGAGTCGCCCTATAAAAAATTTAATGTATTTAAATTAAGAGGAAAAATAAAAAAATTGACGGGTCCCACCGATTTTTATGGTCGTGGCGATGGACGGCAATCGACTAAATGTTCTTGCTGGCCACGGCTGGCAAGAGGTTCTATTAAGACCTCGGACATGCGCAATGGCAAAATCGGACTTGGTAGGTTATTATGCCTAACAGGTCTTGTATGGTGAAAATTTTTCCAAGTGGTGTTTTTGTGGACTTAGAATATTAGACAAGAACCGGCAAAATTATCCTGACAATTTGTTTTGATATTTATTTCCACTTGAGTCTGTTTTGTGGACTTAGCAAATTTTACTTACTATTTCTTGATAGTAGAGACGGAGGCATCGGCTGTACTGGTCTTGCGTGAATGGTGAAAATTTTTCTAAGTGGTGTTTTTGTGGACTTTGAATATTAGACAAGAACCGGCAAAATTATCCTGACAATTTGTTCTGATATTTATTTCCACTTGAGTCTGTTTTGTGGACTTAGCAAATTTTACTTACTATTTCTTGATAGTAGAGACGGAGGCGTCGGCTGTACTGGTCTTGACTGGTTGAGGGTTCGGACTGACTGTAAATTTCGTGGGCTACCCATTCTAACCAGCGTAGCAGGCGTAAGGATTTGAGTGCGCGGACCTCTGTTAGAGCCAGGCCGGCGTGGTAAATTGTACTCCTCTGGTCTTAAAAGGTATTTCAGGTATTTTATTTGATTACGGAATTTATAATATAAACAGCTACAGGTGCCGATCTATTAAATTTCTAGTGCTTCATTACACTACACTGCACAGGAGGACAATAGGCGCTATTCGTTAGTCGTACATTTCATGATATAAAAAGGAATTATAAAATACAACGCAAGAAAATCCTATCGCGGCCTAAATCCTAATCCCAGAGCGCTATTTCTATATTATTTTAAGTTATATATTATACATAATATGTGATATTATATGTATATGCACAGTGAGCTAAAAAATATTGGAATATTTACATTTGTCTAAAATTAAGGCATTTTTACGAATGCATGAAATATGTGATTACAATTTTTCGTAGTGATGGGTGATTCAATTTAAAAAAAAACTGGAAGTGTTACGAAATATATTCTTTTTGGGTCACCCTGTATACATGAAAATTATTTAAAAAATACACATTTAAAATAAAAAAATTGACAGTTCCGAGCCCTTTCCTAAAAAAAAATTAAATAAATAAATACATAAATGTTTGAATTTAAACGAATATGATATAAAATTTTTGAGCTCACTGTATAATAGTTACATTACAACCAACAGCCTGAGTGAAGCGAATCATAATAATTCTGACTGACCGTCTTTCTGGCTATCGCCATAGGCTCTTGTAAGTTAGACATTTTTATTAATTCTAGGACTGATTTATGCCTTATACATATATATCCAAGAGACTTAAATATTTTGGAGTCAACATAAATCTACGCCAAATTTTGTTTGAATCAGTTGGAAGTATTGAGAACAAAAGACAAGAAAAATAAAGGTCTTTATTTACAACTATAAATCAAGATAAAGCTTATCTGAATGATCTATCTGGATAGATGGATTTATTCTGGTGTTAATAAATCGAAAGTAATCCATATTTCAGTACGCACTACATTAAAATTCCACCTGAATTTGAAAGATAAAGAGTAATGATGTACATACAAATTAAAAACTTAATTATTTCACATTTTTACTTTATTTTGCCACAAAACTCTTTGGTAATTCGTGCATGTAGGTATTTTTAGACAAAATAATGAGGGGATTGTTAAAAAAATATAATTTACAGTATGGAAAAGAATTAAGGAAAATCGCTTCGAGACGTAGATTTTCTTGTTTTGTTGCGCAAATTAAGATTCAAATAATTATTCGAAAATATTATTTCTTCTGGCAAATTGACTACACATTGATATGAAAAATGAATAAAGTGGTCATTATTCATTTTTGTGTTCTAAATAAAATTGTTGATATTGTTCTCAGTCGCATTATTGAGTTAGTAAAAAACCCTCTTGCTGTCAAGAGAAGTTATGTATTATGCTCTTCAGTCACGGTCGTGACATATATGGTGGAGGCGCCGGGCATTATTTGAATCTCAATTTTTTTAATTTGGATCTAACTGCTATAATATCATATTGTTGACAATATATTAAATAATGTAGTTATGAATTGTGTTCCAGACTTCTTTTCCATATTGTATATTTACAAAATAAAGTAAAAATCTAAATACTTAACATCAATCAGTGGACCATAAAATTTGATTTCCTCATCAAATTATATTTGATGATAGTAATGCAAAAAGTCGAAGAGAAAATTAATACTGAAATGGGTCACACAAAAATTAAAGCAACACATGTGTGGTATAAACCTAAATGATAAAGATAAAGTATACTACGAAATCTATGAAAGAACTCCTGAATTTTTTGCGTTATTTAGTATGGAAATCCATAGTAAATAACGCAAAAAATTCAGGATTTTCGACGCATTGTATAGAAAACAATCATTTTGTAGATCTGAAAAATATAAAGGTACTGGATCGAGAAAAGAAAGGAAAGCGCTTAGATCTATTATTAGAGCAATTAGAAATAAAAAAATCTTTAATTATAAATCCTTGTATAGTGTATATAAGCACAATTGAAACCGTATAAAAACTAAAAGCCGTCAAAAACAGTCGGCATCTCTTTATTCTACATGGGCGGAGGTAGAACTGTTTCCTATTAAGAAAATGTTATACAGATCGTATTATTTTGTGTTTATTAGTACCTATTATTTGTAGCCAATGTAACCAATAACATATTTTATTATTGTTAAGTATTGTTTATGTTTATTATTGCTATTTAATTGTTTATTTAACAAAACTAAAGAACGCTTGGTTATTGGTATTTACGCGCTGCACTGGAAAACTATTGATGATATTTCAGCACTCGGCACGAGAAACAAAAAAATGATTTACATCCAGCAGACCAGTCTGTTTATTCTCTTTACACCAGCGCGCAGTTGTAGATGGTTCATCGGGCTGATTAGATGTGCAGTGTAGGACTCACATGTACAGTTTTAGTTACTAATCGAATCACGATACCGTTGCTCAATACATAGGACGAAATATGAAGACAAGTGCGCACGGTCCTGTGCCTTAACACTGGCCAGTTTCAATTGTCTTTATATACACTATACTACGAATGATTAGATAGATTTTAAATTTTCGCCTTTCTTAGAAAAGGTACTAAAAACTCGGACTTAACCAGATGGTGGGATCAATCGGGGTAGGTACTCGTAAACCGATAAATAACAAAAACGCGCTTGGAAATATTTAGTAATAGACATTTACTCTATTGAAAAAGGCCTAATATGCCGAAGTACTAGTATATAGAGTGTTTTCTATCTATTTCTTGGAACATCTAAATGAAATCAATGTTTTTTTCAAAACAATTAATTCTATTATATTTCTACAACATTTCTGAAAATATAAATCTGGCACTATTGCAGTGAGCCTGGAATGAGTGGAGTACAAAGTCTTTCTTCAACATACATATATTGCTTTTATTGCTTTTATGGTAAAAATTTAGGATCATATGTCCCTCACTATTTGTGCAAACCCTATATCAATATATTCGTGAGACAACGTTCAATCCAAATCTGTAAAAATACACAGCGAGTTCTATTAAAAGAATATAAGTTGTGGTAAACCTCTGTTTTTTTGGGACACCCTGTATAAATGTCAAAAATATAAAAACTTGTCCCCATTCAAATAATAATCGACCTGTCCGAGGATTTTCCATTGAAATCAATCCTTTGACAGATAATTGAAGTTGAAACTCACCGTTGATGAAACGTTGACTCACCCTGTATATTTTATGGTTGAGCAAGAAACGTCCAATGTTATATTTAGCTATATAGCGTACAAAATGGAATTATTGATTAGGAACTATGCAAAAAATTGTTAGAAGAGCCAGGGAATCCTTTTTTGTCGAGATTATTTCTATTTATACTTTAGTCTCAACTATGGGAGACAAATATTATTTTATTTTGTTGCCACGCTAATTCTTGATTATATTTAGATATACTTCTAGAACCATTGAACATTCTGGAGATACGGGCGAATGTAATTTATTCACAATGACAGAGAATTAACACGCATTATTTCAGAACAGTTCAACAACCTTTACTATATTATGTACCAACAGGAGTTTTATACATTTATAATATAATAAACAGTTTAAGTCGTCGACACGAGAACATAAACAACTTATATATGCAAATATATTAATATCACCTCCTTCGTTGTCTTGTATACACTATATGAAGCATTATACAGCCTTATTCAGAACTTATCTCTAAAACTTTGAGGATATGTGCATCCTTAAATAAGAAATCGATATCACCAAAAAAATTTATAATAAAAGGCTTAGGATTTCCCGTAAACAATGTTTAAAGTTATACCATTATAAAGGACTACGTAGCTGGCCAACTGTACTTCAACACATCTGATACTTTTCTACCACATTCCTAAGAATGTGATAAAAAAAGTAAACACGTTTTTGTCTGGAACGCCTGATTAAAACCTCTATTATCTATGAGTCGTCAGTCTATGTGTGTCGCTCTCGCGGGTGTTTTATTTATCTTAGGAGTGTTAAACTGTAAAATTTTCAAAATGGCTCATGTGTACAGTATTGCTGAGATAATGGACTGTTACCAGTGGATTATTAATTACGAGTTAAATTTTGTGAGTGGTTGTTGCAGCAAAATGCTGAAAATCCCCAATTTACTGCTGATGTACTAGTTACAGATGAAGCTTTGTTTAGTCAAAATGGAATACACAACATTCACAATACACAGGTTTGGGCACTCGAAAATCCGCACGCAATTCAACGAAATCACTTCCAACACCGTTTTTCGAACAGCTTTTGTAACAAGGTATGTGCCAATTTTTTTATAAATTTCATGTTTCTAATACCTACTAATCAAGTAGCGCAATTGTTCAAAATTAACAAAATTTTATTCATTTTAAAGACACGTCACTTTGGTCACATCTATCTATCTTTAAGTTTATTTTAAAGTAAAAACGCTGCAAATCTTTTTTGCGCCGGTGTCGGTATACTCTCAGAACTTCCGAAGTTTTTTTTGTGCTAGCCAGTTTGCATTGTCAGTCCCAAGGTCACTCCATTACAATGGACCAGTATCCAGCGGGGTGCAATGAAAAATTTTAAAATTATTTTAAGACCCCGCCAAAAAAAATTTTTTTTGCACTACCATATTTGTACATGTATGTTGAACATCCCCAAATTTTATTATGGATAAGTTCTGAATAACCCTGTCTGCATATTCATAGGTGAGTTTGCATTACACACTCAGTAACTTCGTAAATGCCAAGATACTAAAATTTTTCAAAGAGTACTTCTAAGTAATTTTCTATGCTCTTTTCAACTCTCTGATTAAAAACGCTCTCATTAAAAAACAAAAGAGGAGCGATATGTACTAATCTTATTTTTTTAAATGGAACACCCTGTATTTTATTTCATAATTTGAAATCCTATCAAATTCTGAATATGACATCCTTCTTGTGAAGTGATAATATAAAAGTTAGGGACAGTACAAGAAATTATCGGTACTACGAAAGTTTACAGAACATTTATTCTGTAAATTTTGGAACTAGGCCATGGATTGTACAATTGAAACAAAATATTTATTGAAATAAATGAAAATAATATAATTAACAAAGTTATATGAGTTATTTGCATAACTTTTGTCTTCACAAACATGCTTTGTTTTCAATAATTATGGAATCCATGGCCTGGTACCGATAATTTCTTGTATTGTTCCTAACTTACATAGTAGAAAAAATAAAAACGGTGTCACATTCAGAATTTGATAGGATTTCAAATTATGAAATAAAATACAGGGTGTTTCTTTTATAAAAATCACTGTACATGTCGCTGCTCTATTGTTTTTTTAATGAGAGCGTTTTTAATCACAGGCTTGAAAAAAGCACAAAAAATCACTTTGAAGTACTTTTTGAAAAATTTTAATATTTTGACATTTACGAAGTTACCGAGTGTGTAATGCAAACTCACCCACACTGTATATACGTTTTAGTAATGCAAAGATTTTAAAAAATAAATGGTTTGTTCATGTCAATTTATGACGAACTATAATTCAAAACATTTAAGAAGTAACTTTGGCAGAAAACTTGATAAAATCATCTAGTACGTGGTTACTACTTTTCATATTTTAAAAATTATACAACTATTACGAGCACACTTCCCCGTAAACTGATGGCAATTTCGCTACCGGCTTAATAAAACCATTCACGTAAATCATATTTATGCAAATTTCAATGACCCTTTCTATACACCTACAAAATCCAGAGATACAGGGTGATTCACGGTGGATGGAGTATTAGAAGTAGGTATATGAAGAACGCCTCAACCAATCGTTTTAAAAATTTGGCTATCAAGATAACCAGGCATGCTCTATGGACCTAAAATATTTTCGAGAGTACGGTGTTGCCAGTTGTATGTAAAACTGGCAACGCCCTCGTTAATTTAAATGGAATACCCTGTATTTTTTTCAGTTTTGGATTCTACATTAAATTATGAGTGTTGTTAATATTTTACCTATGTTAATATTTCCCTATAAGCCAACTTCGATTTATTAATTAATTTTCAAATTTATTGAGCAAAATCCGTCATATATTAGTCAAATATTAGATGTAATGTACAGGGTGGACTAGAAATAACTTTTTTAAACGACTTATAAAATTGATAAAAAGCTATTTCTTTTTTTTAAACAGAATGCCCTGTATATCATTGCCCATTCAGAAAGCTTGACATATAAGCTTTTATTTATAAATTTGCTCCAGAAATACATATAAGTCTTGTTCTCTTATAGCGGATAGGCCATGAACAAATTTGTCTTCACAGAAATGTCAGTTATTCACTTAAACTTCTTGCTTATTTTTAATTTTTCCATAATAATTGAGAGCGGATAGTCTAGAATATACATAGTATACAGTACAGTATACATAGATGAATAGCTTTCTGAATCGGCTATAATATAAAGAACTTTCTATTTAACAAAATTAACTTTTGATAATTTTTATATTCTTGAAAGGGGTTGGAACCTCTGGTATGAAGATAGCACTGACGTAGTTTTTCACATAACACCAAAACACCATACTGCACTCGACGTGCGTTTCGCCAACCAAGTTGGCATCATCTGGAGATGGTTAAAGTAGTTTTAATCGTAGAAACGCGCGTCGGGTGCAGTATGGTGTTTTGGTGTTATGTGGAAAACTACGTCAGTGTTATCATTTTTATAAGTCATTTAACAAAAGTTATTTCTAGTATTACTTCTTTCTTTCTTATATCACTTTAAATGTTTGACTAATGCATAAGAGACCCTCAGTCCTTGCCTAACTGTAGCACCATAGATTTATAAGACAAGGGAGATGTAATTGTTTACATTTTAAAGCAATCAGAGAACACCTTGTTTACTCTTTATCTGGTCAACTGCAAGGTCTACTTTATGATTGTACGAAAAACTGTTGCCAAACTGTCAATTGTGTAATTTATATTTTCACATTTAAACTACCATGATTATGGGTTAAGGTTAAAATGTTACATAAAAATATTTTCCCGTTTCCTAGTTAAGTAGATAAATCATATTTTGTTAAAAACGTTGCGATAAAAACTAACTTCATAACGCAAAAATGGAATGAACAGGCATCATTGCTCCCTACTCCAATCCGCATGTTCATTGATGCCGGTAACAACCACGTGAATCGTAGTATTTTATAGTATTTCTTTTGTGCGGTGTTGCTGGCAGTCGGAATTTTGCTTTTGTGAATTTTTCAGTGTTTTTCGTAAGGATTTTATTACTATTCTTCAGAAAATGGTGCATCAGTGTCAAGTGTATGGAAAAATGAATTCTTTATATTCAAAACTGTCTTTCCACAGGTAAATTTTGCCAAGTTTTGTTTGGTTATTCGGTCGCTATATTTGTCACGCCATATTTACGGATTTTCAGGGGCGTGCTGGCTGGCTTCCTTATCATTTTACGGAATATAGTATATATATATATATATATTATATTATGGAATTGCTTTTGTTATTTTTTAAAATATGGCTGATGTGTTAGTTTTTGGAGTTACCTACACACATACTTAAATATGGTCAAAACAGGAATCCAAGCAAGAAGCTAAGACATTATTCAGCACTTTGCTGCATAACAAATTAAAAAGCCTATAATGTTTGGTAAGTGTGAAGCCAACATGCAACGTTTGCACACAAAAATTAAAATCAGTTGCGTAACCAAGGTAATTTTTAAAGGTATCCTTTATACTAATCTAAGAGAAAATCACCATTATCAGGCTTTTAAAGAGTTATTTTGAAAACAGTAAGTCAAATAACTTGAAACAAAAAGTTGAATTAAAAACTAACACCATGTATATCTTTCTTATTTTAAATTATATTTCATTTTTAAATGTAATTGAACCCTGTATACAGAGTTTGGGTATCTTTGAAAAACTGAAAAATACTTTTTTACACTACTGTATATATAAGTTTTTGTAATGTAGTAGGTGTACCACCTTTACTTAATTCAGAATTTTAAGTGTTCAAGTTTCAATTCATATTCCCTACATTAAAACTCCGATACTAATTTAATTTCTAATCTCACAAGCTTTTACTGTTGCAATGTATAGTACTGATTTTCTTAAAATTCCTTTTTTGATGTTTTATTATCATACCCAACCCTTCCAAAAACAGTACGCCTTAGGCGTCGGAAGCAAGTTCTCCCAAAACTTTTGCAACGTTGCACGGAGTCGGAATTTTGCCGTTCTTCCTCTCGGTATTCTTTGTCATACACATTGCCAATGATTGATACAAAACAAAAGGTTATTTATGAATGAACCGTGAGGTCTCCTCTTATTAAGTCTATGTGTACCCCAAAGTTTAACTTGTGATTATTTTGTGGTAGGGAGCCAATACGGTTTATTTAAAAACAGATTTTGCTCAATAATACTGAAAATTAAGGAATGTCTTGAAGACGGCTTGACATAGGAAATATTAACGAAAGTTATTCAGAAATAGATATAGAATCCAAAAATTAAAAATTACAGGGTATTTCATATAAATTAACGAAGACGTTTTACGTACAACTGGCAACACCGCACTCTCAAAAATATTTTTGGCTGATAGAGCATGTCGCCTTGTTACCTCGGTAACCAAATTTTCAAAACGATCGGTTGAACCGTTCTTCATATATTTCTAATACTCCATCGATCGTGAATCACCCTGTATATGCATCCGCTCAAACTATTGTATTTAAAATCTCGACTTCAAGTGCCTATTGCACTGTGATTTAGGGTTTGGCTTGGCGTGATATCTCGATATGGAAGTAGAATACGCCATTCTTGTATTTCTAAAATATATACCTATGAATTATCGGGGTGCAATGGACGAAAAAGTTCATAGTTTTCTGTGGAATAGTAGGAAATGATTACTAGTCATGCTCCGTAGATTTCTTTTTCGTTTTTAGATAACATGAAAAGTATAGAGTATGTCCAAAACCTACAAGGGGGAACGTCAAAGAAGTAGATAATTGTAGCTGGCAAGTTTATCATCTTATTACCTTTGATAAGTAGTGGACAATTATGCCTTCTTTCATTTTTTATTACTCCTTAAAGCTACGAATGTGTCCTGCTCTGCAGATATTCCTGTGATTTTCGGATTTAGTGGCAAACGCTCAGAGATTTCCTTCTATGATTTCATTTTATTTTGTGGATTGATTGCTGAGATTAATGACGTTGAATAATAGCAGAGATTAGTATAGTGAGTGGAAGTTTGACAAGCCGTTTTTCTTCTTTGCTACTTGTAAGAAATGTAGGGTCATATCGAAAAACAAATCCTTCCTCATTGTAGCTTTTCCTATGTCTACAACTTGGTATTTTTAGATTTACGAGCCGCCAGGTTTTCGTCTTTAAATAGACTTCTTCAGTTTCGTTTTATAATGTAAAATTTTTGTTGGAATGATTTTTTCATAGGTATAATGTCCCGAAAGTGGCATCCTAAATAAATAGTTAAACCTTATTGAAATATTTTTGATGTTTTAAACATCTTTAATATATACATTTTGGTCAATTTAAGTGAGAATTTTCTAGCAAACACCGGTTTTTTATTCAATTTTAACCTTTCATTAATATAGTTACTATAAAATAATGTTGTTGCTTAAATTGTTAAAAATAAAAAAGTACCATTAAAAAACGTCAAGTTTGATATCTTTAAAATAACAAATAGTATAGTGTTATATTAGGATTAAAAGTGTCAATTTTCTGGAGAGCAAATTTTGTGTGTGCGAGGCGAAGCGTAGCGTAGCCGAGCGGGTGTAAATTTGAGAGACAAAAAAATACACTTTTAATCCGAATACATGTTATTTTTTTTTCAACCGATCCGCCATTTAATTATTAATTTGTGCTTTGAAATTATTCAAACCACATTGGGATAATAAGGCAAAGTAGGTAAGTAGGATATATCGATGTAGTCATCGATACTTTGAAACAATAGTCACCATATTGCTATTTGAGTTCATTTCTGATTGTTTGGGGTCCAATTTGCTAAAAACTCTGTAAAAATGGAATCTAATGAAGATTTAGGTATCCCTGAGGAGATACTTGAGTGTGAAGAAAAGGTTTCTTTGAATCTTCTCCCAAAGAAATATCGAAAAATGTATGAATATATCTACAAACGTTTTATGGACTGGCAACGATAAGAGAAAAAAATAATGCGTAACAAAGGGTAACTAAAGCTTTCAATAGTTTACAGAATGGTGATACCTAGAGATCTAAATTCAATTAAGATGAAATATGAAAATTAAAATAAACTTCAAACGTAAAATAAGTGATAATAAACGAAGCTTTCTTAGTAAATTCTGGTATCAAAAGTTTGGTTATGTTTCCCTGATGAGAGAGATGAGCTGCGGCAAGGATTCAAAACACGATATATTGTCACGATAGTAAAAAATGAAATAAAATTACCGAACAATTGGTTCCTAATCAAACAGGGTCATAGACCGACAGTTCTGTGCTGGTTTCCTGACAGTGACTATCTCCCCAAGCTCCTCCAAATTCTAGAATAATGTAAGTAGGACTTAGTGACTGTATTATTATTTCTTTTACCTTTACTACTTTGTTTATGGCACCAGTAACTTAAAATACATTTAACTAATTAAGCTTGCAAGCCAATATTTAATTTAACCTTTTGTAATTAAATAGTTCTTTGTAATAAAAGCGAGTGTTTTACTTTCAAGTTACCCCCCCTGTGCGCCTATGGCGCAACATTTGGTGGAGGCGCCGGGAGGCATACGGGAGGCGCTTCTTTCTAACTTGATAGTGGTATATTGCTCCATTGCAAGCAATATATCGTGTTTTATATCGAATTGTGAAACGTTACCGTAGCGTTACTGTTTTTTCGGAAATGTGGCGTGGTGCAGGTTTAATCTAAAGCTACACCACACTCTCGTATCTCTAAAAGTGAGTAAGATAGGGGAACGAAATTGGTGTCAGGAAAGTATCGGCCCTAAATGTAAACGCTGCAATCCGTCTGAATATTGCAACGGCAACTCCAGCTGTATCCTGGTCTGTCATCTCTACTTGATTTTGGCATCGTATCGTAGTAATCTCGAGATGATACCAGTACAATAGTTCGTGTAATAAGTGAGAATTGTCGGTCGGATGGAATTATTATTATTACTATTTTGGATTGAATCTTGTGAATTTTCTTATATCAAATCATGCGTTAATTATTTTATTTCATGTGTTTGTTTTCTTGAATTAGTATTGTAGGTAAAAACGTTCCATGTCATTCGTCATCGTAGCATAAGGAATGATTTTATCGTCATATTATTCAATTGGACAATCCTTGTAAATCTGAGTGAAAAAATATTATATTGGCTATGTGTGATAACAACAAAAAAGATGTCGCGTTTCCTCTCGAAATGAACTGGGAGGTAATTCGTTTTGACGTGAATGTCATAATACATGGATCTGGATAACAAAAACGGACATGTTTATGAGCTCATCGTTGCTTGAAAATGTATTGTATTTATAAATGAAACACAGTATTGCATTGAAGAGATATGTACATTATTTCAAGAGTTAATAATTGTAAAATTAGTTAATTGTAAATTGTAAAATTAGTAGCGCAAGAAAAATGCATTTTCTAAATGCATGTGAGTACAGGATTGCCCATTATCTTCAATAATATTCCTTCTCCGTAAAAGACGATTCTGCCTGTAATGAAATACAATCGAAAATGAGTCAATATATCACTTATTTTGTGCCTGTGAATATACATGTCATACCAAGAACTCTTTCCTTGTTTATCTATTGAGGTGGAGGAAATTACAGTCGAAGGATTACAAATCTCACATGGCTTTTTTATACCTACAACAGTATAATATTTCTAATACTAGCTTTCATTAGTCGTGACATCGGAAAAATAATTGTTTTATTTATTATCTGTTATCTAAATTAAACTCTAACATCAATCAACACTCACTCTAACTCAATAAAATCTAACAAATAGTCACGCATTCCCCAACGCAGTAATTTGTAATTAGATATGTTGAATTCAGTCCAATAAATCCCCAAGTCTCAAAATTGGATCACAAACGAGGGGACGAAAACAACTACCTTGGAAAGACAATATAAATTGGTTCTCCTTTCATTATCCTCTTATTTGTTACATTTTCCTCTTGCCATTATAACGTTCCTTTTCGGGACATCTCTTTGAAGTGTATATGTTTGTAAGTTTATTAAGGTTTCCTTAATTTAAGGGATCGAGTGTATCAAAAATATGTAGACGCATAGACAAGCCCTTTACACGTAGAGGATCGGCATGCGAATCTGAACTGTCTGTTCAAAATAGGGATGCCGACGGGTACCCAATAACAACTCGTTACCCAGTTCCCATTTTAGTACCCCATAATCTTCTAAGCACCTGCAGTCGATCGGCCTCTGTGTGACTCATAGACAGCTTGTTCTTTTGCGGTTTTCCGTTGGCGCGTTGTTACTAGGTTTGGCGATATAAAATATGATCTGCATGGTTGAGGAAGCAGGGAATATGAGCATTGGGCTTGAGCTCTTGAGCAAGTCATCTCCAACTTCCATAACGGATAGAGTAGTACCCCGTATAGTGAGGAAGTATAGTGATGGACAAATCAGTGCGTCAAAAGCAATCCGCGACTTGGAAAAATTTTAATTTATCACCAAAAAAATTCCATGTGTCCTGCAATTTATGCAAAACTACAATTTCCTATGATGGCTCTACCAGTTCTATGAATAAACATTGGCGCGGCATTCACAATATAACCAATGAAAGTTCAAATGCCGACGGGAGTTCGCCAAAAAAATCACAGACTCTTTCAAGAAAAAATATACGATTGCACAACGAGTGTATATAAAACGCTTTACCACTACATTTTACTGAAAGCCAGTCTTTTATAAAGTTCATGGTTTATTTAGAGCTAAATTATAAAGTGCCATGCTACGAAACAATCAGTAGTTACTTTAAAAAAGAGGAGACCAGAATTAAAAAAATTATTTATGCTGATATAAATAAAGCAAGTATCCGTCTTTGACGTGCGGACGGCAAATAACAATGTTTCTTATTTGGCTTTGACATCATCCTATATACTTGAGAAAAAGAATTGAATTGGGAAATCAAAACACCTAAATACGAGACCTTTCAATGAAAGGCACACCGCGGATTATTTGGCCAATAAATTAAAGAGTGAGATTGAGGAGTGGGACATTAACGAAAAAATAGTTGCTGTAGCGCATGATTCTGCTTCAAATATTTGCAATGTAGCTTCTAAAATTAAGGATACTTGGATAGACATTCCCTGCGCAGTACATACACTACAATTATGTATCAATGCTGCAACCAGCAGTGATATACCACAGTTAGAGCAAAACACAATAGCCACATTTGCAGATGATACTGCCATTCTTGCGACAAGCAAGGGCTATAAAGAAGCTGCAAACAAACTGCAAACATCAGTTAACCAAATCAATAACTGGACCAGAACATGGCGTATCAAGCTGAATGAAACCAAATCATTAATTTCACAAATAAAAGAGAACAACAAATACCTATTAACATGAACAATGCCCAGATTCCATATGCAAACTCAGCAAAATATCTAGGCATCACATTAGACGCAAGACTTCGCTGGAAAGTTCATGTTAAAAAGAGAAAAGAAGAGCTAGACATCAGATATAAGAAAATGTACTGGCTACTTGGTAGACACTCCTGCTTATCAACTTGCAACCAAATACTGTTGTATAAACAAATTCTCAAGCCAGTATGGACCTATGGAATACAGCTCTGGGGCTGTGCCAGTAAGAGTAACATATTAATCATTCAAAGATTTCAGAACAAAGTACTGCGGAACATCGTCAAAGCGCCTTGGTACATCAGAAACAGCGACCTTCATCGAGATCTTCAGATGGATACTGTAGAGCATATAATTACTAAATTTGTAAGGACTCACGAACAACGACTCCATCAACATATGAACATCGAGGCCATCTAGCTCCTCGACAACACTAACATAATAAGAAGGCTCAAGAGGGTTAAGCTCTTTGAGTTAGTGAATTCATTATATCAGTATAAAAGCAGAGTATTGTGCGGTTAATGTTACACGTTAGTTTTAATGTAATTAAATTACCAGACTCTAAGGTACACTAGTGAGTATAACCATCGCTCTAAGATTTTCAACTTTAGTTAAATTAGGATAGAACCAAATTACTCATTGATCTCCCTTTGATCAGATTGTAATAGCAGCAAAATATCCTTCAAGTCTATATAAAGAAAATGTTGCAACCGGACCAAAGCCAAAATCACATTGTTAGGTGCATTACAGCTGCAAGCAGACTAGTTGGACATTTTAATCACACAGATTTGGCGACAAAAGAATTAAACAAAAAAACAAGAATGTATGCTGGCAAATACCGAAGGTAAGTCAGGTGTTACTAAACTAAATGTTTAAAATATGGGGTCGTCATAAAGTAAGGGGTATATTTTAAAGTCTTATATATTTTTAAGAAATCAAGCTAGTAGCAAAAAGTAAATGGAATCTAGGTGCTTCAATAATTAGATTTTATTGTATCTATGGAAAATAAAAGAGTTGTCGTGTCAAGCTGATACAAGTGTCAAAAGAATTGTAATTAAGCGAAGTTATCCAAGTACAAAGTGACCGGTCTTCATGAATCATTTCAAACTGCGCGGTTCGCTGACATCACACTCCAGTAGCCAATAAAATGCAGACAAGTTAAAGAACGGCTCCACGTTACCATATATAATTGTACTTTTTTCTTGGCAACGATTAAATTTACATTCTTGTAATTATGAAATGAAAATATTATGTATTTTTAGGTGAAATATTCTCCATAAATTATTACTATATCAAATCAACATGATTATTTTACAGTTTATCACTTGAGCAAAATAATTTTTAGGTATTTTGGGTTAAAGGTGACAACACTGCACAATCTATGCTAAAATCAACTAAATGATGATTTGATAACTTGGGTTAGAAAATGCATATTTGTGATGTAGAAATCGTTAACCATTTCACTGTCAACTCTTGGAAGGTTGTCTGAATCAGCCTTAAGATATCCCTTTTCAATTTTATTAATTTTAAATCAAATTAATCAAAACACAAAACGAAAGTTAGGTTAAGCACACTTCACTTGACAGAACACAAAATGCAGGACAGCCAACAGACAACAACGAACTGGAGTATGACGTCAATGGCGCGTTATTTGAAATATATGGTAATTTTAACAATTTTTTGCAAAATCTACCTGGCGAAGAAAAAAATTTAAAAAAATACTTTTCAGGCATAACAAAGTAGGTATATATTTTATAATTAGCAAATAAAAAAAAGACGTGGAAAAGGCCGATTGTTCTCAAAATAAAACTCACGTAAAAGTAAATTGCAACGATTTAAACTTTAATAACATGGATCTTCAAATACGAATTGGTTTAGTACAGGAGTCGGCAACCTTTTGAGTCGGAAGAGTCAAAAATTACAATTTACAAAATTTCAAAATTTTTAAAGAGCCACAACATTTTTTTTGCCAACAATAAATAGTACTCGCATAAATAAAGTTTTTTGATAAAAGAAAACTTAATCTATTTATTCATAAGAAAAAATATCTATTTATTTATATATAAGTAGTGTTTTTCACAACAAATTTGATAATATACGGCATTATCAGATAATTACTTATTATTTAAGTAAAAAATTAAAACAATTAAACATTTACTTACAACACTAACTTGTACTTCAATAACAAACAATTGAGCAAACAAATTCAATGGGAGCGATGGCTTTGCATGGTTATTCAATCGGTGCCTAATACTTGTTAATCGATTCAGAACGATTTTTAAATGTTTTTTTTTTTTTTTTTGATGAAATAAATAATATTTGCGTATGGAACTAAAGAGCCGCAGCTTCACATCCAAAGAGCCACATGTGGCTCGCGAGCCGCAAGTTCCGAACCTTTGTTTAGTACAATGTTACTACGAATGCGGCAGAAATTACACTGCTGGATTACGAAGATTTCGTATGAAATGGGTTTGAGAGCAGGGCCCTGTCAAATGAAAGCGTATCGTAATTTGATTAGCAATAAACGTTTTTAGGTGATTTATTAAAGTAGCCTTAGCCTTACATTATAAGTTAAATAAATATAGGTAAATCACCCCTCTGACTAAAACTAAGGTTTTGGTATTACAGCAAAAACTCTTCTTTGGCTACAAACTTCGACTGAGGTGGGGATAGACATCGCCTCGTTACCTACAGAGCGTCCCGACGGTGAGCGCTATCAGTACGCGTGTGGTCGTCGATCCTGGAGTCCGTGAACGTTATCGCATTGCCGGACCGCACTTCGCGCCCGGAGAACTTTGTAAAACTTTGTTATAGTTAAAGTGGCAGGGATTAGAGGCTACAAATTCCGTTCCGGAAGGTAGGAATTTTCAATGTTTTATAGCTGGAATTTAATATAGCGGTTGAATGGACAGGGCGTTTTACATCACCAATTCATTTAATTATTATCTTGTTGCCTTTGCATACCTATTATTGGTTTTGGTTTTAAGGCATGGACACATCATTAAAAAAATTATATTGATGACAAAAATTAGTTGCAAGGAACCAACTGCAGGGGAAAATATTGCAGACTGGTGTCCCAATCCGAGTTGAATACATTTAAAAGAATATATTTATTTAATATTTTTTTAAACGCATTTTGTTCGTATCACCATATTAATGGCACATTTAGTGTCACATACAATATTTGGAAATAGACAATCTAATTGTGTACCTACTGTAAAACTTACTTGCGTTTGTAAGCGTATTGCGTATTGTTGTTAATATTTACCTTAGTTATATTTACAAGGTTTATGATTTAAAAGTACTGGAAATAATTTGTGGTCCAAAAACAAACAGAATTTTTATTTGAATGCCTCTTTTATATCTTGATATCCACTCCTAACCATATATTGAATTATAGCTCTCGCAAATTGGTTTAAAACCTACAAAGCTGTACATACAAGAAATAATTCATTCACAAAAAATGCGTAGATCTTAATAATTTAAAGAATTCAGAACAGAAAGACTCAACAGAAATTCTCATATATTTTATCATCATGGTTACAAAAGAAATGAACATTAATTGGTACCTAAGATAATTTGAAAATCCGCCAATAAGCAACGAAAAAAAAACCCTATGGGTTTTATTGGACTATTCCATATACTGTAGTATCTACCTTGAAAATAATAAAAACATTTATATATACAGGGTGGGCGAAATTCGAGGCTCACTATTGGGATCTCGGAAACGGTAAGAGATACGAAAACGGTTAAATTGGGGCAAAGTTGCGTAATTTTGTGATCAATAACATGCCGTCAAGAAATCCAGAATATCTACATTCGTTTTTAAGTTAATTCAAAAAAACCAAAATTTTGAGTTTTCGTTTTTAATTTTTTTTAGCTTTATTTGAGACGATATCAAAAAACTGACATGACTTTTTCATTGCCACTTTTTATGCTCTATAACGTGGCAGTACAAAATTTCCGTTACGGAGTTTCGTCAGATCAGGACCATCTTCAACTTTATTTTTTTAAATAGGGACCCATAATGTTTCTTACGAAAAACGATAGGATTTTTTATTCTGATTCCAATGATGTATGATACTTTATAGTTTTAATTATTCTTTTTGCTCAAATACTAGGAATAACTTTTAAGACGATCGAATCTAGTATGCTTTGGGCTGATGACATTTGTTATAAAACAATTTTAATTGTCAATACAATTTGACGTTTAAAGAGCTTCCTTCGAATGGTGGCCTATTTGAACATACACTTTAATTTAAGAAAATTTTAATTTTAGATTCCGCTGACAAAAATATTTCTGTTATTATTATAAATTACTTTGTTATCATTATTTTAAATTTAATTATACGGCACAACTTGTGTTACCATATAAAACCAAATTTGAACATTCAATAACATGATTTGGACTATTATTTTGTATTCTCCTGTAAATACTGTTATGTTCAAAACTACCGTTTTCTGTCAATTGTCTGTGCAGTTTCAAAAATGTCGTTCTATGTGGTTGTGGCCTTTCTGGGTTTGTTTCAAAATATGTTTGTTCAGATCTGGTTGAATTTTTGTAACATTTATAATAAATTTCATCATATCACATTTTTCTTGATTTGTAAACGGCATTATTACTTATTATATAAAGCGAAGCTCTTTACGTCAACGTCAAATTGTATTGACAATTAAAATTGTTTTATAACAAATGTCATCAGCCCAAAGCATACTAGATTCGATCGTCTTAAAAGTTATTCCTAGTATTTGAGCAAAAATAATAATTAAAACTATAAAGTATCATACATCATTGGAATCAGAATAAAAAATACTATCGTTTTTCGTAAGAAACATTATGGGTCCCTATTTAAAAAAATAAAGTTGAAGATGGTCCTGATCGGACGAAACGCCGTAACGGAAATTTTGTACTGCCACGTTATAGAGCATAAAAAGTGGCAATGAAAAAGTCTTGTCAGTTTTTTGATATCGTCTCAAATAAAGCTAAAAAAAATTAAAAACGAAAACTCAAAATTTTGGTTTTTTTGAAATAACTCAAAAACGAATGTAGATATTCTGGATTTCTTGACGGCATATTATTGGTCACAAAATTACGCAACTTTGCCACAATTTAACCGTTTTCGTATCTCTTACCGTTTCCGAGATCCCAATAGTGAGCCTCGAATTTCGCCCACCCTGTATAATACATCACACTAGAAGCAAAATTCAATTATTTACAAAGCATAATACAGATCTGCAATAGAGAGAATATACTCATAATATAATTACTCCTATTACAATTCTTTTTTCTGTTATTTAATGTTGGTATATTCCCGACTAAGGCTAACCACCGTCGCCAGAAGATGATGAGAATTTATGAGATGAGAATTATCTGTGAATTCATCGACGTATACTTGAAGATGTGGGCAGGCATCCAGGGTCTTCCTTGCACTGTCACCCGTTCAAGTACTAAACGTCAGAACGTTTTTTAGCCTTCATATCGAACCTAAATCGCTAGGATAACTTGCCCCAAAATTTTTATTTGAATAATGTTTTAATCTTTTACAGTTGGACAGCACAGCGCCTATATAGATTATGAACGATGAATAGATTATCTCGTACAATTTAAAGGAAGTCTCCCAAACTTCAGCTATAAACCATTTATAGCACTGGCTTTTATCATTTTAAGTGCTTTCCATGACATTTACGTGATCCACCTAAAAACTTTATAATGGGATATTCCCTGGTGAATAGAAGCGTAGGTGTTTTATTACACAATACGTACCTAATCAATAACAATGAAATTTTAAACATGAAATCGATTGTATTGAATGTCAGTGTCCATCTAATTTTCTAAAATCTAAAATAACATTTAAGTTGCAGAATAAATCATGTTTTTTTCGGAAGCATCGCAATTCTCGAAAATTTTTAATACTATATTGCGTTATTAGGATAAAAAGTGACATTTTCTCTAACGGCTAGTTGTTTGTGAAGCAAAGCGACAGCGAATGAACGTAACTGAGCAAATACAAAACTTCCAGTCGAAAACATTACTTTTCATCTTACACTAGGTGAAAATTTTATTTTCGTGAGCTTTTAGAGGCGCAAAAGCATGCATTTGCATGGCTAGCCGCGAAAAAAATAAACTTTTTTATCAATAGGTGGCGCATATACCGGGATATCAAAAATTATTTTGGTCAAGGGTGGTTGTGGAATGTAAAACGTGTGTCTTACTCATGATACAACTACACAGATATGCCAATTCGCATAGTGACGTCAGTTACGAGGAAAAAACAATTGATAAACACGAAAATAATTATATCGCTGCCCATAAGAATTTTCGCATCGCATTACCTTTTTTCCCTCACGAATGACGTCATGCGCAAACAAACGAAAGTTATGAGCATATCTGTGTAGTTGTGTCATGTGTCTTACTTTAAATTTTTGAATATGTTTTGTTGTGTCAGAATCTGTCAAGTCATTGTGCTGAAATTTTCTTATCCAGTTTTTGAATCATGCCTCTTACCACACAGCACAAAATTTTCATGATTGAAGCTTATTTTCGAACGGGTGCGCTAGTTAATGGAAATTGGCAATACAGTCAACGTTTGTGTTTGGACAATTTTCGAGAGCACTTCCCAAACGTGTCAATATTACCGGACAATTTTTGTGTTGAAGTGTTTCGCGAAACTGGTTGTGTGACTCATAAAAAAGGTGCTGGTAGACCAAGAGTTCGTACAGAAGAAATTGTCAATGACGTTCGTCAACGTATGGAAGAGGAGCCTGCAAAACCTTTGAAACGTCTTTCTCAGGAAATTGGACTTTCTTATGGAACATGTTATTAGATTTTAAAGAAAGACTTAAACATGCATCCATATAAGATGCAAGCACATCAAGCTCTTCTGCCCGCAGACCACCCCAGACGCCTTGCTTACTGCCATTGGTTTGTCAAAAATTTAATGAATGACGATCTTCTGGACTTAACTTTTTTTCTGACGAAGCGTGGTTCCACCTTCCGGGATACATCAATTCTCAAAATATGCGAATGTGGAGCAATGATAACCCTCATGTTTTTACTGAATCGCCACTACATGCTCAAAAAATTGGTGTTAGGATGGCAGTTTCTCGCAGAAGAATAATTGGGCCAATTTTTTTCGATTTCACCGTCAACGCAGAAAGGTACAGACACAACTTTTTGGCTGAATTTGTGCAACAGTTAAATGATGATGAACTTCGGTACGGTTATTTCCAGCATGACGGTGCAACAGCAGATGCTACACGAGAAAATATTGCTTTCCTCCGCGAGTTTTTTGATGACCGGCTGATAAGTTTGCATACAGAAGTTGAGTTTCCTTCGAGATCACCTTGTTTGACCAATTATGGACTATTTTATATTTCCTTAAATAAAAAACAAGATTTTCGCAACTCCGGTAAATAATTTGCAAGAACTGCAACAAAGAATTGTTCAGCAATGTGCAACCATAACGCCAGAAATGCTGCAAAACGCTTTTCACAGCATGAGGAGGCGCGTCAACTTGTGCATCGAACAAAACGGGGGACATTTCCAACAATTACTGTAATTTAGTTTTTATTGTTACTAAAACCGTTATTTCATAATTTGTAGTTCATTATTGTTTTACAACTGAAATAAATAGGTATGAAATTTGTAGGTTATTGATGATGTCAGTGTGACAGTGACATAATTATTTCAAATTTAAAGTAAGACACACGTTTTACATTCCACAACCACCCTTGACTAAGATAATTTTTGATACCGGTATTATCTGTATTATCGTAGTGTCCTTTAATTTCATATTATAAAGTAATTTTAAGTGAACACATCATTATTGTTACCATTAAGTATTAAAGAATAAACGAAACAGGTATCCCGGGGACATTTCAAGCTTCTGAAAGTGATTAAAGCATGGAAGAAACTGTATGGAAGCTTTACTAGTCAGAGAACCTCCAAAAGTTATAAATCATCATGATTAATTATCATGATTTAATTTCTACAACAGTTTCAGAACAAACTCAGTTATTGGGTTTATCTAAACAAGGTATTGCCTTCGCTAATTGCACTATTCATAATCCTGTATTTAATATCAATATTTCAAAGAACTAATTTTTTTGTAAATTATTTATTGTTATATATAAAAGTGTTGAAGTTTATGATTTTTTTCTTATGTAAGATAAAAAATGTTGTGTGCACCATGGCGGGAAAGTGGATTTCCGGTCTTCTAGAAGTTGCCATTTCCATCTTCCATTTCTTCTGTCAGCCCGGAAAACGTTCACTTTCCCGCCTAGGTACATAAATTACTATTTTATCCGAATAAGTATAAGCAATTTAGTGGACTTTGTAGGTAGGCTATTTGAATAATTTTTGATTATTTTAATGTTCATTATAAACATCTAATATGAATTTTAAATAGTCATGCAAATAAATGTTGCGTCTGAATCTCTTGTAGTTTTATGTTGATAGATGTCGTCATAATCTGACATTAACAAACGTGTCATGTCATTTTACTTTTACAGCCGGCGGACGACAGTAGTATATTATTTTATAAGGAGGAAAGTGACACTTTTCATGGCGCGCTCGTGTTTAGCAGCCGAACGAATTGAGGCTGCTAATAGAGAACAAGCCATGAAAAGTAACTTTTCCTCCAAATAAAATATGCTGTTCTTTCTTCAAATGTCGGCAAACTTGTGCAAGAATTTATACAAGATTTGTCTATTTTCAATTGAAGATAAGTGGGTTTGCAAGGAGGTTTGGACCGGTGAATAGGTACGGGCAGTGACTATAGAAATTCTATAGTCACTGGTATGGGTTGTTCCTATAGTAATACCACAGAGGACACAGACCAGAGGCGAAGGCTAGTGATGTTTAATGGCTCATTTTCTGTACTAGTTACGTCTACACTAAGAGAAACAATTGCTTAATTCTAACAATACTACCTTACTATACTCTGAAAAAAGTGTTTAATCATTATATTTAAGAGCTATTGTAAATTAAGTATATCAATACAATAATTCACCTTATGTAATGTAACTAAGCTACATTACCAATATTTGTGTTTCCTTTAAGTCTGCTGTTTAGACTGTACTAATACATAAGTATATTAGTAGCAAATTATTGTAGTTGCAAGTGCAAAAAATTTGCAGTGCACACCAACAAAATTCAGAATAAGAATAAATGAATTAAATATTAAATTATTTAATATAGATGGACCTAAATAAATAGTCCATGTGCTTTATCATCGAGATGTACCTCTAAATTATTCTAATACAGGAAATAATCTTACGAAGCTTGGAGGTATCTTGGTCTACATGTAAAGTTTGCGCTGTGTTCAAATTTATGGCTTTTTTTGTTAGAACTTGCTTAAAAATATATTTTGTATACTGGTGATTGTTATTAAAAATGCATCTGATTTTACAAAACCAGTGTAAAAAATATCAGTCGGAAATTAATAATTATTGTATTACTACTTCAGTTATTAATAAAAGCATAGGTACATTTATAAGCAAAATTTTGATAATTTTCCTAATTCTAATAATGATCTGCAACTTATTCGTGTTATTTTCTGGGAATAATAAAAAATACAAGATCACATATGGATAATAATTAATCTTTTATTTGCAATAAATGACATGAAACATTTATTAAAAATACATAAAACAAAAAACTGAATGACATTAGTAATATAAGTAATATAACATATCAGTCACAACCACAAGTATCATTAAACACTTCTTTCAGAGTATAGTAAGGTAGTATTGTTAGAATTAAGCAATTATTTCTCTTAGTGTAGATGTAACTGGTACAGAAAATGGGCCATTAAACATCAAAGACGCCGCCACTAGCCTTCGTCTCTGTTCTAGGTCCTCTGTGGTTTAGTTACATTACATAAGGTGAATTATTGTATTGATATACTTAATCTACAAAAGCCGTTAACGATAATCATTAAACACTTCTTTCAGAGTACCTATAGTAAGATGGTATTGTTAGAATTAAGCAATTATTTCTCTCAGTGTAGACGTAACTGGTATCGAAAATGGGCCATTAAACATCAAAGACACCGCCGCAAGCTTTCGCCTCTGGTCTGTGTCCTCTGTGGTAATACAGCATAAAGCTGTCAAGTGGGTGTCACTGTCAACATTGGAATTTTTTTAAAATTACGTTGAAATAGGTACCTAGTCCAGGGATATTGGTGACCAATTATTTAAAATTTTGTATTTTTGAACCGACAGGTGGATTAAGTTATCTATATCTGATGGGATGCCATAATGACATCATTATGCCATTTAAAATTATTGTAATAGTATTTTTCTTCAAGCGTGTAATAATACTCACATTACATTATATAGTAATGTTAAATTATGTACTAGTAAAAGAATTTTTTCATTTTTTTACTAGTACAAAAAAGTAAAATTGTAACCATAACAACGGATTAAAAAAGAGCCATGTCATGTAGCCATGATTTCTCAGAACTGTCAGTTTGAAACTAAACGTTACGTCAGATCGCTTTTTATACACAAAAATAGTATGTCACTCGGAGAATAAAACTCTTTGTGTTTCGCCCAGTTTACACAGCTTTGGCTAACGCCTCGGCTGCCTAAGCTTCTGGACTCAACAATAATGTTCGCCTTCTACTCCCAGTAACTCTACTCTACGTAATAACTCTAACTTCTTTCTTTAACTTCTACTCCTAGTAACATAATATACCTACTACTTTCCTTAAGCGTATAACAAAATTTGCATTATATTATGTAGCACGTTTTATAGAAAAAGCCTATTGTTTTACTGGTAAAGAAATTTCTCATTTTGTTTACTAGTACAAAAAAGTAAGAGAGTAACCATAACAACGGATTAAAAGAGTCATGTAGCCATCATTTCTTAGAACTGTCAGTTTGAAATTTAACGTCACGTCAGATCATTTTTTATACAAGCATACAAGTCTCAAGAAATAAAGTTTTAATATTGACGCTTGAAGAAAAAATAGTACCTATATGTTACTCGGAGTAAAGCTCTTTATGTGTTTCGCCTAGTTTGCACACCCTCGGCTGTGTATATTCTGGACTCAACCAATAATGTTCCCCTTCTTCTCCTAGGACCATAATATACTATTTCTCCGGCGGATATGAAAGTGTTGCCTACAATGTTATGAAAATGATAACTTTAATGCCAGATATGGGTTTCAAAACTACCGTCTTTTAAGACGGTTGGAGAAAAATGTGTTTTTTACATATTTGTATACTTCCACAAATGAATTCATTTAGAAGTTAGCCGGTATACCGGGTTTCCCATTTCATTTGACTAATGGCAATTAACATGGGCTATTACATTTCATTGAATTTTATATTCCCAGGGCACACTATGAGAAATATTGCTAATGGAATCGATAGTACTGACTGTTAAACACTTCTGATTGCCAAAATACTAAAGCGAAATGCTGTTTTAATTAAAATATTAATAAAAATTCGTTTTAAGTTAATAGATGTAGTTTACATAATTCTTTTAGTGACATTACGTTACGTCAACGATTGGAGTAGTTGGTTGAGCGTCCGTCTTTCAATCTGAACCTTGCGGTTTTGCAGGTTCAAATCCCACCAGGGACAAATTTTTTTTATTTTACTTTTTCATTAATTACAAATTATTAGTGTTTACTTATTCGAACAAATATGGTTCAATGTCAGTACCTTGTTATTATTTTTGAAAGTCACAATATTTACTGATCAGCAAAAAAATCAAACATGGTTTAATTGGTTCGTTTCCTTTATCTTTAGGTAAAGCTACTATCTTACAAAATAAGTAATCAATAAGCAACATATTTTTTATTTATTACGTGCACTGTGCTTTTACTAATAGTGTACTTATCTCTGTTAATAGTTACTACATATTATACCTCAATCTGGATATTGAGTTAAACAGTTATAGAGGAACTGTCGTGAATTATTAATAGGTTTTTTTTTAAATAAAAAACAATTCTAAAATTAAAGGTTTTTTAAAATATGTTGAAAAAACTCATAATTTTAGAATTATAGTTTTTCATTAAAAAAACCTATTACTAATTCACGACAGTTCCTCTGTAATACTGTTTAACTCAATATCCAGATTGAGGTATAATATGTAGTAACTATTAGCAGAGATAAGTACACTATTAGTAAAAGCACAGTGCAATAAAAAATATGTTGCTTATTGTTACTTACTTTATAAGATAGTAACGTTACCTAAAGTTAAAGGAAACTAACCAATTAAAACATGTTTTTTTTTTTTTTGATAAGTAAATATTGTGACTTACGAAAATAATAACTACCTAGGTACCGACAATGAACAATATTTATTCGAATAAGTAAACACTAATAATTTTTAATTAATGAAAAAGTAAAATAAAAAAAAAGTTGTCCCTGGTGGGATTTGAACCTGCAAAACCGCGAGGTTCAGATTGAAAGACGGACGCTCAACCAATTACTCCAATAGTTGACGTAACACAATTTCGCTAAAAGACGTATGTAAACTACATCTATTAACTTAAAATTTTTATTGATATTTTAATTAAAACAGCATTTCGCTTTAGTATTTTGGTAATCAGAAGTGTTTAACAGTCAGTACTATCGATTCTGTTAGCAATATTTCTCATAGTGTGCCCTGGGAATATAAAATTCAATGAAATGTAATAGCCCATGTTAATTGCCATTAGTCAAATGAAATGGGAAACCCGGTATAATAAAGATATGTGTTATATGTATATGTATGGTCTATAATAATTATTATTAATTTAATAAAGTGGATACTCGAAGCGGATGGTTCTTTATGAAACATCGTGAAAATAATTGTTTTGAAAAAACATTAATCTCATTTAGATTCATTTAGATCAATTCGTCGGGAGTCGAAAATATAAGCAACGTAGAAAACAAACCTCTGTTTTAAAATAAAAAAGTCGGGGTGTAGTTTTATCTACCCAAAAACAAAAATCCTAGAGTGATAGAGGCAGATAGTAATAATTATTAGATACAGAACGTAACTTTTCTGTAATGTCTCAAAAACATCTGTATCATCAAAACTCATCACTTTTTCAACAACTCAAGATTTTATTTTTTAACATTTACTCAACGTCGCGGTAAAAAATTAAACACTCCTGTATGTTACAAAAATATATCAAAAATAATTTCAAAACACATGTTACCTAACTTGCTTATTGGTTATAAATGGGTAATTTTAAGATCGGATTTGTAAATATCATAGTCATCGCTGTCTACATATAAATTCGATTCAACTCAAGTGTTTATTTTAGTTTTCTTAAAATAATAATTTCAAGACTTTCTGAATATTTATCACCGGATGAAAAATGGTAAAATTAGGAAAATGGAATACCTAGACAGTGACACAATTTGAAATTTACACAAAAAATGTCTTACTTCTTTGTAGGTACCAATTAAGAAACAATTTTTTGTTTATTTTTTGACACTAAATTAGCCAAGCCAATTGAACCAATCATTATTGTATGATGTTTTTCATACAATGAATGCAACTGTTTTTTATATGTACCCTAACATTTCATTTTTTGCATAGTCATTCTTTAATTTTCACAGACATGTATGATTGATTAGGTAATAAAATAATGCATAATATATTAAAACACGTCGATTCTGTCTCGCTCCAAATTCTGTTGCCGAATCCACAAAGTTTCAAAGCTATCTCCTCCGAAGGGGGATCGCGGAGCGATCTTCGCGGGCGACCTGAGGTCGCCCCCGGCCTTTCTCCAATTCTTAGGGGTATTTTCGTCCCGTTTCCTAGGCGTTATCCCAATTTAAACGCCTTTTCAAAAAACCTCTGCAAAATTTTCGTCGATCGCCGTTCAGCGAGAGAGATACGGCCAACACCGGCGTTTGTCCTGGCGCCTAATGGCCACGTCACGCCTGCCGAAATCCCGACTTTTCGCGGGACTCCCTAGACCCTTTTTCTAATTTTATTGCTTCGAGAACCGCTTCACGCGAAAGTTCCGTCCTTTCTCTAAACCTTTGAGATTTTTTTTTCGAGACCGTACGTCCAGTCCTTCTACGTCTATTTCGTCTTCGAAAATCTCGAGTCGCCTCCGTCTCAACTTCTTTCTCATTTTATCTGCCGATGTGAGATTGCACTAACGAGACAAGCACCTCCCACGAAAACTGTCAAATTAATTAAACTTAATAAACAGATAGGTTATTTTCGTATGAGAAATATTACTACCGGAATGGATAGTGCTGACTGCCAAACACTTCTAATTACCAAAATACTGCGAGGCGAAATGCTTTTCCAATTAGAAAATCGGTAAAAATTTATTTTTCAGGTTGACACGTAGCGTTTACATACTTAAACGTCTCAGGGTCAACTTTTGACAAGTGGCCATGATAGCGCAATGGGAAAATCGGAAGATTCCAAACATCGTAATGCTGATTTCGCGAGTTCGAGTCATACTAGAGGCAATTTTTTTTTTACTTTTTAATTCCAATTATTTATTAGTATTAGTGTTTAGTTATTATGTTCATTGTCCGTAGCTTTTAATCTTTCTGCACGTTTCTTTGGAATTAATTCGTTCATTTTGTCAGTCTGTTAAATTCATCATTTTAGCTTACAAAAGTAAATATCTACAATATTTTTGGTCCCATTGATAAAATTGATAATAGTGTTTACTGAAAAATAAATTCTACTTTCAGCACTTAAAAAATTATGATGTTTTACCATCAAGAATAGAGTACCCTTACAATTCATCAAAATATTAAGAAAAATCGGTTAGTATAATTACATCATCATTCCAGATACAAAATTTCTTTAATATGTATTTTCTTAAAAATAATATTATTCTAGATGTATTTGTCACCCAAAGGGCGGCACCAGGCCCCCAGGCTTGGGCTCCGGCAGGACTAAAAATGGGAACGAAAATCGCGACAGCGATTTTCTCCCATTTCTAGTTTCTTTTAATTATTGTGTTTATTTATTTGAATTATTTTTCTTTTTATAAAAAGTTTTTTATATAAAAAAAATGTAAAAGTAGTTTAGGAAGGAAAAATGTTTTCAAGTTAACTGTGCAACCACATTAACCACATTTAACAAATAAAACGATTTCACTAAGTCTCTTTATCTTAGTCTGTATATCTAAACGATATACTTTACCATGTCTTCGTCTTCCGCTGTAGGTGATTTAAATACGAAGTTATAAGCTTATAAGCGGAAGAAATTAATTAGAATAAAGGTGATAGTAATAGATGTCGACAGATATACCACCGCACCGGTTGAAAATATTTAAAGACCTAGCTGATTGGTTATAATAAATTTAAGCATCGAGATTAAATCCAGAAACCGGCAGACTAAGATTTAGAAGCCCACGTTTTTTTAGGTAATAAAGCAAATTTGACTAAAATTAAGTGTTACTTGATGGGCCTAAAATAAAGTGTTTATACAAATCGTCGCATCGTGGCTAAACAGCAGTATAAACAAGTATTTTTAAATAAGCAGAAAAATTGGAATTCTCATTAGTTAATGGCGTCGTAAACCACTATTTACTTGGCTCAAGGAGTGCACCTGTGCAATATATCAATATTATGTACTTTAGTAATTAAATAAACAGAAGATAAAGTAGGTAAAATATTTTTCCTCTTATAATTTAAACATTTATCAATGTTATATTTACAATAGAATTTAGAAAGTATGTTACACAAGTCTAAGAATATTTCACCAATATACATACATCAGACCAAAAGCAACATAGATAATGATAATTAATATACAGTGAGGACATAAAGTCCGTCCCCCCCCCTCTAACTTTTGAACCACTGGGTAGATTGTGGTGAAATTTGGAACGATAATATATGACTAAATTCTGCATTTTTTCACACATCAATAACATCTCTGAATGTCAAAGTGACAGTTGGGCGCGCAATAGGAAAATTTTCTTAAATGGAAATGGGGGTCGAGTGGGGACTCATTTTGAAGCTATTTTTATGCTCGAAACATCCCCCAAATTTGAGAACATTTGGTTCAGTAATTTCCAAATAAAAACCAGTAATATCAGTTTATAACATAATCTTTTTACCACATAATCTTTATAATAGAACTTACCCATGGAACATTTATTTGTCAGGAGGTTCATGGAGGTCATTTTCAACACCTTTTGAAGTAACACGTGTTTTCTAAATTTGTTTCTGCTTCTACGTTTAATTTAAATTATTTAATATTTTTTTAATTTAGGTTATTTTAGGTTAGGGATGGTTTATTTTTATTTGTTTACTTTTAATTTTTATTTTGCTTTGAATAATTTACAATAATTTGTAATATGTATGCAAAAAAATGATATAACAGAAATCGATATTACTGGTTTTTATTTGGAAATTACTGAACCAAATGTTCTCAAAATTGGGGGATGTTTTGAGCATAATTTAGCTTCAAAATGAGTTATTACTCGACCCCCATTTCCATTTAAAAAAATGTTCCTATTGCGCACCCAGCTGTCACTTTGACATTTAGAGCTGTCATTGATGTGTCAAAAAATGCAGAATTTAGTCATGTATTATCGTTTCAAATTTCATCACAATCTACCCAGTGGTTCAAATCTTAGAGGGGGGGGGACGGACTTTATGTCCTCACTGTATGAAAATTATAATACAAGTTCTTGAGGTACAGATTCCTCATATATATACCAAGTATAAAGACAACACCAATGGATGGTTACCAATGGATGGATGGTTATCAGTGGATTTATGACCTCGGTTCTAGAAGGGAGACGTATTTTCCAGGATATTTTATTACTTTTCCATAGACGTACCTCATTAATTTATATTTTTACGGTTTTGTTTTGAAAAAATGTGATTTAATATCATTAACAATCACAATTTTTTAGATGAAATCAAACAAGTACTTAGAAGTACATTTATTGAATTTTACAAATTATAAGTCTTGTGTTTTTTGTCGTTCTAAAGTTTCTGTTTATAATTTAATTGTATAAGATAGATTCACTCAACCAAACAGTATTATTAAATAATTCTGAGGAAATTTTTTCCATGGGTGTACAAATTTGAGGTGTTTTCAAAACTTTTAATAACCCTGTTTTGTAAAACAATACTTTCAAAGTTCCTCACGCAACGATAAAGCTTACATAATCATTATGATATTTAAATTACCGAATAAATCCAAACTGGCATTTCGCAAGTTTTATAGTACCAAAATAAAGTCGATTCATACAAATCTTAGTGGGCTTTAGAATATTGTTCACAAACATCGCAAATATGTTTAGTGAGACCTTCTTTCATTAAATACACTGCCAATTATGTTACTTACAAAATTCCTTTCTAAATTTCAGTCACGTTAAGTTTAACGTGACGTTTTTAAGTTTGAAGTTTTAAATTAAGTTTATATAAATAAATAAAAACAACGCAGAGAAGAGTTGAAAAATATAAAACTTTTTGTAAGTGGCAAATGCTATGCTAATTTATTGGTCATTTGTTTATCGAATATTGAAAATAATTAATTACTGAAAATAACGTCACTTTAAACTTAACGTGAATGAAGTCTAACATGTTGTTTCTACAATTATTCGGTTTTAACTACAAACTAACTGAGTGACTAAAATTAGCGAAACTTAAGGCACTATAATTAACAAGACTAGATAAAATGTCTTAGTAACCCAGTGCGGAAGAAACCATTCGCTGAGAACATACTAACACATAATATTGTGGCTGGACCATGTCAGATTACAAAATTATATGGTTTTACGTGGATAAACTGTTTTATTAGAGCATACAGTAGTTTTATTACAGTAGTATCTTCACTCCAAGACCAGTACGGGACTGAGGATATCTAATAGATCGAAACAGCTGTCTGACGTTTGGTGTTAGGAGTGACTGGCACTCATATGGTGATGGTACATACACCTTTGTCTACATACATAGTGAAAATACAAGAGTGAACAAAGTATTCGACATGTAGGTATGTGCAGTGAAACCATATTCAGACTATATAGTAACTTCGGAATTACTTGTTGGAATTTATGAATAATCAAAATATTGCTGGGTTCAGAGGTTAAAGCAGGTGCCATATAACCAAGGAGAATTAACTAATAAAAGTTTTATCATTCATTCATGCCGTCGACCAAATTTCTTGTCTTTATCACTATCCGCCAGGTGCATAGAATTTGAGTGAAAATACAGATTAGTAAATTATATAGTAAATTTATGAGACTGGTTTAATCATCGTCATATCGCACATCTAGTTATCATTGTCAATGACATACAAATGAGTGAAATGGAAAATGAGACAACATCTACACTTGTTGACCATATCGCTGCCAGCGGAGTTATTATACTAATTGTCTTAAACTGAAGACAAAAGACAGGCTAATTCATTTTAAGCCACCAAAATTATAGACTCCTTGTATTACACTATTATTCCTTTAAGACCGTCTATAATTAACATGGACTTAAAGAAGTTTTAGCCCCCACAATATGGCAACGTCGCAGTCATTCATATTTTTAGTTGAAAGAGGAGGAAGAGAACAAAATCTAACCACAGTTTAAAAGGAATCTAACCTTAAAATTTGTGCATTCAAAAAGAAAAACAAGTTATAAACCAGTGTTTGAGTGTATATTTTTGAACTGAATTGAAAATGGCATCACAAAATCCTTGCCCCACAACGCTTTGGTAACATCCATGAGACAGAAATCGAAGGGTTACTAAAATCTATATTTTACATATTATATTACTTATTAAGAAATTTTAGCTTAATTTATTTTACTCGCCTTTACTTGTGGAGCTAATCCATCAGATCTGTAAACCCGAAACGGGGGTCAATCTATTTATTAAATATCGTGCACTGTCCTTGTCTACACGAAAAAGGCGCTGAAATTCTAAGGCCCTCACAAAAGGATGTGTCTCTTGTTGTCTCTTAAATGTCTCCTGACACATTTAATTCCCTTATATCATATATAGCCTTTCGTGTTCTACAAAAAATAGCAAATGAGGCACAAAAGCCATATTTTACGTATGCAAAAATACAGAAAACAATTATGTCTGACATAATGCACGGCACGGTCTTAAACTAGTTTAGGGCACCTTCGGAGGTGGCTTAAAGTAGGAGCTAAAGAAATGTCTCGCATTTTAGACCAATTTGTAGACAAAGTCATTAGTATAATTCCAAAATATCGGATATGACTAGAAAATCGGCGTGAAGTTAACTATAAGACATAGTTATGTCCAAAAGCCCATACTTAAGACGTCTTAAAGATTAGTGTAATAACCCTGCTGATCAGGCATTAGTTTTCGTGTTACTTCGTTATCTCCATTTCGCTCTTGTTAATATCGAGTGTCCCGGTGTTTAAGTGATTGCGTTAATTATATTATAACAGTTATCTTGCGTTATGAAAGTTATAAAAAAAATATTAGCTATCAATGCCAGACATGGCGTAGCCGGTCCTGTGTTCTCCTTCTATCCAAAAGGCAATGTCAAATGTTCGTTTTAATGAATGAAATTTGTGGCGGGTGCATCAGAAATCATAGAAAAAACGCAACTTGGGAGATAGGAAATTATATTAAGTGAAAACTTATTAGTTGATTTTCTTTGATATAACTGAGCTTTTGATTATTAAAATTTTAAATGCGATAAATGGAATGCGTTGGAATTCCAGCACCATCGTTGCGGACTCGCACTTCAATTTTAAGTTAGAAAAATAGTAATTAAACATTTTTATATATGCACAAGTAGCTATTCTCCATTTTTATCTTAGTGGTGGGTATGCTAGTAAAGTAATTAGATTTTTCTTCAGTGTAACATCAAACATTGATAATATGTGAAGGTCAATACAGTTAAAATAGCATGTAATGTTCCTATGTCTTTCACTATATTTTGATTTGATTTTAATGGCCTGTTTATTATTTATTCCTTTGCATCATCCGAGTTTATTTTTTTATTAACTTCGGTGTTTTTTTAGTGTGTGTTGAAATTCTTGATTTAAAGGGAATGTGTATTTATATCCGATTAAGTATTTGTAGGTAATCACTAAAAATAATAACTGGGAGTAGGCATTGCGTAGTTTAAAATTATTTATTTAGAGGTTTTAAAAATATATTGCATTATTTGAGCGTTTCAGTCAAGGATCTTTGGGGTGTCCTTTTTAATTTTAAGTGATTTTAGTGTTTAAGGTTTACGTGTCTCAAAAACAGTTAGCTACTACTAAGTAGCATGACATTTTTAATGGTATTTGTAGGCTATTTCGTTAACTATAAGAGATAGAAGATGAATCCCCTCCTTTCCAATATCTCTTCGATTTTTCAATTTTCGGGTACATGTATGTCCATATCTTGGTTGCTAGTGGAAATAGGAAAGAACATGTTATTTACACCCTTTTTTGAATAGAATTCAGTTGCGTGCTCAATTCTATATTTCTGCTTCCTTGAATTTTGAGTCATAAACTAAAGTTGTGTTTTTTAAATGAAAATCTTAGTTGACTAAGGGTTAGTTAAAAACGTTCATTACGTTAAGTTAAAAAACTATCTTTACGATACGTAATCATAAAAATAAAAGTCAGATGTCATAATTTAATAACAAATAATTCTATCGAAATGACACACACCTAGTAGAAGAAAACAAATAATTTAAAAGATTGACATGCAAATATGAATTTAAAAAAAATAATAAATAGCACATTGACCCCCATATAATATATGTCAGTAGAAGAGAAAAAATAAACTTTTTAACTACCAACTATGATTTGTATTTGTATTTTAAAAACAGGTTTGTATTTATGACTTTAGGTCATAACCCAAAATTTAATGAAACAGCAAAAAAATTGAGCACGCCACTGGATTCTACTCAAAAATCGTCTAAATAACATGTTATCTATCTCCACAAACAACCAAGATAGCGAAGTCTAAATTTTGTTTATTATGCTCAAAAAGAAAAAATGATAGGCCATTTTGGTTTTCACCATCAAGTTGGTCACGAAACAAGAGTAGAGGGGGTTCATTTTCTTCTACCTTGTATGGCCAGCGAGATGTCTATAAAAACATCAAAATTTGTCCACCCTGTACTTGTCATTCTAATAATATAAAAATGCAAAGTCTTCTGCCCCTCGATGAGGTGAAGTGCCTTTGTTATAAATTGTTAGAAAATAATACAAAATCTCTAAATCTGTACACTCGTAGAGATTGCAAATAAAACTATCTTTACATTAGAGATATACTCATTAAATTCTGTGCAATGGGAGAAGGTTGTATCAAAGTCTATAAAGATTTATGTCCTTTCCTTACAATGATGTACCAATGTACCCTTCTTCATTTAGTGTGTATCGATAATATAAGAGAAGTAACTCTATACATTTTCAACTAAATTGGATATACTAGAAAACGAAATATATTTTGGTCACGAAAGTAACATAAAGGTGATATTACTTTAACGTTTCATACAATGTTTCTGTCTTTTTATCTATTATACATATATTTTTTGAATACATTTTACCCTATCTAGAACAATGATTTTCTCTTATATTTACATCAGAAACAGCTGTGAATTATTACCTCTGCTATTTTTCTTGAATGCTCTACATACATTTTATGCTCCATTTGTGTGCCGTAAACTCCAATATTTCCTCTTTCATTTCCACATCATGAAAAAGAAAGTACATTGAGAGAAATCAGCCAAGCAAGCGGTTTTCGTGAATAACGGGAATATTTTCTCATTTTACGTGAGAATAACACACTTTACAGTAAGGAGAAACAGCTTGCAAAGCTTCAGTCAATTAAAACCTTTTTGTAAAAATCACTTGAAAAAATGCTTGGGCCAATAAAATGCTGATTAATATTTGAAAAACATGTTAACAAGATGATTTGACTTATTAGTTTCACATTTCCTCATATAGATGATAATTTATTGATAGCAAGTTATCTTAGCAATGCTACTACTCACTTGATTCAGTGAATGCTGGTGCCAAAAATTAGTAAATGTTTCTTATGTGAAGTCTATTCCAGTCCTAAAGTGTACTAGGACTGGAATAGACTCTAATTAATTGGCCTAAATTGTACATATTACAATCCAATTGGAATCTTACAAGATTCCTATTAAAAAAAACTTACTAGTATCTTAAGTTTGTAATTCCTAGATCACTGGTTTGGAACTATATAGACTTTACTTTTAGAAAAATTATTATAGTTCAATTTTCTGCATAATATCATCTCAATTTTCGTGGCTACAGTAAATACCAGAATTAAGCAAAGTGGAATGACCTCGCCGATCTGGTAAAATGCGGTGATGCATGGGCGTGCGTATTTTGTTTTACCATTGGGCACATTTCAGTTAATATATACTCGTATACTATTCTATAGAATACTTCTAGTATATGCACTTCCACTTTTTTAACTATCACAAATAAGTATAAACACTGACACAAAGAATAAATACACTGATAATTTTTACCACAAATTTTTGCCGTTAAGAAACGCCCGCGAGATAACCCAACATCACGCCACTGTCTCCCTACTACCTCGAGCGCAGTCGCTTGTTGGTTCCTGATTCGACCAATCAACGTCGTTGAAGCTCAGAGAAAAGAAAGCGTGAATGCAAGAATATGTATTTTAAATAAGGATGAACAGCTTGTCGTCAACTTTACGACTTTCGCAGTTGCCACATATTCTGAAATGCCTTGATATTATTAAGTAAAAGACAAATTAAACATTGTGTTTGCTTTAATAAAGTACAATAGGGATAAGGGACATTAAAGACAAGTAAGAAAATGGGTAAATAAGGTAATTAATACGTTTCCTGTTTTAAATAAGAATACTTTAGAAATAAATGTGGCAACACAGATCTACTCTTTTTCCGGTCATTCCACTTTGCTGGTAACATTCTGGTCTTGGCTTTAGAAGTAGATAATTTACTTTACCCACTCTTGTTATTACTCTTTTTTGTAAGACATTAGAATATATGTAGACTTTGATAAGACTACACTGTGGATTTTGTAATAATAATATTATCGCTTTATCAAAAAAATTATTAATACAATTATTGTACATTCTGAGTATACTTGAAACCTTTTCTAAATCATTTTTATAAAGAGTGTTATGGTTATAGGAGTATCTAAACGTAAGACCAACCAACCAACCAACGAATGATGTGTTTTATTTGCTTCGTATGTTTTGAATATTTCCTAATAGATATGATATGTAAGGAATTATAAAACATTCAAGTCACTTACTGATGTTAGATATTTATAGAAGACAAAGAAATAGAAATTTATTATGAATATGGAATGTGTTTTGTATGTGTGTGGATGATACATATATCTGCAGTTTATTAGATATAATTTTTTTATACAAGTTTTCACATCAATGTTATCTTGCCCATGTTCTTTCAGCGTAACGATATGTCGTTCTGTTTTACTCCACATAAATACGCCAAGAGTAACTGAAATTCTCTAGAACCGGGTTTAGTATGTGAAGTTCATTTTGTTTATCTTTTCAAATATATTAGGGCTTCAAGTTGGACCATAATTCCTCTAAATAGCTTCTTTAATGTATACACGTACGTAAAATTATTACATCTTACAAGGTTGTGTTTCGTTGCGTAGTATTTCGTTTGGTGCGCGAGGAAGCTTCCCCCAAAACATTATCAACCAACGCGATATTAAAAATTTGTTATTCAGTAGTATATTCTTATAGGATACATCGAATATATTGAATGTTCGATATTAAATTGTTTTTAGACTGTTTCGCGTCTGTTTTAAAATGTAATATATGGGGGAATTGTCGATATTAAAAATTTGTATTCCCCCGATCCTTCGAGATGTCCTCTACTAATAAAAGCAAAGCAATTCTGGCAATGCAGAAAGTAAATGAATGGGGGAGAATATATAAGGAGAACAAAAGCGTAACAAGTAGGAAGCAGTGAATAAGTGCACTTCGGTTGCAAAAAGTAGATAGCAGTAGCCATTAGTCTGTGGTAATTTATCACCTTGTAGAAATAAACAAAAACACTGTTAAGTATATTTTCTAAATATAAACAAAGAGTCTAAAAATGAACGAACAAAAAAATCCAATGAAACGTCTGACAAAAACCTGGCAAAACAAACATAAGACGTAAATGATAGTTGAGTCTGAAATAGGTATACGGTTAGTGCATGTATGTTGGTGCTCTTATAAATATTAAAATGTCATACATTGAGGGAAAACTTTTGCTTAAAACTAGTAGTATACTAAGTAAGTAGTATAACTAGTAGTAATATTACTATTAATAACCATAATATTTGCTAATTCCATTAATAATTTATTTCTTAGTTAGCATTTTGGCTTAATTCCTATACAGTGTTATTCAGAACTTATCCATAATAAAATTTGGGGATATTCAACATACATCTAGAAATGAGGTAGTGCAAAAAAATTTTTGGCGGGGTCTGAAAACTATTTAAAAATTTTTCATTGCACGCCGCTGGATACTGGCTAGCACGAAAAAAACTTCGGAAGATCTGAGAGCATACCGAGACCCGGCGCAAAAAAGATTTGCAGCGTTTTTACTTTAAAATAAACTTAAAGATAGATAGATGTGACCAAAGTGACGTGTCTTTAAAATGAATAAAATTTTGTTACACTAATTTTGAAGAATTGCGCTACTTAATTACTAGGTATTAGAAACATGAAATTTATAAAAAGTTTGCACATACCTTGTTACAAAAGCTGTTCGAAATTTTGTCCCTAAAGCTATCCAATTTTGCCGCACTAAAGCGAACGTTCCTCCTTGTTGCTGATCTTGTAAACGCAAATTATTAAGTAAACTGGGGATTTTCAGCATTTTGCTGCAACAACCACTCACAAAATCTAACTCGTAAGTGATAATCCACTGGTAACAGTCCATTAACTCAGCATTACTGTACACATGAGCCATTTTGAAAATTTTACAGTTTAACACTCCTAAGATAAATAAAACACCAGCACTGCGAGAGCGACACACATAGACTGACGACTCATAGACAATAGCGATATTATCCCCACTCCAACTTTAATCGGTCGGTTTTAACCAGGCGTTCCAGACAAAAACGTGTTTACTTTTTTTTTATCACATTCTTAGGAATGTGGTAGAAAAGTATCAGATGTGTTGAAGTACAGTTGCCCAGCTACGTAGTCCTTTATAATGGTATAACTTTAAACATTGTTTACGGGAAATCCTAAGCCTTTTATTATAAATTTTTTTGGTGATATCGATTTCTTATTTAAAGATGCACATATCCTCAAAGTTTTAGAGATAATTAAGTTCTGAATAACCCTGTATAAAGAAAGTGTATCCAGTGCTTTTATTTTAAAACGAACCACCCTAAATATCTCTTGATTTTGATTTCCAATGTGTCAAAAGTTTACTTAGTGGCAAATTCTGCAATTTTCTTTAATTACGGACCATTATTTCCGATAATAAATTTATCGTAGATCTAGTCTTACATTAAAACCAACTCATTTATAACTATTCGCATTAAATTCATCTATTGAGTTACCGAAAAGTTTCTTTTGAGCGTATATGGCAAATTAAATAGCCACAAATTTTCAATTTGCTTCCAATTGTTCTTCAATAAGCCTTCCACATACATCCGATCCGTGTTTGAAGGGAAATCGATAGCTTTCATGAAAATTGGTTGAGCTTTACCCAGTGTACATGGGTGTCTACGATTAAATACAGACAATCTATTCTCGATTGCTGAAACGTTTTTAAATACGAAAGTGCTAAATCGTGATGATTGTTTCAAATATGTTAACCAGATAAGTGAAAATTGGAATGTTTTCAGTTTTCAGGATATCTGCGACTCAAATGTTTTTCTTCAAAAAAGTCTTAGTTATTCATCAAACAAGTTGAAAAGATGCTAATAAGAGTTGTTTTATTAAAATAATAGCATTCATTGCTCAATAGAAGTGTCGGTTCTCGAAAATGTTACAAAATAAATATAAAAATTCACATACTGGTGGAGCTTGATGATACGACTCATGGATGGAATCGCAAAGATAATTTTAAAGTGACGGCATACTTATCCTGATAATATAATTAAAAATTAATTCGAATTGAGATTTAATTTGCTTAACTCAACGATGTCTGTCTGTCTGCTTTATGCACACCCACTTTTTTTTCTTCACCCACTTTTGCTGATTTATAATTTTATGTATAAACTTTGGTATGCAAATACTAAAAAGATAATGATTGCTGTATTACAAGTCGAATCCGTAAATTAACATTCACAAGATAAATTTTACAAATCTCATTGTGTGGTTTTTCTAGGAGCTGAAAATTTTTAATTTTACAAATGGATAACCCGTCAGTTAATGATAAAGCTTACGAAAATGCCAATTTATTTGACAATTTAAATATGCATCACAATGATTTTGTAAGCTTTATATCGTTGCTGAAGTTTTATTTCAATTAAACTTTTAAAGTATTGTAGTAGATAGGCTATGGGCGTACGGGGCCAAAAACGCGTGTATTTTTAAAGGGGGCTAAATTTTGCAAAAAATGAGTAATTTTACCCCCTCCACTTTCCCTCTTGCCCATGAGACCAGCCAATCACATCGCTCAGTTCGCAGGCGCTCAACGTCACGTTTTATGTCACGCGTATCCTGATAGGATATAAAGATATAAGGATACGCGCGACGTCGTATCCTGAAAAACATTACACTGTAGGAAATTATGTCAACTTATGTTAAGAACGGTATCCTGATTAGTAGAGTGGAAGTGTGGATGCGCGGTAGCTCAGTTGGAAGAGCATTGGCCCGGAAAGCCAAAGGTCCCGGGTTCGATCCCCGGCTGCGTCGAAACATTTTTCATTCTACTACAGCTTCAGAAGTGGGATAGGGAGTCCGCCTGACAGCACAGTTCACCTTATGTTTATGAATTATGTTTACCGAGGTGTCGGATTATGGCCGGCAGCCGAGGACGGCTGTGTTGTCAGGTATGGCCGAACTGTAGGAAATTATGTCAACTTATGTTAAGAACGGTATCCTGATTAGTAGAGTGGAAGTGTGGATGCGCGGTAACTCAGTTGGAAGAGCATTGACCCGGAAAGCCAAAAGTCCCGGGTTCGATCCCCGGCTGCGTCGAAACATTTTTCATTCTGCTACAACACTTATCCTGATAAGATATAAGGATACGCGTGACGTTTTTCAGGATACGCGTGACATAAAACGTGACGTTCCTCACCAAGGTACGTGACGTAGAGCGCCTGCGAACGGAGCGCTGTGATTGGCTGGTCTCATGGGTAAGAGGGAAAGTGAGGGAGGAGGTAAAATGACTCATTTTTTGCAAAATTTGGCCCCCTTAAAAAATATACGCGTTTTTGGCTCCGTACACCCATAGCCTATCTACTTATTGTTTTACAAAACCGGGTTATTGAATGTTTTGGAAACATTTGTGATCAAGATAAATTGGTACACCTATAGAAAATATAAAAATTTTTTTTTAAAATTATTTAATAAAACTGTTTGGTACTATGAAACTATATTATATGTACACGTAACAGAAACTTTAGAACGACAAAAAACAAAACAACATAATAAGTGGTGGGATGTTATAAACAATAAAATATATCGTAAACGTATACAATAAAGAGTAATAGCTCCAAGACAGAGCTTTGAGGTAGTCCGTGCTTTACTTGTTTAAAACTGGATAAAGTATTATTAAATGAGACAATCTGTTTTTTATTTTTCAAATAATAATGAATCAAGGATAATGCAACTCCTCTAATACCGTAAATATTCAGTTTTTCCACAAGTAATTCATGAGAGACATAGTTGAAGGCCTTGCTGAGGTCACACAGCGTAATTGCCCTGTATTTTTGCTTCTCGCCAAATCCCTCATTATTTTTAGTTTCTCCATGAAACGGCCAAAATATTTGACAAGTTACGAAACTATGTATTTGCTAACCTCTAAGGATCCTAGTTATCACAGTTCAATTCCCGTAGCGGGCATTTTTCTGAATATTTCCTGTAACTTTGTTTTCTCCCTTTTTGCGGTAATTCTCAAAGGGCCGCTGGATTCCTTCCATGTTAACCTCTCTAAGGCTTTATTCAGGGGAAGATGGACATTTCAATAATTTCAAACGACATCACTTTGCTACAGTCTAGTGAAATAAACATTGAATAAATCATAATTTCCGACGCAATTCTGCGTTTCAAATGCTTTACACTGCGAGCCAAAATTTACGACACCGCTTCTACTTCTATATGTAGTTTTGATGGTGTTCAGCATATTTTAATAAAATTTAAATATATTTTAAGTTAGGCATACACGACCGTATATACAGTCTCACGCATATGAGTTTTATATGGTTGTACATGGGTAATATTCGTACCATTAGGTCTCTTCAAAGCGTCAAGTTTAGTAGTAAAGATACTCGGGTAGCAACTAAGGGTTGGTTACACTAAAAAAGTTTCAGTATTATTGTGGTGACACGTAACTATGATTTAAATACACGACAAACAGTAAGTTCTCGAAGATTATACCAAACTGTAAATGAACCAACCCTGAATATACACTGAATGTACACTGAATGTACACTAAATATACACGGAATATACTTTGTAGTATTACAAAAAATGATCTAAGAATGATATTGACTACAGATCTGTTCAATATTTGTACAGTAGTTCAAGTAGTTGAAAACCAACTCAGTACCGTCAATTGAAGGACTATTTTGACTGTATAGTGCACTAAATAAAATATTCTTTTAACGTACATCGTATTTTTTACAGGCTCAATTAACAGTTTTAACAATTTTACAGGCTAGCTTAAATTACACAGCATGATATCCTCAATAACCATTGGTTCCTAATATCCTTTTTGGTTAATATCCATATAATATAATATGGATCTATGTCACAATCAATGCGGTCTCATTTGTTAATTTTTATTACTTATGCTAGATTTTCTGTGTAGAATCTAAACATTTATATCGACCTCATGTTATAAAGAAATAATTATAATCACAATTAATGTAGAAATAGCATTTCTGTTTGGATATGATAGCTAAATGCCCTTGGGATTTATTTAAGCTGAAGACATCAAGCAGAGAAGAGAAAGGATCTGAATTAAAAAAAATATCTGCATAATAAATCTTGTAAAATCTTCTTAAAATTTAGAAAATGTGCATCGCTCTTCTAGACGACAAACAAACGAAATGTGATAGTACTTTGTTCATGGGCGTCGTCTACAAAATCTTTAGGGGGCGGGTGAAATATTTTTTTTTTAGAATTTGCCTTCAAACAAAATATATTTCTATTCATTTCTCAGTGAATAGTAAAAAACATCTTTAGTTTCGTTGAAAAGACAAAAATTATTTGAAAACGTATTATGTGAAATGTAAGCAAATATAGTTATAAATGAAGCCAAAAACTAAATGTCCAGTAAAATAAAAAATACCCCATCACAAATAAAAAAAATATACTCTATCAAAAGAACTACAAGAAACACATAAAAAATATTTTTAATAAAAAGGCATTTTCTTAAAATAAAATAAAATACCAAAACAACGGAACTATATTATAACAGCTAATAACTAGGTACAGAATTTGTAAATCAAATTAACAGAGCAAAATTTGCAAAAATATTTCGAAACAGTATGTCGTGCAAATAATATATAGTAATATTGTATTAGGAAAAAAAACCCGACGAGTTTACCACTGGACACCAAAATACTTCACTCAGTTTGAATCATTTTGAGATGGTGCTACTGTGCGTTTCACGAAGTTGTATCCCGGATTGGAATGTTTGGATTGTCAGGATTCGCTGGCAAATCCTGTGCGAGACTGGCACGCGCGCTTAAATCACACCACCTCAATTTGTAGCGGTCCGTAACCGAGATGTGCCAATGCATTGAATTTAACTAATAACATGACGACGCTCCATACGTTGGAGATATATACTAACGGTCCAATCCGGGATACAACTTCGTGAAACGCACAGTAACATTGCTACCAAAACGCGCGTAGAGGAAAATGCAGTGTTTTGTTCTAGTGAAGTGGAAAACTCATCGTTTTTTTGTGATTTACGAAGCAGATTTGAATGAAGCAAGTTGCTTTATCATATTTGTACACGGTATATAGAAGTAATTTGTTTTGATCAAAAACAAAAATTGTAATCTCCTTGGGGTTTTTCCAAATTGATCTATTACCTTATTTATTATCATAAATTTATTTTTTGCTATTTACTACTATTATTTATTACATTAAAACTTAGATTTTAAAATTCATCTCAATTACACTAATTTATGTTAGTGTTTTTAAGATGAAAAGTAAAATTAAAAATATAATAAAATAAACAATTTGATTTGTCACCTCATTTTGAATGCAACATAAAATAGCAATAAAACGAACACAACCAGAAAACCTGTTGGGATATTGCACAGGACTACAACGTTTTCATTTGGTAGGACATTTACACACATACAACACACGAGTAGATTATGGCTCATCGCTTCGGAGAGGCAGGAAGGAATGATCAATTATTGATACTATGATACTCTGGTCTCATCTCAATTATGATACTATGGTCTCATTCAAACCACACAATGAACTGATCTGGCATGTTTGTTATTATTGGTGACAACTTGGTTAACCCTATTGGTTAAAAAAAAGAGAATGAGACTCGATATTTTGTTTTGTATATAGATGACGAATAAATTACAATAAATTTCTTTTGTGAATATTAATTTAGGCTATTTCTTAAATTATGTGACGTTATACTTAGTATTCAACTCGAAAGCTAGGGGGGGCACTCGCCCCCCGCCTCTGCCCCGTTTGGCTACGCCCATCTCTGCTATTCTATTCGGCAGCTTCCTCTTCCTTTTTATCTAAATGCGATGTGGTGCAAAGCACCTCATTTAGTTACGCAATGTCAAGTATACCTCTTTAAAGGTGTTTATAAATCGCCCAGAAATATATCCTTGCAGTATTTTCATACAATTTCTTGTGTTTCTTTTCAAAAACTTTGAAAAATCCAAAATTCATATCTATTCCATACGATCCTCGTTTCACCCGTGGTTTTGTTAAGGTTTTTAAAAATATGGGTATTTCAGTGAAATATTCATCGAGAAATAAACTACAACAACTTTTAGGCAATTCAAAAGACAAAATAGAAACTAAGGAAATGTCGGGGATTTACGAAATTGGCTGTAAAGACGGTAATCAAAAGTATGTTGGACAAACTAGAAGGTCAATTCAAACTAGATTCAAAGAATATATGGCTCATCTCAAATATGGTAGAGCAGATAAGTCTAGTGACGCTATGCGCTTGAGAGCAACAATAAAATAAATAGTAGCAATTTAAGACTAATTAGGAATATAACAAATTCCAGACACCTGGATACGTTTGAGTTTGGAAATTGCTAAATGTAAAACAGTTTACTGATTCGTCGCGGCGGTTCACTGATCAGTCAGGATGGTTCATCAAGCGGTTGCGACGGTTCACTGAACCGTAGAAATAGTTTAGGTATAAATAGGACACAATGTTAGCATAGAATTAGTTTTATCATCTCCAGATGATGCTAACTTGGTTGGCGAAACGCGCGTCGAGTGCATTATAGTGTTTTGCTGTTAGGTATGTGGAAAACTACGTCAGTGTTATTATCGATAGATAAAGGAAAACAATAAAAAACGCAACAATTGTAATTCAGTGTTCTTAAAATAAAATTTTGTTTGCATTCTTTAAAAATACTTACAAAACAATGTTGAAAATTATATTTGCAAATTTATGTGGTAAAATTTTACGCACATATAAATTCTGCTGTAATTTTTTACCTGACTATACGATACATTTAAAAATTCCGCCTCCGTCTAATGTGTTTTCACATGAGTGAAAGTAAGATTCGAGAAAAATGGGACGGCGGGGTGTTGTAATTTATAAATCGTGGGTGGTTAGCTCATTCCATGAAGCACTTCAAATATACATATGGTGGATGTATACGTGAATGCGGTCGAGACAGGTACTCTAAAATAAAAGTGAATAACAAAATGCACAGTCTATAAGTATTAATGATTATTGATTATTTATACTTTTTCCAGTGGCTTTCAGAGAGTGTATTATTTTTGGTGGATTATCTGTGTGCAATGTGCGGCTGTTTTCATTAAAAATAGTAAAACTTTTTTATAGGGAAACCTTTAATTTATAGTTTCAGAGAAATAATAACTAATTTAAAGTCTAAATTAAAAGTTCTGATGAAGTATCTAAGCTTTGCAATCATAAATATATGTTGAAAATCATGCTTAATACATCAAAAATAAAAATTTTACTATAGCGGGTTTCTCAGGGAATCTGACATCTAACATGGGTTGTTCATGGAATACTAACATGATTCCTTGAATTTTCCCAAGGCATACTATATGAAATATTATTGCTAACGGAACCAATATAACTGATTGCCAAACACTTCTGATAACTAAAGTAAAATCCAGAATTAAGCAAAGTGGAATGACCTCGCCGATCTGGTAAAATGCGGCGATGCATGGGCGTGCGTATTTTGTTTTACCATTGGGCACATTTCAGTTAATATATACTCGTATACTATTCTATAGAATACTTCTAGTATATGCACTTCCACTTCTTTAACTAACACAAATAAGTATAAACACTGACACAAAGAATAAATACACTGATAATTTTACCACAAATTTTTACCGGTCAGAAACGCGCGCGAAATAACCCAACATCACGCTACTGTTTCGCTAGTACCTCGAGCGCAGTCGCTTTTTGGTTCCTGATTCGACCAATCAACGTCGTTGAAGGTCAGAGAAAAGAAAGCGTAAATGCAAGAATATGTATGTTAAATAAGGATGAACAGCTTGTCGTCTACTTTACGACTTTCGCAACTGCCACGTATTCGGAAATTCGTTGATATTATTAAGTAAAACACAAATTAAACATTGTGTTTGCTTTAATAAAGTACAATAGGGATAAAGGACGTTAAAGACAAGTAAAAAAATGGGTAAATAAGGTAATTAATACGTTTCCTGTTTTAAATAAGAATACTTTAGAAATAAATGTGACAACATAGATCTACTCTTTTTCCGGTCATTGCACTTTGCTTAATTCTGGCTTTGACTTTAAAATATCGAAGTGAAATGCGGTTTTAATTAAAATATCGGACTTCTTTAAAATTTACAAGAACTTTGCAGATGTACTAAAGCAGCGCTAGTATGAAAACTTCATGATTTTGCAACTTTTCGGTAAATAGGAGACAAGTTGACAGAGTTGGGCATGTATAAAATCCTCTGGATACTGAATGCGGTTGACGCCCAACCAATAAATATTTCCTGCTTGAAGTTGTGCCGTTCTGCCACTTCAGAGAGAAAATGCCTTTGGCAGATAGCATGTTTATTTGGAAATATATCAACTATTTATTCGCCTGCACGATCTTTGGTAAGACAAGGAGTAATTTACTCTTGCCGCTGGATAAGATATTTACATGGAATGGCAAATGTACCTTCAAATATTTATGTCTAGAGGTTCATAAATTTCATGAAAATAGTTTTATATTTTATTACTGCATCAGTATCAATTTGTAATGTCTTTTACGGTTTCCGAGATTCCAATGATGGGAAGAGTTAAGTGAAACACCCTATATTGATAAATACGAGGTAGTTCAAATTTTAGAAGCCAATAGGAAAAGAAAAAACAATTTGACCGCGTTGCAAAAAGTTCAGATTCATACAGAAAATATTTTCCTGTAATATCTCGGAACCAAAAAACAAATCATTTTCAAACATGACATCGACGCGTAAATGTCTTCAGCATCAGATAAATTTTAAATCCAGTTAGTAACTGCAACCCTTAGTGTCTGATACAATTTTTTAAAAACGCGTTAATGGTTATATGGCATAACTTTCCATATCAATAACGTCTTCTACTAAATTCTTCCATTAGGTACAGATAATCCTTAATTTATCCCTAACAATCAAGTCCTAAAAAGGTGCATTACTAGAGCAATTTGCTGAAACTCCCGATACAACTATAAGTAATTATTTGCTTCATTGGATGCGCATCATCAAAAACACAACTGCATTGTTTGATGAATTTACGTAAAGCGTATTTGAGCAGAATTAATATTTGATGCATGAGATCTGCAGAACAGCCAGAGAGTATTCTCTAGCCTCTAGCACTACCTGGGGGACAGATTATGGAAAGGGGTTATTGATCCGGAAGCACGGAATACAGATTCAGTCTCACTGCTTAAGATTGTATGGAGTATGCCTGTAGAAGTTTAAAAGATTTGAAATAAATACAACATTTAGTTGTATCTGTTTAGTTTATTGAAACATGAATAGTTTAACAAAAGCAAACTACTACGAGTGTAGTAAGGATACCCGCATATCCTCCATCTGTAAACACGCCTTATAAAATAAGGACTGAACCAAATTAGGCCAAAACAGCTATTCTCCTAGCTAATGCCACGCCGAGCGCTGAATTACAAAGCAAAGTTTGGTGTATTTTGTCTAACAATGTTAGAATTCAAAATACAATGTTTTGGATTGCAACGAAAACTACGAGGAAATACTATGGACCTCACTTCGTAGGATGTCACTAATTGCAGACCGGTTTCGACCTTTTTATGATCTCATCAGTGCAATATAAGTGAGCATACACGAATGCAAAGACCTGAGTATTTGGCACAATTGGTAAGCCTTGCGTACGCAAGTCTCAATGGCGCCACCTCTTGGTAGTTCTCGCAACACAATCCAAACCCAACGGGGAATCTAACAACGGGGTGTAGAAAAAGAGTTCTATAGCTTAACAGATGGTTAATGTAATTAACAAAAACAAGCTACTACGAGTGTAGTAAGGATACCCCCATATCCTCCATCTGTAAACACGCCTTATAAAATAATGACTGAACCAAATTAGGCCAAAACAGCTATTCTCCTGGCTAATGCCACGCTGAGCGCTAAATTACAAAACAAAATTTGGTGTATTTTGTCTAACAATGTTAGAATTCAAAATACAATGTTTTGAATTGCAACGAAAACTACGAGGAAATACTCTGGACCTCACATCGTAGGATGTCACTAATTGCCGACCGGTTTCGACCTTTTTATGATCTCATCAGTGCAATATATGCATGCATGCATGAATAGTTTGCATAAATTAGCTTCATAAGTGCTTAGAGCTTATTGATCGAAAAGAATGTCGAAAGAAGAAGAAGCTAAAAGAAGTTCTTTATGTGGTGAAAAAGTAAAACTATAAGGTTTCAAATTAATTTAAGTTGGTAACAGTGAAATTCATACTGTAGCTACTTTTTTAAATCAAATATCTACTCTGATTATTCAACAAGATCATAGAATTATATCAATCAATATTATATCAATATGATCAATACTGATCATATATCATGGCAGTATGATCATAAACAAGCCTTTAAGTACGTGTTCTAAAAATATTTTTTTATATTTTTTCTTTCAAATCCTATTCCTCGTTTTGTTATTTCCTTTTGTTGTTTCCTCCCGTAAAAATATTTATTATGTGATACATATAACAAATTTATTCGATAGATAGCAAAATGACTAATTACTAATTCCTCAACACTCAATACAGCCAATATTATATGTTAAATATATGTACAAAATATTTGGATATAAATCTAACCCCTTTGTGAATTTCACCCAACTTCTTGGGGATTCAGGACAGGATGACTGGCAGCATTATATAACTCAGTTAGTTCTCTGTTCATTCCCTACGACATTTCGTTACATAAAAAGTTGCCTGCCATTATGTAATATTAAGCTTCCTAATTTTCCAATCCATTCTTTTATTGCAAGGGGAGTTGGACTGACGATAAATGTTTAGGAAGGATATTACAAGTTACATGGTATTTCCATAATTCGAATTTAATGAATGATTTCCTACCCTCATCTCTACTAACAGATTCTTTCATTCTTAAAAGTCTGCTATATAATTTCGGTTTGTCAAAAGTATATATTGTTCCTTAGTAATGGTTAAGTGATGTAATAATACAATTCAGAAACGTTAAAAATGTAATAATTTTATGGCTGACAATATTATTTCTCGTCTCCAAATTAAAACTTAATTTTTCCAAGAGGCGGTTGAAGAAGTTAATTTTAAATCTTAATGCCGTTTATTAAAGAAAGCATATTTTTGTTAAGTAGGGTAAAAGGGCAGTGCTTCAAGGGATTGCGAAAGATGTTCACATTTATTACAGTAAAAAGAGATAAAAAATACTGGATTTTCTCCTTTTAAAATGAAAAGTCACGGGGTTACTAGATTCGGGAATATTTATAATATAAAGTTTAGGCTACATTGCGTCATTTGGTATTAAATAATAATGGCAGGTCAGTTTTAAAAAGAAAAATATTTTATTGATCAACCGCATAAAAATGATAAACGGGAACTAATATAATATATAGGTAAAGGTCATTCACGTTAAGTTTAAAGTGACGTCACCTTGTCAAAAAATACGCCGTTGACAGATGTAACTTTTTTGCGGGCGAAAGTTTGAAAAATGTCTCAGAAATCACAACGGTTTTAGTTCTGAGAAGATCTGTTTTTAATATAAATAAAGTGAATAATTAGAAAACGTAAATAGAAAATACACGAGCAAAATTATGCAGAATAAAACATCAAAAACCCAGCAAACAATAAATAGGCAATATCAATAAATAACAACTTGACAACGCAGAGAAGGGTTGCCAAATATAAAACTCTTTGTAAGGCAAATGCTATGCTAATTTATTGGTCATTTGTTTATCGAATATTGACAACAATTAATTACTGAAAATGACGTCACTTTAAACTTAACGTGAATGACCTTTACCTTACCACCAATGTTGGAAATATCGGTCTGCTCATCCAAACACTATTTAAATTGATTTCCTGATTCATCCTATAACATTTTGTATTAATAGAGGTGAGCTGTTTACTGATATTTTGTTCAGTTCTAAGTGTCAGTGATATTTCATTCTTGTAGTTAGTGTGCCTACGAGAAATATTGACCCAACTAACCTACGACATGTTATATTCTGTGAATTAAACTAAAATTGTAAAGGAATATCGTAACTACAAATCCTAATGTTTTGGTAATTTATATAACCATTCAGATAAATCAGGATTCCTCCCTAAAAGGGGTTAAACTGTTTAAATTAATTTATTGATTTTTGATTGAATCTATTTATTTGATTGAATTATAAGTATTCTGTTTTTTGTCATTCCAAAGTTTCACTGTACCAAACAGTTTTATTAAATAATTTTGGGAAAATTTTTCAAAGTGTGTACAAATTTAAAGTGTTTGCAAATGTTTTCTCAAAACTTTTAACTTAATTAACTTTAACTTTGAATTAAACTTTCCGAAAGTTTAATTCAAACAAAATTTCAAGCAACGATATAAAGCCTACAAAATCGTTGTGAAGCGTATTTAAATTGTCAAATAAAGCCAAATTGACATTTGCCGATTTATCCATATCTTGGTGGAATTTAGAATATTGTTCACAAACATAGCAAGTATGTTTAGTGAGACATTTTTTGATTAAACACCTTGCGAAATACCTTACAAATTTCGTTTCTAACATGCTGTTTCTGCAATTCAGATTTAACTGGAAACTATTTGAGTAATTTAAAGAAAGTAAATTAACGAAATTCAAGGCACTATAATTAAAAAACTTAATAAATGTCTTAATAAAGCCAGTGCGTAAGAAACAATTCTCTGCGAAAATACTAAAGGATCCCTCAAACCAGAGCGGTACGGCGGGAGCGGGATCGGGAGCGACTACAATGGGGACCAAAGTATGTGGCGGGATATCTAAGCACCTACATGAAAGCGACGTCCCGCCCATGCGAATGCGAACTGCAGCGTCTTGTTTTTATTACGCTTCATGCACAGTTCTTACCGCTTCCCGCTCCTGTTCCGCCGCGTGTCAAATTATATTATAAAAAGTGAAATAATGTCATCAAATACCGAAAAATTTATAGAACTGGTTAAAAACTACCCTATATTATATGATTTAAATCTTATTGGATCTTCTCGCAACTGTGGCATTAAGGAATGGAATTACCCAAAAGTTCCGCGATTTAAATTGATTTCATGAATCCACTTTCTCTTCTTTCTGTATGAAATTTTTTTATTTTATTAGTATAATATTTGTTTTATTTCTTATATTGAAAATATAAGAACCTAAGCAAGCTATTTAGCGATTTCGATCTTAATCTTCTGCTATCGCTAGCAATATAATATCTTCTTCATCTGATGAGGAAATCATTTGGTTAATAAACTATAGCTACTGTACCTAACAAATTGTCGAAATAAGTGTATTTCGCTGCTGTGCCTTTTCCGTATTTTCCTATAATTCCCGCTTTGGTGTAAATAACAAAATAATCCCGCTCCCGCGTTTTTAAATATCGCGTTCGCTTCCGATCCCGCTCCCGGCGTACCGCTCTGGTTTGAGGGATCCTTAACACCCGAGCCGCTACAGCACTGGGGTTTCAAGATAGAATCTCATGTTAACCGAGTATTGTGGTTACGAGAAGGACTACTACAGACCGTAATAGGGAGATATGCTTCTGGTTATTTATTTATTCCTGTAGTGGTATCGTAAATGGCAGTAAAGTTTATCAGAGAGCGTGACCAGATGTATTAATAGTCTCGAGATATAGAGGATTAGATAATGCTGAATGTTTAGTTGCTGTTTTTGAGACCACATCAATTTGTTGTCTAACAGTTTCAGTTTAAGCAGGTAAGTACTCTTTTTTATCCAACCACAACTCTATTTCCTTCCAACACCTCAAGTTCAAAAAATACTGATCAAATTATTCATCTACTTTGTAAGAAGACTTTGTTCTACTACTCTGTAAGTAGTATTCAATATGATGACGTGAAGAGTATAAGAGTGGATTGTCTTGCGATACTTGTGATACCTGGAATATAATGTTCCTCCGATATTAACGGTTTCAGATAACGAATTTTATTGGTAAGAATTATTATAGTTAAGTTTGCCTGGTTTCTCTCATCCTTGCACTAAATGGTGGGTAGGTTTTATGAACAGAAGATCTTCCAGTGTACTAATGCGCACAAAATAATAATATGTGACCACTTTCCCACACAAGCCTCAGACTTTTCCATATATATTAAAACGCGTCGATTCTGTCTCGCTCTAAATTCCGTCGCCGAATCCACAAACTTTCAAAGCTACGTCCTCCGAGGGGGGATAGCGGAGCGATCCCCGCGGGAGACCGGATTTCGCCCCCGGCCTTTCTCTAATGCGTAGGAGTATTTTCGTCCCGTTTCCTACGCGTTTTCCCAATTTAAACACCTTTTCAAAAAACCTCTGCAAAATTATCGTCGATCGCCGTTCGGCGAGAGAGATACGGCTAGCACTGGCGTTTGTCCTCGCGCCTAAGGCGCCGAAATCCCGACTTTTTGCGGGACTCCCTAGACCCTTTTTCTAATTTTACGGCTTCGAGAACTGCTTCACGCGAAAGTTCCGTCCTTTCTCTAATTCTTTGAGATTTTTTCGAGACCGTACGTCGACTCCTTCTACGTCTATTCCGTCTTCGAAAATCTCGAGTCGCATCCGTCTCAACTCGCATCCGTTCTCATTTTATCTACCGATGTGAGATTGCACTAACGAGACAAGCACCTCCCACGAAAACTGTCAAATTAATTAAACTTCAGATATGTTATTTTCCTACGAGAAGTATTGTTGCTAACGGAATCAATAGTACTGACTGCCAAACACTTCTGATTACCAAAATACTGAAGCGAAATGCTTTTCCAATTAGAAAATCGGTAAAAATTATTTTTCAGGTTGACACGTACAGTTTACATACTTAAACGTCTCAAGGTAAACATTTGACAACAGGCGTGGTAGCGTAACGGGAAAGTCGTAGGATTGAAAACTTGATAATGCTGATTTCGCGAGTTCGAGTAACCCTGGAGGCAAATTTTTTTTTTACTTGTTAATTCCAATTATTTATTAGTATTTAGTTATTCTGTTTCATTATCCGTAGCTTTTATTCTTTCTGCACGTAAATTTTATAATTAATTCGTTCATTAAGGCAGTCTGTTAAATTCATCATTTTAGTTTACAAAACTAAATATCTACAATATTTTTGGTCCCATTGATAAAATTGATAATAATGTTTACTTAAAAATAAATTCTACTTTCAGTACTTAAAAAATGATGAATGTTTTACTATCAAGAATAGAGTATCAAAATATTAAGAAAAATCGTTTAGTATAATTACATCATCATTCAAGATACAAAATTTCTTTAATATGTATTTTCTTAAAAATAATATTATTTTAGATGCATTTGTTACCCGAAGGGTGACCCCAGGCCGCAGGCCTGGGCCCCCGGTAGGGCTAGAAATGGGAACGAAAATCGCGACTGCGATTTTCTCCCATTTCTAGTTGGAGAAATTAAAGTGAGTTGTGCGTTGACGAGGGTTAGAGATATTACTATATTATTTATTATATATATTATTATTATTATTATTATTATTATTATTATTATTATTATTGCTATTAAGGAAAAAGTGTCTTCTTTACAAATATATTGTACACTTTATTACAAATTAATAAATTAATACGTACAACTTTTATATAGGCGGACACCCTACATTCTCGTACAAACAATAACGAATGTTTATGAGGAGAATTTACAAGGGTTCATAAATTCCACCCTTAAATTCCAGATATTTTGTGAAACAAACCCAATGGAGAAACAATTGACAAATATGTTTATTTTAGACCCCTTCTATAACTGGCCCTTACACTTGGTCGTTTCCAGACAGAGGGTTGGATACCTTTTAATGAATTTATTGGATCTTATAGCCTTAAAATTATATGTTGGGTAATAAATTTACCAAATAAATTAGATTATTTCATCTGTAAGAAGGAGAAGCATCTGTAAGAGTGACTGATTAATCTATTTTACAGGATGTTGGCTTTTAAAATCGTTTTAGTGGCTGTGAAACGAAAAGTGTTCAAGGAAAAATAATTTATTACCTTCTTGTGCACAATTCAGCTATTTCATTAAATCGCTTAAATTTTTGTCTGAAAAATTAACATAGTTTGCCCTACAGCATACAAAATTATAAAAATATTTTATTTGTTTTTCACTGAAAACTCGTTATAAAATAAAACAAGTGTTAGGTGTTAACTGGTTCACAAAAACTGGATGTTAGTAAGTAGGGTCATGGAAAATAGTCTTAAACCGAAATCTTAAATATATTACTAAAGACAAGTTTTTATCAGGGCAGGCCGTGGTAGCGACTTGGCGTTCATATTACCGATGTGAACGTCAAGCAACGTGGTTAGCGGTTAGTATCTGGATGGGTTACCAGGGAAGACCCGCGATGCCTGCCCTCATTTTCTAGTGGTTTGTGCGTGATTGAATTCACAGGAGCTATGCAAACTTAAGCGTGGTTTGCGTAGAAGACGTACCATCCGTTGGATAGGATGTAAAGCCAAAGATCCCTTGTCTATGAAATAATATCCAAGTAAAAGATCTCTACCCTCTAAAAAACTGAGAGTCCGGCAAAATTTCGGTATCGGTAATATCGGTATTTCGTTTAAAAAAAAATAGTTATTCGGATTTTAAATTTTGAACCAACAGCCCTATGTAAATTGTTGTAAAGTAATATAGTAATTTTCGGATAGTTCAGCATCTGTCAGTTAAGTGTAGTGATTTTGAAGATCTATTGCTGTTTAGTTTGGAAGATATAAATTTTTTAAGGAAGTCCGGCAACTGTCAAAAATAGTGGAAACAACTGAATAACTCAAAATCTGCCAATTTTAGACTTGGTATACTTCAAATTATAATTTCGTGAAGATTTCCAAAAATGCAATAATGTATAGGGTGTTCCATTTAAAAAAAGTATATTGCTGGCCACTGTGTAGGTATACAACGCCCTGTAGATTTCAAAATATTTTTAATTGATGCATATTACCTTTCTTATACTTTTCCTCCAAGTCATTTTTGTGTGAAACGGACTATAAGTAAACTACGGGACTTTGACAGGGAAATCAATCACTTTGTACAATGGATATACATATTATATCCATTAGGCAGGCGAATTATAATGCATTATGTAATATAACCTATAAATAAGTAAGAATTGGCAGATTATCTCATCAATCATATGATAGATGTTAAAAATTCTATTGAATCTGGTTCTATAATAAGTATAGGAATTAATTCTGATAGGTACGTACAAGAATTCACGTTATTCTGGAGAAATAGTATAGTAAATCCATCTCTTTCGGTGGGTGTATGCCCATTTTCCCACATGCTTCCCAGATTTTATTTTTAAAATTTCTTATTTTTTATAAAGGTATTTTTTGTGCATATTGATCTTAGTACTAAGAGGTCTTGAATTCCTCTAATCGAATATAATGTTTATGAGTTTCACAAGGTTTACTGTAAATACATTTCTTTTACATTTAGCAAATATCTGTTACTTCACGTTGTTTTCATAATTATTTTATATTTTCTATAATCTTCTATGGCTTTTATTTTTCACTATTTTATTATTTTGAGAAGTATGACAAAATATTTCGTAAAAGAAAGAATACCATTGAGTTTCAATAATACATTTCTTCTCTAATTGCTAAAGACAAGTAGAAGCAACCAAGTAAAGCCTCAATTAAGGGCGACAATATTAAATACTCAAAATGTTTCCCCAAGTCCGGATTACATTTTTTTATATGCTAACTGGTACAAAGAACAGGAAAAAAGACAAGGCAAAGATTTCCTTGTTCATTTGCTTTATAATACAGATCTAAAACAATAGAACGGAGGTAAAGCGGAAAAGTAAACAACACCAATACCTTCGCATGACTACACGGGATATTCCCTTTTCCATGATTTTGGAAAATTTCTGTCTCCGTTATGTTTGGCCCTAGAAAACTACGACAAACAAAAATTATTAGCCAACCTTGTACAGGGGTCGGCAGAATAGATTAAATAAAGCATGCTTTGGAGTATCTTTAACAGTTGGCAAAATGATTGACTAGCATATAGACCAGCTAATTTTTTGTGTTGAAGATTCTATTAAAATAATATTATTATTCAAGTGCAATGTGATTTGAGAAGGACTTTTGGCGTGAGAAATGTTCTGTCGTGTCCAACAATTTATGTGTTGGGTCAGACAATGCTGACCTAGGGGATCTGTTGTCAACGCTAATGATTCAGGTCATCAGCGATCAGTAAACACGCAAGGAAATCAAAGGCGAGTTAAAGATGCAATTACAGCAAGCCCAACTAGACCAATTAAGCAACATGCCCAAGACCTGGATATATCCGATCCGATTCGGAGAATGTAGATAACATAAAATTTCACCCTTTCAAAATTGTAACTGTAAGAACTAAGTAATCGAGACAAACTAAGTCGAATAGAGTTCTGAATAAGATTCCAAGAATTACGAACAGCATCCAAACATTAAATATCCGATGAAGCTCCACACTGTTGGTTCACGTTCACATTGGGCCACAGAAAATCCACTTGAACTCCATCAGCGACCTCTACATTCGCAAAGGGTTACTACTTGGTGTGCTTTATCCTCAACGAGAATAATTAGGACACATTTTTTTGAGGAAGACGAACGTGCAGTGACTGTTAGGTCTAGGAGATATGCAGATATAATAAAACATTCTTTACACCTGAAGTTCATGACGATGAATGCCAGTACTTCTTTCAACAAGACGGTGCTACTAGCCATACCGCAGATGTAGGTACAACTACCCCTAGATAAGTTTTTGCTTTACGTTTAATCCCACGCAGGTCAGTGGTGACATAAACTGACCAGTTAGATCACCCGATTTTACCGTATTTTGACGAAAGCACGAAACATCGACAAATTAAAAGAAGCGATTCGAGACGAAATTCACGGAATTCCTGGGACGGTCTTACGAGCTATAATGAGCCATTTCGTTCATAGGTTAGAAGAGTTTATGGAGATAGAAGGACGCCATTTAACCTGCACAATTTAAAAATAACTCCCATTATTTTTCTTTGTAAAACTCTTTACTAAATGTTTTTAGGTACCTTTACAAATAAAATATTTATTTTAAGTTGAAATGATAAAGCCAGTTGTGTCAATCCCTGTATTTAAAATAATTAATTTCAAGTAGGTAACTAAATTCCTAGCAGAGTTTAGATATCACCGAGATTTAGATAATGGCTCACACTGTATATACATCATCAGTAAGAGAATAGCCCCCTTACGGCCTACTCACAATAATTGTGCTCAATTCTCTGCTCGTTTTGTTCTGTTTTCAGCATCAAAGGTCAGCTTTCCTTTGAATTTAGCATTAAGTCGAGTTTCTTTCATTTGTTTTTATTACTCAAACTTGGAGAAGCTTAATAAATTATAAAGAATATCAACTGTCTTGATATTAGATTGGTAACTTAAGATCTGAAAGAGTTTTTGCACATTTTCAAAAGACGATAAATATACCTAATTTGGGTAAAAAATAATAACATGGCCATTTAAATAGATCTTGCGTCAGAAAAGGATTATTTTTAATTGAAATAAAAAAACAACGTAAGCATGATGTCATATTGTACTTGAACATCCACTTTGTAAAAAAAATCTGTTGACGATTGGACTGAATTCTAATTCACGAATTACTCTGAATTGAGAGTGACGTCATTCAGGTTATATCACAGGCAGTTTAACTGAATATGATTATTCATTAATTTAAATCAATCGATACATTGGTAGATAATTTTCTGTTTTTAAAATAATTTACAGAACATTAATTTATCAATATCGCTTAGTATAAGACAATAAGTTGTAGTGCGTCTTTACATCCTGTGTTCAAATGTATAAATGTAATAATATACAGTGTTATTCAGAACTTCTCCATAATAAAATTTGGGGATGTTCAACATACATGTACAAATGTGGTAGTGCAAAAAAAATTTTTTTTGGAGGGTTCTGAAAACTATTAAAAAATTTTTCATTGCACGCCGCTGGATACTGGTCCACTGTAATGGAGTGACCTTGGGACTGACAATGCAAATTGGCGATGTCACATATAGCACGACAAAAACTTCGGAAGTTCTGAAAGCATACCCACACCCGGCGCAAAAAAGATTTGCAGCGTTTTTACTTTAAAATAAACTTAAAGATAGATGTGACCAAAGTGACGTGTCTTTAAAATGAATAAAATTTTGTTACATTATTTTTGTAGAATTGCGCTACTTGATTACTATTGATTACTAGGTATTAGAAACATGAAATTTATAAAAAATTTGCACATGCTTTGTTACAAAAGCTGTTCGAAATAATATTCCTCGACTTGTACACACTTTTGGGCACGTCTTATCCAATTTTGCCGCACTAAACCGAATGTTCCTCCTGGTTGCTGATCTTGTAAACGCAAATTATTAAGTAAATTGGGGATTTTCAGCATTTTGCTGCAACAACCACTCACAAAACCTAACTCGTAATTGATAATCCACTGGTAACAGTCCATTAACTCAGCATTACTGTACACATGAGCCATTTTGAAAATTTTACAGTTTAACACTCCTACGATAAATAAAACACCGGCACTGACAGAGGACACAGATAGACTGATGACTGAATAGACAATAGAGATATTGTCCCCACTCCAACTCTACTCGCTCTGTCTTAACCAGGCGTTCTAGGTAAAAAAACGTGTTTACTTTTTTTACCACATTCTTAGGAATGTGGCATATCAGATTGTCGTTGAAGTACAGTTGCCCATCTACGTAGTCCTTTATAATAGTATAACTTTAAACATTGTTTACGGGAAATCCTAAGACTTTTATTATATATTTTTCTGGTGATATCGATTTCTTATTTAAGGATGCACATATCCTCAAAGTTTTAGAGATAAGTTCTGAATAACCTTGTATAATTCAGGATGTGTATTTTTGATGACGTTACATACTTTTTATTTGCTTAACTTGGCACCTTATTGATTAACCAAGTAGTGTGACTACGACCAGAGAGATGACAAAAAATTAACTACAATCGTGACAAAACTGTATAAAGAAGATACGAGATAATACAATAGCCGCGACGGGACGAGTTCTGTCTTAATCTTCTTCACCGCTTCAAATATACCTATAATATGTAAGTAGAGTAAAATTCCGAATTTGATCCTGTAGCTTACGAACAGGTCAAGGTGTTTGAATTTGTCTCCTTATGAGACGTCAGCTTTAAAAATATCCCTGGGGATTACTTTCAGATTTGTCCTATCCTTGTAAAGTGTGGATTATCCTTAACGCTGTCAAGAGCAAAGTTTCTGGAACTTTGTGCCGGTATATTGAAATGTGGAGTAAATACATTACTGCCAATTACCTTGAGAATACAAAGTTATAAATAAATTTAATTTGAGTTCATCACAAGGAGAAATGTGCATGAAATGATTAGATCTGATAGTAATATCTAACCTAAAAAAATATTTCTTAATTTTTATGATAAATTGATCCCCAGTTGAGTTTCAATGAACACATTTCTTCAATTGCTGCTAAAGCTAGCAAAAATATGGGATTTATTATTCGCCACTCTAGAGATTTCCATTCTAAGGATGTTCTACTTTCTCTTTTTTATTCATTTGTTCGTTCCCATTTAGAATATGCTTATATTGTTTGGTACCCCAAATATGGGGCTCAAGAACAATTATTAGAAAATTTGCAGCGTAAATTTCTGAAATATGTTTCTTTTAAGATTAGTGGAGCCTATCCGCCTATTGGTTATCCTCACAACATATTATCTGAATGTAACGTCACAGCCTTAGATATACGCAGGCAAGCACAATCAGTTATTCTGCTGCACAAAATCATTAACTCTACTGTAGATTGTACCGAATTATTGCATAGGTTAAACATAAATGTACCTCGCACGAATGCAAGATACTCGTTGCCCTTTAACTTAGCAGTGCCTCGTACACGAGTCTTACAATCATCGCCAATTTACACCATGTGTCAAAATTATATGACAGTGCAAGGTAACATAGACTTGTTCAACACATCCGATTCCAAAATAAAATCTGTAATACTTCATTAGTCCTATTCTGTTTATAAGGTAGATAAGGTAGTACTTTATATTTAATTTGTTTGTATCTTACTATATTTGCTGGCTGATATTTTACTTAGTTTAGTTTGTTGATATTGGTTAGTGTTCAACATTATTGTACTTGTTTATTTGCCCAAGTGCATTTAGTTCATGTTTGTAAATCGTTTTTTAAGTAATTATTGTTCTCTTAACTGTGTTATATTACAATACTTTTTGTCAACTCCTATCCTGTAAATGGTTTTTTACTGTTGGATAGCCGTAACCTAAATAAATAAATATGTAAATAAACAAATAAATGATCAACCAACGAATTTAGTATTTATGTTACTCTGAGAATATGTATCTTTATAATAAAAATGTGTATAAATAAAAAATATATTTTTTTATAATATTACAACTGTCAGGTTTTATTAAAAAATACCAAAATAGTATCAATTGGTATTTTAAAATGGGAAATCCATTTTCCTTGACAAAATGGTTCGATTTCATGTTACAATGGAAAACGTAGAGGTTACATTTTTCTTGGAAACCTATATACAAAACTAACTTTAGCGGAATACTTCATTTTCATTAACTACAATAAGTCGACTCAAACTTCTTTATTTTAAATGGCCACATTCTCATTTTATTTTTAAATTCCTTTATAAATTTAAGGACCATTTTATACATGATTCCCTATATGTATATAAATTGTACCATTTTTGAGATATTTAATTTTTTCGAAAGATTTTTGTAGTTTTCCAATATATTTAAAATTTTCTAAATTAAAAGTCAAAACAAAAACCGAATTACAACCTTAATATAAAATCGATGGTACCTCACATTGATGTAAACAGGTTCATAATATTATACGGGGTATATAAAAATTTTAGTTGATAACTAATTTGGAAACTAACGATGTCTTCACGTGATCCACGAAAAGGTGTTGGTACTAATTTAGTAATATTTCATTTATAGCATATATGTATATTATAGCAAGCGTAACATTTGAAAACTATATTATAAGCGACTCCGACTGGCCGTTGAATAATATAAGATGTACTGAAAAATAAATCCATGTTATTGGGAACGATATGACCAAGGTGTCTTCTGTGCGACGCTTGTGAGGTCTAAAAGTATAAAGATCTTTTCATATTTATATTTGATACATTATATATGTGTAGTAAACAAAAGGAATTTTATAAAAATAGTCTGTATTTCAAGTAAATAAGTAATTATTTGCGTCCTTCGATAGGCACACTTACTCCACCCTCGAAAATGTTTGCAATTTTCTTCTTCTGAACTCTCGATCGTCGAAGTGATTTAATAGGGGTTCTGCAAGCTTTCAGATGTATTCTAATGCTACTAGTAAGGAACTTTCCCTTTACTACCAACTGTATCCCACAAAATCACATTCAGTAGTTGGAGGGTACTAACCCTCGTATAGTGTGGATTATCCTTATTCATTATAGAGAACAAAGTTTCTCGAACTGAGATTGCATATAACGTTACTATCCTGAACAGGAGTCCTGAATTGGGAATGGATAACTATGTTGTGAATAAAATAATATACAGGGTGTCCACCTAGTGCGCGTAAGTCCAATATCTGGGTTAATAAAAGAGATAACTTAATTTTTTTTTTCTACAGGGTTGTCTAATATCCCGAGCTGCACAAAATGAAAATATATTTACATATTCAGGGTGTTCAGTTTTTCCTGGACAGGTACCAACTTCATTTTTTTAAATGGAAACCTATATTTTTTATAGCATTATCGAATTCTACGTAAAAAATTAGTGGGACTTTGTGCATAACACTGCTATTGAAATATTTATAGTTTTCGAGATATTTGACTTTTAATTTTTTTTTCTTATGTGTCGTCACTTCTAATAGTTGACATAATTATGGTTGTATGACAGCTAGAAATTATTTTTTTTCAGAAACTGTAGAGTGAAGATGGCTCTTTCGAAAAACGTATCAAAAGTTGACCTGCGATATACAGGGGGCAACAGAAATCGTGCCAAACCTGATGGTTTAAAATTTAAAAAATCTCGACTTTTTCAAATGGAACACCCTGTGTTTTATGATTTCATTAGATGCCTTTCTGTAGACTCTACAATTTTATAATAGCTTTCCCTATACCTAAGTTGCGTAGTTTTTGCAAAAAACCCATTTTTATGAAAAATACCCGATTTGCGCACGTTCCTTTCTCGGGAAAAACGCAGTGAGCGTCTGTCACGCAATAAAATTTGTGACAATCAGTTTACATGTCATTTCTTCTTTTACTGAATATTCACGTACGAGTTTAGAGTAAGTACTAAGCGTGCATACAATGAACTATTCAAAAGAAGAATTAGTGAAAATGGTTTATGCCTTAGGAGAAGCTCATGGAAATTGTTTGCTAGCAGCACGTATTTACAAAGCAAATAATCCAGATTTACAGAGATTTCCACGTGCTGACTGTTTTGAAAATGTGAAAGAAAGATTTGAAAGAACAGCAAATGCGAATTATGAGAAAACTACCAGGAGACATGACGGTAACAATGACGATATTCAGTTTAATGTTGTGGCGTCTGCTGTTGAAAATCCAAATATTAGTGTCAGGAAAATCAGTAATAATCTTGGAGTTTCCAAAAGCTTGACAAACAAGATACTGAAGAAGAATAATTTTCATCCGTATCATATTAAAAACCATCAAGCACTGTTACCTCAAGATCACCTAAACCGCCTGCAATTTTGCCACTGGGCATTGGATAAAATTCAGGAAAGTCAAAACTTTTTATGAATGTCTTGTTTACTGACGAATCAACATTTTCAAACACATGCTTACCCAATCGTCGCAACTTTCATCACTACGCTGACAATAATCCAAGATTATTGAGGGTACTAGATAATCAGCATCGTTTCAAAGTGAACGTGTGGGCTGGAATTTGTGGAGAACATATTGTTGGACCGTACTTTTTTGAAGGCAATTTAAATGCCAATGTGTATTTGCATTTTTTGCAAAACGAACTTCCCCTTCTACAGCTACAGAATATGCCCGCTGATTATTTCGTTCAACAATGGTTTCAGCATGATGGTGCCCCTCCACATTCCACTTTGGCGGTACTGTGATTATTTTATTGTTGTAGTACTTTTCCTATTATCTATTCATATTTCAGATTAGAGAACACCTAAACCACGTATATCCAAATAAGTGGTTAGGTCTTGGTGGTCCAGTTCCTTGGCCTGCACGTTCGCCTGATTTAAATATTCTGGACGTTTTCTTGTGGGGTTATATCAAGGAGCGAGTATACGAAGTACCACCAACGGATATGCAAGACTTGAAAGAAAAGATCCAAAATGAGTTTCTAACCATAACGCCCGAAATGTTAAGAAATGTTCACATTCATTTTCGTCGTAGATTAATGCTTTGTGTTGAAAACAACGGTGGACATTTTGAGCATTTACTTTAGGTTAGCTTGCTTGTATGAGTATTGCGTATTCTTTTTTCAATACTCTATGTATATTCATCCATTTCACTAATAATTTTTCTAACTACGGTAACACCGTTTGGTTTTCAATATGATACGTATGAAACTTCTTCTTCAATATCTTATTTGTCGAGCTTTTGAAAACTCCAAGATTTCTACTGATTTTCTGATACTAATATTTTTGGATTTTCAACAGCAGAAACCACAACATTAAACTAAATATTATCGTTGTTACTCCAATGTCTCCTGGTAGTTTTCTCATAATTCCCATTTGCTGTTCTTTCAAATCTTTCTTTCACATTTTCAAAACAGTCAGCACGTGGGAATCTCTATAAATACGTGCTGCTAGCAAATAATTCCCATGAACTTCTTCTAAAGCATACGCCAGTTTTGCTAATTCTTAATTACATGTAGAGCTTTTATGATTTTTTACTTTTATTTACAAATAAATGGTAACTTTCCATAAAGACTTGTTTATTAAACTGAAATTATCTAAATTTTTCAGTTATTTTTATTTTAAGAAGTGTAAACTAATACATTTTATAAAAATAAATAGCCTTACAATATTTTTTCCGTCAAAGGAGTGCGCAAATCGGGTATTTTTCATAAAAGTGGGTTTTTTGCAAAAACTACGCAACTTAGGTATAGGGAAAGCTATTATAAAATTGTAGAGTCTACAGAAAGGCATCTAATGAAATCATAAAACACAGGGTGTTCCATTTGAAAAAGTCGAGATTTTTTAAATTTTAAACCATCAGGTTTGGCACGATTTCTGTTGCCCCCTGTATATCGCAGGTCAACTTTTGATACGTTTTTCGAAAGAGCCATCTTCACTCTACAGTTTCTGAAAAAAAATAATTTCTAGCTGTCATACAACCATAATTATGTCAACTATTAGAAGTGACGAAACATAAGAAAAAAAAATTAAAAGTCAAATATCTCGAAAACTATCAATATTTCAATAGCAGTGTTAAGCACAAAGTCCCACTAATTTTTTACGTAGAATTCGATAATGCCATAAAAAATATAGGTTTCCATTTAAAAAAATGAAGTTGGTACCTGTTCAGGAAAAACTGAACACCCTGAATATGTAAATATATTTTCATTTTGTGCAGCTCGGGATATTAGACAACCCTGTAGAAAAAAAAATTAAGTTATCTCTTTTATTAACCCTGATATTGGACTTACGCGCACTAGGTGGACACCCTGTATATTGTTCCACATTTTAATTCAAAATATTGGAATTATAGAAATATTAGAAATTTACGACTTATATCTAAAAGTTTTAAAAATATGTCGAACAATTGGGCTTAAAGTAAATCTAGATTATTAGTAGTGGCGAGAAACATATCGTAGTACCCTCTTTGTTACATCCGTCTGATAATTATTATCTAATTGACAGACAGATAGCGACCTGCTTTTCCGCAGGTGCGTTTACAGCAGTGACCTCTATTGTTTTTCAGGAAGACAACCCTACTTTTCTATTTGAAGGAGATGCCGAAAACCACTACTCCACGGCCAATGTGCCCCGACTGGCGTTGCATTACTCCGACATCTCCATGGAAGTCGCCACACTTTGCCAAGTCGAAACCGATGTCCAGTGGTTGGTCTCGATGAAGGATGTGGCTACTTACATGGAGATGTTGGAGTAATGCAACGCAAATCGGGGCACATTGTCCGTGGACTACTTGTTTCGATCACGATGGCCCCTAGGCAATCATATCCCAGCATCGTTAATCGATTCCTCTATCTACAGCACTCTGACGAGCGCATAATAAGTGCGAAACCGGTCAGTAGCTGGTGGTGGGCTCGATGAAGGATGTGGCGACTTGACAATTTCATCCTTTTGTTTTTAAGTACACTATTTTTTTGTAAGTGACAAAATAGAACGCGGTACTGGCGGTGATAACATGACTTTAATTGATGCTACTTTCTGTGATAAAATATATAATTTCTTAGAATATATCCCTATTTTTTTCTTTAGATGCCTAAGGAGGCGTATATGTAGGTGTACATAGTTTACGCCTAATGTTAAATTTGAAATGGGATTAAAAAAGTAGACAAAAACCACATAGGCCAAAACTGGGGTATGGTATGGTTATGTGCAACAGAGTATACCCTTCATAAAACAGAAGGAGAAACTAATGTATGTGCAACTAATACAAAGAGTTATGAAAGTTGTAATATATCACACTTTGTTATAAGGCCCATAGTTATTGATTGATTGCAGTGAAACGTGGTGTTTCCGCATATAAGAAGAAAATTAACAATTAGAATCATAATATAATGATATATAATAATAATAATAATTTTTATTTACAGGTATAATAAATAGAAGTAAATAAAATTGTATTCAATAAGCCTAAAACACTTGTTTTGAAAAAAATTTAAGGCAAACAATTTAATATAAAATTATGTGCATTTATACATATCACAAATACACATACAAAAAATAATAATATAAACACTATACATTTTATAGTCCTTGTATATGTGATGATCAAAAAAAATAACATACACATGCATACACACATACCTACATAGTGCATATCATAGATAAAAATCCAAAATCTGATCTTGTAGTAAGTTGTTGCATTGCATATCCTACCTATCTTATACAGTATTCTATTCTACGTAATTAGTTATTACAGATCTTAGGGCAGATAGAATAAATTCCTTTAGTCTGTTTTAAACAGAGATAGTCTTCCTATATTTTGTACATTTTTAGGAACTGTATACTGTACAATTTTGATGCTAGAAAAGGACCTTTGTCCAATTGATTTTGTGACACGAGGCACTATATAATTACTTCTTCGACGTGTGTTATAATGGTGTGAAGTTAGTGAGGAGTGGTGTTTAAAAAGATTGTCTCGCATTTATACAATAATAATACAACTGCCTTAAATCAAATACTGAAGCTTCGGAAAGCAACAAGTCAGTCGAGTATCGAACATCCTTATCAAGAATCAACTTGAGAAATCTCTTTTGCAGAACTTCCAGAGAATGAATATGGGTTTTCAAAGATGAAAATCAAAGATTGTTTTCAAAAAACAATTACGCACAATCACGCAAAGAAGTTGTGGTTTAGTAAAAAATCTACAACTTGTGTAACATTGATTTGATTTTAGAGAGATTATAACTTATTTTATTACATATAAATCCAGCAAACCCTATAACAGTATGTATTCGTGTGACAACGGCATATCAAAAAATTAATAAAGGTGTTTCATATAATACTGTTCTTTGAAACATCCTGCATAAAGTTAAATGCGACCACAATGAACTTTAAGTTGGTCTTCACAACTACTGTTTTCGAATTTGTTTCCAAAATAAAAAGTTAAATAATTAACATATGGTATCATTTATAACCGAATACACTATACGTAATTATGATATTACGTATCTCTAACCAATATTGTTGTTGAATATAGAACCAACTTTTGCAAGTTTTATCTTGAACTTGAGCATACATAAAAATTTTACAAATATTCCTTCATGAAATTTTTAGTGAAACTAGTCTGAAAGTGTAGTGATTACATTTATATTTAATGTTTAATATTACGTAAAACAAGTATACATCTAGGTAATAATTATTAAAACTAGATGGAAAAGGGGGTCTACTTCTTATCCTTATTTATTTTCCTATGTATTGTTAATTCAAAGAATATATAATGTTAAGAGTCCATTCACTAGGTCGAAATAAGCCCTAAATCGGCGTTCGTCTCGTGTCTAATTATAAAAAAACTATAAAAGATAGCGACTTTTAGTAAAAAAGTATTGAAAGATAAGACTTTAATCTAAGTCCCTATAGTAGTAATTTTTGGTATTTCTTTTTATTTTTAAAATTCCAGGCAAACAATCTTGTACTAAAATAGCGTATTTTCAAAAATTATTTTCTCTAAAATACATGTATTAAACAAAAATTTGCTACTATAGGGATCTAGTTTACCTTTTGATCTTTCCGGTGATATATAATTTATAACATTAAAAAGAAATTTTGTTGCAATTATAAGACAAATCCGGTACCCTTGCAATGAGGGCTAACTTTATTTCCATGTGCCTTTTTACTTCGGCTTTACGTGCACCTCCGAAATCTTAATAATTCGATAGTTGGAATATATAAGTCTCCACCCATCGGCCGCCCATCCTCTCAATCCGACCCAACATTCATGCCTGTCAAATCTACAGAGAATGGACCCTTAATATACAGGGTGTCCACCTAGTGCGCGTAAGTCCAATATCTGGGTTAATAAAAGAGATAACTTAATTTTTTTTTCTACAGGGTTGTCTAATATCCCGAGCTGCGCAAAATGAAAATATATTTACATATTCAGGGTGTTCAGTTTTTCCTGGACAGGTACCAACTTCGTTTTTGTAAATGGAAATATATATTTTTTATTGCTTTTTCGAGCTAAACCCTTTTAAATTAGTTAGTACCAAACGATAGCTTATGAAAAGTTAAGATAGGAATGTGCAAACCGTTTTGCTTGATCTCAAACCGTTTAGATTTTACAGGGTGTCAAAGTTGCAAAAATGTCAATATTCACCCGTCAATATTTCAAAAACAGTTTAAGTTAGGTATAGGGAAGGCTGATGAAAGTCCTACTAAAATCAAGGGTTTAGTTCGAAAAAGCAATAAAAAATATATATTTCCATTTAGAAAAACGAAGTTGGTACCTGTCCAGGAAAAACTGAACACCCTGAATATGTAAATATATTTTCATTTTGTGCAGCTCGGGATATTAGACAACCCTGTAGAAAAAAAAAATTAAGTTATCTCTTTTATTAACCCAGATATTGGACTTACGCGCACTAGGTGGACACCCTGTATAGAGCTGTATATATGTGTAGATGTATACACTTTATCAACTGTAGATGTAACATTAGAAAAGGAACAAAATCATATTTTTTTTACATTTTTTATTTTGAATAACTAGAAGAACCTCATGAGACCTCGTTAAGAATATTTGAAATTAACTTAAGATTTTTTAAAATTTTCTACAATTAATCTATTATTTATTTTTTATGGTAAGTAACTGCCGTGACATACCAAAATGAAGATTTTAATGTAAGACAGACTGAACATGTAGAAAATTTCATGTAAAACTATATAGGAACAATCCGCGATATACTTGACCGCGCCTTCTGGTGGTCTAGAAAGAAGAGAATTCATAAAAGTTATACAAACTTCACTGAGGTTTACTTAGAATAAATGGATCTGCTAAACCCTATATTATTTATCATTTTGATATAAAGAAGCAGATAACAATGAAGTTGAGTACAATGCCAACTGATTAAATTGGTGAATCGTGTATTAATTTGCGGTATACTTTTCGGAAACTTTCTTTGTTCGTTATCAAGTTTATTGGAGCAACTTTTCATTTCATAACTGAACACCGTTTATTTATTCTGGAGTCATTTGTAAATGTATAGTACCTAAATATTCCTTTGTTTAGATTGGACATGTCAAAAATTGAATAAAAAATATTATTCCACTTCCTGTTGTCATGGCGTGAAGTCGCTTAAAAATTTTAACTCTGATTCATATGCACGATATTCACTTTGAAACAATATAATAGGCAAACACAGGCCGACATGCAATATCTTACTGACGCAAATTTGGAAGGCTTAGCGTTCTTGCGCGCGAACCCTTTGTAGCGAACTTCAAGTATCACTTTAATCGGAGAACAAGATGTGAACATGGGAGAATCTCGCGAAAACCATACACATTCACATACATATAGTGTTTTGTAATATGCAGGGTGCTTCAAAGTCGATGCAATACATGGGGATCTCGGAAACAGTAAGAGATACGAAGTCGGTTAAATGGAGGCGAAGTTGTGTATTCAGGGGGGCAACATAATGGTGAAAAGAAATCAAGACTAACTTGATTAGTTTTCGAAATATTTTGAAAAAACCGAAAATTTCGATTTTCGTTTTTGTTTTTTTGCGGGCTTATTTGATGTGGTATTCAAAAATAAAGAGCACTTTTCTATAGCAACTTTTTGCCCTTTATCGAATGGTGTTGGCGAATTTTCCGCAAAACGTTTCGTTTCCCGGAAACCAACATCAACTTAATGTTATTAAATACGGACCTGGAATTTTTTTTCAATTTTTTGGAATTATTTTTGTAACTTGATAGAATGCCACGATAAAAGGAATCAGATTTAAACGTTTTGTCTAAGAAAAATCCATCATTGGAATTTTTGTTTCGACTTTTGTTAATTCTAGATATTGAATAATATTTTTGAGGTTTCACTTTTATTTACGATAAATAAACAAAAGCTAATAATAAAACAACGAATTAACAACTATAAACTTTGATGTAATTAAACAAACAATGAATAAAACAACAAAATATGTTAAAACTATAAAAATCCTAAAGCAGATGTTGAAATAATCCTCCATCATTATTCATGCAGGATTTTTGCATGGATTTTTCTTAGACAAAACGTTTAAATCTGGTTCCTTTTATGGTGGCATTCTATCAAGTTTCAAAAATGCTTCCAAAAAATTCCAGGTCCGTATTTAAAAAAATTAAGTTGATGTTGGTTTCCCGAAAACGAAACGTTTTTAGGAAAATTCACTAACACCATTCGAAAAAGGGCAAAAAGTTGCTATAGAAAAGTGCTCTTTATTTTTGAATACCTCATCAAATAGGCCCTCAAAAAAATAAAAACGAAAATCGAAATTTTCGGTTTTTTCAAAATATTTCGAAAACTAATCAAGTTAGCCTTCATCTCTTTTCACCATTATGTTGCCCCCCTGAATACGCAACTTTGCCTCCATTTAACCGACTTCGCATCTATTACCGTTTCCGAGATTCCCATGTATTGCATCGAATTTGAATCACCCTGTTTTAATATTATTTATTGGCTTGTTTAACTGTAAATTCAATACAAAAGGTATGTAACCAAAAATAATTATTTTTAATGTAATGTAGATGCTTGTTTAATATTTCATTATTTAACAGATGTAGATAGCACTATTAAAAAGAAAAATGTATTAAAGACAGTAAGTTGAGGTTATATGAAGATATGCCAACTTATATACTCCAACTTTATCGAACTATAATATTTGATAATTTCATTAATAATTTCTATCAGTTGTCAGAAATCCGTTTGATGGTAGAAACTACTGGTAGACTCAACTCGTTCCACAGTAAAAGGGGGGGGGGTTATTTTAGGGACGGACTGTATTTTGTAAACTAAATACTCATTTGAATAAAAGCGCTTACATGTAAATTAAAACATAATGGACATATGTGTTTAATGATAAACCTCATGTTTGAAGGAAACGAAGCTGTGAGGATTAGAGGTATACTCGTATACATGTATTTAGGAAACAACAACATTGAACCAGTATCCGCAGCTCAGGTAGATCAATACAAATATTAGATATACATGAGCACCGGATGTTGGTTCAATCGAAAAGCTTGTTTTGATGTGGGATATCAAAACATTCCATTTTAAAACAAGCTTTTCAAATCTAAAATTCCTTCACGATGATGCACAACATTTAATCCTACCAGCCAATTACTCCAACTACTGGATTTTTTTATTGTTTCTTAGACTGTTCTCATGTTGTTTTCCTTGTCTAGCAATTCGGATCTATACAGATGGGTAGAAGTATGAGAACTCTGTGAACATTAACTGCCGTTTTTTCTTTATTATAATTTCAATATTATAAATTACTTTTCTTTCGCCTTGCTCTTCAATCCTCTTAGTGATCAGGTTGTGATGTTTATTATACATCTTACAAATAAAAAATTGCAAGCAATTTTATTTTCTAATTTTGTCTTTAGACTATGGAAAGGTCAAATAAAAATAATTTGTATTTAAAAACCTTTTAATTGAGACCACCCCGTATACTGTCTTACCTACTTAAGGAAAAATGGCTTCAATTAATCTCTATATTATGAACTTGAAGTCTTAATATAGACATTAATTAAATAAAATCGAATATTCATGATTCAACGTAGAACCCACTACTTCTGCTTCTCTGATATATTTTACTAAAAGGCTTAGTTAAAATTGTCTAGTTCCAAAACACAACGTTTAAGAGATTACTATTTCCTTTGTTAAACAGCTTATACAAAATAAAGCTGATTATATATTGAAGCATGTCTTTGTATAGTAGGTCCAAAACAAATCTCTTTGTACTATTGAATAAGGCTCTAAGATTTGTACATTATAATATGTAATAACTAAGTAAATAAGTAAGTAACATGATGAAGAGAAATAAACCCGAATAATTAGGTAGATATAGAGGAAAAGATAATAGGTTCTTTACAGCAGAAAATCAGAAACCGTCCGCAAACTGTTTTCAATGCGCATGTCGAGTCATAAATTAGTTGCGGATTTTTTGCTGCTTTAATGAAATGATTTGTGTTTGGTGGGTTGCGTCTTAAACCAACGGTGGGAGAGAATAATCTGGTTATTGTTTGGTGAGAATTTTACTTAACCTAACTACTTTTACTTTCCGAGGATGCTCATTGATTGAGCATCCTCGTTTCACCTGTGGTTTTAGTAAGGTTTTTAAAGATATAGGTATGTTAGTGGTTTATTCATCGGGAAATAAACTACAACTACTTTTAGGCAATCCAAAAGACAAAATATAAACTATGGAAAAGTCTAGGATTTGCGAAATTAACTGTAAAGACTGCAATCAAAAGTATGTTGGATAAACTAGAAGGTCAATTCAAACTGGATTCAATGAACATATGGCTCATCTCAAATATGGCAGAACAGATAAGTCTAGTGTCGTCCAACATGCATTTGAGAACAACCATAAGGTAGATAGTAGCAATTTAAGACTAATTAGGAATGTAACCAATTCCAGGCAGCTGGATGCATTTGAGAGTTTGGAAATTGCAAAGTGTAAAAATAGTATGAATAGTGACAGAGGGCCAATCCCATACAGCCCGCTTTATTGGTTAGTAAATGATAATGACTGAGCCATCGCTCAGGTGTAAATAGGATATAGTGTTAGTATAGGTTTAGTTTTAATCATCTCCAGATGATGTCAACTTGGTTGAAAAAACGCGAGCCGAGGTCAGTATACTGTTTTAGTGTTATGTGGAAAACTACGTCAGTGTTATTAAACAGAAAAAATTGTCCATGGGTGGGCCAAGGTATCAATCGGGGGGAGACGTGACCACGGATGACAGAGGTCAGAGGTGTAGCCACATATGTAGTCTGTGGATGTGCCTCTCAATTGCGCTCCCCCACTAAATAACGAATTAGAAGCATTTTTCCAGTATTATGTTATTTGTCTTTATTTAACCATCATGTGCATCATGTGCATTCCCATGTAATGAGTTAGGTGGGCTGATATGTACATTTGTGACATTTTTCTGTTTTTAATTTCTCGATAAAAATGTCGAACGCAACAGGTGCATAATCCGCAGACATGTTTGATACCACTATTATTATTTTTATGAACACAATACAATATCTGCTATGAATGGGCTATAGAGCGTCTTTATTGTTCAGAAATAAGTTTAGATATAACTGAGAGCTACAAATTTTAGATATCCAAGTCAAATCTTTCCCTCCTATATTTCTCATTTTCGTGGATTGTTTTTACTACGTATGAAACGTTTAATTAGTAAAAGTTGTTACCTTAATGGGTGCCAAAGTATTATCACATAATAAATGGTATTATAAATGTCTTGTCTTATTTGGATTTCAGCTTCCCATTGACATTCTTAATATTAGCTGCCTGTAGTACAATAAACTTTTAAAAATTATATCTATCCAAGCTCATTCGTCATCTGAGAGCAGTTAACTAACTAGATTGCTTTTCACAAAAAGCTTGCGACGCTTCCTTTTGCAAACGACATTTTGAGAGCAGATTTTGATAAATGATTTCCTTATATGCATTTATTTCTCATTTATCATGATTAAATATTCATTTTCGGTATGCAATTTCTGCAATATGCTTTATAAAATTTCTTGGGAATTACGTAGGTATTACTAAGTGGCTCGTAACAACACTATTTTCAGTTATACAGATGGCTAACGGAATATTGTGCCAATTAATATTACAAAATTGTATCTGTTTTTTAATCTATTAAGTCTTCAAATCAATATAGTATCCTTACCTATACCTATATCTTGTACAAAAGTTGGTAGTGCAGACTGATTATGAGGATGGGTTAGTTAACATATTATATATATATATATATATATATATATATATATATATATATATATATATATATATATATATACAGGGTGTCCACCTAGTGCGCGTAAGTCCAATATCTGGGTTAATAAAAGAGATAACTTAATTTTTTTTTCTACAGGGTTGTCTAATATCCCGAGCTGCACAAAATGAAAATATATTTACATATTCAGGGTGTTCAGTTTTTCCTGGACAGGTACCAACTTCATTTTTTTAAATGGAAACTTATATTTTTTATGGCATTATCGAATTCTACGTAAAAAATTAGTGGGACTTAGTTACTTTTTGACAGCAACGTCATCTACCAGTAACCTACTGAAATTAATATGCAATTATGTCCAAAGAAAGTAATCTTCTTTGTTAATTGATTTTTGAAAACTCAGATGAAACTCAATTTGTTTTTTAAGTTTATGTAATTTAAACAATTTGCTTTGAAGAGACATTGTCTTATGTATATTTCCATTGAATTTCGTAAATTTGTGTATAATGTGGTGCGTATTGAATGAAATAGTCACGACGGCACGTAATTTTTGGAAAATATTATTCGACAACTTACGTCAAAGAAAAATTATTGGCATATTCAGTATGTGTTTGTTTAAGGACGCCGAGACAAATAACAATTTCATCGTTTTGTTTTAAGTATAATGCTTTTTGTAACTGACAAAATTGAACGCGGCATTGACGGTGACCTTAATATAGCCATTGCTTATAACGCTGAGTGTGAATTATATATCCATTTTCGCCTTTGATGTTTTTTCTTTGAGGTTTTTTATCAGAAGATATATTTATACTGAGACAAAAGGATAATATACGTTTCAATTATTTTTTATGAACATTCAAAGAAATGGGACACGGCGCTCTGAAATGGCATATTTTTTCTACAAACACACTGTGAATGTTCGGACTTGAGGGAAATTAAAACCAAAATCATATACTATGAATAATGCAAACTGTTCCTTCTGGAGTATATATTTGTCTATAACTGCCATACCATCTTTTTGTAAATCTAGTCCGTTGTTTGCAACTTATTAACCTAAAACGTAATATCGACTGGTATGGAGGCGGTATTGATAATTATTAAGAGAGACAACAACTATTAATCACAAACAAGTGGGCCGGGACGTATAGTAAATAAAGCGAGGTATCAATTCAGTACTATGACAGTTAAAATGAACCATTTGTAGCAGTGCCAGTCTTAGATTATGTCATCATCTCCGCTAACCCTTAAATCTTCATAGAAAATAAATCGTTTGCTAGATATTTGCAGCGGCAAAAAATGTGGCAAAAACTATAAGGAGTGGTTCCTAATAACTTGTATTAAACTGAACAGGTAGTACTTGAATTATTAAAATATGTTTATATGGACATAACATGCCCCAGCGATAGCTCAGTCTGTTAGGTGCTGGGTGGTAGCTTGTGACTACTATACCATTATATACCATATACCATTCTCTAGGGGGTGAAAAGCACAGTAGTAACAAACCACTACTATTAACATACCAGATGCCCTTTAGGCAATCATGTTGCAACATTGTTCATCGAGTCTACTCCGTATGGTACTCTGATGAGCACAGGATAAGTGCGAAATCGGTCAGTATCTGACGGTTGGTCTCGATGAAAGATATGCAGACATTCATGGATATGCCGAAGTAATGCAACGGCAGTAGAGATACCGGACAGGGACCCTTAGCTCGAAAATCCTGATGCTCAGGTCTCGAATGGGCTCGTCTGGTTTACGGATGGATCCAAGACAGTCCGAGGCGTGCGCCCGAGGGCGAGACTAGAGGGCGTGTGCATCCTTGGGAAAGGATGCCACGGTCTTTCAGGTGGAAGTGTTTGCTATCCCTACATGTGTTCAGAAAAATCCCAAAAGGAGATATTCTAATCAGCATATTCAGATATGCACCGACAGTCAGGCGGCTTTACGTGCCTTGATAATAGGATCACCTCCAGGACGGTCCTAGTGTATTAATGGTCTGCCCCAATTGGGACAGAACAACAAGGTAAAATTGACCTGGGTACCGGGTCATCACAACATAACAGGAAATGAGGAGGCCGATGCACTGGTTAAGAGAGGTCCTAGTTATGTAGCAAGGTCCATTAAAAACTGGATCAAGGAAAGATCAGAGGAAGAATGGTCAAACGGGACTGGGCTGCGACAAGCCAGTCTGAAGGGCTTTGGTCGAACGAAACTCGATCAATACTTGCGCTAAGTCGTAACAGCATAAGGATTGTCACAGGACTGCTGACAGGTCACGGACATCTTAACAAGCACCTCAACACTATCGGCCTTAGTGACACTAAAAGGTGCAGGTTTTGCGGACACGATGACGAGGACTCCATTCACATCCTCTGTCGCTGTGCCTGCCTCATGGTCTTGACCATGAGACAGGCACAGCGACAGAGCAGAAGGCACAAACATCTGGGCGCAGCATTTCTCCTGCCTTAGGACATTAGGGAGCTTCCCCTACAACGGGTGTTGACCTATGCGCATAGCTCGGGTCTCTTCCAATAGCTCTCGACTAGCGGCAGGCACAACTGGTCGAAAGACTTGAGTGCTGCGGGTAACCGCGCCGCCTACCAACAACAACAACAACAACAATGCAACGGCAGTCGGAGCACATCGTCCGTGGAGTATGTAGTTTTTTTCAGCATAACCTTAAAATACATAAATAGGATTGTTAAATGGATTGTAGCACAGACCGCGGAAGATGACACTACTGTGCATCTCATCACTACCAATACCTTAAATATTTTTAATCTAATCGAACCCAAAAGGCTCATGAAGGAGTAAGTTACTATCCTGGAGGCAACATTACTCAGATCAACAGAAATTGCAAGTGCCTGTCCTAAACCTTTAAAAGCAATGCACTAGGAATTTACCTTGTTTCTGCAGTCTCCCTACAGAAATGGAAATGTCGTCCTAAACTTTAACCATTAATTTGAGATGATAGTTTTGAGTGGTGAGTGCCTCATGAAATAAAATGCTCTGTTAGTAGCCTCAATTGTTTACAAATTGGCTGAAATGTCGTAAATACTGACTGAAAAATAATAAAAAAAAAGAAAAATAAATCCGCGAAAAGCGGAAAGGAAAACATAAAAGCCTTTAAATCCACTTTCATAATCCATCTCCAACACAAAACTCGTACCAAAAACGTTGTTTACTCTGCGGATAAAAATATGTATTAATAGATACTGCCTACCATGCCAGGGCGTTTAATTAAATAAAGTAAATCAAACAGAAGATTGATTACTGTTTCATATCTGCGTGTTTTTTTAATATATAATATCAATCGTCAACTGATTAGAGAACCTGATAAATTATTTTCCACTATTCCGGATTATTAAAGTTCGGCTTCTGTTTTATTCCAAAAACAAATATTTTGGGCTGAGTAAATGGGAGCAAAACTGTAGCAGATGTTCATCTACACTTAACATCTACAACGGCTATGTAACTACAACTAACTGTTGGGAGGTATTTTACGGACTTCTATAACTTTATGGAAGCTTTGTCAGCAGCTATGATGAAGTCGCAATTTGGTTTCTAAGAACGAATTAGTAAGATAGCTACCAGACATGCATAAATGCAATTTATAGCACGTAGCTATATTAAGCTACTTTTGGAATTGAGATATTACAATATACAAACTATCTGATTACATTTGAATAATAAGATAAAATTTTAGTTGCGTAATATTATGTAAAGATTAATGAAATTATTAGGAGTTTACAAATTAAATAGGTAATATTTTATATAACATGTATAATTTCCATATATGATTTTGACATGTTCACATCAGGCCAATACAAAGTAGCAATATTGTCGTCTAAAATGTTAAAAACTATGTGAATATAATTCATTCTGATTTTACTTGCAATGATTTTAATAATTAATGTTATTGTAATAATTTGTAAGTAAAATATTTAGTACTTACTGCACAAATAAAACTTTTGCTGTTCTAACTTAAGATATTAAAAACTATTGCTTTGTTTATTTTAATCACATAAAGGCTATACTCAAATGTACTGTATTTTCGTGAATGGGGTTTATTAGGCTCCAGCAGACATCGACAGTCAGTTGGAAACTCTATATTATACTGGAATGTTAATAGAGTCGAAATTAAGGCATTTCAGGACTTTATATAGCAAAATTGTCACAACCGAGGATATACTACTCTCTACTATGTCCTTCAGCTCATCAAGGTTATACAAATTATAGGAGTGCATCAAATAAAAGTGAAGCTTCAATTGTTCATTAAGTTGTTAAGGGATTTTATCCCTACACCCTATACCTACATTTTTATTTAATTATTTATTTATAATTCAAAGGATAATTAGGTACCTATTTATGTACTTTTGTAGCTGTATATCTGTAGTAAATATTAGATTTGTACCTACACAGGAGACCTGTCAGGAGTCAACGGGTGACTGTCAAATCGATTTGAAGATTCTTTAGAAACTATTAGTCAGACGCATGCGTAGTTAGTGGATAAAACCATAGAAAATGAAACTGGCAAATCTTAACTAAACCAACCTAAATTTTTAGAGAAAGTCGATTATTTCAATATTGTTTGAAGTGTCATAATTTTATTTTTATTATGAGTGATATTACAAGTGAAAGCGAAAGTAATCTCAGTATCTCCCGAAATGAATTGCCACATTTTTTTCAGATTTGGAATTTGCAGGTTTTCAACTTTAGTGCGGTATTTCTTATATAAATCTATCAATAAAAATGTGACATGCGTCCACTGTGCCTCATTTGTCTCCGCACAAGAGGTGTTCACAGATAATAAAAAAAAATTGTTCGACGGAAAAAAGGGGATGTTATTCTGTGTCTTCGCAACAGCGGTTACCCGACTCCCGACTTGCATGAGCGGCATGTGCTGTAATTCGAGCACTGCTGGTATGGAGTGTGAAACTGAGAATTAAACATTCCTGTATATTCATGAAATCTAGAGAACACATGCGTTCAATAAAGTATTACTTTTTTAATAAAGTATTACTTAAACTTATTATTATTAAACTTATTATTTTTATTATCTGTTATCTAACATGTCGAAAATGGAAATAAATAAAATAAAACAACGCTTCTACCGGTTATTATGTGAAGTAAAGATTGTATTCCAACAACGAAAATTCAAATTAGTTTACAACTGATTTTACGCCTGACCATCACAACCTGTATCTCGAAAACGAGGCAATTTAGAACACACGTTTATTTTGACTCTTGGTCATGAAATTGAACAAGGAATTAGCTCCTACAATATGGACATAACATTAAGGAACACCCTCTACATTATATTTATTTTAAAATTATAAAAGGATTTCCAGACGGCGCAATTATAGAGTTTTCGTTACGTCTATATCATGTTGCATCTTTTCCTTTAGTTACGCTAAAATATAACAACACAGAATGTCTAGGGCATCAGCAAAATATTATTTTAACTTTTTATATTTAGTTTTACAATCTGGAAAATACTTAATTAAATTACTAGGTTTTTCACGCTTAACAATACAGGGTGTTCCACATAGACCTTCCATTAGACGATTCTAGAAACTGCGCCTACTAGAATTCTGAAAATTTATATACGGGGATTTCTCACAATTTTCTATCGATTAAAAATATTGCCCATGACGTCACACTTCCGGTTCTAAAGGAAATTAGGCATCAACTCGGTTATTTCAAATGGAATGTACTATTTTTTATTTCAATTTTTGATTCTACGTCAAATTTAAAGGTAAGTGTCATAAGAATACCCTATCCCTAAACCCAATCGTTTCTGAGATATTTCGACTTTTTAAAAAATTTTGGAAAAAACATACTTACGCTTAATCGGTTCTATCTCTTCTAGTTTTTAATCTAGAGGGCTAAAATTTTAGACGAGAAGTACTAAAAGGTATTCAAATATCTGGAGTATTCGAAAGTTGATGCGAATTACACAGGGCCTCGAAAAAAGACCAACCAATTGTGTCAAATTGAATATTAAATAACTCGCTTATTTTAAATACAACACCCTATGTTTTATAATGCTAATAGATGCAGATTTTAATTCTCTTTCGATTGGTATTAGCATTCCCTATACCTAAATTCCACCGATTTGAAGATATTTGGACATTATTGCTGTAACGAAAATAATCCGACAGTTAGCTGCAGGTTGGCTGAGGAAAAACATTAAATGTGAAGAAATTTTTATCAAACGTCATTGTCACTATATAGATAGTCATGTAGAATTTTTAAATACGCACAAATTAGCATTTTGCGTACGTTTTTTAATTAGGTTTAACAAAGTTTAAATTTTTAATTAGGTATTGGTTCTGAATTAACGTTACTTTAATGTTACTCATTAGAACATTCAAAATGAACTCGTCAGAACTCAAATTGTATTTTTTTAAATAATTTGATACAACTAATACAGTATGCCTTTATTATAAATATCTACAATATTCAGCAATCACATAATGGTAACAATAACATTAAGAATAAAAAAAATAATATTCTTTAATAGTCTTTTTTTAGTATTCAATTCTCTAATAGTCTTCTGACCATGTCCTTAGTTAGTCTATGTTTATCTGGACTCTGGAAACATACGACATGTTCTACTAACAATTCGATTACACTACCCATAAACGACAATTGAATTTAAAAAGTCTTCGTTTGTGTAACCGGAGTATGCCATTATTACGCCAAGTGACATCGATGGAATTTAGGTATAGGAAGTGCTAATAACAATCGAAAAAGAATTAAAAGCTACATCCATTAGCATTATAAAACATAGGGTGTTGTATTTAAAATAAGCGAGTTATTGAACTTTCAATTTGACACAATTGGTCGGTGTTTTTTCAAGGCCCTGTGTAACTTGTATCAACTTTCGAATACTACAGATGTTTGGATAAGTTTTAGTATTTCTCATCTAAAATTTTAGCTCTCTAGATTAAAAACTAGAAGAGATAGAACCGATTAAGCGTAAGTATGTTTTTTCCAAAATTTTTTAAAAAGTCGAAATACGGGGTGTCCCATCGAAAAGTATCACATTTCGCCGCTATATATCTCGAAAACTAAAAGAGATATCGGGAAGCGGTTTGGACAGAACGACTTAAGATTTTTGTAAGTTTTTTTTTGGCACTGTTGCCAAATCTCCAAATATATTGGTAAATTTTTTATTGAATACGCTCCTCTTTGGAGTAAAATTACTTGCTTATATTAAGTGGAACACCCTGTATATTTTGCCATAACCAGAAAGCCTAATCACTTTACTTTTCAAAAAGGTATACATTGTTTATATTATCTTGAGAATTGGAGCCACAAAATTCAGTTTAATGGGAGCACCTCTTACTTGAATAGTTTGTGAAGCTAATCTTCGTTTTCACAGTAGCCATGAAAAACTAAAGTACAATAATAAACTGTATTGTCAGTTGTTTCAAATATTTGAAGTATAGATATAAAAATGTTCACATTAGGAGGATCACACACTTTTGATCATTTACTACTAAGGATGCACAAATGTATACCTATCGAAGTAAATGGTGGGCAGTTAAAACAAATTGTTTTCTAACTTATTCAAGTAGTTTTTATTTATACAGTTATTTTGCTTATTTTATTACTGTCATTGTCTTTTGTTGTTATTATTAACAAAACTCGTTCCTACCGATTATTAAAGAATTATTCTTTTCCCCCTATCTTTTTTCATTTAAAAAGCAAATGCACTCAAGTTCCACATCAAGTTTGATCAGATATTTTAAAATGATAAAATATACAGGGTATTTTATTTAAAATAAGTGTACAAAAACTTAAAAATAACTTTACAAAGAAGGAGGTATTTTTTTCATTCGTAATAACCCAAATAAGAGTACTTCTACAAATTTAATTTTGTGGCTCCAATTCTCAACATAATATAAACAATGTATACCTTTTTGAAAAGTAGAGTGATTAGGCTTTCTGATTATGGCAAAATACACAGGGTGTTCCATTTAATATAAGCAAGTAATTTTACTCCAAAGAGGAGCGTATTCCATAAAAAATTTACTAACATATTTGGAGATTTGGCAACACTGCCAAAAAAACTTATAAAAATTCTAAGTCGTTCTGTCCAAACCGCATCCCGATATCTCTTTTAGTTTTCGAGATATAAGGCGACGAAATGTGATACTTTTCGATGGGACACCCTGTATTTCAGAAACGATTGGGTTTAGGGATAGGGTATTCTTATGAAACTTACCTTTAAATTTGACGTAGAATCCAAAAATTAAATAAAAAATAGTACTTTCCATTTGAAATAAGCGAGTTGATGTCTACTTCCGTTAGAACCGGAAGTGTGACGTCATCGATAATATTTTTAATTGATATAAAATTGCGAGAAGCCCCCGTATATAAATTTTTGAAATAGAATTGTACTATGCGTAGTATTCAATAAACGTCTAATGGAAAGTCTACGTGGAACACCCTGTATAGTTGTATTACATTTTACTCCCAATTTTACTAAGCCTCCACTATATGATCATCAAATTTTCTGTGAAAATATTTGGTAACAGAATTTTTTCCAAAGTTTTGCACAATATAAGCCCTTAACAAAATTAGCAACTCATAACAAAGTGCTTTTTATGACATAAACTTTATATATAAAGTTACAAATTGTTTGTAATTTTCCTTCAATCTATACGGACTCTTTCTCTTTTCCTCTCTGAAAAGAAGATCCATTTAGTTGTGATTTATGCATGAAACTAAGTCGTTTGCATAATTCACCATCACAGATAATAATTTAATGATAATGCAGTGGTGTTTATCATCAGCAATAGTGCCCAACATTAATGCAGTGAAACGCTAAAAGCAACGGGAATAACAATGTGGGATTTGATCCTTAAATATAAGTTTTACTGTTGAAAATGTATTCCATACAATTTATGTTTACCCATCTGCTGAACTCTCATAACAGTAAATAGTGTTCGGGTAAGTTCAAATGCATTCTAAATATACGGTAGAATATGGTTTATTTATTTATTTCATAAAATATCCAACCTGCTGAAGCCCAATTAGAGAATAAGTAGCAGAGCATAATTTAAAATGTACAAGTAAAAAGAAAAAACAAAAGCACTTAAAAATCAATTAAATATCACAAAAAAAGATAAAAATGAACAATAAAATTAATCTTATGCATAATTCGATCAAAGATTTAACACAAGATTTTGTTTAAAAAAAAACAAGAACTTTAATAAATATTAACGTGATAAAAGAGCTAAACGTATTAGGCCACTACATACCTTCAATTTCAGCCTGACTGAAGTGCAGTTGTGTAACATTTGATGTAAAGGTGACTTTATCAGTAAAGTGTGTGCAAATAGTAAGACAAATAACCTGTTATGTCGGCTATTCAGTTTAGGTATCCGATATGTAATATATACTGTAAGTGACTCACACCTTGCAATATAGTGAACAAGTTTAAAAATAAAATGCCACCTAGGTACTAATTGACGTTTATTGTCTCAACACTCTAATGAAAGTAGTAACTGATTAAATGCCAGTATAAAAGACCTAAATTCAATATGAGATAAATTAGTGTAATGCAGTTCAATTACAATTTCTATAAAAAGTATAAACCTTTGGTTAAACTTAACTAAAAAATGACACCAACACGTGGCCTCACGATTCACTAAAAAATTGAAATTTCCACCCATCTGGAATATAGATGTATAACTAAATAAGATACTACTGGTTAAATCTGTCTCAACAAGTATACAAATGCAAGTAATAATTATTATTAAAACTAAAAATGAAACTCAATAATTAAGAAAACAAACAGTATTTACCTAGTCTCTCAGGTTACACATAGAAAAGCCTAGATTTTAATTATATATCTATATATCGGTCTGTCCGATATATCGATTTTCTCCCACTCAATTTGATACCAAATACGTCACAGTTTATAAACTTATATAAAAATGAAATGAAAAAATGAAATGAATGAATGAAAATGAGAATGAACGAGAATGCAAAAGATGAAAAAAATATTTTTAACCTTTCGTGGATTTTCATCGAGCATCCAACTTTTGAGAAATTTCGATATGCGAAGTATCTTCAAAGCCATCATCAGTGAAAATTGTGGCGGAAATTTTGAAATTTGTTATTGACCGGTAAATTGGTCCAAATGCATATTTGAATTGACCGACAATTGACTAAATTGACCTGTTATTGGCCCCAGTAAATTTACCACTGCTCATCACTGTTTGGTTATTGCATTTTCTAAGAGGTATGTGTTGTGTATGGCTATGGTTGGAGAAGGTTTAATATAATATAGAAATCTCGTTTAATGGATAAATTACTAGAGCTTCTACCGCTTCTACACAATTCCGACGTCTCTACTACATTTATCCAACCTATTTTAATATTTTGTATACATTTTAATGTAGACTATCCTTTTGATAATTATTTAAATCAGACGACTGTAAATTTCTTGGATTTACAACCAGCTAGGGCATCTGGATTGGTACAAGTTTCTTGTCGCCTTCATCATCTTTACAAAGCTTTTGTCGATCTCATTGTATTTTGTTTAGTCCCAGATCCAAATCAGTTGTAGAAAATACGAATTAATTCGACCCTTTTCGCAAGAGCAGATAATACGCAAATTTTCTGGAAGTATTTTGTTTACAAACAAAGAGGTTTCTTTATAGAATAGTTATTCGATTTAAATTAAATTTCGCGATATACAAGCGACAACAACTTTATTGTATTGCATTGTGTTCACGCAATATTATGGGAAGCACGTTCACTTTTCTTTGATAAAAGTACAGTTAGGTACAGGATGTCCAGTCCAGTTTTTCTTATTTTAAATAAGACAATCTGTATCTGATTACGGTTTTGAACTCCCATTAAAATTTTATGTTGACATTGTTAGGACTAACATACCGGGTTCCATTTCATTTGACTAATGGCAATTAACATGGGCTATTACATTTCATTGAATTTTATATTCCAAGGGCACACTATGAAAAATATTGCTAACGGAATCGATTGTACTGACTGTCAAACACTTCTGATTACCAAAATATTAAAGCGAAATGTTTTTTTTAATTAAAATATCAATAAAAATTCGTTTTAAGTTAATAGATGTAGTTTACATAAGCGTTTTAAGCGATGTTATCTTATGTCATTTGGTGGACCAGTTGGTTAAGCGGCAGTCTTTCAAACTGAACCGCAAAATTTTGCAGGTTCAAATCCCGCCAAAGACAACTTTTTTTTATTTTACTTTTTCATTAATTACAAATTATTAGTGTTTACTTATTCGAATAAATATGGTTCATTGTCAGTACCTAGATATTTTTTTTGAAATTCACAGTATTTACTTATCAAAAAAAAAATAAAATAAATAAAACATGTTTTAATTGGTTCGTTTCCTTTGCTAAAGCTACTATCTTATAAAATGAGTAATCAACAAGCATCATATTTTTTATTTATTACCAGGTAGGTATTGTGCTTTTACTAATAGTGTACTTATCTCTGCTAATAGTTACTACATATTATACCTCAATCGGGATATTGAGTTAAACAGTTACCGAGGAACTGTTTCCGTGTGTCCATGTAATGTCGTGAATTAGTAATAGGTTTTTTTTTTAATAAAAAACTATAATTCTAAAATTGGAGTTTTTTTTTTTAAATAAGAACATATTTTAAAAAACTCATAATTTTAAAATTATAGTTTTTCATTAAAAAAAACTATTACTAATTCACGACAGTTCCTCTGTAACTGTTTTAACTCAATATCCAGATTGAGGTATAATATGTAGTAACTATTAGCAGAGATAAGTACACTATTAGTAAAAGCACTGTGCATGTAATAAATAAAAAATATGTTGCTTGTTGATTTCTTATTTTATAAGATAGTAGCTTTAACTAAAGATAAAGGAAACGAACCAATTAAAGCAAGTTTTTTTTTTGATAAGTAAATATTGTGACTTTCAAAAAAAATAACTAGGTACTGACAATGAACCATATTTATTCAAATAAGTAAACACTAATAATTGGTAATTAATGAGAAAGTAAAATAAAAAACAAGTTGTCTCTGGCGGGATATGAACCTGCAAAATTTTGCGGTTCAGTTTGAAAGACTGCCGCATAACCAACAACTAGTCCACCAAATGACATAAGATGACATCGCTTAAAACGCTTATGTAAACTACATCTATTAACTTAAAACGAATTTTTATTGATATTTTAATTAAAAAAGCATTTCGCTTTAGTATTTTGGTAATCAGAAGTGTTTGACAGTCAGTACTATCGATTCCGTTAGCAATATTTCTCATAGTGTGCCCTGGGAATATAAAATTTAATGAAATGTAACAAGCCCATGTTAATTGCCATTAGTCAAATGAAATGGGAAACCCGGTATACTGATTTTTTAATATACATATTTTTTTTTTGTTGAAAACCTTTTATGTCAAATTATTTTACGGAAAACATATTCGATTTCAAAAAATATTAAATCGATACATAGAGAAGCATTAATAAATGTAACTTAAAATTAAGAAATAAACAGATTTATTTCATCACTGAATGCTCAAAATTAATTTTTCAGGTCTTCATATTTTTCCGGTCTCGACATCCTTCTAATGTTCATAGAGGCCACATTACATTTTGTAAAAGTTGTGAAAGATTGGCAAATAGTTGTAGATAGTTTGTTATAATGTTTGTGTCTTGTTGGATTTATCTTTTTTATTTATTTACATGAATAGAAAACTGCTATATTTTTCTATTATATTGAATTTGAGAAGCTTTCAATTATTCTAAATGTTCACTTCAATATAAATATCCTTATATTAAATGTACATCGGCATACTTTTACGACTACAGTTACTATCAAAATGAAATGAAACATAAAAGGATGTTCTTTATGGTTATTGCCACTCCAACAAAAATAAAATAGCATTATTTACATTAAAATATTTAATCGTTTAAAAGAATAAATAAATTCTGAACGTAAATAGAACAATTAGAGCACTTGTAACTATCGTTATTTGAATAAACATTTTTACATTAAGGAAGTTGGCAAAAAAATATTATTAGTTCTGCTAAATCATTATGCGAAAGTTCACAGATATTGTAGTGACTTATTATTAAATGACAACGTTGATTTATAGAGACGGATGTTGAGAGATGTTGTTCAAGTTGCTTAAAATTTTCTATTCTTTCACATGCAGCCCCTTTGGCGGATTGAATAATACATTTGCCTGGCAACGCCATCTATTTCTGCAAGTGAAAAATTGACGCTTTCCCTTAAAATTCGAAGTCATTTGTATATTTTATTGAACTCCTTTTAGATAAAATGAATATATCCTTTAATTTTCCTTATAAAATAGATCTGAATGTTTAAGCATGACATCCTGTAGGTAGCATTAACCTTCAACCTTTAAATGCTTAATTGCTTCTACAGGCACCATCTGTAGAAAAAAGACCCTTTTTATAATTTTCATTCATGAAAATGTGGAAAAAGGGTGCGAATTATAATTCACAAAGACGTTCGACGTGAATGAAAGAAACTGGTCTTGTAGGCAGAACAACAAAATATACCTACTATGATGAGGTAATTATATGTCGCTACAAAACATATTTTTAATGATTTATTATAGTACTTTTTGGGATTACACCACTTCTAAAATAATAAAAAACAGGAAACCTGAAGTATTCAAATTAAATATTCAAAGTATAGTAAATATAAAGGCAAACTTTTAAAGTTTTTCCTTGAAACTATACTTTGAATATTTAATTTGAATACTTCCGGTTTCCTATTTTCTATTATTTTACAGGTGGTGTAATCCCAAAAAAGATTACAATGAATCATGAAAATGCACAGTAAGCGCATAAGAGTAAAATCCACAAATAAGTTGCAGACATTAACATTTTTTATTTTTGCTTCTACTAATTGTAGTTCTATTTTTGCAACTAATTAACTTCTTCTGTCTATGCCTGTTCTTTTGTCACGTTAATCATAATCTTTAGATGATGGTAATTTGATCAGCGAATCGCCCGTCTAGTTTTGCTGTTTAATGGAGAACTCGGCAGGTTTTTCCATAGAGTAACAGTAAACAGTTTGTAGAGTGGATATCAGCGCAGGATACAAAACACATTAATGCTACAAGCATATGGCACACTTTCGCAAAGTTAATTTAGCTTTCACAGAATCTCTGATTGCAGATTTCGTCAATGATAAACGCCTATCGTTTTATATGAATGCATTTATTTATTCAATTGGAAAAAATGGGATTAAGGCAATACCCATATTTGTGTACCGGTTGTAGAAATATTGAAAGAGTTTGCATAAAAGGTTGCATAAAGGACAATACAAAATGCGGAAAATTCGTACCTACGAATGCCAAAAAAGAATGCCACAACATTTTCAGAAAATTAGCAGAAGCAGTTGGGCTGTTCTCGATTCATGGAGGTGTTTTTTTTTTGACGAAATGATAGAATCTGAATATACGTAGCATACAGCTGAATTATATAATAATGAAAGAGATGTAAAATTGACTGATTTAATCGAAATGAAAGCCTTCTTTGATCTCTTAAATTGTATCTAGCAGGTCTTTTGAGAAGTGGCAGACAATCATTCATATTTCTATTGAATTATTAGGTTTATGTTTAGGTATTCATATTTATACAAGAATTTATATATTCACAGTTCTTTCTAATTCAATAAAAGTATTTTATATTTGTTTGTTTTCATTATCTTGGCAATATTTCAATAGGATAACATTTTAGATTCATATATCTGTAGGATATCGCGCTACCCGTTATGTTTCACGTAACAACGCGACCTTTCCAGGGATAAACACTATGCTGTGAACGATGAAAATAAATTATGTAGAATAATATATCATCATAAAGAATGCACGAGTGCTGATCCGCTAACCTGGAAATATATAATTTGACAAGTAATGTGGGATAGACCCTTGGAACTCGGTGAGACAGCTTCCACAAAGGCTTGCGCTTCGTACGGGGGTTCTTCTGATTTCGCAGTGCTAGATTGCAGACATCGCTTCAATTTTTTGAAAGTGATTAATCTCCAAATTTTTCTTGTCGTTATTAAGATTTGCTCATCAAAAGTCCTGAAACTACTACGCCTTTTTGTGAGAACTACTACCGAATAGATTATGTTTTTCAATATTAACTTACTTTCCATATTTTTCATTACTACTACCGCAATTACCAATTACTACTCGCGGCCCGCAAAATAATAATATGCCGATCCTCTGCCATATAAGTTTCTGAATTCCGAGCTCATCATCAAGATGAGAATGAGGGATAGAGATATTATTATATTATATTATTAACTTACTTTTAAAAAGAAAGGACACCTTGATACACAGGTTTATACATAGATCTATAGAACCAATTTAAATGATAATAAGAAAGTTACCGGTTAGAAATAACAAAATACCAAATCCAAATACCGACTCTGAGAATGCTCAAAACGCAATCTTTTGTAAAATTGTTGAAAAAGAATCACTAATAATAAAAAATATTTGCTTTTGTATTTAGGGTCTCAATAAAATGATATTGAAAAATCAGTTCCGAAGAAGACAACACCTCGTTTCGAAAATCTAAAAATGCCACTTTGTAGGTTAAGAAAAGTTGCAACAAGTGGTTTTTATTTGTTTTTTCATATTTTTACAAATAGCCTCAAAAAATGCACTTAAGTTTTGAAAGTATTTTCAAAGATCTAGTCAACAAATGGAAATGCTTTAAACTTTTTTATATAACAATAAATAACTTACAAAAAAAAAATGTTCTTTGAAATATTGATATTAAATAAAGAATTATGAATAGTGCAGTTAGCAAATGCAATACCTTGTTTAGATAAACCCAATAACTGAGTTTTTTTCTGAAACTGTTACCTGACAAGTGAAGCTTCCTTACTATTTCTTCCATACTTTTATTGCTCTCTGAACCTTCAGATGTCCCCGGGATACATGTCTCGGCCATTGTTTAATAATTAATGGTAACAATAATGATGTGTTCACTTAAAATTATCTTATAATCCATATATATTAAAACGCGTCGATTCTGTCTCGCTCTAAATTCCGTCGCCGAATCCGCAAAGTTTCAAAGCTATCTCCTCCGTGGGGCGATCTCGCAACGATCTCCGAGGACCACCGGAGGACGTCCTCGGCCTTTCTCCAATGCATAGGGGTATTTTCGTCCCGTTTCCTACGCGTTTTCCCAATTTAAACGCCTTTTCAAAAAACCTCTGCAAAATTTTCGTCGATCGCCGTTCGGCAAGAGAGATGCGGCTAGCGCCGGCGTTTGTCCTCGCGCCTAATGGTCCCGTCACGCCCGCCGAAATACCGACTTTTCGCGGGACTCCCTAGACCCTTTTTCTAATTTTACGGCCTGGAGACTCGCTTCACGCGAAAGTTCAGTCTTTTCTCTAATCCTTTGAGATTTTTTTCGAGACCGTACGTCGACTCCTTCTACGTCTATTTCGTCTTCGAAAATCTCGAGTCGCATCCGTCTGAACTTCTTTCTCATTTTATCTACCGATGTGAGATTGCACTAACGAGACAAGCACCTCCCACGAAAACTGTCAAATTAATTAAACTTCAGATAGGTTATTTTCATTATTTTCCTATGAGAAATATTGCTAACGGAATCTATAGTACCGACTGCCAAACGCTTCTGACTACCAAAAAACTGAAGCGAAATGCTTTTCCAATTAAAAAATCGGTAAAAATTATTTTTTCGGGTTGACACGTAAAGTTTACATAGTTAAACTTCTCAAAGTAAACATTTGACAATAGGCGTGGTAGCGCAACGTGAAAGTCGTAGGATTCAAAACTTCATAACGCTGATTTCGCGAGTTCGAGTCACGCTGGAGGCAAATTTTTTTTTTTACTTTTTAATTCCAATTATTTATTAGTATTAGTATTTAGTTATTCTGTTTCATTGTCCGTAGCTTTTATTCTTTTTGCACGTAAAGTTTGGAATTAACTCGTTCATTTTGGCAGTCTGTTAAAATCTTGATTTTAGCTTACAAAAGTAAATATCTACAATATTTTTGGTCCCATTGATAAAATTGACAATAATGTTTACTTAAAAATAAATTCTACTTTCAGTACTTAAGAAATTATGATGTTTTACCATGAAGAATAGAGAACCCTTACAATTCATCAAAATATTAAGAAAAATCGTTTAGTATAATTATATCATCATTCCAGATATAAAATTTCTTTAATATGTATTTTCTTTAAAATAATATTATTTTAGATGCATTTGTCACCCGAAGGGTGACCCCAGGCCGTAGGCCTGGAACCCCTATAGGGCTAGAAATGGGAACGAAAATCGCGACAGCGATTTTCTCCCATTTCTAGTATGAAATTAAATGATGCTACGATGACAGATAATGGGAGCCCCACCTATTGATAAAAAAGTTAAATTATTTTGGCAACCTCTAATGGCTCACGAAAATGGAATTTTCACCTGGTGTGGGATAAAAATAGAATTTTCACTAGTGTAGGATAAAAAAGGTATTTTATTCTCTGTCATAATATGAGTTTATTTGAAGATAAGGCGAAGGCGCGGGGAAGGAGTACGAATCGCAGCCCACGAGAAAGACCGGCCATGGCGCGTAAACATCACGTGACCGTAGGAGTTCCAGAACGCCGTGCGCTGTCAAGTGTCAATAGTTGTTGTCATGTCTGTGAAATGTAAAACAGGTGTTTACTATTTTGTTTACGTCGTTTTGTGAACTTGTTACCTAAATACTGTGATCAATTAAAAGTCGCAGTAAGTTATTATTAGTCAAATAGAAAACATTAAATTATAAGGTATAAATAATCTGTGAATTAAGTATACTTAACTAGATAAACAATGCCGCGAACGTGTAGTGTTGTTGGTTGTCGGTCCAACTATAAAACTGAAACTGAATATGTGTCAACTTTCAACTTACCAGTGGATTTAAAAATGCGAGAAATTTGGCTACGAAAAATTCCCAATGATTTAAGTGTTTTAAAACGTCCACAAGTTTGCATCAAGCATTTTTCTGAAAAGTATATCATTTGGTTTGATAAGTGTGTTGTGAAAGGAGAGTTAAAAGAGTTCAAAAGACAGAGACCCAAATTAACAGAAAATGCTGTACCTACTATTTTTGAAAATGTCCCCAAATACCTAAGTAAAGATCCTGTATTTCCTGTTCGATTAGCTGATGTTGAGGAGCAACAAATGGAAATCGCAATAAAAGAAAGTCTTGAAACACTTCAAGCTCACAAGAATTCAAAGGTTTTATCAAATATTGAAGACATTTCGAAGTTTTATTGTGCAAATAATGAAATAAACAAAAATTGGATCTTAACGCAAGAAGATGACAAAGTTTTCCTGTGCCTGATGAAATTTTTGGACAAGAATCCATCACTATTAGGATCGCTAGTTGTTGAGAAAGATCTGTCATTTTTTGTGAATCTTAGCAATTTGCCGGTATCAAGAAATAAATTGCCAAAAAAACTACGAGGTTTGGTTCTGGACAGCACCGATATGCTTGAAGGGCTAATGCAGTTTATTGAAATGAAAGTTTTAAACAGTAAAGAAATGGTAACAGATAAAATAGATTTAGTAATAGACATTCTTAGTGACATTTTTGATAGTGACAGTGAAAAATGTGTTCAATTATCATTTCTTATTGAGCAACTAGGTCTTTTGAAAAGGTCACCTGAGAATCGAAGATATAGTGGATACACTTTATTGTTGGCTTCATCTTTGTTTATACAGTCATCCACGGCATACTTGTCAATTTACAAAAGTAAGGTAATATATCTTCCCCACCCTCGCAATATAAAAAAACTGATTTGTAAAATATCGCTAACAGATAGTAATCTCTCTGGTAGTGTGCAATATTTAAAAAGTAAAGCACAACTTCTAAAACAACATGAGTTTATAGTTAACTTACACATTGACGAAATATATATTAAACCTGAATTAAACTTTAAAGCTGGTCAGATATTAGGCAGTAGTAGCAATGATCATTGCAAGGCTGCCAAAACTGCCCAAGTGTTTATGATATCTAGCTTAACCTCAAAATACAAAGATGTTGTTTGCATAACACCCATATCTACATTGACAGCTGAGCTTTTAAAAGCTTTTCTATTGGATGTCATTAAAGAAGTTGAAGCTGTAGGTTTTCAAATTGTATCTATTGTTTCTGACAATAATGCGGTGAACCGAAAAGCTTTTCAAGTTTTTACTGATACTGAGACATTGGAGCCATGCATATCTCACCCTTTAGATCCTTCAAGAAAATTATTTTTCATATTCGATGTTGTACACATTTTAAAATGTGTCAGGAATAACTGGATAAGCAATAGAGTAAAAAATAGTATATTTAAATATCCTGAGTTTGAGGCTGATCATTCAGAGAGAAATATTGAAAATATTAATTTTTTAAAAGCAAATTTTAAACTTTTGGAACAACTGTATGAGAAGGAGAAAAATTCGATAATTAAATATGGACACCTTTTGAACTATAAAGCTTTGTATCCGACAAACATTCAAAAACAAAATGTAAAATTAGCTCTAAACATTTTTAATGAGAAAAATATTGCTGCACTTCGATTAGGCTTAGAAAACAGCGAAAATGTCCCAGGAACTTGTAACTTTTTAAATATATTTTGTACCTGGTGGAAAATTGTAAACGTGAAAAGTGCTTTTGAGGGTCAGCGCTTTAATGACGATTATAGGGAACCAATAAGGCAGAATTCTTTTATACAACTTGAATTTTTGAAAAAATTAGATTCTTGGTTAGATCAATGGCGAAATACTGTGTCAAGTTCTGAACGACTTTCTGTGCCAACCTTTCAGTCTCTTATAACTACATCAAAAGCTTTTATATTATTAATACCCTATTTATTTCAAACGTACCCGCTTGATTACATTTTACTTAGTAAATTTCAAAACGACGTACTTGAGGGTAGATTTGGACATTACAGACAATTAAGTGGGGCAAATTATTATATTAGCTATGTACAAGTTTTAGAAAGTGAAAGAAGGTTGCGTTTTAAAAGTACCATGTTGCTATTCCAGAAAAATAAAGATATACCCTCACATATATCCCTAAAAAATATTTTGACCTCCATTTCACCATCTGATCAATATAATAATTATTGTAGTCAGGATTTTGAAAATTTTATAGTTTTATTAGACGATATAAAGGATTTTTCGATTGAAAGAATACCAGAGGAAAAACTTCCAATCCTAACATATATTGCAGGATATGCCGCACGAAAGGAATTGCGTCTAAAAAAATGCAACATATGTTTAGATTGGTTAAATCTTTCAGGAAAAGTGGTCGATATAGATTTACAATCGTTACCTTTCGATCTTATCATGGAACTTGATAGGGGAAAACTAACGTTGCCAAGCGAACATGCAGTCTTTGCAGTGTCTTTGTGCTGGACAATTTTTCAAAAAATTATAGATGAACATTACATTCAGTTCATTGAATGTGAAAACCATCTCTCACTCATTCATAAAATCACTTGTTTCTTTTTACAAAATTATTGTGAAATGGTGGATATTGAAAATTTTTCATTAGATGACCCTACCGAGTGTTTATGTGGAGAGAAACTATCGCTAAAGCTTGAGAAAATCAGTTTAAGAGCATGCAAAATTTTTTTAAATAATTTTATTAAAAAGCAAAACGATATAGTATCTGCTAATAAATCGTTGGATAAGTATTCAGACAAAGATGATGACACTCAAAGAAAAATTAAAAAATTAAGAGCTTGTTAAACCAAAAAGGATGTAAAGATAGTGAGATTATTGTATTCTTTTGGTTTAAGTTTTTTATTTTATAGATACAGTTTCTTCGTCCTTTAATAAAAAGTTACATCAGTAAAATATATATATTTTTTTTAATTTCTGCTTATATATGAACAGAAAATATCGTCAATCCATTTAAATTATGCCACAGCATACGAGAAAGGCATGTTAAACAGCTAATATAATAATAATGCTGGAACTCCTAAGATCACGTGACCGCCGATATGTGATAACGCGCCATGGCCGGTCTTTCTCGTGGGCTGCGGTACGAATAGGCTTTTAGGTACCTACACATCAACGGTAAAAAAGCTGGAAGAGTTACAACAAGCAAGGGGACAATAAAAAGTGTGTAGATACCAAATAGTTAGTTAAATAACAATTCAAGCATGAGTTTATGTCCTGTAAGGCTGTTTTTTAAAGCTAAAAGTAAAACGAAGAGACAATCTGTCAAATACTTTGTTTTGTTTTCTGTCAAACACGAGTGATTTTTGTAGTATTGTGGAGCTTAGAGTGGCACCACCCAGAATATCTCCCGTTATTATATGTTATTATAACAGGAGGCAGTACATTTTTATTTTTGGTTTATATTTTTGTTTCCTTGACTACGAGTACATATTTATGTTCAGTTCCTTTGCTAAAAATAGATACTTACCTGATGTTAATTGATTTCTGTGCGATAGCCATGAAAAATCTTTGTTAATAAAATTACATATATTTTACTTTAGTTTAAAAACCACTCCCTATTGGAGCCCCCATGTTATCTCCCCCCCCCCCCCCCCCGGAAGTCCTAAGAAGTCATAATCCGGTCTTTCCATCAACATCTTTGTTGATACAGAAGAAAAAGATAATCAAAACTGAAACATTCTGCACAACAACTGGAGTTCTTTTTTACTTCCAAATGTGTTTATAGCATAAATGGGAATATGTAAAATATTATAAAGTATATAATTTTCAGAATTTCAAAGTAAAAAGAAATGTTTGCCCCTTAAAATACGCTATGTAAAACTAATTAACTCAATCAATACTCTCCAACTCAAAGAGAAACCTCAGCTACGCGAGTGAACTTCCATAGCACACTCGACTATATAGCATTCCGCCTTCGTTCCTTAGCTGCTACTGAATAGAGGACTAATCATTCTTTCAATTTGCGACGTGAAACAAGTTGATTAAAAACGGTTGTCTTGATTGTTCCCTGATTTTCAGGGCACGAGTTTATTAGGTTATGTTATGTTTGTAAAGTAGGCAACTTGGCATGGTAAATAACAACAAAATACGAGATGTAGACACAAATTCTACTACTTGACAGATGGGATGTACAGGGTGACCCATTCGTCTGGGATTCCTTTATTTCTCTACTATTACCAACTTTATAAAAGAATATCTAATACAAAAGTTTTCAGAAATAATAAGGGCTACAATTTAAAATTAGTTACAGATATACAGGGTGTTCACATCCTTCCAAACCTATAAAAAAATTCTTATTTTAAATGGAACACCCTGTATATTATTAGCTCATTGGATTCCTCATCGCAAGTGCTTTCAGTCCATATAATATTTGTTATAGCTAAACTTTATAGTTTCGAGGATATTTAATATTTTGTGTAAAAAATGACAAATCCAGACTTTGGTGAAAATAACAGTATCTTCCTTAGTTTTTACATTTCGATAATAAATATTAGTATTCGTTTAGTATAAGCCATGGCGAATATTTTGCTGTATATGTATAAATGTTTTATAAATTATACAGGGTGTTAATAATCTCGTAGCAAAATTGTAAAACTGTAACGGCCAATATCATCCGCTCGTTTATTTTAAATAGAACACCCTGTATATTTTTAATGGATCAGATTCAGAATTGAAAACTCTATCGATCCAAATTAGTATGTTATATATCCGAAGATAATAGTTTTCGAGTTATTTTGAAATTTAAAATATTTTACTCTTTGGTTACAAGTAAACATAAATTATGAGCCTAGATGGCTTGGAAAACAAAATTTATCAAGTGAATTTAAATCATAATTAAAATCATGATTTAAATCAAACTCATGTAATGTTTTTTTATTCAAATAAATAACTAACGTAACATGATATTTTTAAAAGTTATCAGTACAATGTAATAAAAATAAATTTTTAATTTTTTTAATATAAATGGGATTTTGCACAACCCTTCTATAAAGATTAACCTACGCTTAGACAATAACAGTTTCGTTAAATTTTATTTTATTTCATTTCAAACAGTCCCACCCTGTTGCTGAATGCACAGTTCAAGTTTTGTTCGAAATGAAACTTGCACATTTCTTAGGATATCTGGTGTAATGTTTCGGAAGCAATGTCTAATTCTTTCTTTCATATCGTCCGCTGTCGGAGACATGCTGTATAAGTACTCTATCTTTGATGTATCCTCATAGAAAAAATCCAGACATGTAAGGTCTAGAGAACGCGCAAGCCAATTTACTGGACTCCCTCGACCAATTCGACTATTTGGAAAATGTCCGTTCAAAAAATTCCTTACATTAACGCTATTATAGTGGGCACCTTCCTGCTGAAGCCATAGTCTTGGTAAGATATTTAAGGGAATATCATCCAATAGATAGATATTCCAAAAGGTAATTTTGTAAAAAATCTATATATGTCTCTCCTGTAAGTGGATTTTCAAAAAAATATGGACCTATTATGTGCTCTCCTAAAATTGCTCCCCAGCAATTTATAGTCCATTAGCCTTGATTATTGACAACTCTCAAAAAATTTGGTTGTTCTGTTCAATAAAAATAAAAATTGCAACGATTCACATTTCCATTTTTATGAAACGTTGCTTGGTCGCTGAACATTACAAAATTTAGAAATATTTCTTCATTGTTTATTATTTCCAACAGCTGTTCGCAAAATTGTAGTCGTTTTTCAAAGAAATTTGGACGTAGAGCTTGATGTAACTTAATCTTGTAGGAATGAAATTTGTTATCCTTTAAACACTTACTAACTTGTGTTTGACTAATGTCTAGGCTCATAATTTATGTTTACTTGTAACTTGTAACCAAAGAGTAAAATATTTTAAATTTCAAAATAACTCGAAAACTATTATCTTTGGGTATATAACATACTAATAAGGATCGATAGAGTTTTCAATTCTGAATCTGATCCATTAAAAATATACAGGGTGTTCCATTTAAGATAAACGAGATATTGGGCCTTACAGTTTTCCAATTTTGCTACGAGATTATTAACACCCTGTATAATTTATAAAACATTTATATACAGCAAAATATTCGCCATGGCTTATACTAAACGAATACCAATATTTATTATCGAAATGTAAAAATTAAGGAAGATACTATTATTTTCACCAAAGTCTGAATTTGTCATTTTTTACACAAAATATTAAATATCTTCGAAACTATAAAGTTTAGCTATAACAAATATTATATGGACTGAAAGCACTTGCGATGAGGAATCCAATGAGCTAATAATATACAGGATGTTCCATTTAAAATAAGAAAGTATTTATAGGTTTGGAAGGATGCGAACACCCTGTAAATCTGTAACTAATTTTAAATTGTAGCCCTTATTATTTCTGAAAACTTTTGTATTAGATATTTTTTTCTAAAGTTGATAATAGTGGAGAAATAAAGGAATCCCAGACGAATGGGTCACCCGTACATAACACATAACTACGAATGGTACGAATCTACTTTATATACACCATATGTAAACGCCTTATTTAAATAAGGACTAAAACAAATTAAGCCAAAACAGCTGTTCTCCTGGCTATATGCCACGCCGAGCGCTGAATTACAATGCAAAAATTTGCTGTATTTTGTCTAACATAGTTAGATTCAAAATACAAGGATTCGGATTACAACGAAAACTACGAGGAAATACTTGGACCCCACATCGGAGGATGTCAACTGCAGACCGGTTTCAATCTTTTTATAATCTCGTCAGTGGAATATATCATATATAGATCATAAAAAGAGCGAAACGAGTCTGAAGTTAGTGACATCCTCCGATGTGGGGTCCAAATATTTCCTTTTTCATTGCAACCCGAATCCTTTTGTTATTTTGATTCTGTTAGACAAAATACGGCAAATTTTTGTTTTCAAATTCAGCGCTCGGTGCGGTATATTGCCAGGAGAATAGCTGTTTTGGCTTAATTTGATTAGTCTTTATTTAAATAAGACGTTTACAGATGATGGAGTTAAAGTCGATTCGTACTATTCGTAGTTATGTGTTATGTACACCCCATCTGTCAAGTAAGTAGTAGAACTTGTTCTACATCTCGTTATTGTATTGGATTCTCAAACGATTAGTTTGATTTGGATTGTGTTGCGAGAACTACCAAGAGGTAGCGCTAAGGTGTAGGATTTGCGTACGCAAAACGTACCTACTGTGTTAAGTACTTGGGTCTTCGCATCTTTATGTATGATCGCTTATATTGCACTGACGAGATCATAAACAGATCGAAACCGGTCTGCAGTTAGTGACATCCTACGATGTGTGGTCTTAGTATTTCTTCGTAGTTTTCATTGCAATCCGAATCCTTGTATATTGAGACTAACTGTGTTAGACAAAATACGGCAAATTTTTGCTTTGTAATTCAGCGCTAGGCGAGGCATATATCCAGGAGAATAGCTGTTTTGGCTTAATTTGTTTTAGTCCTTATTTAAATAAGGGTGGACATAAAATAGATTCGTACAATTCGTAGTCATGTGTTATAATAAGAAAATAATATATTTCTGTTTCTATTAGAAGAGGAATAATAATCTAATACTTTTTTGAATCTAGCTTCTGATGATAGAATATCGGGTGTTTCAAGTTGAGATGAACCAACACATATTAAAAATTCCGTAATCTCGATAGTCCTTTATTCCATATATATTTATTTCACTCAAAGGAAATTTTATATGTAGATATAAGGCACGATTGGAAATAGATCCTCTACTCTTGACTTCCCATATTACTCAAAAATATCCTGCAATTTGTTTTTTAAGTACTCTCCTGTAACTTTTGTATTTTTGAACCTATGTGACATTCTGGACGTGTAACTCTATTTGTTATTAAAAATATAAGTAATATTTAGGCCTCTAACATTCCTTAAGTATAAGAAAAGACGAATCTGAAGTAGACAAGTCATCGAATGCCGTATAAATATCTTTGCACATGTGAGGGAAAACTATTATTAAAAGAATTTGTTAAAACCAAGGTTGTATTGAAGCCTACCTGAAACATTTATTGTTTAGAAATATACAAAACACTGTACTAACACGGAATAGTACAAGTTTTATTATCGAAACATTAAGTGAGTAGGTATATATTATAACATTCATCTATTTTCGCGACTAAGGCTAATCACCGACGTTAGGAGACGAGCAACTCGCAACCTGGAAATTTTTGCCGAACCCCCATTTTGTAGTGGGGTAGGGATCTTTTATTTGCCTATCATTACATAGACAAGGGACCTCTGGCTTTACATCTTATCCAGGGGATGGTATGCCTACACAAACCTCACCTAAATTTGTACAGCTTCTGTGAAGTCACCGACGCGACGTAATAAAAAAGAGGAGATACACATATGCAAGAACCAACCTACTTTTACACTGAAAAGAAAATGCTACGGATTGTTATTTTTGAAATGATCGTAGACAATATTAATTGCTATCTAGATGTAGACTAACAGAGCTGTTGATTTTGCAGAACAAGATTTGTTATTATTCTATATCAGTATTAATTAACATTATTTTGTTATAAAGCAGCATGTAAATTTTTTATAAATGAAAATACCTACACGATAATTATTATGTTCTTGTTTATCAAATGAATATTATTCCTTCAAACAATGGTGCTATGTTAATAACAGCACCAATTAATGTTTTTTAAGGTATATTGTACACATTCTGGGATACGATTTTCATCAGGTTCAGTTGTAACAGTGAATATGTTAAATCTATTAAGGTCATGGGCACAAAATTTTGCATGGTTGGAGATTTATGTAAAACCAAACAAGATAATGACAAAAACGAGAATTTTTCCCCTACTGTCCACTAAAAATGAAAAATGACTTTCATTTGAAAATACAAACAACTGTAAAACTTTATTTAAGTATCTTTAAATTGAAATCTATATAAACAAAATTTTAGATCAAGCAAATTGTGTCAAAGATTTTTTTGTAAATAATTACAGTTGTAAGTACAGACTACAGTATTAAAATACTAAAAATAGGAGTTAGAAAGTAGGAAATAGAATACTTAGAAAGTAATTTAATTAATTTGAGAAAGATGTCAAAATTCGTGTTCGGGGTGGCAAAGTATTAATTCTTTAATCATAGATAATTGAATGTTAAATACTACTACGGTATACTACAAACCAGAATTAAGCAAAGTGGAATGACCTCGCCGATCTGGTAAAATGCGGTGATGCATGGGCGTGCGTATTCTGTTTTACCATTGGGCACATTTCAGTTAATATATACTCGTATACTATTCTATAGAATACTTCTAGTATATGCACTTCCACTTTTTTAACTAACACAAATAAGTATAAACACTTACACAAAGAATAAATACACTGATAATTTTACCACAAATTTTTACCGTTAAGAAACGCCCACGAAATAACCCAACATCACGCCACTGTTTCCCTGCTACCTCGAGCGCAGTCGCTTGTTGGTTCCTGATTCGACCAATCAACGTCGTTGAAGCTCAGAGAAAAGAAGGCGTAAATGCAAGAATATGTATGTTAAATAAGGATGAACAGCTTGTCGTCAACTTTACGACTTTCGCAGTTGCCACATATTCGGAAATGCCTTGATATTATTAAGCAAAAGACAAATTAAACATTGTGTTTGCTTTAATAAAGTACAATAGGGATAAGGGACGTTAAATACAAGTAAAAAAATGGGTATATAAAGTAATTAATACGTTTCCTGTTTTAAATAAGAATACTTTAGAAATAAATGTGACAACACAGATCTACTCTTTTTCCGGTCATTCCACTTTGCTTAATTCTGGTCTTGACTTTACAAATTGTACAAACTGTAAAACAGTATTTTATTTCATACTTGTCCAGTTCCTCTACTTACCCTGCACTGATTTGAGGCCGTTAAATGGACCATTACAGTATCTACCTAATGCTTTAATGTTGTTTCCTAGCACCACTTTACCGAACTGTTATTAGGGAACTATGTTTTTAAGTTTAAATTAATGCTTGACATTTATCAAATTTAATTTTCTAAAATTAAGTCAGGCAAATATAAATAATGCCTCTGAGCAAGCCCTTGTTATACAACCAAAGAAATTATGATACTTCGAAAAAATGGAATGTCATGGCTATCACCTTGCATGTCAAGACTCTTAAAATAGTGATGCAATTTGAATATTGTGAAACTTTCAAATTTCATTTTTATTTTAAAAACTGCGGACTCGTAAAATACTATTACGTTGCAAGTACGTAGGTGACGTATTACAGTACGAATTTTTTGACACAACGAAAATTTAATGGAAAATTTTTCATTTCTGGTTAAATCTGAAATTAGTGTCAAAATTTAGCCTATGAAAAGTTAATAGAGGAATGTGGAAACCCTTTTGCCCATTCCTTCGTGACATTACTTCTGGGACTCACTGTATATTACATACAACGAATTTCAGTAGCAGGAATATTAGAACTGCTATAAATATGTAAAATTTTATTAGCAGCTTACTGTACAAACAATCAAAAACATTATGGTGGATAATAAATGAATTATTATTAGGATATGTGTAATAAAAGTCCGATATGTTTATAGATGTAGACTTTATGAGGTCCCCTAGTTTAAATTATAAACTCGAGTTGTTTTTTCGATTTGAAATTTATAATCTAAGGATACACTAATAGCTACTAGAAGCTTAAGAACCAAAATAATTATTTTCAGTGTATAGACAACAAGTTGGTTTATTATTTTTTTCTGAATTACTTAATGTTACGGAAAAATTAACGAAATAAATATGTGTTTTTATATCGGTATGCAGATAATTGTATACAGGGTTAGTCAGAAGTAGCGCACGGGTCAAATAACTCGGACACTACTAGAGATACGGAAACAGAATTTCGTATTCATAGTGTACAAATAACGCCCCATCCAATAAAAGTATAGGCAATGTTGTCAAGTTTACCGTTTTTTCCCAAAAAATTCCAATTTTTTTTTTTTTAAATGTGACACCCTGTATATTATTTTATTTTGGATTTTACATGAAATTCTAAACACATTTCATGTAGGAATGTCCTATACTTATCTTCAACTGTTTTTGAAATATTGGCAGGTGAATATTGACATTATAGGTATACATATATAGATAGATAGATAGATACATAGATTATACGTTGTTTTTTTACGTCAAACTTTAAAAGTTTACTTAATCCCACTAGACTTGAAAACTTAATTTTAAATACTTCTGGCTTGCTGTTTTTGGAATCTCAAGAAATATCGATGGGTAATCAACCTATTGATTGTAGTAACACATAAATTTCAGTTGAATTTATAAAATTTTTCCGATTCTTTAATTGGCGTAGCCTGCTTTACGTAGTTAATTTATGTGCCAGTATAATGGGGCAGATCAATTAATTAATTAGATGATTTATGTCGAGCTTGATAGAAGCTTATATGTTCATGCATGAATTCAGCCAACTACCAATCAACTCTGTCAGAAATGTCACATAAATCCCAATAAATATAGGAGGCCCTGCAGTGCACTAATAATTTTTTATTTGCTGTGATGACCATACAATTTTGTGGAGTATAAAAATATATTAATTAAATATTAATAATAATATTAATTTATTATTATTATTGTTACTTCGAGCCGGTGGCCCAGGGTTTAATGTAACATTCAGACGATGGCCTAGGATAGGAAGAATGTCAGCTTGGTGTTAATGTGAGAGATTAAACTCAGTTGATGTTTGACTAATGAGGTTTTCCAGGTTTTCCTCATACCAGCACCGAATGGTGATTAGGGCCTACCAACGTAAGTTGTTCCTGAGACGGAAATGCGGCCCGCAAAATAATAATATGTCGCCTCTCTCCCGCACAAGTCTCAGGCTTCCGGGCTAATCCTTACGAGTAGAATGAGGGTTAGAGGTCTTATTATTCTTCTGGCTAGAAGAGCTGCCGAGTTTCGGCATGCAGGTATGATCTTCAGTTCCGAAAGCAGCGTATTTTTTGCTGCATCGAGGGCTCCTATTATCAGTACCACAAGTTTCACAGTATGTTCTGGATGGAGTCTGCGCATTTCGAAGAGAAGGTGTCGATATTTCGTCCGTTTCTCCTTCTCTTTCAAGACAATGTTGGCCTCGGCAGGAGCTGAGTACCCGATGACAAAAATTGTCATGAGCTGGTGGTCGAGTAGGACTATATCAGACTATTATTTCGGATAATATTTCCGATAATATATCCGAAAGATATATTTTGGATAAGAGACCAAAAATTTACTTCGGGAAACACGACATTTTAGACAAATTAGTATAAAATCTATAACCAACAATCTTCAGCTCGTGAACAATAGGAAACATTTTATTTAGCGTTTTTCCTTTACAAGTATAATCAATACTTAATATGCATCACCAGTTTTACTACGCCTCTTGCTGTTGTTGTTGTTGTTGTTGGAAGGCGGCGCGGTTACCCGCAGCACTCAGGCCTATCGACCCATTGTGCGTGCCGCTAGTCGAGAGCTATTGGAAGAGACCCGTGCTATACGCATAGGCTAACACCAGTTCTAGTGGAAGCTCTCTAATGTCCTGGGGCAAGATAAATGCTGCACCCACGCCTCTCACTATTACTCTTATTCCAGACAAAATTTACATAGGTAACTATATTTCTACATAGACTTAACTTTTCAACCACAGACCCATAAATAGTATACACAGTATACTTAAACCCCTGTCATATCCTATCACCCATAAAATCCTAATTCTATTCACCCTATAAAATAATCTTTACCCGATAAAATGATTGTGTATAGAAATGTGATATGCCGTGCGCTCCTCATAGTGATCTAGACTATAATTTCATGGGCCTCTATGTGAGGTACAAGGTGATTGAATAATATCGAAACATGTTATAGATCGAAAACTGGTGCATGTACACTTAAACATCAACAACATTCAAGTGGAGTAACAAGTGGTGTTACACTGTTTTTATGGTTATTTTTTAAATTTGGCCCTCTTTTACCAGATACGCCCATGGAATCGGGAACCCTGCATGCTTCACCCTTCGAACGGCTCTATAGGCCGGAAATGCGTCTCTTTATAATTTTTATAGAAATGATGAGATGATATAGTGAGGCAAAATGATTGAGATAACACAATGAAAAAGCTTTATGAAGAAGGTATGAAAAATAAATGTTTCAATATTTCATTCAGACTTTTTATGCCTTTTATGAGACATTGCCAGACTTAAGAAAAAATATCTTTTATGGGATATTGCAGATTCCATTAAAGTAATTTAACGAGAAGAAATAAGATCAAATCTGTTTACAAGAGGTGTGTTTATTATATGGTGTACTTTTGGATAAACAGATGGAGAACATTCTGAGAACAGAAATATTTTTAATTATGTAGGCTATATAGGATTTTCGTATGAAATATTACTTTTTTTTGTCAGACTTCTGCACCTGATATGGCATTCCTTTAGTCCTAATATACGAGTAAGTACGTTTGGACCTAATAGGAACTAAAAAAATAAAAAATAACAGGCACTAAAACTTGCACTCCACTCCTTCCTTGGAGGGACTAAAGTGCCCCTTTTACTCGATATTTTAGTGTCAAGGGAGTAAAGAAATTTTAGTCCCTCAGGACTAAAAGTAGCAAAAACAGTACAATAGTCATTAAAAATAGATCATTCGTGGATTGCGCTAAAAATTGTCCTTGTTGTTCATGTTTTTTAGTCCGTTTTAGGCTTACAGCCGTAATTTTTTCTCTTCAGAAATGTTTTTAACTTACATGATTTGCACTTAGGGTACTGCACGCCTATCATTCTCCGTACATGTTGTGTTGTCGAGATTAGCCAACATGAATTTTCCGTATAATTACATAGCAAACAGTAATATTTATTTTCATTTGACCTGTAGTGCAACGACAGTAGTGGGGATTCGCGACAAGGGACCTATGATGGTTGGATATAGCTGAAGCACCGCAGGATAAGTGAAAACCGCAGCTAGGGCGTCCTGAGGGCGCCTATTCGGTCTTGTAAACAGAAAAGCACAGATTAACACGTCAGAGAGGTCTATTTTTTATTTTTATTTTTATTTCTCAGTAACTTTTTTATATTCGATATATCAATAATATTTTTACACCAAACTAATGTTTTTCATATTTGAAAGTTTTTTCTTGTTTTTTAAAAGAATTTGTAATATCCTATGAATTTGTAAGTTTCTTATGAATTAGTAAGTCTTCACAATCTTGACTCTCGGAATTAAAAGACGAACTTTGGTCCCTTGGTACATAATAATATACCGTTATGTTTCAAGGGAGCAAACAAGTTTTTTGCCGGTGGCGTGAGTTATAATAATAATAATAATAATAATAATCTTTATTTTCTATAGATTTACAAATTGTAAATATGAGAAATTGTCAAATACAATGAACGTGCACAAAATATATAAATACAAATACAGACAGAACGCAACAACAAACAAGTCAACAGTATACATATGAAGGGCAAGTTGTACAGCAAAATGTACAATACATGTAAACAACTTAAGCTACACTACAACAGACTAAAAAGAGAAGAAGAAGGAAAAAAGTAATCTTCAACAATGCCAATCCAGAAATTCGTTTGTTAGGTATTCCTGCACATTATAAAAGGAATAACATTCTAACAATTCCTTTGCCCTGCGTTTAAAAGATATAATATTTGGGCTGTCTTGGATATCACGGGGCAGATGATTATATAGTTTGAGCGACATCATTGCAGACGATTTGGAGACCTGAGTAGTTCTACAGTATGGAATGTGTAGCTCACCCGAGTTCCTCAACACGTATGGATTCAGATCACCTCTCTTGGGGAATTTTTCTAAATTTGATTTTATATACATTACGCAATTTAAAATGTATAAAGAATAAACCGTTAAAATGCCATTTTCCTTAAAATAAGATCTACATGGACAATTTCGTTTCAAATTGAATATGTTCCTGATTATTCTTTTTTGCATTATAAAAATTTTTTGTACACTACTACTGCTACCCCAGCAGATAATTCCATAATTTAGAACAGATTCAATGCAACCGTGATAGTATAATTTTAAAATTTCTAAACTAAGGCTTTTTTTAATACTCCAAATAACATAATTTTTTATAGCCAGTTTTTTTAGAATTCCCATTATATGAGCGTCCCATGAGAGGTGCTTGTCAAGGTGTACACCTAAAAATTTAACAACATCACTTTGCACCAAACTTCCCGTTGATGACCTGATCAATAAGCTATAGTCATCTCGTGTCCCCACAGATGAAAATTTTATAAAACTAGTTTTTGTTAAGTTTAGAACTAACCCGTTTTGGCAACACCAGTCCTCCATTAGAGCAACGCAGTTAAAACCCGTGGCTCGAAGAGCTGAGGGATTTAATACACTAAGGGTCAAGAAGAACAGTTTACAGCAAATATGCATACAAAATTATATCTACTAACAAAAACTTTTTTAAAAACTCGGCTAACGCCTCGTTTGATAGCTTTAACATCTCATGTTGTAATATGAATCTTTACACTTATATTGTAAATAACTATTATCGCCCTTCCTGAAAAAAAAAGTTCATTTTACACCCTCAAATGAGATCTATAATAGACTTATCATGGATCAATCGTATACATAAATATTTTTGTATACGCAATATAACCTCAAAGTTGGAAACCACTGGTCAACATATATCTATTTATCGACTGCTGAACTACCAAGAAGTTTAATTGGAAAATCTAAACTTGAAAAACTATAACTCATTATATTTCTCTCTACTTTTTATAAACGAAAGGCAGTTAGAGAATTTTTATGGAACATAAACTATACAGGGTGTTCCACGTAGACCTTCCATTAGACGTTTCTAGAATACTACATGCACTGGAATTTTGAAAATTTATATACGGGGATTTCTCACAATTTTCTATTGATTAAAAATATTGCCGATGACAGCACACTTTCGGTTCTAACGGAAGTAGACATCAATTTGCTTATTTTAAATGTAACACCTTATATATTATTCAATTTCTGGATTCTACGTAAAATTCTAAACACATTTCATGTAGGATGTCCTATACCTATCTTCAACTGTTTTTGAAATATCGACAAGTGAATATTGACATTTTGCAACTTTAACACACTGTAAAATCTAAACGGTTTGAGATCAAGCAAAATAGTTTGCACATTCCTATCTTAATTTTTCATAAGCTATCGTTTGGTACTAATTTCAGATTTATCCAAAAATTTCAAATTTTCCGAAAATATTGAAAATTTTTAATTCCTGGATAAATCTGAAATTAGTACCAACCGATAGCTTATGAAAAATTAAGATAGGAATGTACAAACCATTTTGCTTGATCTCAAACCGTTTAGATTTTACAGGGTGTTAAAGTTGCAAAATGTCAATATTCACCTGTCGATATTTCAAGAACAGTTGAAGATAGGTATAGGACATCCTACATGAAATGTGTTTAGAATTTTACGTAGAATCCAGAAATTGAATAATATATAGGGTGTTACATTTAAAATAAGCAAGTTGATATCTACTTCCGTTAGAACTGGAAGTGTGAAGTCATCACACATCAAAAAAAAATTTCTAAACTAAATGTTCAGGTATACAATTCTCCATTGTCTGATAATGTAACAACCGTCAGTTTCCTATGTTTTACATTGGATGATTGTTTGTGAAGTCATAGGTAATACATATAGAAAATTGTGAGAAACCCCCGTATATAAATTTTCAAAATTCCAATGCATGTAGTATTCTAGAAACGTCAAATGGAAGGTTTACGTGGAACACCCTGTATATTTTGCAGTTTGACATAATTTTTTATACGAGGCCTTTAAACAGCTTTTGGTTTTCACCTATTCCCAAATATTTTAACATTGTCTGCAGCATAATTGCCATTATTCTTTGTAGATTTAAACGTCACACGAAAAATCATCTCACCAGATAATTAATATGTCTGATCACGCCCTCTGGTGAATATAATTACGACTTACGAGAGCACTGTATTTTGCAATCCTACTATTGTAGGTAGGTACTTAGAATAGTCTTCAATGTGTCAGTTCATTAATTTTACTGAAGTAAAAACTGCAAGCTTCCCAAAAAGTTGTGTCGTTGGTGACGTAAATACTAGTTTTGTTGATATCAACAAACAAAGCAGATTTTTAAGACTCGATAATCTTTTTTGTGTTAGAACAAGTGTGTTGCACAAGACATCCTTCTCTAGCACATATGATCACAAGTATAAAGATATTATACAGTAATTTCACTCGGCAAAATCTCTTTGATGTTGGTGTCCTTAAGTTTTGTTTTTTTAACCCCCCAAAAAGACCACTGCGCATACTACCCAAGCACAATCATGCGCATTAGTGACCGTTTTTGGGAGACACGCACAGGCCCGGACTATTATTTTTTGGAGTAAAAAAGGTGGCCTAACAGAATTTCGTTTACAAATGAAACAATATTTTGTAGCCATGTTACACACAATACAAAACACTTATCAAAATCACAAACACAAACGCCTAGACACACAAACGTATGCTGATTACCTGTAAAGCAAAAAGCAAATGTCCGCCCATAAAATAGCATACGCCGGCCCATTCCTCCCCTTCTACATCTCTACCAACGCGCATACTACCCAAGAGCAGACATGTGCATTAAAAACTTTTGTACAAAAAATTTAAAGAGTGAAACTACTGTATATATCTTTATACTTGTGATATGATTTAGTATTAAGGATACGTTGATAACATTACACTGACAGATGACATACCATCCGTGACCTCAATTCATCCGTGCCACATATATTCAAGTGAGCTTTGTGTGCTCTACTTAATACACTGTAGTGTTCTCGGACGTTGTCCTGATCTGAAACTGACATGTTTAAATAGGATTTAAGAGAAGGCAACTTGAAATTATACGATGGCGGTTGAATCTGATCGTTGGGCTTTGTATAATTTTCCGACATATACTCGTATCTCTTTGAATTTATTGCCAGTGGTTAAGGGTAGAAAAGGAAGTAAATTTTGGTTTCACTTTGACAAGAAATATGAAAACTAATTTATTCTGACTTCAACTTCGTCTTCTCCACGGAGTTGTTGATGAAGTACCCGATAGCAAACTAAAAGTTTGTTGAACTGTAATTATAAATTGATATGTAAACAGTAAATTAAATAAGAAAATGTATTTATATGTAGCAAAATGTGTCTATTTAATTATTATTAATAGTTCACGTATTACAAATTAGCAGTACCATATTTGGATATTGGTACCTAGTAAATTAGTTCTAGGAAATACTACTTAAAGACACTACTAACTTCAAAATTAAGTTAGTAATTTTAAGTAGCGCAGAAATTATATTTAAACAACGAAAGCTCTACTGAAGTAGGTACAGGGTATTCTCGTATATTTTGACCCCTACCTACAGGGGTTATTAAGAAAGTTAGAAAAAAAGTTTAAATACAAAAGTTGTTTGGTTTTTCACGTATTATCTTTTGGCTAGGTCGAAAAAAAATTGCATGTCGTAAATTTGAGGAAACCAATTGAACATAATATTTTTAAATGGGACACCCTGTATAATTTTAAACGCTTGGGAAACAATTTTTCTTTGATCTCAAAAATATATACTTTGTTGACATTTGCACTGACAGTTTTCGAAATATTTAATATTTAATGTTTACAATAAATCATAAAAAAATATTGAAAAATGAAAACATTGGAAAATGTTTAAATAACTAAGGAGGTTACATCGAAAATCGGTAAATATTTTTTATTACTGTTGGTTTCTACTGTTAAATATTTTTAGATCTTTGTATTTTTATGTATTTTTTTATGGTACTCGCTGTCGAATATTTCGAGAACTGTCAGTGCAAATGTCAACAAAATATATATTTTTGAAATCAGGAAAAGAATGTTCACCCAAGCGTGTAAAATTATACAGGGTGTCCCATTTAAAAATATTATGTTCAATTGGTTTCCTCAAATTTACGACATGCAATTTTTTTTTCGACCTAGCCAAAAGATAACACATGAAAAACCAAACAACTTTTGTATTTAATTTTTTTTTCTAACTTTCTTAATAACCGCTGTAAGGTAGGGTTCAAAATATATGCGAATACCCTGTATTCCCTGTATACCCTGTATTGAATTTATAAAACTGGATTTGGATTTTGAATGGAGTTTAATATAAACTGTGTACCAAGTTTAAAGTTATTCGAAAGGATAGATTGAGAATTAATGAAAAATATATAAGAAATCTTATTTGTTTTTGAAAACTAACACCTATCTCCAGGAATATTTTAGTATATGATGTCGGCCGTTATATACTTTTGAATTTGTCCCCTTATTTTTGTTACATCCTGTACCTTGTCTTGTGGTTGGAAGCTTATAATTTATCTTATTTATAGTCTGCAGGTGCCCCTAGCAATCGCTAGCAGTTCTCTGTAAAAAATGATAAAGCAAATAAAACAGTTATCCCTGATTTAGGTACGTGTCCCGTTTCCCAACCGTAGACATCCATAACGTTATTTATAACTTCGTGAATAGTCATCGAATGGAATCGAGTTGAACCCCCACTGTTTTTGCCATCCTAAACCAAAATATATGATGAATATGTTAAATAAAGCACTCATCGGTTTCGGTGATATCCTGAAGTAAGGTTATTTTAAACACGCTTGGGTTTAACTCAAGTTCAGCATAGCAATAAAAAAAATATATATCTGGCAGATAAAAATATATCACATTTTTATGGTTTCAGGCTGGATTAACAGGCAATGTGATTGGAAGAGCTTGGAGAGATTTTATTCTATTAAAAAGAATAAAGACCATATTAGCAATAAGTAAATTTTGTTTGCGGAATCTCGGAATATAAAAAAAACGTAGAAACTCCTGACATAAACATGAGTAAACGATTGCATCATTATTATAGAACGCTTTTCATCAGGATACTTTAGATTATAATCTGGAACTTAGGCTAAACATAATATCCACATTCAGAAAAGAATCAGAAAAGAAACGAAGAAAACCATTTGAGAAGAGGAAGAGAACAACACTCCCAGTCAGAAGAAAGGACAGAGTCTGTGTTTAACACAGACCACCCAAAACTGATCTTAACACAAATATGTACTTACCGGACAATACTATTACTTCATTAATATCTGCCAACTGGAAAGATCTTTTGACACTTCAGATTTAGGTGGTGTGTTACGTTTGATAGCAAACTTTTATTTGACAGCCACATAAATATTATGCTTCCTCTGCAATGCATTCACTGGGTTTGATAATACCATCGTGCAGGGATTTTGATAATATAGATTGTCTAACGGTATTGTACTTTACGTTTGTTAGATCACAGCTAGAATATGCTAATCGCATCTTATTACCAGATACACAAAACCAAACTTGAAAGTTTTCAGAGGAAATTCCTTAAATATTTACATTTTAAACGCTATGGTCTCTACCCTGAGCAGAGATTTAGTCACACTGTTCACTTGTCCCAATTTAGTATGTATACTCTTGAATTTAGAATAGTTGCTGGATGGGTATTTCTTTACAAACTTCTACGTAATAAAATTGATTGCATCTTCTTTCCAAAATCACATTTCGAGTTTTGTCATTTAATTTTATAAATACAAATTTTTGAACATCGCTTTTTACTCTGTATGCAACAATTTTCATTTAATTAATAGTTTCCTAGATATTTTTATGTGTCTCAAAATGATATTTATCAGAATAAGCATTTTTTGCTAGCCAATAATAATAATAATTCATTTTAGTATTTGGATAAGTATTTGTATCTAAATTTAAGAAATGTTCTACCACGCTATGTACTTATTGGCACCTACGTGTAGTGTAGTTTTTAGTTTACATTTGTTCTTCTTCAATTTTTGTTTCCTTAATTATGTAAAATCAGCCCTCTTAATGGACTTATGTCTGTTGGGCCTTGTTCTCAAATAAATAAAAATAAATAAATTTCAGTCTCTGAAGTGAAAATGACATTTATTACTATCATGATTAATGAAAACGATTTTGTTATCTACATTTATGGCTCCATCAGCTGCCGGGCAGTAACTGGATCCGTATAAACTGAATATTTATTATATACGATCACTATGGCTATTCTCACTAGATTTATAACATATTTTTCAGATTATCCACATCTGATAAAACAGAATATATCACAACGGAGCTTATGAAATTTAGGAGAAATTCCATCCGTTTATTTGTGAGTTTATCTAAATATTCATATTTTACAAAACTTTTAAAAGCTTTAATAATATTTTTAAGATTTGGAGTGTTTTTGCTTAACTTATTTTTTAAGTAATTATTTCCGTTTAATTATAGCACGTCACGTAATAACATTACGCCTATATTTTATCATTATTATTGAAATGGGCTATTATAATAGTATTATAATAGGTCGGTACTTTTTTCAGTAGGTATATATAATATTTGAAAATTATATTTATCTGACTGAATGTAATGAAGAATGTTGGGTGTTTGCCTCATATAGTGATAAAAATAAACCACTTTCATGGGAAGGGGGATCGCAACATCGCGAAACGTGAATTGCATATAAAATAGGGCTGCTCACCATTCTTTTGTTTATTTAATAATCTGATAGTGGATATTCATAACTGTAACATGTAAAATAGCTATTTTTGAAGGGCGTTTCCACTGGAAAAATTGATTTAATAAGCACGTCTTCCGAATCCGAATTCCGAGGAATTGACATTACGATATTCGTAGCCTGAATATGGTAAAAGGTCATAAATGGTCAAAAGGTCACAGGGTAGGCTCTTGAAAACGAAACAGAGCGAATAACTCTCAGGAAAAATATTTTTCCGAAAAACGCCGAGACAGGTCCATTTTTGATCGAAGGGGAACATCTTTTCACATAAATTTCTTCTTACAGATTTTATCCCTTTAGGGACGGGGGGCAACCCCTCAAAAATCTTAATAGGGAAGGAGGGTTAAGTGACACCGTTTGAAAGGTACTCGAATTCTCTACATAACCGTGTTTATTTTTTTTAGTTTGACCGATTAGTTTTGGAGATACAGGTTGTTAATAAAAAAAACCCCTACTTTTTACAAATTTATCGGCAAACATTTTTTCTCCATCAGCTGCGATAAAACTGTAGGACCGTTTTTAAAACTACTTTAAGTATTTAAATTGAAGAAGTATTTAATTTGAGCTGGTGTAGTGTGCTGTGTAAAAGCAGGACATAGTGCGCCAGTGAAATTGTTAGAAGAAAACAATCTAAAGGACGTCCTTGGATGAACTTTAGTTAATAAATGTTTAGTTTGTAAGATTATTACAAGAAAATTAATGGTTGGTCATCAGACCAGTTTTAATAGAATTAAGAATCTCCAACCAAGAATCTTAATAAAAAAAAAAGTATTTAACGTACTTAGTCGCATTTTTATGGACCACAGCTGAAGCTCAAAGTGAATTTCCTTTTACTATTCGCAATAAATTGAAATAATAAATAATACTATCAGAACGGGTATTGAGTGAATAGGAACTTTGAGAAGACTAGATCTGCAGGTAAGCGACACTCCAAAAGAAATATGTAGATATGGCGGTTCTTGCCCATGTTGCTATAAATCTCAAAATGGGTGCGAGAAAACTGGCAGCTGAATCCGGTTTTGGGCGATTCAAAATTCGCAAAATTCTGAAACTTCATAAATTTCAACCATAAAAAATTCACCTTGCACAGGAATTTAATGAAGATGTTTTTGACCGCCGACTACAATTTTGTGAAAATGAGTGAACGAGCTATTAACAATAATCCTTATTTTACTTTTAATATCGGCTTCTCCGATGAGTGTTCTATTTCTGTTAATGGCATCGTCAATCGTCATAATTGTCGTTATTGGACCGATTTTAACCTCAAGATATTTTATGAGAGTCATACACAACATCCGGAAAATTAAATGTTCGGGCTGGAATTTTTGGTGACCGTATTGTTGGTCCGAATTTTTTGGATAACAACATTGATCCACCCTTGACAAACATTATGGAGAATAATGAGAATTATCTCGAAAACCGGTTGATATTCCAATAGGATGGAGCTCTCCCACACTATGCCCTGCTTGATCTACAGTATCTTGATCGTAGGTTTGAGAATCAGTGGATTGGGAGAAGAGCCGTCATAGAATGGCCTGCGCGAATGGCATCATTATAACATGACAAAGGAAGTAAATTTATTGTTATATTATTATTATTAAAAAGTTTGCACCAATTTCATAAACAAACCGCCTACTTAAAACCTATAGAACAAAGCTAGAGTGCTAGAATTATTTTAAATTTTATTATAATTTTAATTTAAACATAATTCCAAATATCATGTGTAAATTATATAATTTTTTGTTAAACTGAAAAACCATTTATGCAATTTAATGCAGTAGGTAGGTAGTTGTCAAATGCATGCAGCCAATATCTGCATTTAGTTGTCGATATCGGTACTGATTTACAGAAATTATTAAACATTTATAAAATTAATTAAATAGAACCAAAACAATACAGGTTTATTAATCATAATCAATAATGGAAGTGAAATAATAAAATTTTATAGTATGAATATGTGGGGAAGAGGAATAGGGGAAATTCACCGTAAATATAGATATTTCACAAAAAGGATGGATCTATCGGTTTAGTTTCTTATTTGTCTGCATTTTGATGTGTTGAGATGAATATTGTGACGGTGGATCTACGTCACGAGTGCCCAAAAAATCACGTTTTAAAAACCCTCATTTCCGACTTAAGTTAAAGCAGACAAGCAAAAGTTAAACTATGTTGACAGTAATAAAGTAAATGGAAAGAAATGTAACTTTATTTAAACATCTCATGAGGGTAATAAAATTTTAATTTCCAGCTAAAGTGGGTTGGCTTCTTACAATGAAACATTAGATTCTATGATGTTCTGGAAGGTCGCTAAGCAGTTTGTTCCATTATTAATGAATACACAAAATCACCTAAATAAACAAAATTGGTTTCGTCCAGATTTATAGGATTTAATGCGTTTCCTTTGATAGATTAGAAAATTTAAAAATATTATTTATATTCTTTCCTTACCTCAAGATAAAACGATAGTTACGTAAAGTGGATGGCCCCCATCGCTAACGAATAATGTATTGAAAATAATGAAGAAGATGAGGAAGAGCTCTGTGAATGTACGATAATGTTTTGTTTAGAAAAATAATGTGTTCGATCAGTAGTTAAATGTTTCTTTTTGATTGACGCGTTAAGACAACAACACCGATAATACATCGGTGTTGTTGGTTAAGAGCGGGCTTTGACAGTATACTTTTATCTGGGTTTATATACAAATTTTGAAAGCACCATTAACAAAAAAATACGGGTGTAGCAGAGACAATACACCTGTCATTCGATTAATAAAGTATCACTACAGCCTGTAAATATAATTTTAAGGTCTAACTATACTGAAATAAGAAAAATAATTACAACTAAAGTTGTATAATTCACTATTTCATATAATTCAAACATTTGAAATGGTTAGCCGCAACGATTGTTCAAGATATAAAGAGAACAATAATGTAAAGCCCTGTTTCTAACATTTCCTTTACTTAACACGTTGAGAATGACTGTACAGGGTGTTCTATTTACGTTGACTTTGAGGAGTATCTCGTTTATTAATAAGGATACAGGGGTGAAGTTTGTGCGACACTGTGAGATGACATTGACAGATGCCATAAACCGAATTTCCACAGCCCTCTTAGAAACGACACAGCAACAAAACTTGAAATAGATTCATTGCTTTGAACACTTCATTGTTCAATGTTCAGAAACTCAATTGTTTTTAAATGAAACACCCTGCATTCCTTATCTTCATTGAAAAGGTCAGATAAATATCTTCAAATTTGTTTCCTTTAAGCGACATGTCTAAACTTAACAGTATTTGAAAAAATTACGTTTATATTATATGTCGTTTGTCAAAAAAGTAGTAATTCGCGTTATACCTCAAAGTCAACGAAAACTGGACACTCTGTACTATGGTTGTTGTTGTTGGTAGGCGGCGCGGTTACCCGCAGCACTCAGGTCTTTCGACCCATTGTGCCTGCCGCTAGTCGGGAGCTATTGGAAGAGACCCGTGCTATGCGCATAGGCCAACACCCGTTCCAAAGGAAGCTCTCTAATATCCTGGGGCAGGAGAAATGCTGCACCCAGATGTTTGTGTCTCTTGACCATAAGGCAGGCACAGCGACAGAGGATGTGAATGGAGTCCTCGTCATCGTGTCCGCAAAACCTGCACCTTCTAGTGTCACTAAGGCCGATAGTGTTAATCTGTACTATGGTAATTTAGTCAGAAATATATTTGTTCTTTATTATTTGGTGTTAAACTTGAGGCAAATATGATTTAAGTTGTGTATTTTTTTCCAAATTTTATGTCTTCTTTGGAAATTTATTTTGTGCTATCGTATTCATCTAACGCCAGTGTAGCGACCCTAGGGATTTCTGTAGTTGGGCTGGTATGGCATCAATCATATGACACGAATTTTTGCGTAATTGGCATACATACATCTCAATTGGCTAAAAACGATCTGAATCACTTTTGTTGGGAGAATAAGTTGTCAATGCTGCAATGGCCACTACCAGCTAATCAATTAGGCAGTTTTACTTATATGACCAATCGATTGATACTTCCATAATACCTGTTTTTTCTAATCAGCCGGAATGTATTAACTTATTTTTTTATTTAAATACTCATCCGTCTTCTACCAAAGTCTCTGAAATATCTAGTTAGGAGCAAGACTTGAGGATCATTATATTTTATTCTGTCTTTTAATAGGATTATCGAAACTCCACATTAATGAGTAGGTATTAAATAATTAAGGAGAAAAATTAATTTCGTTTCATCCAATTTTTGGCGTACGTTATATTTTTACGCGAGTAACCACCACCACACCACGTCTCATATTTATGATATTAACTTAATTTTGTTTAATAATTAATGTCTAGAGAATTAATTATATAAAAGCGCTGTCACCGCCCACTTCATTTTTAAACTTATAAATTACCATTTCCTTAAATGAAATTAAATTCCATTTCTTTAAAAGTACTGAATTCTTTATAAAGAATATGTATAAAGAATATTTCTGTATATAGAATTCTTTTCAGATTTTGAGTTATATTTGTGTATTATATTTATATATTATTCTCAAGGGAATTACGGAAATATTTATAATTATATTTCCCTTTGGTGAAAATACCGTTAATCTGTAGGTAGGTACACTCAAAACAAGAATCCAAGCGTTGCACGTCATAAAGGATCCACAATGTTATTTACAAAAATATATACAGAGTGACCCAATAGTGTCACAACGTTTCATAACTCCTATGCCTTAATAAACAAAAAATATATATATTAGAATCTGAATGAGCCTAAAAGGACGGACATTTTAAAAATATGTATTGTCATAATATAGAAATTGCATTGCCATATAGAGATATATGTAATATCTCTATAAACCGTGGGCATATCAAGCTTGTATATTTTTTAAATGGAATGATATATTCTTTACATCATACTTGAATCAGCAATGAATTGAGCACCCTGTATCGCTTTTCAAAAAAACAAATAGTGGATAATTTTTAGCTCCATTAATTATATGGTCATATGGTCTAGTTTTACTTTCTATAGAATTTGCTTCAAAATAGCTGTACCAGTAGGTATACAGGGCGAAACAAAATTCGCAACCGCAGTTTTCTCAATTTTTCACACTCAATGAAACACCCTATGTTTTATATCATTTTCATTAAGGTCTCTCATGACTATTTCTATTAATTCGACTAATTTAATTAATTGCGAAGGTTTGAGATATTTGAGGTTAATAATTAGTTTTCTGCTCCAAGTATAATTTAAAAAAAAAAATTATATTGAAGATCTCTCTTCGTCCCTGATTCCATAAGAGGCGAGCTTTTACATTTTCCCTTTTTTACTAAAATCGGCGAAGGTGTTTCCGAGATTCATTCTCTTAAAAATGACAAAAAAGTTATTTGTCGACCAATTTTGCGAGCAGTTTATTAGCGAAATTCGCGCTTCATTGAGATTTAAAAAAATCAGTACATAAATTATCAAAATGATATATGGTTTATTTGAACTGTTTTCTTCTGTAGTTCAATTGGTACTTGCATTCGATAGTTATACTGACTATATGAAGTAATATGCCAACAGAAACTTTTAATTCCTTTATTATAGTACATTCTTCCCTGCAAGTAGCTTCTTGATAGCTCAACACCTCGAGTTGTTCTACAAACTCCAGAGTAACCAGTAAAATTGTTAATGTCCTGTCTAAGTGTTTAAATATTTCATTATAACTCAGAACCATTAAAAGTAGTAAGCAATATAATTAACCACGCAGTTTTACTAAAACTGAAAAATCAACATGTTATAAATCCGTTATTATGATATATTATACATTTTTAATTAATTATTACACAACTATATCTTGTTAAAAATGATAACAAGCACTAGAATTTCTGTACCTATGTTCTTTTTCAGCTTCGCATTCCCTAATTGGCACTTACTCTGTTTACAACGAAGGAAACATAATGAGATTTTAAATATCTTGGAAAAAGTTAAGATATTGAAAATAATTTTAATATATTCAGTTCTCTAAAAATAAAAGCATGTTTGACACCAGTGAGTTTTTGTAGGCACACACACAATTGTACACAAATTATAAAAGTTTTATTCTTCTTAAATGGAAAGTTTAACTCTAAGGAAACTCTAGATCTCTAAAAGGAGAAATTGGCAAGAAATATTGAATATGAGTAGGCACTGCAGAGGTTTAAACTTAAGAAATTTCATACAAAAGCTGCCGCACAATAATGAACTATCTTCATTGCTATGTTTTGTATTTATGCAACTATGCAGTGCTTTGGAACTTCCTTTTATTTCTTTATTTGTGAAATTATTTTAAAATTGAGAAAATGAAGACTCATCGGTCATTTTCCGAATTTTCAAATTTAATATTGAGAATAGCTATTCTCAATACATGCAGGGTTCTAGAACAAAATTATATTATGTTATGTATTATTTAAATTTTCGCATAAAGTTTGATTTAAATAGATTGACGCAAGTCTCATTAAATTTTTACAGCAATCTGATTTGACAAAAACACTAAAATACTGCATATTACTCAACACGCGTTCCGCTTGTCAAGCAAAAAGGGAGCGGGTTTGTGTATACTAAAAATTGTCTACAGTTTGAGGAAATAAAAATTATGTAATACGAACCTAAGGAAACAGTTGCTTCGCTGGCCCTTACAGTCTGCAATGCATGCAGGTTCCACCCCCTAAGGCGGAAGCTGTCCTTTTCTTTCCCTCATTAACGAACAAAACTTATTTTGTTGATCTTCAGTTAATAACGTATTTTCAGCCCTCAAAATACTTCCATTGTATAGAATCATCCCTCTGGGCTTACTCCAACAATAGGGTGCTGCGAAATACTCTACCAAACAGTTTAGAAAACAGCTCAGGCTGATCGGAGATACGGAATCATGTCTTTTGGGTGCAATACAATTCGAATCAACTGATGTCACGTTGCTAAGTAATAAAAATACATTTCCTTGATACGTGGGGACTCGTCTGTCTGATAACATTGGATAACTTGTATGTTTAGAGGTCAATCTACACAGGGTGGATTACTGTCGATGGTTGTAAAGAAAAGCTACAGTTACCAATGGGAGTAGGTTTCCTAGGTCTTCTTAAGAGTGATTTTATAGTGTTAATAATTTTTTAGAAAACTGTTCAAACATTGGAAATTTGTTCAATTTTTAATAATAAAGTAAATATTTTTCTACTACTTTATTTGAAGAAGATGCCGAAAACAATTACTCCACGTTGCAGTGTATAAAAGATATTTTCACAATATGACTAGGAAGTCTGTTAAACAGTTTTATTCCCATGTATCTGGTACTACCTTCGTAAACTGACAATTTGTGTTTTGGAATTGATAATTTATTTTGGTGACGAGTTATGTAATCATGGTAATAATCATTTCTTACAAATTCATCTAGGTGTAGTTTAACAAATGACACCATCTCTAGGATATAAACACATGCAAGTGGTAAGATTTTAAGTTCTTTGAAAACATTTTTGCAAGTATGCACTTTGCTTAAACCAGCTAAATTACGAATAGCATACTTTTGAATTTTAAACACTCTTTGACAATGGAAGGAAGAACCCCAAACAATAATTCCATAAGTTAATCTAGAATTGAGCGAATCTAGAATGATAGAATTGAGCGTAATAAAGGATAGACTAATACTTTTATCAACAATATCTCTTAACCTGTAAAATACTAAACAATTAGATGACAGTTTTTTACAAAGTACATCAATATGATTTTCCCAACATAGTGCACTGTCCACGTACACACCTAAAAATTTAATGCCCCTACTTGTTCAATAGATTTTCCATTTATTTTCAACAGACTGCTTTCATTGTATTGCCTTAATCTGGGAGTGAAATGAATAAATACAGACTTTTCTCTGTTCAACGAACTATTGCCATTGAACCATGAAGTGGTTCTGTCTAAATCAGTTCGAGCAGTCACCCTTAAATTTTCAATGCTTGAATTTGAACAAAGATATGATGTGTCAACTGCAAATAAGGTTAACCTACTTTCATTGTCCATACAGCCTAAATCATTCACAAATAACAAAAATAGTAAGGGAGCCGAAACAGAACCCTGTGGTACACCACAGGTTATTTCCATCAAATGATGGAACTGATGCGACTGATATCCATTTATTTCAATTTTTTGATTTCTACAACAAAGATAAGACTTCAAACAATCACCACAATTTCCTCTAAAACCATATTCATATAATTTAGTGATCAGTGTGACATAATCCACAAGATCAAAAGCTTTACTCAAGTCCAAAAATATTCCAAAGCATTTCTTATTATTATCCAAATTATCATAGAGTTTATCCATAAATTTAATTATGGCTGATTGAGTCGACTTACCCTGTCTAAAGCCATGTTACATGTCGGAAAATATTTCATATTTAGGAATAAAATTGGTCATTCTATTAGTCATTACCCTTTCCAATATTTTTGATAGAGATGGCAAAAGCGACACTGGTCTAATTGGCAATTGACGTTTTTTGACCTTTTTTATACAAAGGTATGACCTTCGGCAATTTCAGATTTTCCGGAAACAACCTTCCTGAAGAGACCAGTTTATCAGAAATGTCAATGGAGATAGAATATAATAAACTACTGATTTAAGAATATTGCTACTAATATTATCAAAGCACTTACAGTATTTCTTCCAACAACATACAACTTTCTTTATTAAGTGCAGGTGAGGGAATGTATGCATGATCTTATTTTTATGTTGAGTACACTCTTCATTATCATAATCTTAGACAAAAACATCCAATTTGGAACCTGTAACAACAAGTTTTCGTGTTATTTCTGCTTTCAATAATTTCCTTTTACAATTACTAGAATTACCTTCATATAAGTCATACTGAATAAATAATAAATCTGTTTCCTTGAAGTATCAAGAAGTGCTTAAGATTTTTTGCGGGCTTTAACCCCGACCCCCCTGGGTGCGCCTCTGATAGCAGTAATAATTTGATGTGAGCTACAGACAACAACTACAAAAACTGTCGTGTTGTGAAAAAGAGCCCATGTGGCACACTCTTTTATAAAAAATCATAAATGTCTGGAAAATTGTTCGGGAAAAAAAGGGTGCCATATATTTTATATTTTCGTTCATAGTCCACATTATAGGATTTGGTCTTCATGAAAAACTCAAACCGTTGACTGGAATATATTGTGTATAAAAAATGTTGGCGTCTATTCAGTTGCGTGCCTTATTAAATCCTTCAGTTCCGAGCTTCACAACAAATATTCCAACCCAAATTAAGGTACACCAACCGTGTTTACTCAAACGGATATATTTTAAATTAGATTTCCGTATAAAAACGTAAGTAACGTAACATTTCTTTTCTATTTTATATCAGATCGAATAAATTAATCGAACACCGCTGAGAACTAATTCGAACTTTTCTAACATCTAACTTCTAAACTTTTCGGAAGTAGGTGAGATTTAATTTGTAATTGTAACAGTTCGAGCAAATAGATCTCATGTTTTTAATGGGAGCTGCAAATACCAACTAGTCTAACAAAGACAGATGCTCAGCGGTCTATGAAATGAAAATCCAAGTTATTTTTAAATTCGGAAAGTATTAATGATGTTGCGTAGTGAATATTTGCAATTATTATTATTTGCAAGGAAAGAAGATTATGATAGCTCAATGAAGATAGTAAATAAGTCTGCTTGAATTGAAACGGATAGACAACAAATTATGACATTCCAAAATCACGAAATTAGACATTCATGACAGCAAGGTGATAAATAATAAAAGTTACTGCATGTGCCACACAATCTACATCCTTATCGATTAATTTCCGTTTAGGAACTTTTAGAATGGGATTATCCAAAAAGAATTCAATTTTGACTTTGACTTTCAATTTTGAGCTGTCCCAATGACAAGATTGGTTCAAAAAATGTATGGAGGAAGAATCAAGAAAGACAGAACGTAACGAATATGTTTTCATTATGTTAATTTGAAAGCCAAAAACAACTACTCCACGAACAATGTGCCCGACTGGTATTCCTGCAATACCAGTCGGGAGACGAGACCAACCAGCATACACTGACCGCTTTCGCAATTGTTCTGTGCTCATCAGAGTGCCTTAGGTAGTGGACTCGATAAACAATGTTATAACATGATTGTCTAAAGGAGATTTGATATGTTAGTAGTAGTGAGAAACACACAGTAGTGCCCTCTTTGGGTCTTTGCTATTGTCAGTCTGACAATTATAGTCTAATTGACAGACAGACAGCGACCTGCTTTCCGCAAATGCCATTGTAGCAGTGAACTCTATTGCCCTTGAGGAAGACAATCCTACTTATTTATTTGAAGGAAATGCCAAAAACAATTACTCCACGGGCAAGATGCAACTATGGAGAAGCTGGAGGAATGCAATGCCAGTCGGAGCATATTGCCCATGGAGTTGCCTCTATTGTCTTCCTCAAAGACAATAGAGGTCACTGCTATAATGGTACTTGTGGAAAGCAGGTCGCTATCTATCTGTCAATTGGACAATAAATGTCAGACAGATAGTAGCAAACACCATAAGAGGGCATTACTGTGTGTTACATTACTTTAGGCAATCACACGGCATTATGTTATGTTCATGACATAGAATCTGCTACCCACGGCACTTTGATGAGCACAGAATAAATGCGAAACCGATCAATGTTTGGTGGTTGATCTCGATGAAGGAAGTGGCGATTTCTGTGTAAATGCCGGAGTAATGCAATACCAGTCGGGGTACAGAGTATATGGTTCTTGTGGTTCTGTTATTTAGATATGAGCAACGCTTTGTCAATCAGTAATCGCAATAGAATATTGGCTAAAAGTCATACTTAAAACTGATTTTAAGCGACGGCAAGACGCTGTTTTGGTTATGTTATAACTTTTTATTGGTTTCATTCTCAGTTAACCAAATCAATAACATAGTTCTAAATCTGTGTTAATTGAATGTGTTGTGTGCTGGTAGCAGCTGCAAGCTCATGAACCACCACGATTATAAATTTTGTTCTAGCTTGAGATCAACTTTAAATAATAACGTTGAAACCAGGGTAAATAAAAGGTTTTAAATATCAGTTGATCTATTGTGCCAAATGCTCAGTTCTTCGCATTTGTAGGTATGCTCTATATTGCACTGATGAGATCATAAAAAGGTCGAAACCGGTCTGCAATTAGTAGCATACTACGATGTGTGGTCTGAGTATTTCCTCGTAGTTTTCGTCCTTGTATTTTTTATTCTAATTGTGTTTAGACCAAAATACGGCAAATCTTGTTTTGTAATTCAGCGCCCGGCGCGGCATGTAGCCAGGAGAATAACTGTTTTAGCTTGATTTGTTTTAGTTCTTATTTAAATAAGGCGTTTGCAGATGGAGGATAGTCTTAACGATATCCTTACTATTCGTAGTTATTTGCTATATGTAAATATACTAGTTCACCAAAATTGTTTATGTAACCATTATCAAAATGAAGACTGAAAATAGGAGAATTATTATTTAGCTTTACTCATGCTCATGCAGCTTTTCAGTCATATTATTTACAGAGCAACTCTAAAAAAGCCGACTTTAAGGGTTTTCAGACTACTCTTGGAGCAGACGTGACATTTTTTGACAACGATAAATATACCTACATTTTTCACATTTTCTCAAATTTAACATGTTAATCTTTTACGAAAAGATGCTAAACGGTGGTCGGAATTTAAGGAGTGCGTTTTATAAAATATTAGTTTGCTTTTCATGTATTTTTGCTGTTAAATCGACAGTAATAGTGGATTTGGTCATGCAACGATATGAATTGAAAGCAAAAATCGATATTCACGTATTCCACATAATATCAAGCTCTCCTTCCTTGTTAGTTTAGAATTCACTAAAACGGTTTTAATTAGTGTTCATCAGTTGACTTTACTAAATTTAATCAAAGAGTGGAGACTTTAAAATTATTTTAATTAATTCGAACTCCTTTCATCGTTTACAATTTACTTAGGGATTGCAAAACAAATTCGCTGGAATGTAGGAAGAACATACAAAGACAGTGGCGTCTGTGTGTAAAAGGGATATAATTAAAATTACTCGTAAATAAAGATTATATAATTAATTGGTGAACTACAGTTACAAATTATAGAAATTCTGTAATTAAAAGAGCATCATATATTGAACTGAAATAGGACTTACTTTGATCCACTTTGTAGGCCTTTAATCACCGTGTTTTACATTGTTCAATCAACAAATATACATTGAATTCTTTATCTTTCTGAGCAATTTTGAATTACATAATATTTGTATGATTTTGAGGGTAACAACCCCTCCCGGAAAATATGAATTTCAAGTCCACGGTATCGATCTAAATATTACATAAAACCAAAAATAATTGACCAGATTGTCACGGTTTTATTTTTGATTATCGCCGTACTGCTTTGATATTTTAAAATATACAACAAAATAAAGATTCTCCTGTAGTTAGACCACCAGTTTTACATCTCCCACTAATTTGGCAGGCGTAGCATATTGTCCTTGGTATATTTCGTTACTTTTTCGTTAAAATAGTTTTTTTTTGTCATAACATTTTTGTGTGGCTTCTTCCAACTGGCATTAAAAGAACGATAGTGGTGATCAGCGTCCGGGCAAAGGAAAAGTGATTTTTGTAAATCATCCTACGGGGATCCATTTGCCACAGACTTGAATGATTTTTAATGAAGTACTTTTTGGAGTTTTGTTGTGGTTGTATTTTCATGAAATCTATCCCGAAAAGGGATTTTGATTGACCATTATCTTGGAGTTGCTAGAGACAATCTTGCCCACTGATATTGTTGTTATTGCTTCAAATCTACCGATTTGAATATTTCGAGGATATTTTAAACCTTCCCTCAGGCGAGGTAACTTTTATATAATATTTTTTTTTAATTATAATTTTTTTAAATATACTGTTTATTGTAGGGAACAAGTATTAGATAACAAGTTTTAGATTGCAAGTTTTAAATTGCAAGTATTACATGATAAATGTCAGTTTACAAGTATTAGATTGGAAATACTAGGTTGCAAGTATTGGGTTGCAACTACATAAGTAATTTGGAGATAGCCATATTAGGAGACCTGAGCCGTTTTGAGAGTGGCCAGCTAAGTTGAGTGAAAAGGACATCATCGAGTGATACACAAACATTATACACAAAAAATATTATTCTACAGTTGAAAGTACCATTCAATTCTGAATTGAATGATATAGCATTGTGCTATACCTATCTCTTAAGGTGCTCAAGATATAATCAATTTTATAATAAAGTGCTCGAAAATTTAAGTTACCCCGTTTCTAAGTGGTCTTCGAATAAAATAAAACAACTAGAAACATTTTAAATTTATTGTCAGTTGCTTTGACTATAATTATGGCTATGACTAAACACAAAATGTAAAAAATTATCAACAATCATCAAAAACAGCAATATTAAATAATTATTCACAGTCTACAATCTTATAATAAATTTTCAAAAACTTTGACGGTAAATTCTATTCGTTAAGAGAGAGTTGTTTCGTTCAGACTCACCTAATATGAAAATCATGTCAGCTAGCTCTTCTTTACTATACTTCATTATAAAAATAAATTGAAATAACTAACTAAACTAAGTAACTAACTCTAACAACTAAACTAACAATAAAATTATTGAAATAAGTATAAATATTTGTAATTAACTTAAATTGTCGACACCAAGTTTGACAGCAAACAAATTGAACAAGTTATTTTGTTGTCTTTACCAGGTGACCTGATTTATTCTTAAAGCATAATTTGATGTACAAAATTAGACTTCTTATAGGGTTACGTAACAATTAAATCTGTGAACAATTATTTACCATCAATGTAATTTTTGACATTTTGTGCTTAATCGGAGCCATAATAAGAGTTAAAGCAACTGACAATAAATTTAAAATGTTTCTAGTTGTTTTATTTGATTCGAAGACCACTTAGAAACGGGGTAACTTAAATTTTCGAGCACTTTACTATAACACTGATTATATCTTGAGCACCTTAAGAGATAGGTATAGGACAATGCTATATCATTCAATTCAGAATTGAATGGTACTTTCAACTGTAGAATAATATACTGGGTGTGCCATTTGAAAAAAAATAGTTTTGCACGTTTCAAAATTGACGTGTTGCTCAGTAAATATTAAACACTCTGTATGTATTACAGACTTCTGTTAGCTATTTTCAGAAAGACCAATGCCTAAACTATCTGACATATAAAAATTAAAATAAACGTTGTTCAATTGTATAAGATATGTAACTTTGAAATAGTTGTAACAAATGTAATTTTTTCTATAAAATGTCGAATATCTTCGATACGGCTAAGTTTTGCTATAGGGAATATAACACAAACTGACACCAAATTTTCATGCAGAACCCAAAAATCCAAAAATATATAGTGTGTTCCATTTAAAAAAACATAACTTTAGTATGGTACATGTTTTTAGAGCACCCTGTATATTTGAAAATATTTTCAAAATGTGCCTCTCTACGAATAGTTTGCAGTCAGATTTGAACGAAATTTATAAAGGCACAAGTTCATGAGCTACAAAAGAAGGGAGCTCTGGTGCAGGACCCTGTATACATATATATATACTTGTGGTCATAAGGTCAGTTACTTCCATCCGAATAATTCTGAAGACGCGATTCATTCATCGTAATTTTATTACCTCAAATTCCATCTTGTTGATGTTACACAAATATTTATATTTTTTTGTATTAGAAAAATGATTAAGGGTGGAATATAAGTTATATATATTAAGGTTTTTCTTGTAAACAAGAATACAGCTGTATACTTGGGTAGACACCATACCTGTTATTCAGTTACTTACCTCTGATATAATATCATATATACTTGATGTGTATACCCGTATGTTTCCTTTTTTTTTTGTTTGTGATAAAAATTACAGTTACAGTCTCTAAAATGTTATTATAGGTATTATGAACCATATTTCAACTCGGCTCAGCAATAATTGTTGCTACTAATTAATTATTATTGTTCAGTATTGTTATTATTATTTAGCTTACTGGAAGTAAATGAATGATTCTCTTTCTTTGGGTTTATATTTATGTGGCAGTCTGAATGTACAATTAAAGTAAAAAGCGAATAGAAAATTCACTTAGAATACGCACAAGATAAGTAATTGTTCCTTTATGTGTAATTAAAGTACTCGGTTTTGTCTCATGCCAGAAAGTTTATGACTTGTGAGAGTGTTTTAAAAGTAATGTACAGTCTTTCGGTTCATTTGTATGACCCAAGTTAAATCCATGTTATAGTGGTATCTTACCATTTTTAACATAATGTATGCCACGGATTTCTAATAAAATACGTGGCAAGATTCAGAAGGAAAAATTTATAAATATGAAAGGGTTTAATTGCAAAACAATAAGCAGATATTATACATTTTAGTAAACAATAGAAAAATAATCAGTACATGTTTTTTAATCAAAATTGGAGTAAGGGTGTTTTAGTGCAAGATAATCCTGCTTTATCAATGCTTGACAAAAAATACATGACGCGACTTTCTTAAAGACGTGTTCTTTAAAAAAATCGTAGTAAACTAGACCTCCAGACGTCATTGAAACTCTAACTTTCTAATGACGATAAAATAGGATAAATGTATGCAAAAATTAGATCTTTGTTAACCTAGGATCTAAGTGACTAGGTCCACCTCGGCCATGTGATATATTATAGCTACTTATGGTTACCCACCTACCCATATTACTAACTATTAGCTATAAAACTAAAAAAATTTAAATATTTGTATTTCAGCCCAGACTTTAGCTCTCTTGTGCGTCACCATTAATTATTAGTTTTTCTCGTTAGGTGGGAACCCCTTTTTTGACATCATTATCTCACTCCTCTTAATTTAACTTCAATTAACTTTAATTAGTTCATACGAAACGTTTGATGGGTTAAAGTGTGTATTTATAAGAGAACAGCAAAAACGTTTTATAAACTCTACTTTAATTAAAGCTTTTATTTAATTTTACGTAGTAAAGCTATTACATCTTTGAAATATTTAGAGTAGTAATAAGGGTAAATACAAACATTTAGTCTTTAATCATCTTTTAGTCGAATATTTTTTGAGGATTGATTTTTCTTAGGTTATTTAGACTCCACCACCGGCTTTGATAACCAAGAACGCATTAAATCCGTTAGCAACTTAATGTATGTAGCTGCAACCTGCCACCTTTAAACAGATAAAGTTCTTAGACATATTATGCTAAAGATAGAATCCTCAGAGAAACATTTTGGCCAAAACAAATCTGCACAGATAGTTGTGGCTCTAAGAAGAGCATGCGAACATCGCCAGCACAAACAATTTTTCTGTAGGTTAAGTCAAAGGATACACATAACCGTTGACTGACCGGTCACTCAACGACATAACGCAATAGCAATGAACAAACTGATAGGTTGACCCAAACAATGAAAATGGTCAGAAAATGTTTGGACTAGACCTTTCCAGCACTATATTAGTAGCAACAATATTAATTATGAAATTTGTGAAATGCAATAAGCAGCAGCTGTCATTTGGCTAAGGATTTTGGCACAAAAGCTAAAGGCACTGTTTTCATCCCCACAAATTTAGCCTACGGAGAAAATGCTGAGTGTCCCTTGTATCTAGAGGACGATGAAATGATAGATCACATTTTATGTATGCTCCTTGTGCCCTTCTATACTCCTACAGGTAGGTAGATACTCAATATTCGGCAAAGGACAACTTGTGCCAGAAGAACTGGACAAATTATCATCCAATAAAGTAACTGGATTGGACTCCATGGTTTGATGGAGGGACCCACTCAGTTTTGAACCGAACCTAACTTATTTTGTCCATGTTAAAGGAATTGCCACTAAGTAGTATCACCACCTTTTGCAGTAGAATAGGTTGGTTGGCTACCTAGGAGACAGGATTAATCAAAAAGGATGTTAAAGGGATTACTGTCCCGCCAATTCCAAGTTCCGAGTGTCTTCCACGAATGCTATTCAGACGTACTTTTATAATAATGAATTTATCCCTAAAAATGAGCTATAGAGGTTTCAAATAACAACATAAAATTATTTAAAATGTGCAAAATTACCTTCAGACTATAAGATTTATCTAATTTATCTGCTGTATATTACATATAAAATATGTCTTTTCTTCACCGAATAATTATTACATACAAAGGTTTTTGGGTACACATTGTAGTAATATAACACGTTGTATAGAGTAAAACAGTTGGCCATGAGGGATAAATACACTTCAAAATTTTAAATTCAACAATAAATTGCTTTGAAATATTTTTTTTATGGCAACAATATAACATTTAAGTATGTATAGGAATTAAATCAAAAAGGTTTAGAAAATAGGTATAAAAAAATTATATAAATTGATGTCAACAGAAGAAATAATAATTTAACAAATATTTTTTTTAAACTTTTATTACTTTGCAAAGACTCTTCGCAAAGAGTCTTTGCAAAGACTCTTCGAAGACTCTTCTTGTAGGATATTTATATTATGATGATTGATAAGTGACTTACAACTGCGGTAAAACTACAACTAACTGTTGGGAGGTATCTTACTGGCTTTTATAACTTTATGTAAGCTTTGTCACCAGCGACGGTGAAATTGCAATTTGGTTTCTGAGAATGGTTTAGTAAGATAGCTACCCGACGTGCATAAATGCAATTTTCAGCACATAGCTATATTGGGGAATGAATAGATAATAATAAGTAAGCTATTGGATTTCATGTGAATAATAAGATAAACTTTAGTTGTGTAATATTATGTAAAGCTGAAGTCCACAAAGTAAATAGGTAATATTTTATATAACATAGATATATTAGTTTCCCAAGATTCGCAGCATTTATTATAATTTTATTGGGATACAATAGAACTTATGTAGAAGTATTATGCCATGTAATGGGCCAGGTTGTCGTATAAAACTCGATTTCTCTCAAACTTCTTTTATATCAGGATTTGCCCTCTTACCAGCATTTAACCAAATTACCACATAAAAAGTGCCGTTGTTACGAAAAACAAAACAGACGTTTCTTAAAACTTGAAACTGCTTCAACTTCGAAATGTATTAACGATATTGGAGTTAAAAAAAGTAACATATATCTAGCAATTGTAACAAAACTTGGCGAAGAACGAGCAATGCTGAAACCAACGAGCTGACCGCTCTCAGAACTTTTCTTAAAAAACTTGTTAGATACTATCTTAAAGTTCAACTATGTAGCAACTACAAAGTGTATCAGGATAATGTTTTCCAGTGTCGAGTGAGATTTTTGCAGGACAGCTGGAAACTTTTGGCAGTGTCTACGTTTTGAGGCTAATAAAACCGCGGTAAATAGGTACCGAATCTATTTGTTAAGTAATTTCTGTATACAGTGTTATTCTGAACTTATTCATAATGAAATTTGGGGATGTTCAACATACATGTACAAATGTGGTAGTGCAAAAAAAATTTCTTGGCGGGTTCTGAAAATTATTTAAAAATTTTTCGTTGCACGCCGCTGTATACTGGTCCACTGTAATGGAGTGACCTTGGGACTGACAATGCAAACTGGCTAGCACGAAAAAAACTTCGGAAGTTCTGAGACTATATCGACACCCGGCGCAAAAAAGATTTGCAGCGTTTTTACTTTAAAATAAACTTAAAGATGGATAGATGTGACCAAAGTGACGTGTCTTTAAAATAAATAATTTTTTTTTACACTAATTTTGAAGAATTGCGCTACTTGATTACTAAGTATTAGAAACAATAGAAATTTATAAAAAATTTGCACATACCTTGTTACAAAAGCTGTTCGAAATAATATTCCTTGACTTGTACACACTTTTGGGCACGCCTTATCCAATTTTGCCGCACTAAATCGAATGTTCCTCCTGGTTGCTGATCTTGTAAACGCAAATTATTAAGGTTGTGTTCCGATATTAAACTTGGTTAACCAAAATCCCGGTTAAGCGTTCCATTAAATAAAAATTCCTGAAAATTGTTTAATTTTGGAACTGTGGTCACCTGAAAAAGGTTAACCAAACGTCAAAATATTGACCGTGCTCTGGGAGCGGTACATTGGTCAACCGAAGAGTTAGCAGGTTAGGTTTTAGCGTTGAGAGAAGAAATATCAATTCCCTCAACGATTTTAATTATATTTTGTTTAGATGGTGAAGGCAGATGGGGGGTGGTGATCTTGCGTTAAGAGTTATACCTAATAAATATTTATAAATTCTACTTTTCTGTATTGTATTCTGTAGTCCACTTGACCAAGTCGACTGAAAGCTACACTTATATCTACTTATAAACTACTTATATCTTACTATAATATACCAAATTATCTGCTGTTTCATTTATTTTTTGACTGAATACTAGAGTAATATTTAAGCACGGAATATGAAGGTATTTAAGGTTGAATGAATCCCAATAAAAACAATTCATCATCCATGTTGATTAACCAGCCAGTTTCTTAATTACACATTTTTCAGGTTTACCAATATTTCGGTTAACCGAAATCCTGGTTGGTCGCGGATAATATCGGAACACAACCTAAGTAAATTGGGGATTTTCAGCATTTTGCTGCAACAACCACTCACAAAACCTAACTCGTCTCGTAATTGATAATCCACTGGTAACAGTGCTTGAAAGAGCTGGATATGATACGGATAAAACTGAGCTTCGTGTAGTAAGCGCCACACCGTTGATTGGGATACTCTAGGCACCTGCCTAGCGATCATCTGACTTGTACCTACTTATTCGCGTATTGTCACGGACCAGATTCAACACTTGCTCTTCAGCTGCTAAAATACGTTGTGGTCGTCCCGGGCCACCATCTCGTTCATTCCAACTTCACCATAAATAAGAATCATGTCCATTAACTCAGCATTACTGTACACATGAGCCATTTTGAAAATTTTACTGTTTAACACTCCTACGATAAATAAAACACCGGCACTGAGAGAGGGCACAGATAGACTGATGACTGAATAGACAATAGATATATTATCCCCACTCCAACTCTATTCGCTCGGTCTTAACCAGGCTTTCCAGGTATAAAAACGTGTTTACTTTTTTTTACCACATTCTTAGGAATGTGGTATATCAGATGTCGTTGAAGTACAGTTGCCCATCTACGTAGTCCTTTATAATGGTATAACTTTAAATATTGTTTATGGGAAATCTTAAGGCTTTTATTATAAATTTTTTGATGATATCGATTTCTTATTTAAGGATGCACATATCCTCAAAGTTTTAGAGATAAGTTCTGAATAACCCTGTATACGGGTGGCCCAATAGTGTGGCAAAGTTCATTTTAAAAATATGTATAGTCATACAGGGTGCTCTATAAACCAGGGCCATACCAACCTTATGTTTTTTAAAAGGATGACGAATTTTTTATTTCATATTTGAATTTGGATCAATTTTTCGAATTCGCCAATTTAGGGTTTACTAGTATTATACATAGTAGTTCAGAAGATATAAGCATTTTTGTATCTAGATCCCAATGAATTGAGCACCCTGTATCTTTTTTAAAAAATAAATGCTCTATAATTTTTGTCTTCATTAGTAATTATACTACTATATGGTCTAGTTTTACTTTCTATAGAATTTCGTTGAAAATAGCTTTACTTGTATATTTTATACGAATTGTATTCTGACGTATCGAAAGATATACAGAGGTTTTACTGTATGTACTTATTTAATTTCTTAACGAAGTTTACATTTTGATAATTAATCAATACAATATACTGCAATGATTTATAGCAGTCGTAAGTACAAACTGAATAACCTAAAGAAAATTCCGGCATTAACAAGGCTCAGCAGCTTTTGAGCAACTTTTCATTGAGAGCATTGGCTTTATATACTATAGACCACAGACCACCTATAGACTAAGCTATAGCTACACATACCATACACTTACCTCGATTTGGAAGCCATCAGAAATGATTCATCTCTTAGAAAGAAGCTTCAGTTTTAGAAATATATAGAACGTATTATTGCTAAGAGCTATAATAGCTATCGGTCTAGATTCAATAAGGCCAACGCTATGAAACCATTTGCACCTCGTTTACTTACCTACATTTCAATATATAGTAGCAATAGAGTTGGGATTTGAGGCCAGAAGCCCGCCCAGGCCTGGCCGGGCCGGGAAAATCTGCATATTTTACTGGCCGGGCTGGATCTGGCCGGATGCTTTGTAATACCTGGCCGGGCCGGGCTGAAATTGAATTGGCCAGGTCCGACTGGTCAAGTCGGGCCAGGCCTGGCCGGGCCGGTTCGGGCCTGGCCTGGCCGGATCGGGCCTGGCTTGGCCGGATCGGGCCTGGCCTGGCCGGATCGGGCCTGGCCTGGCCGGATCGGGCCTGGCCGGGCTGGTTCGGGCCTGGCCTGGCCGAAGCGGGCCTGGGCTGGCCTGGCCGTTTCGGGCCGGATCGTACCGATTTCGACCTAACCTAGGCTAACCGGTTTGCTGTATAACAATTTTAAAATACTATATCTTGTTCTTCCTATGAAGAATTTGATTTCATAATAACTTGAGGTGTTTCACCCATTTATCTGACCACTTACGGCCAATCTCACTCATACTACTTAAAATTTAAGGTGTCCCAAAATGGAAAAATTATACTTAGCAATAAGTATTACTCTGATATTTAAGCACATCTAAAAATTCTTACACAGACTTAGAATTCGATGCAGAATTTAAAAATTAAATATTTGAAGAAATAAAGTTGATGGTCGTAACTTCTTTTTGGACTACCCTGTATACATGAATTGACCCTATATACACAGCGGTGTGTTTTTCCAAAAAATACACCGCTGAATTTTAAATGAATTTAGACATCACTTCTGGGACTCACTGTACATACATATAATATCTTATACTACTATATATATATTACAATTGTTAAATGTAAAACATTATGTTTGTGTTTAAGTTGTTGAACAAATTTGTTTTCGGAGTTTGTATTTTAGTTGATTTATTTATTTGGTTGTTTTGTTCTATTTTGTGAGACATTTGAACGTTTCATTGAGACATAAAAGAGTTGAGACATTTATGAATTGTCATACCTATTGTCAATGTCAAGTAGGCAGGATTTCTGGTATGGCCGAATGTGGCTTAGGCAGACTGGATTGAATTTGGGCGGACCGATTCTGGCTAAACTTGCCTTGATAGAGCCGGGCCGGATCAGATTCGATTTGAGCTTCGATTCGACTGGCTTGGTCGGGTCTGGCCGGGCCGGGCCGAATTCAATCTGGCTTGGTCGGGCCTGGCTCAAATCTGGCCTGGTCGGGCCATAATTGTTAAGAGGTCTGGCTTTAATTGGGCCAAACGTTCGGTGGGTTTATCTGGCCTGGCCTGGCCTGGCCTATACTCTGTCGGGCCGGGCCTGGCCTGGCCTGAATTTTTTTAAAAAGTCGCAACTCTAAGTAGCAATACTGTAACTATCGTTACTGTGCTAACTAAATAATGGCGGGTTTGTTAAGAAGACGCTACACTTGGTTTCTCATTTTCAATGTCTTTCTACAGCACCTCGTTTATTATTAGAGGTATAGAAAAGCAGTTTACTCGAACGTCCGCTGCTTGGAAAGCAAATCAGCTAGACCAAACAAGATTTTTATCCTTTTCGTAGTTTTCGCTTATACATAACAAAATTATTGTTAAAAATGTTGTTTCCAACAACTTCTGCAATGGTCCATAATATTACTTATTTTTTACTACTTTTAGAATTGATATCAATCTTTATTGTATTTCTTTTATAGAGGATGGTTTGCCTCTGTCAATGTTTGACTGATATTATTCCTACGCTGTTATGCTATAAAAATAAATTTTCATATCAATCGATAAATTTAGATTGGGTACAAATAAACCAGAATAAATTTATAGCATTACCAGTAACTAAAATCAACGCCTTCGCGCTTATGCACATATACATTTATGATAATAAAAATTATGTAAACTTTGTCGCTAAATCAAAGCCAAAATAATTTTATGATGGACAAGTTTAGATAAAGCGAAATGTATGGTAATTATTACATCATAAATACTGCGTGCAAAATATCTTCTAGTTTCACATCGTAATGCGGTGCCTTGTACAGCAGAGAAATTGCTGTATTTAATCCATCTTCTTTGATGTACTACATACCAACATACGGAAGAACAGCATGGCACATCGTGAATGTTAGTAGTGGCGAGAAACATATCGTAGTGCCCTCTTTGGGTCTATCCGTCTGACAATTACGTATTGTCAAACTGACAGACAGATAGCGACCTGCTTTTACTATTTCATTTATTATTGATCCAATTTTTAGTTATGAGTTTAGTTTATAAATAAAATAATGAAATCATAAATAGCAGGGTGTATTATTAAAAAAATGTAAACAGCTCTTTCTTGGGAAACCCTCTATAAATGTCGATAATATGGAAATATGTCCCCCTTGAAATAAGAATCGAACTGTCTCTGGTATTTATTTGAAAAAAGTTTTATACCAAGTTATTCAAGATGGAAACTTTCGGTTAGGCTACCCAGTATATATACAAACATTGTATAGGTACTACGAAATTTATCATTTATTTATATTTTTGCATATTTTGCGTCATATTTTCGCATATAATGATGATAAAGTAATTGTTTTTTTTTGTTTTGTTTTTTGTTTTTTTTTGTTTTTGTTTTTGTTTTGAAATTAATTGTTTTTTTTTGTTTTGTTGATGATAAAGTGTTATCTCACAAGTTTATTGATGTAAGGATTGATAGAGAAATGGATCTATGGGCGTCGCTTCCAACATCTCTAGGGGTCGGCCAATAATTTTTTGTTGGAATTTGCCTTCAAACAACAAAATACTATTTTCCTATTCACTTCGTAGTGAACAGTAAAAAACATCTGCAATTTAGTTGAAAAGACAAAAATTATTTGAAAACATGAAAATGGGGGCCAAAATAGAAAATACCACATCACAAATAAAATAAATGTATTCTATCAAAAGATCTACATGATCAAAACACATAAAAAATATTCTGAACAAAAAGGCATTTTCTTAAAAATAAATAACAAAATAACGGTAGTATCCTTGAATTGGGTTGGAACCTTTGGTGTGAAGATAACACTGACATAGTTTTGCACAAAACACTATACTGCACTAGATGCGCGTTTCGGCAACCAAGTTGGCATTATCTGGAGATGATTAAAACTCTTCAGATGATCAGTTCTGATCAGTTTTAGAAGTGATAAGCAATTTCTGTTTTTAAACTATTCAGGATTAGTCCATTTTTAGATATGATTAAAGCAGAGTTCCCACAGTTTTAACAATCTCCAGATGATGCCAACTTGGTTGGGAAACGCGCGTCGTGTGCAGTATAGTGATTAGCCATTATGTGGAAAACTACGTCAGTGTTAAAATAGCGATAATATGAAGTATGTTAAATGAACATATTATAACAGCTATTACTGTTTTTTAATTAGTAAGAGTGACATTAAAGTTCTCTCTGATTGGCTGAAATCAAACCGTCACATTTTGTTTTGTTTTTTTCACTAACTGAAGTTTAGTATTTTATTTTGTAATTTGGTTCGAAATCGAAATCTTAACATAAGCCCTACTTTTTAAAACTATGAGCATTAAATAAGGTGCCTACCTTGAAAGTGTCCCCCTTTGTAAATTTGACTGATGATGTCACTTTTGATAATTAAAAAATGAAGTTATAATAAGTATATAATATAATGAGTTATAAAAAGTACATATAATTGGTAAAACTATATATGTGAATATTAATTATTTAGGCTATTTTTTAAATTATGTGACGTTGTAGGTAGTATTCGACTCGCTAACCAGGGGAGGGGCAGTCGCCCTCCCCTGCCCCTTGGCGACGCCCATGCTAACGACATCCTCTGTGATAAAGCATCATCACAAAGGGTTCTGTGATAAATCTTTGATCTATATACAATTTGTTACATCAATAACCATAAAAATCACTTGACATTAGGGTTGAGCATCATTAGTTTCTACCTACAATACATACTAAAATACGTTGTCTTAAGTATAAGAAAAAAATATTAAATCTATACCCAAATTGTTATGCTGATAACTTCAGGCTCTGTAAAATATTGAATAAATCAAGCGTACTATTATCAAAGTTGTAAGAAGGTTTCAGATGATGCGTGTTTTATTGCTGATTTAGATGGTGCATGGAATTTCGTTAAATCTTATTTTCTATTTAAGTAAAAAAGTATTATTTCAATTATTAAAAAGTATTTTGTATTTAAAGTATTTTAAGTAAATTACATTAAGGTAACTTAGAGTATGTCGCTGTGAAAGTACCATACCTATTTAGAAACGTAGAACACTATTAATGCTTGTTCAGTAGAAACGCTCATAATTAAGTCCCTTTTATCTTATTCGGCATGTTTCAGTATTGAGTAAATCAAAACATTCCTTTTCATCATTTCCTCGAATAGTCGTAACACACAAACTCAAACATGGTTACATATATATATTTATATCTCAATCAGGGATATGATGGATGAAAATAACATAGATCTATAATTTAATTAGTATAAGTGTGATTATTCATTATCATTAATGTAGTGGTACACATGCTTTTAATTAATTAAGCAAATTGATTTGACTAATTAAGGTTGTGTCAATGTTATTTTAATTTTCTTACTATCCATAATGAAATATCAACATAAATGATGTGGCAATGCCTTTGGTTAGTGCTTCCAGAAAATGATTAAATCCAGTGCTGGGATTTAGTAAGACGAAGGTATAATATAAAGCTGACAACTACGTTATTTAGAAACATTAGGGAGATTTTGAACCCCCTAATTTTTACCTTATCCTTATCGTAATCGTTATACAGAGCAGTTTTGCAGTTTTTGGAACTGCGCATGCTCAGTATAACGATTATGATAACGAAGTGTTGATATTTAAGGGGTTCAAAATCTCCCTATTATCCTGGAAACCAGCATCGGTTAATTACAGAGTGTGGAAACCTGCCCCTAAATTTAATTATTTTATGTTTATGGTCGATAAAACCGCAAGAACCTAACTTAGTTGTGTATTCCAAAGTCCAAGAAAAGAAAAATGTTTTATACATTTAATTTATTATTAAATATTTTATTTATTAACATTCAAAACTGATTGTAAGATGATTCTTTTCTGTTTAAACAAAAACATCTAAAGGAATGGTCCAGGTGCATATCTCTCAGAAGCTGGATGACATATTTCTTTTACAAGAAGCCACAGACAAATAAATATTCGATGCAATTACGAATAAACACCTTACCCAGACAGTAGTGTTTAAATCGATTCCCCGTAGGGTACAGGTAGGTCACCGCAACTTCAGGGTAGAAATATATTGCTAGGGCTGAAACCACAGTCGTGATTTCAGAGGATTTCCTGGACACCGAACTTTACATCTAGTTGTCTCCTCATTTAGAGGAAAATTGCAAAGCAATTCGTTAACTGTCACAGGGTAGATTATGTTTTATCCAGCACTAAAAACGTAAAATGATAATAGTACAATAAATATATAATACGTTGCGCATTGCCAGTAGGAATCGTATAAATTTTAAATCCGCTAAGTATAATTACCTGTAAGTTAACTGCGAATACAAAAAAAGGAATCAGCTGCGGGATATTTTAAATAAATCAAAATATCTACTGAAAAAGAACCGATTTATGATGCCTTTGACCTTTTTCCAACATATTATGTTCACTGAAATGCTGCTGCCTGTTGCCCTTTTACTAAGAATCCCGCATAGAAATTGCTAAAAAGTTAACTAAGAGATAAATTACCCTTAATTAAAATATTAAGGTTCAATCAAGTTTTTAATGATCCTCGTTACATATAACCTAGGTACGCAAAGGAATAACTTTATTATTTTTAAGATATGTAGAAAATAACTACTTTCCGTGCTATATGCAGCCCCCAACATTGAATTACAACGACATATCTTCATATAACCTCAACTTATTGTTTTTAACTCATTCTTTTTAATAGTGTTATCTACATCTTTTAAATAAAGAAATATTAAACAAGCATTAATATATAATTAATTAATGTATTTATTATTATGTTAATATGTTAATTATATAATTTCATTAATTATTATTTATCTCTTAGTTAACTTTGTAGCTTAATTCCTTTATAAAGAAAGATATACGGGGTGCCCATTATCTATCTCCTTACATGGCTAAATTTGTTAATAGTGGACATAGAGAATTGGTTAAATTAGCAAAATTGGGCAGAATTACAAGAGGAACTCAGTTCCTCATTCAGATTTCATTTTGATTTTTAACTTTTCCAGATATTTTGAAAAAACTGAAAATCGCCAAAATTCTTAAACTCGAATAATTCGAAAACTATAAAAGATACTAATAAAATAAAAATACTGTGTGATAGTGTTTTTTACATGGCATTCAGCGGTGATATTGAAAATTTCACGGGCATCTTAGTTTTTCAGAAAAAAAGTCATGTTTTTATAAATGGCAACCATAGTTGGCTATGATATCAATAAAAAGCTTATTTTTTTCTGATTTCAAAAATATAATATTTAATAAATCGTTTTTTTCTTCGTTTGTGTACGTTTCACAATAACTATTTTAACATGAACGTTTAATTTTGTGTGATCTGATATTTGTATTTTATTGTTGTTTTTACTGATCTACGTTTGTTTTTCTCTGTTAATAAATTATTTGTTCATTACAGTAAACAAAAGAAAAGAGAAAGGTATAGTAATATTATATTTTTGAAATCAGAAAAAAATAAGCTTTTTATACATACCATAGCCAACTATGGTTGTCATTTAAAAAAACAACTTTATTTTTTTTTTCTCAAAAACTAAGATGCCCGTGAAATTTTCAATATCACCACTGAATTCCACGTAAGAAACACTATCACACAGTATTTTTATATTATCTGTATCTTTTATAGTTTTCGAGATATTCGAGTTTAAAAATTTTGGCGATTTTCAGTTTTTTCAAAATATCTCGAAAAGTTGAAAATTAAAATTAAATCTGAAGGAGGCACTGAATTCTTCTGGTAATTCTGCCCAATTTTACTAATTTAACCAATTCTCTATCTCCACTATTAACAAAGTTAGCCATGTAAGGAGTATAAGTATATGTTAATTGTTATCTCCACTACATATACTAGTAGGAATTCAAATGTAAAAAATATGTTTTTTACATTTGTAGGTATAAATTTTTATTTTTTTTTATGAAAATAGAGTAGTGATATCATTTCCTTCTTTTGCATTGATTTGTTTCGTGTTTCACATGGATAATGTTATAAAAACATTATTGAATTTTTTTATTTTAAACTTGATTAAAAAGGTTGCACAAATTCCTTTTCCAGATTGTTGATAACTAGACAACTAGTTAATAAATACCACATTTAATGATTCGTATTACTTAAAAGTAATTATGTATAGGTATTAATTCCGACCTACGTAGACTATAAATAGAAAATTTGGAGATTATTTCCTCAAAACATTTTCCCCTTGTATTTTCATGTGAGCTAAAGTATATTTCGTATAGGGTTTGGTTCCCATTTAGTACATAAAGAAGCCGTCCGAAGCCACACATTGCTGGTAATTTATATTTAAATGCCTCCTATAAATAAAGATTAGGAAGAATTGTCAAAGGAAAATCCGGAATAAATTCTTGATAACTTTTTCTTTTTGAGGTCTTTCATACAAAAACCGCCGAGAGCTGTTCCGTTACAGTAAAAGGGAAATAAATACTGTTTTTCTAAATTTTCCCTGAAGAATTAAGAAAAAGGAAATAAACATGATACAGCCTGTTTCAGGACGACCTTCAGTTTGCTGAATCTCAGAACCTACTTGGATGTTATTCGTGAAAATGAGTTTTATGAAATTTTGAATTCAATGAAAATGTTTTCAATTGTGACGCACTTTCGGTTCTACTGAAAATTCATACTATTTTTCTTATATGAAATGTGACACCCTGTATACAGTTACATTTTTAAATTGTATGTTCAATTCTAGACCCATTTTCATCAGAAATTACCAATTTTTCACCAGTTGAAAACTACCCAAATTAGAACTATCACCCCTTGCAATTAGTGTAGTGTCATCAGCAAATATTACACAAGATAAGTCATCTACCGAGTAAGGCAAATCATTGATGTATAATAGAAACAAAATGGGTCCCAAGACAGAACCCTGAGGAACACCGTTTTCAACTTGTAGTAGGCTGGACTCGATTCCATTATTATTCCAATAATAATAATAATAATAATACTTTATTTAACGACCACATTACATACAATAATAATAATAATAATAATAATAATAATAATAATAAGGATTCAACATAGCTCTTCCAACTAACAATGTCAACTATAAAATTGTTCCCATGAAATACGTCGAAATGTTATTTCCCGGTTGTTCACCCAATGTATCTGTTATCTGTAGCGCTACTCATATTTGATTTTTTTTATATAGGTTGTCTACATATTTTCTCAGTATGTTCAACTTTGAATCAAAGAAACGCATTTTTTAAATGGGACACTGTAAATATATATTCAGTTGGACGCCAAAGGTAATTGTCCTTTCAAATGTACTAATATGTCCGTTATAGTTTTGAGATATTTCCATTTATGTCAGTGGTTTTCCCCTATTTTATTGAACATAATAAGCTCTGACCTTTCACATAATATTAAATTTCAAGTAAAAGTGAATGACATTTTTAAAAAGACTTTAAATAAGATTTTCATATTCTTTATTTCATGTTATTACTTTCTAATAACGGCTGAATTGGGTTATAGTATAGTGGAGATTTTCTAAATTTATTAGAATTAGAATTGAAACTGTTGGACAAGAGTTTAAAGCAAAATATAGAAAACCTTATTTTTCGAACTACATCAATTTTATTAAATGTATTTAGGGCCGGTATTTTTAACCCCGTTACATTCATATCATGAAAGTGTTTTTAAAAATGTCATTCTAATAGAATGTGCATGACTGTTGAAAGTATATTATTTCTATCCCATTCGTGTTTTCACGACGAAAATAAGAATGTGAATTGAAATGATGTTTTCTTATTATTATTTAAAAGTCAGCTTTTTATACAACAATAAAATCCTCATCAATATACCTACTCAACAAGATTGTAGTTTTATAAATTGAAACACAATGAATGTGATATGTTTGTGTTATTGGCGCATCCGCCATTATATATGTAACTATAATTCAGTTTTGCTAAAGTAAATAACATTATTATATTGTCGATTTAGACAGGGTGTGTAAAACACTATAGATTACCTATGTATTATACAAGGTTGAGATCGAAATTTGTTGTCCTTTTCAATGGAACCAAAATTCAATGAAAATTTGGGCATCTAATTGCACAGAAAATTTTTGTCACTTCCATTAGAAAGATAATGTCGAAAAATGTAAGACTGCAAAGTTTTACAATGTTTTCTTGGAAACTAAAAAAGTTATAAAAGGTAAAACAAAATGCACGTTTTCAGTTTCAAAGCGATAATTCAGGAACTTCAGAAATTAGATCGTGTAGGACTGGGAAAATATTTATTGATTTCCTAAAAAAATCCGATCCAGGATTGCTTCTACAATTTAAATGAATTTTATTCATTTTAATTAATTGTTTGTCTCATGATTGTTCTGTTTTGTCTTTATATATTTGTATTTTTGATTATGTATTGTGACTTGTTATTGTTTCTATATTTTTGTTTGTTTGTGATGGATCCTATACAAATGTAATATGCTGTCTTAAGGAATAAAGATTGTTGATTGATTGATAATGCGAAAATTGTAGGAGAAGCATTGTACAAAATTCTGTTATTAAGCCATGTTCATGTTAATTATCATTATCATGTTAATGATAATTTGACCTCAATATAAAAATATTTATAAGAATGCAGAACCTCTTACATAACTTTCTACTAGTTCGATATCTTTTAGTATATTAACAGAAAATGTAATTAAAGACGATATATTTTAGCGGATTAACAGAAAATTATATTAAAGAACAAAATTTTCACTTATAATATCCCTAGTGCTTAAATTATTTTCGGAAATTTTTTTGAGGTCATGAATATTTTGAAAATTATCCCGAGCCGCAGGCGAATGATAATTTTCTTAAAATATTCATGAACGAGGAAAAATTTCCGGTTTTTAATTTAAGCTCGTTGGATATTCGGTAAGAAAATTTCACACCATTACTTTATAAATATTATGCCGAAATTGAACATTTTAATTACGAATGACAAACATTCATTCCTCATAGTGAGCCATGAGCAATAAAAAACATTTTTTACGACTGTCAAGTACGGTACCTTGGTCAAGTTCCACCACTTGTCATCGTGTCATTGTGTTTGTGCAATTTGCTGATTTATTAGATTGTGTTTTTGAAAATGTTCCGCTTTGAAAAGGAAACATCATTTATTTCTGATAATTATTATGAAGTACTTCGAACATTGCAAATATTATGCTTAATAAAATGTGAGTTTTCTTAGTGAAATAAAATGTCATTTTCTAACATTAGTTGCATACATATTTTACAAATAACTTAAAAACATATTATATTTTTGTTTCTTATTAACTTTGATCTACTAATATTGGTGGAACATCATTTATTTTTGATAATTATTCTGAAGTATCTACTTCAAAATTTATATGTTTAATAAAATGCGAAATCTCTTAGTGAAATAGCATACCATTTTCCAAGTTTAGTTACATGAACTTTTTATAAATAACTTAAAAACATATTATATTTTTCTTTGATCTACTAATATTGGTGGAACATAATTTATTTTGAGAATATTACTTAAATTCGAGCATACCAAATGTATTGATTCATTCAACTACCGGTCTTTATTTTGACATTTTAAATGACAGAAAAATTTCCATTTATTAATTTGACACAACGTTAAAAATTTCCGGAAATTTTTTCGCCCAGAATCTGTATGTAACTTCTCAGGGCAAACACCTACATTAATATGATATCATTACAACCTTCCCCGGTCGTTACTTCAGAGCTTTCCTGGCATCCATCAACCCGATACTGTTAGCTCTTCTTAGTCAGAAGTAGTCAGAAGTTCTACTCCTCCTTATAAATTGGCGAATTATAGGAGACGTTGAGTTACCCTTAATTGATGATATAATCTGACCGAACCTTAACTGTTTTCTTTGGGATGTAACATGAACTTTGAATTTGATCCAATGTGTTTCAATTAATCGTCTTTATTAGTAGGCCTTTGTTTGAGTTGTAACGGTTTCAACAATAAATTCATATACTTACGCAATCAGGAAGATTAAGCTAAATTATCTAAGGGTTATGACGGAACATAGTAAGCCGAACCTGTAATAATAACTTGTACCTGTATCCTGGCAACAATAGAAACATGTTAAACAAGATTTGAAGGAGATCCCGAAAACAGCTACTCCACGGACTATGTGCCTCAACTGGCATTGCATTACTTCGGCATCTCCATGAATGTCACCATAAAATTCATCCTTTTCTGCTCTGGTGTAGTTTTTTATTAAAATCCAAGCTTGATGACGTTTTCCAGCAAATAAAACATGGTTTTCCAATAGTATTTAAAAGTTTGTTCTATTAAATGAAACAACCGATATATTTCTAACTCTTTATATTTCCAAATAAACATTAATCATTTAAGAGGATCGTCAAAACAAGTTTTATAATTAAATTATTGAATATAGATGAAAGATAACTTCAAGTTGTTTATAGTAGCAACTCCATATCAAGTAGATAAAATTAACGAAAGTAAGATTCTTATTCCAGATAAAAGATAAGTACAGTTGTTAGTACGAGTGTACAACAGCAGGTTAAATATTTCTTTTTATTTATATATATGAGGTATTTCGTCAACAATATTAGTAATTATCTACAGATACAACAATAGAAGATCAATAAAATACAATAAAAGCAATTTCTATGAATGTCGATCAGTATCTAATGAAAACTAACATCGTAACATAATCTTCTGTTGCAAGTTGTTTTTTATTATATCATCTTATTATTGTGAAACATGTAGATGAAAGGTATGCTCTCTACCGAGTGTATTATTTAATTTATGTAACAATTTGTTATATTTTAAAGTCAAATATTTAAAAAAAGATCTCGTGTATTATTTCCTACATACTGGCTTCTAATGTCGAGTGTAGTTGAAGGCGGTAGGGAATGTTAGTGGTGGTAAGATAGAGTAAGTGACAGTTTTCTTGTGTACTGATTCATACAATTCAAAATTTCAAATATGTGACTTCACCACCAGACATCAACAAGTTCGTATTTTTCGCAAGGGTCACCCGGTATAGTAGATTCGGCACAACAGTGGTCTGGATTTAATTGCCTGTTTTTAATGTTTCCCAGATACTAAGATTTATTATCATGCTTTCCTATGCTTTCGAAAGGTGAATTATCTGATAGTGATACATTAACTCTCGTCAAATAAACTGTTCTTCCCAAAAGAAGTATTCTAACACAGGTAGCATAAGAGTAGTAGGGAAGTAGGTATACGAACCTATAATTAACTGCAGCTGTTCAGACTAATAAACCAATGTTATAGGCAGGCTCAATGTTATATCAAGAGATAAACCATATACATGAATATTAATTATGAGTCCCAGAGAAGGGTAAATGATTAACATGAATTACGACGTTGTAGGTAGATCTTTCCCTCAATCATCTTCCGTATCTTTATCATTACTATTGCTCGTAATGTTGTAATCAATATTTAATAGAGAAAACCGTTTAATAAAGGATAAGCTATTGCCTAAGCATGCAAATACTTTTCGACCACTTTATTTGTAAATATTGAGGATAGGTGTCAATGCGAAATCTGCATTTTTTATTGTACCTAAGAATTTTGCCATAAAAAATCAAAATCATGAATTGCGAACAAAATGGTCAAATCTACCAATACTGTTACGTTCCTGTGCACTTCTATGATAGGTAAAGTGAGGAATGCTGCACGGTGTCTCTTAGTAAAACATGTGATATATTTACATAGAAATATTTATTAAACTTTATAACAATTACGCCTTATTATGCTCCACAACAAGTTTTCCGGATTCAGTTAAGTAATCCGATTCGCAAACGTGTTCAGGAGTAGTTCCGGGAATCAAAGCCGATGCTCCCTCATCCTTGTCAGAGATAGCGAAGTTTACATAGGACAAACCAAATTCTTCCATAAAGTCGTACCATAAGAGAGCTTCTTCATTATCTACTGGTGGACTGGCGTCCGCATTTACGGTACCGTATTCCGTTACGAAAACAGGCAGTCCATCATTGATGGCTTGCCTGGCCACATCCCTGAACGGTTGTTTCTGGGTACCCGCATAAAAGTGCAATGAATACATAATGTTCGTTTGGTTTAAAATGGGATCGGCGGCGGCTAGGTCCAAACGAGTAGAATAGTTTGGCACACCCACAACAATCAGATTGTCGGGATCATTTTTACGAATGGTTTTGATAATAGCTTCGTGATAGGGTTTCACAAGAGAAGACCATTCTAGCGTTATAGGTTCGTTGTATGTTTCGTAGATGATGTTGGGGTAGCTGCCGTACTTCTTTGATAATTTATCAAAGAAATGCAACGATTGTTCCAAATGGTTCTCCGCTTCGAAGTCTTGCCAATCAACTAGGACGTAGATGTCGTCGGCAATTGCTGCGTCTATTACTGCGTATATCAGAGCTTCTTCAGCGTCCGGGTCTGTCAGGTATCCTCCACTAATAGTATCCACTGCCATCATAGGTCTCACTATGTTGGAGTGACACAAATTTTTGATTCCATCAACGGTGGTCTGATTGTAGAAGTATGGCATCCATATGCTCCAAAAGAGACCCATACCCTTTAGCTGAACTTTCTCACCATTCTGATTGACCAGATTGACTCCATCGACGGCTAGTTGACCGTGCTTGCTGACTGGTTCCAGCAGTGCGTCTTTGGAAACGACCGTATCAATCCAGTTACTCGCAATGAGGAAACAAGCAACAAGTAGAGAAAACTTCATTTCAAATATTCTGATGTTGCACACCGAACTAAATAATCAACCACTGTCAGTTGCTTTAAATATTTTTTTTACCAAATTTACTCGAGGGGCTATCTATAATTAAACTCATTTATCGGAAGATAACAAATGTACAAGGACTTTAATTAAGTGACATTAGTTTAAAGTACCTGTAGAGTATTAAAAATGTATAAGGTAAGTATTCTTATTGTTTGCTGCAAAATATATTGAAGTGTTGTGATAAGGTTTACGAGTATTTTTTTAAATACAATGGGGTTGGAATGTTTTTAGTTACCTACTTATAGTAATTAAATATACATATATATGCAGTAAAACTTCTGTCAAAAAAGCAGAAACACGTGAATTTAGTTTTGAAGGAGGAACATTATTGGGCTTAGTTTCAACATGGCGTTGAACGAGTCAGCCCTGCTTAAGGTCTTAAGGGCTGACTTAAGGCCTTATTCATTTTAGACCAAAAGGCTGAGCTTTACTTCTGAATTTAAAAAATTCACAAAAGTTCACAAAAATTTCGCAATTTTTGCAACCATAGGAATGCATTGAAAATGAATTAAGGAAATTTGGAACTATAGAAAGCTTGCAAAAGTTACCTTCTAATTTGAGAACTTACCATTTACGACTTACAGACTTTACCACCTTGTATATCACATTCACATGAAAGCTCAGATTATCAGACTTGCAATTTGCAATATACGAATACGATTGTTACACTTTTCATGGAAACATAGCAATATACGAGAACCTTCGCGATCTTATAAGATTTTTCAATGCTAAAAATATTTGTTTTCTCGCTTGGTTGGAATATTTAGCTATAGTTCACTGTGAAAAAGTAGGCACTGATAATTTTACGTTATTTATAAAAATTCATAACATTTTTCCTCTTATCTTCTGCGATAAAACTGTAAGACCATTTTAATAATTAAATTCAGTGATACTTCGTTTACTATAGCTTATGTGGCATTAGTCCCCCAGAGAAGGAAGAGTCATTTGAGCCATTCGCAACATCCAGAAAAGTTAAAAATGTTGGTTGGAATTTTTGGAGGTAATTTGACCGGGAGGATGTATCTCGATTTTTTGGAAAACAGCATTAATCCAATGTTGACTGACTTTATCGAGAAAAATAAACATTATCTCAAAGGCCAGTTGGTATTCCAGCAAGATGGCGCTCCTCCCCACTAACTCCTCCTTCTTTATCAATAATAAGGGGTCCGTTAAGTTACTTTTTTTGTACGTACCTGTTTTCAAAGGCACACTTTCCTCCATATAAGACCAGTAAATCAAACGAACCTACCGCGGATCATCCATCCAATACATATTGTTTTATGATTATTAACATTTTAAAATGCGTTAATATTTTCCAATTTCAGTTCCTCAATTTTATGGAAAAATGACGACACACTGTTTTTAAACTGTCAGTGATGAATATCAAACAAAACATTTACGTAAATAAAATCACATGTGGGTGTAGGGGCAGTGAAAGTTATTTTTATTCTACAACAAGCTGCTTGCATTCACAATTTAGGTAATTCAAATCTGGACTCATTAATGGAGTCTGAAATGTTAAACGTTAAAGCTCGTAACTCTCACAAGTACCGTCTACCAGGGTATGGATGATAATGGTGAGATGATAAACTAAATATAGACCAACAAAATATGTTCGAATCATTCACGTATTTGCGTCACATGTGATAATTTCTAGCTCAAGAGAGAACATGATTTGTTTAACCACTTTGGTGGTTAAATCGAGCGAATTCGATATGCATGCATCATGGTTGCCAGCCATCACGCCGCCGCAAAGTACACTTCTTTCGTATTGAGAACAGCGGTAGATCTTTGATTTACAAGATGATAAGTTTAAAACACCTTGCATGCTTTAGAATTTTTATTTGATGACATAAATATAATTTTTAATAAATAATTGGCGCAAAACAATAATTAGGAAATATTTAAAAAATTAGAAGGATAAATACCGCGGAGATATTAACAGAGTGAGCCATGATATTTAGACCCCCACATTCATACATCTTTTTAACAATGCACTGCCTTATTTCAGAAATAAAAAGTTGTAATTTAAAAAATATTTACAATTGTAAAATAGTGTTTTCTCTAAGGGTCCGTTCACTGTAAACTTGACAGACATGAATTCGGGGTCGGCTTGAGGGTTTGAGTAGCCGATGGGTGAAGATTTACATATTCCCACTACCGAATTATTTATATTTCGGAGGTGCACGTAAAGCCGAAGTAAAAAGGCACATGGAAATAAAGTTAGCCCTTATTGCAAGGGTACCGGATTTGTCTTATAATTGCAACAAAATTTCTTTATATGTAAATTATATATCACCGGGAAAATCAAAAGATAAACTAGATCCCTATAGTAGCAAATTTTTGTTTATTATATGTATTTTAGAGAAAATAATTTTTGAAAATACGCTATTTTAGTACAAGATTGTTTGCCTGTAATTTTAAAAATAAAAAGAATTACCAAAAATTAATACTATAGGGATTTAGATTAAAGTCTTATCTTTCAATACTTTTTTACTAAAAGTCGCTATCTTTTATAGTTTTTTTATAATTAGACACGAGACGAATGCCGATTTTGGGCTTATTTCGGACTAGTGAATGGACTCTTAATGAAAACACTATATTGTTTTATACATATCAAACTACGCTCTCTCATCCAGAACACTGATGTGGTTCCATAAATCTAAGTATGTTTAAGTTTGTATGTTTATTAACAGTAAGAGAGATAAAATAATTCACCCATAATGTGTTAGGCTAGAACCTAGCCATAATAATAGCAATGGCGACTATAATTTTCAAAATAAAAGCAATAAAAATGCTGATTCCTAGAAAAAAGGGCCCGTTTTTTAGGTACATATATAACTCCAGCATAATCAAAAAAGTAGAAAAAATGTCTCTTAATTTGTGACTAACAGGCATTTTTAAGAAAACATTGTGACTAAAAGACACAAGACATTTGTAACTAAGAGACACAAGACATTTGTGACTAAGACACAAGACATTTGTGACTAAGAGACAGTTTTCTAGACTTTTTGATTATGCTGGAGTTAAATATATACGCCTAAAAGGTTTACTTTTGATTGTTAGAGACACAAGACATTTGTGACTAAGACACAAGACATTTGTGACTAAGAGACAGTTTTCTAGACTTTTTGATTATGCTGAAGTTAAATATATACGCCTAAAAGGTTTACTTTTGATTGTTAGAGACACAAGACATTTGTGACTAAGACACAAGACATTTGTGTCTAAGAAACAGTTTTCTAGACTTTTTGATTATGCTGGAGTTAAATGTATACGCCTAAAAGGTTTACTTTTGATTGTTAGAGACACAAGACATTTGTGACTAAGACACAAGACATTTGTGACTAAGAGACAGTTTTCTAGACTTTTTGATTATGCTGGAGTTATATACGCTGAATATATACGCCTAAAAGGTTTACTTTTGATTGTTTTGGTTGGCACTATGCTTATTTCGTGTGCGGCCCCATGTAGTCTATACCCAAGGATTTTTAACTTATATAGGATTACTCGATCCCTAGAATTTATTAGCCGTATCACGTGATTGGGTCTTGCGGCTACGTCATCGGATTGATATTCAAAATATATGAGTTATATATGACATATGATAGTGACAGTGACTTGTCAACGCGTCATAGATAAGGAGTCACACAATACAGAGAGAGAAAGAGTATCGGGTCTCGCAGGGACGTCACTAAAATCGGATAATATTGAGGAATAGGGATCGAGCAATCTTATATAAGTTAAAAATCCTTGATTTATATTCAGATAGCACGGGTACATGTATTAATCATCTGATTGATAAAGAATATAGACAAAGCTCCTGTTCATTTCATATTTCATGTTTCAAATATGTTATAGGCGTTTCTGGAAATAAAGAAATATTTTTTTTACAAATAAATATACAAAAAATAGAAAATTAATTTAAATACCCTAAAGAATGTTTTATCAGTACACCGGATTTTACCTAAATATAAAGGTCGCCTAACTTTCAGTACGACCAGAAGTCCTACAAAATTACCATTTGAATAAAAAAAAACCGCACTGAATTTATTACATCAGCATATAAATTGCTTATTGAAAGCCTTGTAACTTTTAAAGTCATCACTCATTCTCATTAGCAGAGTTCCCAATCATTCACATTAAATGAGACTGACTATATACGAGTAAAATTTGATAATGATAAATATTATTTCCCTTATGATTGTTACGAGCGCCAATCACATATATCATATTTATATGAAGCAAAATATGACGAGCAAAGTTATACACAAAATGAAAAAATAATTTAATCGAAAATTTCTTACGGACGAATAAATTATTTATTTGTATTTGGCCTATTAAAGATTTAATTGGTAAAGGTCATTCACGTTAAGTTTAAAGTGACGTCATTTTCAGTAATTAATTGTTGTCAATATTCGATAAACAAATGACTAATAAATTAGCATAGCATTTGCCACTTACAAAGAGTTTTATATTTAGACACCCTTCTCTGCGTTGTCACGTTGTTATTTATTTATATTGCCCTGGTTTTTTGGTGTTTCGTTCTGCTTAAATTTTGCTCGTGTATTTTCTATTTACGTTTTCTAGTTATTCACTTTATTTATATTAAAAACCGTTCTTCTCAGAACTAAAACCGTTGCGACCTGTTAGATTTTTCAAACTCTTTCCCGTAAAAAAGTTACATCTGACAATGGCACATTTTTTGACAAGGTAACGTCACTTTAAACTTAACGTGAATAACCTATATTAACATGGCATTTATTTCCATGGCAAAATTAATTATTTAATATTATCTAGCAAATTTAATTACCAAAGAGAAAATGTTTATTCCGCTGAGTTAAATGTTTAGTTTCCTCAAACGGATTTATTTGACACTTAATTTAGATTTACTATTGAATTTTAGCTTTCCAAAATGAGAAAAGTAGGTACCTATTTAAAGTTACCAAATATTTAATATTGAAATTTAGATAAGGTGTGATATAGTACAGACTATTACATGAATTTATAGACAACCAAATTATTTCCCATATCTTTTATATCTGTAATAATTGCAGAAAATGCATATACATTTTTTCACTCAGATTCAGCATCATTTGAATGCGGTATCCCTTAAATATCGATACATCTAGGTATATGTATCGATATTTAATATGTACTACAATAGTTTTTATTATTAATAATGTAAGAGACCAAAAAAAATTGTATTAGAAATTGTTTCAGCTAAAAAAAGTCCAAAACTTGTAAAAAACCTGTGGCGTCCAATGTTTTTTCCACAAATTTCAAACAGGTTACCCTCCTGCACGCCACTGAAGCCAACAATTTTAATCTTTTCACGTTAAAATAAGCCCCTTACTACTTCAAACCAACGTACCAAGTTTCATCCAAATTGGCGAAAGAGTTTTGAAGATATTAATAAAAAAAAATGATTTTTTATAAAAACCTTGACCCCCTGTATCTCGAAAACGAGGTAATTTAGGATACACGTTTATTTGGACTCTTAGTCATAAAATTGGGCAAGAAATTAGCTCCTACAGTATGAACATAATATTAAGGAACACCTTGTATATTTTATAAACTACATAGGTATTTACACTTAAGTACAATTTTATTTATTATCAATTTCCTGATAAAGATTATCAAAAGAATATACCATAAGAGCCGCATTTTATACCTCAGAACTAATAACTTTATGGATGGCTGTAGGTATTTGTTTACTAAATTTTACCGGGTTTTACCACAATGACAAATCCATCAATATAAATCATAATAAATAACGTAAATTATATGTTCTTTGTCCACTATTCAGTCATTTTCAAATGGTATTTCATAATAAATGATTTCATATTTCTACATTTTCGGCAGTGTAAATGGTAAAGGGAAATATGCGATGAAATAAATGAATAAGCTATTCAAATATTTATAAGTACCTACCAACATATATACTACGACCCAACCACTTTAAAAGGAAATATATTTTACTTCGAAATAACTTTTTGTACAGACTTCATTTTCTGTAGGTAGAAATGCTGGTTCTATTTTCTTTTTTTTACAAATATGTAGCGCTCGTAGAAAAGGGAAAACTTTCAGGCAACTTTACCGGTAAAAAAACTTTATTAGAAACAAGTTGACAATATACAGTCCGGATAAAAAGTGTGGAACACAATTATTATTTCGGAATTCGCAAATATTTTAGAAAATTCCTCGGACAGGTCCATTTTTAATTTTAATTGAGCATCTTTTGACTTGGTTTTTTAGCAATGACGTCATCACTGCTTGGGTTATAACGTCATCTACTATTTCTTTTTATGGAACACCCTATATTTTTTTAATTTTTGGTTAGGACGTTGTCTCACGAATACATTAATATAGGATTTGATGGATGTATCTATAATAATAAGAAAGTTATGATGAAAAGAGTGTACCGTAAGCGTAGTGTGTCGGAAATTCTATATTCATTAGTTTTATACAAAATTCTGTAATATTACAAATCATATTTTGAATTATGTCTAAATAAAATAATTAAAATAAAATTTAAAAGAAAGAAGAACAAGATTTTAAATTTAAAAGAAATAGCTAGCTACACTTAACTAGCTTTTTTCTAAACGTTTCAGGTTGATCAAAATGCATCACAAATAAATTATAGACATTATACCACTATATGTCACATTACCTAAATTTATTAAAAATTTATTGAAATAATAGCAAAATGGGCCGCATAGTTGAAAGGTTCAGGTAAAACAATGAAGAATTTTATTCGGGAAATAAATTTCTCTATAACCCGTGAGGTAATAAATAAAAATCAAATATAAACCATCCCCAACTTTATACTCACACTAAAACCTATAAAAAATACTACTTCATAATCGGCACAACCCCTTGAATCAATAATTTGTTTCATACAATTACAACTACTGAAGGCCATGATATAATAAGTACATGTATCATGACTGAAGGCTGAACCTTCATTTGATGAAATATTTAAACAAAGAATAACATTCATTGATAATTATTTGATTTTTTGTCGTTCTAAAGTTTCTGTTTATAACATTTAAGAGTCCATTCTCTGTAGATTTGAGAGGCATGAATGTTGGGTCGGATTGAGAGGATGGGAGGCCGATGGGTGGAGACTTATATATTCCAACTATCGAATTATTAAGATTTCGGAGGTGCACAGAGAAAATAATTTTTGAAAATACGCTATTTTAGTACAAGATTGTTTGCCTGGAATTTTAAAAATAAAAAGAAATACCAAAAATTACTACTATAGGGACTTAGATTAAAGTCTTATCTTTCAATACTTTTTTACTAAAAGTCGCTATCTTTTATAGTTTTTTTATAATTAGACACGAGACGAACGCCAATTTAGGGCTTATTTCGACCTAGTGAATGGACTCTTAAGTGCATAATATAGTTTCACTCTACCAAACGGTTTTATTAAACAATTTTGGGGAAAAATTTTCTATGGGTGTATAAATTACAAAATCATTGTGAGACATATTTAAATTGCCAAATAAATCCGAATTTGAATTTTCGCAAGTTTTATAGTAGCAAACAAAAGCCGATTCATCAAAATCTTGGTGGGCTTTAAAATATTGTTCATTGTTCAAACATCCCAAGTATGTTTAGTGAGATATTTTGTGATTAAATACACTGTAAAATACCTTACAAAATTCGTTTCAAATAGGCTATTTTCCCAATTCTATTTTAACTACAAACTGTGTAACTACAATGAATGAAACTTAACCTTCCGTAACTGGCGCGCGGACTCACACTCCGCAAGTATATGCTTTCCTAATTTATTTGAATTTTTCTCATTTCACGCCCCCACCACTTTCGGTATTCCTCAAGCATGCTGCGATTGTTCTCTGTGCAATGTGAAACCTGCACAAGTGCCTTTGTTTGTTTTTGATACCTAATTGCGGAGTGATAGTCCGCTGCCAGTAAAAATTACACAGATTTCTTGCCGTTACAAATTTGCAATTTTGGGTGATTTTTATTCTTATTTCACACAAGGTAAGGAGTATTGACCTAAAATTATTGTTTTTTGACTACTGGTTATACTATAGATGGCATCCTATGAGAAAGAACAATAACAACTGCACATGCTGATATTAGAGTGCCTCAATGAAAATGAGGGTACTGAGGAAGTACCAGACGACTACGATGAAGACAGTGAAGAGGAAGTTGTAGAGACATAAGACTTAGCTTCCGATTCAGAAGAGGAAATTGAAGACATTCCATATACCAAAGTGGTAGTTCGGCCTTCTCTAGAACCCCACTTTGTTGGAAAAGACAAAACCACCAAGTGGTCAAAACACGTTCCTCCCACAACACGGACCAGAGCAGAAAATTTGATAACTGGTCTGCCGGGTGCTAAACCTGTCGTGAAAAATTTGAAAACACCTTGGGACATTTATATACCTATTTATGTTTATATACAACGCAAGTGTTAGTTTATTGTTTGTTACATTTAGAATGATCATAGCATATCAATAAATATTAAGATTTACTTTACCTAACTCTTTTCTAGTTTTGTATTTTTTCCTTTGTAGCAAGCAATATGGATAAATAAACATATTATATTTATCAAAACGTCTCCTCTTTTCCTTATAAAATGCAAATTGATGTGTATCACTCTTTTCACATGCCGAAATACTGTGCGGACTTAGGCTCCACCGCCAGCAACGTTGCGTTGAAATAATGCGCCAGTCACGGAAGGTTAAGACACTATAATTAAAAAAGCTAGGTAAAATGTCTTATTAAAGGTAAATGTCATGAATTACTTGATAAATTTAAGTTTTGTTTATTGAAGAAGCGTAGGGAATATCTTTTGCAAACGGCGTTCTTCAATATCATGAATAATGTTATTGACTGTCCCAATATATTATGTAAATTAAATTTTCATATTCCCCGTGAGAACAGTAGAAATTTTACGACTTTTTATCTGTCAACTCCTATAGTACAAATATTTTAAAATTCTCACCCTTATACTCAATGCTTTATTTGTACAATAAACAGATCATTATTGACTATTTCCATATTTCTGGTTCTGCTCTTCGGAGATTTTTACCTCACTGACTAAATTCTGGCGTATTGTTTCATTCTGTATTCTTTATCTTTATGTTTATTTTTTAATATTTATTGTTTTATTATATATTTAGCTATAATTTAGTAGTACTCGTATTAATATATTTGTGGTAACCTTGTCTTGTAATTGGGTTTAATCCTGTAAGACAAGTAATGTAAATAAATAAAATAAATAAATTGAACCCAGCGCGTAAGAAACAATTCCTGGGAACATCCGAACACTCGAGAGGCTACAGCACTTGCCGTTTCAGGATATAATTTCAGGTTGATCGAGCATCGAAGTTACGGGAAAGAATAAAGCGCATAATAGGGAGTTATACTTTCTGATTATTTATTCATGTGGTGCAAACGTGAAAAACCTCACACATACGTGTGTGCGTATTAACTGTTTTATATTCTTGCGGTTTCTAAATATAGAAAAAAGCACCAAAAATACATATAATGGAAGTGGGTTGCTTTATTACATGAATCAATTTTCGTATAGTCGTATTGGTCTGCACGATTTATTTAAAAGGTAAAAAAGGCAGTGATACCAAGGGCGCTGAAACGACTCACATGTTGTGTAGCGCGCCAGAATAACATTTTAATAATTGCGAATAACATTATATATAATTTCTATTTTTGTGAAGTACACAATATGTCCCAAACTAAAAAAAAACCAAAAAGCCAAAAGCATAACCATGCTGTCGGTCACCATGGCAGAGAGAATTTAATGTCAACACTCAAACTAATTCCAAAATTCAATTTTTTTGTCCTTTACTCGCGATATAGTAGTACTGTATACAGTAAGCGGCTAAATTATGGAACAAATTCAATAAAAGTTTAATAATTTATTTAATGTAAAAACGCCGAGACAGGTCCATTTTATTTTGTTTTTTTGGCTGTTTTCGCGTGCATCTAATTTTTAACAGAGTGATTTTAAAAAGGTGAATGATTTTTTTTTTATAATTGAATACCCTGTATATTTCTACAGATTTGAATAAAACGTTGTTCACATTACCAAGTGCATGTAAAGTGCATACAATTTTGTACACGTCACATTTTCAATCCTTAAATCCACTTTCCATGTGACATTTTTTATTAATTATTCAATAGATATTTTTTTAATTTTTGGGTTAGAAAAAGTGTAGCTGAAAATTGTTAAAATTGTTTCAAAATTAGCATATTTTCTACAAAATAAAGGAAAAAATAGTATAGCCGGTTTTTATTTATATTTTTGAGCACTTCCTCGGTTCGTTACAGGATTTTTCATAGAATACAATATATTTTCAATTTTGAGGAGTACATTATAGAAAAATAATAAATAAACAGGTGCTTAGATTTTCCTTTTTTTGTTATATTTGGTGAGGACATGTTTTTAATATTTTTTTTTTATTTTTGCAGGGCTTAGAAATATCCGTACCCAAATCAAATGGTAAGTAAACAGTTATAATGATTACGATATATAGATCATGATATTTTATCAGAATAAAGAAAGATGTATAGTATGCAACAAATTTTTAAATGAAAATATTTTATATACCTAATGTTATAGAGATTGCAAGAAAAGATTTTTTTTCTAGTAAATTGGAAGGTCATTATCTTATATATTTTGAATTTGTTAAGACAAAATTTTCGCATGAGAACCTCATCCAAAAGCAGACATTTGATGTCTAAAGTGTTTGTACTTGGATGAATATCTTAATGTTCAAGGGTACTGGAAGAATCACTTCCAGAGAAGTGAGATAAACTGTCAAAAGGCGCACATTTTAAAAATATTTTGAAATATACAGGATGACTAACTACAGAGGAGCCCCTTCAAGTTTTTTTTTAATGGATTGCTATAAATATCTTAATATTTTTGAAATCATATGGGAATATTCTCTTTTCAACGATGTGTCCATCATCGGTCTTTGATGCTGCGTTGCCGAGTTATTCAAAAAAATGTGAAAATATTATTCGGGACAAGGTGTAACAAGTAAACCGGCTGTGTGAATGTAACAAAAATGGTCCCACTTAAATCAATCAAAAATAGATTCTTATTAATCGCTAATTGAATTTCTTTTGATTTATTAATTTTGAGTTATCTATCTGTCCAAGACGGTGGAGCCTTAAATATCAAACACAAAAACAGAGACCCCGCCCGATTCCGATCGGTGATTTCTTTTTTAAATTGCAAATACATATAAAATATACTTTATAGCTACTTGCTTACACCAAAGCTGACTTACTTGTTTTTATGTAAATTTAGTTTATGTAAAATTTACAACATTTATATTGCATAAATATTTCCAAAATGTTTATATTACTTCCGCCATATTTATTTATGTTACCTGAATGAATGGCCTATATAAATAATAAAAAAGTTATGCCTTTGGAGTTTACTGAATCCGTATAAGATTGTGAGTTTGTTTAAGTAGTCTTTTATTAATTAATAAATATACAATAATTTATATTTTGCTCAGAGAACTGCTGCCGTAGCAGATTTTCTAATTTTAAGATAAAAATTACAAATTACTTTTATGGTATATTAGGTGCGATATCTGGATAACCACTAAGTAATTAATACATCGTTTGCCGCAGAATATCGGCTGGAAAAAGGTTATCACTAAATTAATATTCCATTAAAGCTTTAAAAACTCATCATCCTGCTCCTGCTTTACATTTCGTTTATTTGTGGAAGAAGAAAAGTACTAGGAGATCCAAATATTCAACTCCCACTCAATATTGCTTACACGAAAGGGGATAAAATAAAATTTTACAGTTTCAAATAAGGCAACCCTTTAATGCCGGGACTAAAAGATTCACTTGTCTTCAATCAGAGAGCAAAAGAGATATCTCCGTGTACATCAAAGGGTATTTTATTTTTGTGAGATTGGGATTATACCCATTCATGTAAAATGGTTCTGCGTACCGCGGCAATAAAGTTTGTTTTATAAACTTGCATGGCTATCTGGGTAAATTAATATACGCACGTAGCATGGCACCCGCGATTTTAAATTATAATCTAATGGTACTTACATTCCGCTACTGTAGCGGAATGTGGAGACAACCACAGAAAACAACGAACAGATCGAAGCTCAGTGATGCGCAAAGATAACTCGTTTTGATCTGGATAAGCTAATAGATAAAAACGAAATATATTAATTATTAGATAAGTATTGAAAGATAAGACTTTAATCTAAATCCCTAAGTAGTATTTTTTGTGATTCTTTTTATTCTTAAATTCCAGGCAAACAATCTTGTACTAAAATAGCGTATTTTCAAAAATCATTTTCTCTAAAATACATGTATTAAACAAAAATTTGCTACTATAGGGATCTAGTTTATCTTTTGATCTTTCCGGTGATATATAATTTATAACATTAAAAAGAAATTTTGTTGCAATTATAAGACAAATCCGGTACCCTTGCAATAAGGGCTAACTTTTTTCCACGTGCCTTTTTACTTCGGCTTTACGTGCCCCTCCGAAGTCTAAATAATTCGGTAATGGGAATAGGTAAGTCTTCACCCATCGGCTACCGAACCTCTCAACCCGACCTCGAATTCATGTCTGTCAAGACTACAGTGAACGGACCCTTAAGGTACGGTGTTGTCTCCCTTATCTGATGTTTTGGGCATAAGCAACAAAAATCGTGTAAACGCAAAAGTATTAACAATAATATAATACAAATATGAATATAAAATGTATAGGGATTTTCACTAAACACTTTAATAATATAGGTACACGATTATCAAGATTAAGATAGCAGTCCAAAATTCTGTAGATACATATAAGATATAAAAAACAATTTAGATATTCTAGTAGTCCAATATAATCTATATAATAATAATAATAATAATAATAATAATAATATCTCTATCCCTCATTCTCATCTTAGTGATGAGCCCGGAAGTCAGAGACTTGTGTGGGAGAGGGAGCGGCATATTATTATTTTGCGGGCCGCGAGTGCGCCCAGGAACGACTTACGATGTTATAACTTTAATTACCATTTAGTACGAGAATAAGGGAAACCTGGAAAACCTTATTAATTAAAGATATAAATCAGTATTATTAGTTAATATTAGCACTTTGCACAACATCAAGGATCAAGGCACATATTCGTAAAAAGTTAGATTGCATTATCAAAAAAAAAATGAATATGTTAAGTTTGTTAAAAATTTTTAGTTTCAACAAATGAAGTTATAGGTACCTATGAGGAAATAAATATTAAGGAGAATTGAGGTGGATACCCTTTGAGCGGGATGTTCTTCAGCCTATTCTAGCTCTATTTGATGGATTATTTAAAAATTCATTATCTTTTTCGTTTCTATTATTGTTGGTGAATTTGATTATGTATTAAAAAGAAACAGAAAAACGATCTATTTTTATTTTGGGGCACTAAAGAAGATATTGTTGAAGAAAAGTACCTCAAATTCTTTCATAAAACCTTGCCTGGTCACAATTAATAGGTTAGATATTATATTCTTCAATTCTTGAATAGAACAATATATTCTTGAACCGTGTTCTTTATCATAAAATAGCCTGGGAATATGATTCAGGTATTAAAATAAATTAAACAATTTCTGTTTTCATGGACGTTTCGCTCCTGATCGGGAGCCTTTTCAAAAAGTTTTTATTATTAAACATTTTTTGATCTCAAACAACAGGTGAGATTGAATAGCAACACGAAAATATTATTTGAGGATTACCTCATTAATCTTTGTGTCATTATGCTTCAACCAAATGCTCCTAAAGGTCATCTTTCATTTATTAGTTATATTGAGTAATTCCATTAAAACAAACTATTCGCGATGAAGATACGGTTACAAATTTCTTTTGTAACCAAACCTTCGTCATAAATAAATTTAGTTAATAATGATAGTAATGTTCTGTATATATGGAAATTCTGAAATTCTGTGAAATAGTTACAAATTTAGCTAAAAAGGTATTTTAATTAATCAAAATGTGTTTACTGCCAACTGCAGTTGACCAAGATTTTACCGAGCGCACACGCGAAAATGCTAATTTGTTCTTTTATAACGTTATAATTTAATTTATCTAGTACACTGCTCTTTTGTAAATAGCTAGAATGTGTCGGATTCAGCACTATATAAAGAACTTTCTACGATGACTTTAAAAGACAATTCTGCTATTACCGTAATGCGAATAATTATAGCGCACAATAGCATAACAAATAAACTGAGACTTCCTAATAGCCTCTCTAATTACAGTTTGAAGTGGCAATTCACGGAATTTGGAACAAGCAGTAACATGAATTAAACACGAGAAAGTGTCCAATAATCTGCACGTGCATGAAGAACTGAAACAGTATACGAATTCTCTTTATATGAAAAGATGTAAATAATCTGAGAATTATATAGGGTGGTCAAAGTTAAACAGCAAATCATATTTTCCATTACTTTTTAAATAGGAACAGATTCAAACAATTTTTATTTATTTCTTTGGTTTCATTTTGTTAAGTTGATGTTGACTTTGGGCAAGGCATATATTATTTATGAGCAAATCCTAAAAGCCTATTATCAAACTCAGTTTTAGATTATGCCGAAAGTCAACATAAGATCAGGATACCCAACTCCGTAGTACCTCTATTAGATAAATACAGGGTTATTCAGAACTTATCTCTAAAACTTTGAGGATATGTGCATCCTTAAACAAGAAATCGATATCACCAAAAAAATTTATAATAAAAGGCTTAGGATTTTCCGTAAGCAATGTTTAAAATTATACCATTATAAAGGACTACGTAGCTGGGCAACTGTACTTCAACACATCTGATACTTTTCTACCACATTCCTAAGAATGTGATAAAAAAAAGTAAACACGTTTTTGTCTGGAACGCCTGGTTAAAACCGACCGAATAAAGTTGGAGTGGGGATAATATCTCTATTGTCTATAAGTCGTCAGTGTATGTGTGCCGCTCTCGCAGTGCGAGTGTTTTATGTATCTTAGGAGTGTTAAACTGTAAAATTTTCAAAATGGCTCGTGTGTACAGTAATTCTGATTTAATGGACATGATTCTTATTTATGGCGAAGTTGGACAAAATTCATTGGCAGCTTCGCGCTTGTATGCGGAACGATTTCCCAATCGACACACGCCAAATTATGCAACTTTTACGGCAGTGGTACAACGTGGCCGTGATACTGGTAATTTACGTGCAAATCCAGGACGAGATGGTGGCCCGGGACGACCACAACGTATTTTAGCAGCTGAAGAACAAGTGTTGAATCTGGTCTGTGAAAATCCGCGAATAAGTACAAATCAGATCGCTAGGCAGGTGCCTGGGGTATCCCAATCAACGGTGTGGCGCTTACTACACGAAGCTCAGTTTTATCCGTATCATATTCAGCGTGTCCAAGCACTGTTACCAACGGATTATCGATTACGAGTTAGGTTTTGTGAGTGGTTGTTGCAGCAAAATGCTGAAAATCCCCAATTTACTGCTGACGTACTAGTTACAGATGAAGCTTTGTTTACTCGAAATGGAATACAGAACATTCACAATACACACGTTTGGGCACTCGAAAATCCGCACGCAATTCAACGAAATCACTTCCAACACCGTTTTTCGAACAGCTTTTGTAACAAGGTATGTGCAAATTTTTTATAAATTTCATGTTTCTAATACCTAGTAATCAAGTAGCGCAATTCTTCAAAATTAGTGTAAAAAAAAATTATTTATTTTAAAGACACGTCACTTTGGTCACATCTATCTATCTTTAAGTTTATTTTAAAGTAAAAACGCTGCAAATCTTTTTTGCGCCGGGTGTCGGTATACTCTCAGAACTTCCGAAGTTTTTTTCGTGCTAGCCACTTTGCATTGTCAGTCCCAAGATCACTCCATTACAGTGGACCAGTTTCCAGGGACGTGCAATGAAAAATGTTTAAATAGTTTTCAGAAGCCACCAAAAAATTTTTTTTTGCGCTACCACATTTGTACATGTATGTTGAACATCCCCAAATTTTATTATGGATAAGTTCTGAATAACACTGTATAATACAAAATCCGACAGAAAAGCTACAGAAGTATTGGTTTGTTTTAAAGAAACATTTATTTGTTTTACCAATATTGACACACTCGACAAGTTATTTATTTATTTATTTGGAGCTTTATACACAAATTCATAAATAAATTTGAATTATTTGAAAAATCTAACATTCCACGGTTTCCAGCTGAGAAATAAGGAAAAAATTAAAGGTGAACGGTTAATTTTGACCATCCTATATACACCAGATAACAAAACAAGAACATAATCACACAAACGTATTAACAGGGCATTCCTTAGGGAGGATAATATACAAATAAAACTAGTAAATACACCTATAAAATAATGTAGGATTAGAGAAGTGACAAGGGACTTCTGTCTAATACCTTTACAATGAGAAAATGAGATGTAGATTCCGGGTTTGAGACCGGGTAAATGTTATGAACTTGGGTGGACTGCCTTGGGTCCTAGTATGTAAAGGCACATAAAATTACTTGACTATTCCCTGGTGATTCCTAATTAGTTCAAAGGATATCTAAAATACCAGTACTCTACATACACTTGCTGGACCTCACAGGATTGTATTATCACAAATCGTTGCTATTTTACATTTTTTTTATGACGCAATTTTCAGAGGTGAAAAAATGAATATATCATTTAGTTGCACCCGTTAGTTGTTGTAGTTGGTTATTTCTTTTAGTGTATTTGGTTACATTTTTGCCTTTTACCAAACTTTTTGTGACGTACAATGTTTCCTACAATTAGACACAGATTATTTTTGCACTAAACTGAATAAGGGATATTTGTTATCACATCACGCTAGTTAAATAGTATTTAGATCTAAACTCCACTAAATTTTGTGCCAATATCGCCATCAATAAAGTCACACCTTAAGTACAAAACTGTCGTACATGTTTTTCGATGTTTCGATCTTATAATATAATGTTATTCTATGGAAATAATAATTTAATACGGTCCTGGATATTCTATATATTTTGTAACATAGCAGTTGAAACTGTTTTTACGTTTCGTAGCTAACTTAATAATATAACGAGTAATTCCGAAAAAATCATTATAAATTCTGCTACATAAGATTATAAATAATGTTTCATTTCGTAATGTGCAGTATTATGTCTAAAACTTAAAACTAGCATTGATTTGATAAAAATGTGTAAAAATAAACAAATAAAACGTCTTTTACAGTACTTTTACAGTGAGATAGTGGAATCAGATAATATAGTCATAATTTTAAATCGTAAATTTTTCGTCATTTTCTGCCATCATTAGGTATCTAAACAAATATATCATATTTTTCCTGTTATAATGAAAATCATTTTTACTGTAACCTCTAATATCGAACAGCAACTTCCTGGTATGCGGCAAACTATTGGTTAGCGTGTTGACTTTATTTGATAAAATTAATTAGTGGGGCTGTTACAGAGAACCACGTTCAATGGCGTGTGAAGCGAGTCAACACAGACATGCCCATTACATTTTTGGAAATTCAAGTAGTGATTTTTTTTTAACTCAAATGATACATCTTGTACTTCTTGGTTGATAATTTAATCAATATTATTACATATTTCAATTAACAAAATATGTTTTAACTGTCTTTGAACTTAATATACCTATACAACGACTAAAACAGTTACATAAGTTTGACCGATTTCCGAGCAAATTTGGTTAAATAACCTTAAGGGAAAAATAGTACCTATAGTGTTAACTGAATTATTGTCTTAAGACTCTATTTGTTGACATTATAAGTTGGCTAAATGCCAGTCTAAAAGACCTAAATTCAAAAAGAGGTTTCAATGAGTATAATGTAGTTCAAATACAATATCTATAAAAGGTATTAATCATTAAATCTATGATTCAATCTAACCAAAAAAAGAACACCGACACGTTGCGTCGAGATTCACTAAAGAATCCAAATTTTCAACTAACTGGAATATAAACATACAACTACATAAGATAATTACTGATTCAATTTGTCACAACAACAGAATAGATATCAAGACAATGATATACTAATTATTGATTATTAAAAATGAACTGAAAAATCAAGATAAAAAGCAGTACCTGTCTTTCAAGTTACATACAGAAAAACCTAGATTCTAACGTGTTTGTTCGATATATGGATGTTCTCCCACTCCAATACTATATAAGTAACACTTTTATTTAATCAGTTAAAAAAAATCGTTACAGTTGCTATAGGAAATAGGCGATATAAAGTATCTGCTCAACACATACTAAATTTCTATACTCATTTCTTTCTTTCTTCGAGTTATAGATCTCCCTCATTTCACTGTATTCTTGAGAGCAGGTCGTATAAAAAAATTGAATAATGTACCTACGTGTTCCGACAAAAAAATATAAGTGTTTCTAGCTCTTCTGTAGCGGAATACTTAAAGGCGTGAGTATGTATCCAAAAGAGAATACTATACGACCAATGTGCTCAACAAAAAATCCATAGTATGTGTAGCACAGCGACTATAATATTTGGTCGGAGAAAGCGACGAACTAATATTTTCTTTCTAATAAAAATAAGGATACATATCCAAACCAAGAGTGACGTCATGTAATAGTTTGATTTAGCAAAATATGTTTATTTAAAAATACAATACTTTCCCGTGAAATTTTGAAAGATATGATATAGAAATACTTTCAAAATAAATCATTTAAATCGGTTTTATAATGTTTCCGATTTTGAAATCATTTAAATGTAATATTTTTCCTGTTTTATTACTATAATAATAATAATATCTCTACCCCTCATTCTAATCATAAAAATTAACCCGAAAGTCAGAGAGTCGGGGGGGGGTTTCTGTCTCTTTAAAACCAATTTAAAAGTCGGAACAAATTCATTGACGCAGTTTATTAGCAAAATAATAAAAACACTAGAAATGTTCTTTAACCCAAATTGTATTGAATATACTGATATAGTGCCAAGTACCATCTACTGTATTATTTAAAAAAAAAAAAACTCTTAAAAGGATTTCAAAAAAAGTACGTTTCCAAAAATCGTAGTAGATATACCGGAAATGCTTGACACCACGAAAAATATTATTTAATGAGGGGCTCTGTGGTCGAGCGATCGACCACTATTATTACTACTGTTACAAAACGCCGACACAGTGCCCAAGTGCGGCGTTGCCAAATATACGTTTTCCCCAGCCTTAGGAAAATTGTGCACAATCTGGCAACCTCTGGCACTCTTGGGGTGCCTGGAACAATCCCCCAAGGGCGAAGTCTCAACCCTCTAGGCCTTCAAATAATGGAGATAGGCCCTTTTGCCCACATTTCCTGGATGTTACCAGCGGTACTCATCGAATATCCCTCGTATAACTTGACTGTCGATTAGTTATTGAACTGCCCTGGTATGCGGAATATTCGTGACTATTCGATGGAAATTTCTACGAGAATCTAGAAGCCTAGTTTACCTATATAAAGACGGCGGCATGCCGGCGAGGAAGTCAGTCTTAATCAGGCAGCCATCAAGAGAAGAAGCAATATTTAAGTGAAATAAGTCGATTTTCCAAGTGTTTTCGGTGTGTAATTATTTAGATATTGTACAAGAAGTGTTGTATTGTGTTTGAAGTGTTGAATAAATATTTTTACTGTTGTTAAAAGTCTCACTTATCTTTAGAACCCCGGAAGGAGTAACACTACTATCACTTTAATTACTATGGTTTTCCACGTTTCCCTTATTTTCGTATCGAATGGCAGTTGAAGTAATAACATCGTAAGTGGCTTGTAGGCGCATTCGTAGCCCACGAAATATTGACAGCCCGCTCCCTCTCCCACAGAAATCTCTGACTTCCAGGCTTATCGTTCCGATGAGAATGAGGGATAGAGGTATTACTATTATAATAGTAACCTATTCAGGTTGTATCATAAATAAATGTACACTGAGGAAAAAATCTGGCTTAAAACCGCGTATAAGCCATGGTTTTTTGAAATTATTAATATTATTTCTTTCTGCATATTATATTTATTATAGATAAATACTTATTTTTAAAAATTTATTTGTATAAAGAATATACCAAGAATAGATATAATTGTAAAAACTGTATAATTTTGTTACAACTATTTTTAAAATGTGTATTTTCTAAAATTAAATAATTATTTACCTACAAAATAATTACCTCGCGTTCCATAATTCCCAATCAGTACTATCAGTAACATCAGCATTGTTACGAAATTACCGTTCAGTGCTATAAATACTGGTGTAATTTTCGAGCCATTTACATAGAGGCTTCGAAAAAAGCTACTGACACTACTGGACCGAAAAAGGCCATGCAACATTGGTAAAAGTAAACACAACCAAACTTTTGAGTTGTTTGCTGATTTCAATGTGCAGTGTTGTTGATCCTGAACGTCATCACAGAGTCTATCATCAACATTTTCTAAAATAAATTCCATACATGAAAACAAGTGACGAGTTGAACAGTTCCGAAATTGCCAGTTACTGTTGATAACCCTACTGGTCTATTGCTCCTATCCTGACGCTATTCCATAACGGACCTACTCATATTATGGTAATCAGTACTGTTGGGAATTTCGGAACTAGAGGATAGTAGTAGATATACTCCCAGTGCCTGTATAAATTTAAAAATATTTAATTGTCGAAACTAAAAATTCGATATTAATAATAATTCTACTAAAATAGTTCAAATCCAACGATTCATTCTAGAGCCAATACTTATTTATAATAAGTACATTTATTTCCAACAATTAAATATTTAATTGAAACCGGGCTTGCGCATACTCTACCTTCTCCAGTTTCTCGGACAGTGGCCATTATAGCACTCATGGCACAGCCATTTTTGTATGGTGTTGTGTGTTTGTTTGCAAGTAAAATAAGTGTAATTAGCCGTTCAGCGAATATATAACGAACTAATTGTGTAGTGTATGTGTGTAATAATTTTATATTGTTTTGTTGTAGTGTTGTGATCCAATAGCACGCAAATAATTGATATATAGGTTATTTATAATAACAGTAAAGTTGGAGAACCTGCTCGAGACGTTCCAAGGTGAGAATGGAGGTGGCATTGTCATACACTTATTTATTTTAGATTAATAATATATAAGTATATATATCAATAAATTAATGTTAATTAACTTAGTCAAATGTATTTTTTTTTGTTAACCCAACAAGTAAGAATCGGTTTATTTGCTATATATTTCTATTGAATTTCAATATTAACACCAATTCAATCTTTAAGTCGGAAAATATAAATAAACAATTTTATTAGTGATAAGAAATTTTATATCTCTCGAAAATCCTTTTCTCAGTGTACTCTTTACGAAATCAATGAGGAAGTGCCCGAAACAAAAATGTTAATTCAAGCAAAATAAATTTCGTTATGAGAGTAACTTGCACAAATATCATTAAATTCTCCGTAAGATTTTCCGTCTACATTTCTTTCATATGCAAAAATTGTTGCTCCTCAGAATGTATTAAAAACATGCCGAAAATGGAGAAACACAGCGAGTTATTCTTTATACATACCAATTTACAATTCTGAGGGACCGCCTACCAATCAGAAAATGCTAAAATTTCTTTCTTCGTCTTTGCCTTATAAGTGGGAGCAGTCTGATTCTATTAAATTTGCGTAGAAGATAAGGGTTGGGAGTTATTGGAGTAAATTCTTGTGCAAAATCCGACTCGGCATAAACGAGTTCAATATATTATCATTGGGGTTGAGCGTATGGGGAAATTTGTGTTTTCTTAGCAGAGAGGATCAGATTTATTTATTTTTATGCGTTTACTACTGGGGAAATGTCTTATAAAATGATAGTTACAAACTTTAATATATTTTTTGTCGCTGCTATTTGGCAGTAACATACGGATAATTCATCTCTCTTCCTAATTTATGGACGCAAATCTAAATTTCAGGAAACTATGTACGTGGTGTTCTTCTGGTGTTAGTTAAACATGCGGCAAAAATTCAAGAGGTTATTTCCTTGGACTATTCTCAGGATATATTATCCTTTGATGATTTTTGAAAAAGCGTTTTGTTGCGAAGATATAGGGCGAAAAAAATTTTCAACAAATAACAATTTATTACTAAAAACTACATCTAACATTTCTGAACCTACAAGAATTGTTCAAAATGGCTACCTCCAGCTCGGATGCAACCATTCGCAGGAAGGAAGGAAGGAAAAATCCGCAGGAAGAAGTGCCTGAACGGCGTTGAATGTGGTATGGGCACAACAAATTATCTCTCATAATTTTCCAAACAGTCCAATTACTTACATTCAAAGTATTTGCAATTCTTCGCGTAGAAGTACCTGGATCTTCTTCTATCATATCTAGCACATTCTTTTCTACGTCTACCGTTCTTTGAAAGATTTTTTTATCGGGAGCAATGTGGTTAGGAAATCGTTCAATGTAAAGTCGCCTAGCTTCTAATGCATTGCCATCAGCAAGTCCATAAATAAAATGCATGTCAGCCATCCCGGCATTCGTATAGCGAGCCATGATATAGGACTTCACTAACAACCGGTTACACGTCAACTAACCAAACGTCAATCAATCTATCTAACAAATACGACACATACAAACTACAAAAACACGACATACAAAAACATACAAAATAATCACTCCGAAGTATCACGGGATGTTGGTAAGAAAAAACAACTCCTCTTTCTTACATGTCTTTTACTTGATACGTCCAGTGTAGTACTCCATACTTTTATTTCACCTACATTAATAATGTGAAAAATACCAAAATTGGATTTGTTGAAACTTTTGTTCGCCCTATATATTTGCAACAAAGCGCTTTTTCAAAAATCTTCAAAGGATAAAATATCCTTAGAATAGTCCAAGGAATAACCTCTTGAATTTTTGTCACATGTTTAACTAACACCCTGTATATGGTATTATTACTATATATATTGCTGGCTTATTTAACTGTTAGTTAACTTTTTAGCTATTCCTATACAGGGTCTTTCAACGAAAACTTGACCCTACAATTATAAAAACGAAAAAAAATTTGAATTCGCCGAGATCCCTTGAGTTCTGTTCTTGTGGGGGAGCATTTTTGACAGTCAAGTCAACTTGATATGTTCATCTCCGCAACCCCTAGCAACCAAAACTTTAAAATTTCAAATGGAACTACGCTACTTCTAATACATCATCTTAAAGCACTTTCCATTGCCAATACATTGGTGTATCGCTTTTGGGAATCGGTTGAGATTTGACAAAGTGATTGGCTAAAAACGAAAAGTTGACAAATCGACAATTATAATAATCATGATAGTCCTATTTACTTTTACCGGGATATCAAAAATTATCTTGGTCAAGGGTGGTTGTGGAATGTAAAACGTGTGTTTTACTTTAAATTTTTTAATATGTTTTGTTGTGTCAGAATCTGTCAAGTCATTGTGCTGAAATTTTTTAATCCAGTTTTTGAATCATGCCTCTTACCACACAGCACCAAATTTTCATGATTGAAGCCTATTTTCGAACGGGTGCGCTAGTTAATGGAAATTGGCAATACAGTCAACGTTTGTGTTTGGACAATTTTCGAGAGCACTTCCCAAACGTGGCAATATTACCGGACAATTTTCATGCGTGCGTTACAAATTGTGTTGAAGTGTTTCGCGAAACTGGTTGTGTGACTCATAAAAAAGGTGCTGGTAGACCAAGAGTTCGTACAGAAGAAGTTGTCAATGACGTTCGTCAACGTATGGAAGAGGAGCCTGCAAAACGCTTTTCACAGCATGAGGAGGCGCAACATGTGCATCGAACAAAACGGGGAACATTTCCAACAATTACTGTAATTTAGTTTTTCTTGTTACTAAAACCGTTATTTCATAATTTGTAGTTCATTATTGTTTTACAACTGAAATAAATAGGTATGAAATTTGTAGGTTATTGATGATGTCAGTGTGACAGTGACATAATTATTTCAAATTTAAAGTAAAACACACGTTTTACATTCCACAACCACCCTTGACCAAGATAATTTTTGATATCCCGGTATAATTGTTACTATTTGCTCATTATTTCCTTAAATCTTCCTATATTAACGATGATTATTTTTTCCTTACAAACTGGGTCTTGATAACGAATACGTGGAAGATCCATGTTAATATAAAATTTTACACCGCTTGGACCACGAGTTTAATACATATACTAACCACATAAAGGAACACTCATACCAATTACCCCATTGGCACTGGTACGAGAACATAAAATAGATATTAATGGGAATTCCAATGTCGCACCATCTGGAAATTTAATCCCGTTAGTGGGGTATAACTTGAGAAAAGCTATTTCAGTGTAGTTGAAGTTAATTAATTATTTGGTTAATTTGAGAATCAAATTATAATTGGAAGGGTAGTGAGAAAGAGAGAGAATAATACTGTACAAAATAAAAACGATTTTATACGTACGGACTTTCAAATATCACAGTGTTGTTTTTTATTTTTTTAATAAAAGTATTCAGCCTAATAGAAAATTAAAATAAAAAATATACTAACATGGTATTCATTATATCCAGTGAATTTTCTATTTTCCGTGTTACATATAATCTTGTCATACAAAGGATCAAAGCTCATTTTTAAAAGATATGTCGTAAAAAAACTACTGTGGGATTATTTTACACAATGGCAAAGAATATAATAACCTAAGTATTGTTTTTTATATCTTTTCTTTTCAATGTTATTAGCATCATTATTTAAAAATGTGAAAATGTTAAGTATCTAATAAATTTTAATTTAGAAAAATATTATTTATAATTACATAACATAATTAAAAATCATAGTTTGAATTTTTCGATCAGCCTGAAATTACACAAGTCCTCTTTCGTACGAAGGACCATCATTTTTAGTAGAAGTTTTCTTATTCAAAAGTGGTGGAATTACAAGAAACGTAACAGGTTAAAATGATTAAAGATAAATTAAATTACAGGCCATAATTGTCGTTTTTAGATAATAATAAATCATAGATAAATTTTCTTCATCCAACCAGGGGCGGATGGGCCGGCTGGGAGTTCGAGAGAAATCCCGAAGCGCCGGTAGCCTTTGGGCCGGTCCTACCCACTGCGATTGGCGATTCAAATTATATTAAATTCTTTTTATATTAAATTCTTATTTGTAATTTACTTTTATTCTATTTAGGTATATATTTTTGGTTATATTACCTATATTTTGGATTTTGTTTAGTTTTTTTGTGAAATAGGGTGGTTTCTCTTATGTTTGTGATATTTAAATCATGTTTTGAGGTTACATTTTTGAGTTTGTAGTTTTTTAAGAAATTTTTTTAGTGGCAATATCTAGTTCATGCAATAACATATTTTTTATTTTTAAAAAAATATAATTTTGTTTATATGCTGACTTTTTATATTTGTTTTTTGTTTTATATTTGTAACTATTTGAGGTTATATTTTCAGTATTTTTTTTTTATTTGCGCTATTAAAATTTTTAAAAATAATTAGACATTTATTTTTATCGGATAAAAAAATCCTCTATTAGATTCAAAGTATCTATATTGAAACAAAAAACTTTTTTGCTATTATACCAAAACGGGGCTAAGTCGGTACTGATTTTCCCGGGCCGGTTTACCCTACCCCATCCGCCCCTGCATCCAACAATATTATAATTACTTGTACAACTCATATATAACTTAAACATATACATAAAAACATATTTAGTGAAAATATAGAGATAAATAACCTAAGTACAATGAAAGAAATACATGCTTGAGTGAGTAAATAAAATAAAAATCTAGTGAATACTATGTAAATACAATAAATTAAAAATACGAATACATAAGAGACGAGAAGAGTTTAAGAAAATTCTGCTTTCAATAATATTGATAAAAGAAACTCGACTATTGGATAATATATTTTTTTAGTTATCAACTGGAAAATACCCTATATAACATTATGAACTCGTTTTCATGAATTTTAGGTAGCTTTGACATTTTTTATTAAGGCTGCAATTCAATTTTTTTCTTGATGATTTGATTTTAATAATTTTAAATACTTCGTAAAGCTTATCGTAAAGCCTAAACATTTTTCAAAAAAAGTTAGTAGATATCTCAAGACCGGTACTATTTAGGTATAAGGAAGCCTAAATGAAATGATCCTTAAATTTATCAAGAAATTAAAAATTGCAATAAAAAATTTTGTATTTCATTTAAAATAAGGATTTGGTACCGACTTCCGGTATAACCGAAAATGACCGAAGTCGAAAATATTTTTGAAAACGTCAGCCCCATCAATAGAACCAAATTCTCCTGACTTACCTTGTATAAAATCACGTGAACTTAGAATTATTATTATGAATTCAAATAAGGTATTTAATATTGTCGAAAACTGCTAACTTTTGGTGGGGCAAGAACCCGAAGTAACACTTAAAACTTTTCTCTTTACTCTTCAGAAAGGCTGCAAAAATAAGTAACATAATTTTCAGAGTATAAAGTTGTAAATTTGTAGGAATACTTAGGAATTCAGAATACCCAATAAAGTTACATACATTTTTTCCTCAACTGAAAACTGAGGAACAATGTAACTTTTTCTTTTACCTATACGCTAGGTATGCAAATGAATAACTAAAAATGTTATTCCTTTGTATATTTAGAAGAAAAAGCTTTGTCAGACACGTGCGTATAGTCAGTATAGTCACTTTTAGATGAACAACATGCAAACCTTCTGCAATAATTGTTTATTCAAAATAAAAAAAACGTAATAATTTAGTAATTGTAGTTAGAGGCCGACCTAATATAGATTGGTAAAAATTTAGGCACTGAATTAAAAATTTTATAACTATAGCAGTCCATTTGAATTAAGGAATATGTGGTATCCCGTCAGGCATTATCAGAAAGAGTGCAGTGGTGTCAAGATTTCGATTTAAGAAAATATGTCAATATACTCCGCACCTCATATTGTCAACATTTCAAAGATAATTGAACCTGAAAACCTTTTTACAAACTGGTATATCTATGCGCTGGTATATATCTATGCTCATTTTCCAAGAAACTAATCAAAAGGTTATTATTACCTATTATTTACGATACATTCCATCAAATAACGAGGTTATTCTATTGCGTAGGTAGTAGGTAACAAATAAAATTTTAATTTCATTGAATATACCGGGTGTTCCACATAAAAGTCCTCGGCCTCGTATCTCGGTAACGGAAAAATATATTTTGATTTTGAAAAAAACAGATGATAGAGCTCATTTATGGCTTCCTCGCGGAGTTCAATTTAATTTTTTTCAAGTGATTATGTTGTGTAAATATAAACGTGTTCCATGTTATTCAACTGTTACATGCCTTTTGGAGAAATGAATGAGAAACAGTTTCTTATACTAAGGCCAAATTTCTACCTACCTTTAATCTTAAACACTTCTATTGACACATTTTGTGGAATGACACCTATAAACTCGGCAGTTTGTATTGTGCTCATTTCTTTTGAATGCCATTTTAAAATGTAAAAATAAAGATGTACAAATACTAACCACATCGTTTTTAACTTTGTAATACCAAAAAATCACAAGCACCACTAAATTATTACGTTAAACAAACCCAAATACGTGTTATTTATCATTGTATCAGCAATAAGCCTCCAAAAATTACCTTTTAAGTAGGTTCAAATATTTTCATGCAGAAGGCGCATTCATTTTTGGAATCGCCAATATCGCAAATATATTTTGCAACTACAATGTGCCCAAAATGATTGAACAAAAACCATTTTTTTTTGTCATAGCCACGATATTTCTATAGGGTACAACTAATCCTCCTGATATTATGCTACTATAGGATTTAGGATCACAGAATTTGTCTATTTGCATAAATTTCACAGGAATCTTGTAAAAGACATTTTCTTGAGAAATATTCGGTCACAAATATTGCGAGGGACAACTACCCCCAATACAATATACCACAGGCATTTTTATAAAAAATGAAATAAAAACAAAACATTAAAAATAATGATCTGTTTTTCTCACTCTATATCAATAGCACAGAACACGTTACATGTCGACCGTGAACCACCGTGTAAATGTCTGGGTATCCCATATATATAATACTACCATATCGCGTATTTCCTATGTTAGTCCATAAGCGGTTTCTCCGAAAACATTAAAGGACAAAAGATATAGTGCTATACTGTTCCAGAGACCCTTTGTTCGATTTGCGCATGCGCAGATTTTGTCGATATCCATGGCTACGGAAGCTGACACATTGTTTATAGGTTGACAGACTTTCCAATTTTCAACTTTTTTTTAAAAGAAGTCGGTGGACAGAGATGCAGTATTTATGCTGCATGCTTATTGGATGTCGCGAAATTCGTGCGCATGCACATATTTGACTAAGGTACTCTCGATAAGGATAGAGATTGTATGTCGGCGCCGTGATGTTTTCGGAATTTTTGGGCCTCTACCCGCGATATAGTAGTATTATATAGGTATATGGGGTATCCGACCAAATATTATATAGACAAATTATAGCAACACAGTTTTGTGTAACAATATTTAAAACAATAGCTTTTTGTTTACATTGATGCCCAAGCATTTGGTCCAATCAAAAAATACCATTTTAATTTACCGCCTAAATTGTTGGGGATTTTGTGATTGTCACCAATGGGCGTGGTTTACACAGGTAAGTAACCATGCATAAACGTAGAATCGGCGATGGCGAGAGGGATCGTCAATGATTTTATAATCGTTTTTTAATGGTAAATATTAAATACTATTATAAATAGTGTAGTAAATATTATACACATATGTGTATAAATTGTTTTCAGAGCAAATTGAAGATGGCACTGAAGTCGAAAGAAATTTGTTGTTTGCAGGAACTTTGTAACAAGGTCTATCCGATGCTTTGTTCAATTCTAAACAATTTTTGACAAATGATTATTTTTCAAAAACTTAATAGTTTCAGAAATTCAGAAATCGGGCTCTTCATTTGGTGAGGCGCAAACTCAAGCGTATTTTAGAGTCTAGAATTTATTACCTTATACAATGAAACAATAATTATCCAAATCAATTTAATAGCTCTTTTTAAGGAATAGTGAGATAATATGTATTTTGTGTAAAATATGGTAAGAGTTTTTTAAATGCCTAATTCATTTTATATAAAATTTCATAATTATTTGTACGCTTGTCCCAAAATAAATGCTGAATGTATGTATGTACAGGGTGGGCCGTATAAGAGTGCGTATCCCCTTATCTCAGAAACTATGTGAGATAGAAAAAAAAGTTTTATATAAATGTTGTTTGCGTTAAAGATGTCGGTATTTTTTTAATATAGTTATATTTGTAGCTCTTCAATATACAGGGTGATGAACTAAACTTATCTTTTTTTAAATGGAACACCCTGTATATTATTACATTTTTGAAAAGCTCTTCAAAAGACTTGTTCAATGATATATAATATGATGGGTCTGTAGCCCACCGTTTCGGAGCTATTGACGGTTATCTTCAGGAAGAGGTTAATATTTATAGCGAGCTAGAAAAGTTACTGATTGAGGTGATAAGCTGTAATTTGAGCCAAGAAATTCTAATTTGGTCTATTTTATGAAACTGTCTAATACTAAAATACGACACACCGTTTTGGATTAATCTACGTTTCTCTTCAGGAATTGACACATAAGTTATGCATGTTTGTATGTAATGTATTCTCTGCAAGAAAAAGTAGGCTTAATAGAATGTTATATATTTAATCACAAAAGTCCAGCTTTAACATTGAGAGATTATGTAAGAAAATATCATTTAAGATAACTGCCAAATATTCATACGATTCTAAATATTTGTATCAAATTTAAAAGAGATGGCAATATAAGTTATAAAAAAATATAAGTTATAAGTGTGTCGTAGACCCCTGATATTATATATCAATAAACTCGTCTTTGCAAGGACTTTCAGGAAATTTAATAAAATACAGGATGTTCCATTTAAAAAAATCATGAAAAATAAAATTTCACGAAACTTGGCATCACTGTTGCAATTTTTTTTATTTTAGTATTAGACAGAAGTTTCATAAAATAGACCAAATTAGAATTTCTTGGCCCAAATTACAGCTTATCACCTCAATCAGTAACTTTTCTAGCTCGCTATAAATATTAACCTTTTCCTGAAGATAACAGTCAATAGCTCCGAAACGGTGGGCTACAGACCCATCATATTATATATCATTGAACAAGTCTTTTGAAGAGCTTTTCAAAAATGTAATAATATACAGGGTGTTCCATTTAAAAAAAGATAAGTTTAGTTCATCACCCTGTATATTGAAGAGCTACAAATATAACTATATTAAAAAAATACCGACATCTTTAACGCAAACAACATTTATATAAAACTTTTTTTCTATCTCACATAGTTTCTGAGATAAGGGGATACGCACTCTTATACGGCCCACCCTGTACAAACTGAATTAGGTATTTAAAAAACTCTTGCCATAGTTTACAAAAATACCTATAATTTCACTATTCCTTAAAAAGAGCTATTAAATTGACTTGGATAATTATTGTTTCATTGTATAAGGTAATAATTCGAAACTAAAATACGCTTGAGTTTGGACCTCACCAAATGAAGAGCCCGATATCTCTGAAGCTATTACGTTTTTGAAAAATAGTCATTTGACAAAAATTGTTTATAATTGAACAAAGTATCAGATAAAGAAACTTTGTTACAAAGTTGCTGCCAACAAAAAATTCCTTTCGACTTCAGCGTCATCTCCAATTTGCTCTGAAAAAAATCAAGTTCAACTCCGTGACGAAGCCATAGATGAGCTCCATCATCTGTTTTGTCAAAATCAAACGTTGCCGAAACGTATCTTTCCGTTGCCGAAATACGAGGCTGAGGACTTTTACGTGGAACACCCGGTATACCTACTATTTGAATAATTTCATTAATAATATATCTTCTATTAATTTTTTTTTTCACTTTATCCCTATCCATAATCAGAAGCTTTGTGTAATATATATTTTACGGCGGTAGAATATCTCAAGTTTTGAAAGCTCAGCAGCTGAGCATTATTACATCGCAAAGTGATTGTGAACAATAATCACGTATACCTACGTGTAAGCCGAGAAATTATAAAACTTATGTTCGGAGAAAAGCAGGATTAAATTGGATTTGACTCCAACGTTCAACCCTCAGCATAAAAAAGTTATATAATCTAGATGTCTACTTAACATGCAACTGATGCAGTAATACACATTTTAGAAAACAGAAGCTGAACCATTTAAAACAACAAAAAAGTAGTAATTAATAACTTGAAAGGTTGAAACAATTTCTACATGGCGTTCTGGATTAACGCGATATAATTCATATCTTGCAGAGCTAGATTGCCATTGTGTCGGCCAGCATTTGGAGTGTGATAAATTGAAACACAAATGCTGAGTTTCCTCCACAAATTAAGTTACTATCAAATCAGTCTACATCAGTTGATTGTTGTGAACGCACAATATTTTTTATATACTTACTTATTTCCTTACAAAAAAAAAAAAAATGAATAACATCTGGTTAATTTAGAGGCCAATAAATTGGTCCCCATGGTCACATCATCGTTCAGAAAATGTCTCATTTAATAAATTGCGTACATCAAATTAGTAAGTAATTTTTAGCAGACTACAAAAAGTTATTAGAGATTTTGTCACTTTTTTGTTACACTGAAATAAATTTTGTATCTTAACCCTTTTTTGAAAAATCTACAGTCTGCTAACTTGAACCTCAAGGTAGTAGTCCCCGCGATATCTCGACGTCTAATTTACGTACTGCAATGGAAAAAGTTCTGAATTTGTTATTTTAAAAGTACTTTCAGAATCCATTGTCATATTTTAGATTCGAACTGTTTCTAACCTTAAAATTCGTATAATCTTGGACAAAAATACGCTGAGTAAGAAAATGTGACCGAAAAAGTGGAAGATTTTGTTACTTTATTGATGATAATTTGTTTCAGTGAAATAAATTTTGTAATTCTGAGAAATTCATTGCACGTATGGCAATGGAAAAGGTATTTGAATTTGTTACCTTAAAGGCACTTTCAGAATGCATGATAATATTTTAGATTTGAACTATTCTTAACCTTAAAATGAGGAAGACATTGGAAAAAAAATCACTCAAGAAGAAGAAATATCAGTAGTAAGCTCAGTAGTACATTATTTTGTTTGCTGAAATTTGCATTTGGAACGCTGAAATAAATTTTGTACCTTAACTTATTTCCGAAAAATCTGCAGTCCGCATTGTAAGGATAAAAATAGTTCAAATCTAAATGACTTTTGGTTCTGACAGTACTTTTAAAGAAACACATTCTGACACATTTTCCATTGCCGTACGTAAATCACGCACAGAGATACCGCGGGGCCTGCTAACTTGAGGTTCAAGTCAGCGGACTGCAGATTTCTCTTAAAGCGGTTAAGGTACAAAATTTATTTTAGTGTAACAATAAAGACACAAAGTTTGCCACTGCTTTTTCCTCTTCTTTTTACTCAGCACCGGTTTTTCCAACATTTCCCGATTTTTTCTTCAATGTCTTCCGCATTTTAGGGTTGAAAATACTTCAAATCTAAGATATGGCTAGATTCTGAAATTACTTGAAAGAAAGATGTAAGCAAATATTGTTCTATAAAATGTCTAAACGTTCTAACAAAAAAATTCTATTTTCTTCCACCGATAACTCATACTTTATGTGAAGCATATTGATATTTTTGTTAAACTTACAATCAAGTTGTGGTAAATAAAAAAAACAAATAATAACCAATATTGATAATTGTTATTTTATTGCTTTGCTGCTCCAAGAACCAATCATTATTTCGATACATGCTGCGAAAGAACGATACAGAAGGGGTAATGCAGACCTGTGGAATAAAATATTATTCAGGGGGATGAAAAATTGAATACATAAATACTAATGAACATCGAGACTTAGCAGGAGGATTTCCTGACTAAGTAAAGGTAAAAAGGGCGCCCCGACCTGTTAATGAATTCAGCATTAAATCAACTTTAGGAGGGTTAAGAAATTATAATATTAATTAATAAAGACATACTCCCTTGAAATAGGGGCTATATTTTTGCAATTTTCAAGTGGAAACCCTTATTTTGCGACACCGTTTATTTGCTGTGTATACCCTCCTTTGAATTATTAACTCTACCGCCTACGATCATTTGTGTTGACTTGTAATATGTTTTTCAACTTTCAGGACAGAGATATGTGTTGACTTTGATCTTTCAGGAATGTGATAATGTGAAAAATACAACTTATTATGTGCTATAATGACTACTCCAAAAATACAGAAAAATGTTTCATTAGGACTAACAACATGTCTAATCTAGTTATTTATCTCTTATTTATTATATATGTTAATGATATAAATATTCTTTAATAAACTCGTACACCATTTTTACACTAATATTAGAGTTACAGGAGGTACCTCCTGTAGTATCCCCCCTCCTGAAGTGGTATCCCTACTTCAATTACAGCATTTATTTACTCATAACTTGTAATAAAACACAAATTAGTAGATTACAAATATTGGAAATTAAATTAATGCATTTATGTTAAGATTATATACACCTGTCAATTATATGTTAAAAAGTCTGGGGTGGGTTTCATAGAGCAGATCATTGGAGCATTGAAGTGTAATTTTAATTTATAAAATTAAGGGTCCATTCACTGTAGACTTGACAGACATGAATTCGGGGTCGGGTTGAGAGGTTGGTACCCGATGGGTGAAGACTTAGATACATATTTCCACTACCGAATTATTTAGATTTCGGAGGTGCACGTAAAGCCGAAGTAAAAAGGCACATGGAAACAAAGTTAGCACTCATTGCAAGAGTACCGGATTTGTCTTATAATTGCAACAAAATTTCTTTTTAATGTTATAAATTATATATCACCGGAAAGATCAAAAGATAAACTAGATCCCTATAGTAGCAAGTTTTTGTTTAATACATGTATTTTAGAGAAATTAATTTTTGAAAATACGCTATTTTAGTACAAGATTGTTTGCCTGAAATTTTAAAAATAAAAAGAATTACAAAAAAATACTTCTATAGGGATTTAGATTAAAATCTTATCTTTCAATACTTTTTTATTAAAAGTCGCTATCTTTTATAGTTTTTTTATAATTAGACACGAGACGAACGCCGATTTTGGGCTTATTTCGGGCCAGTGAATTAGTATCCACGTATTCTAAACCTTACCTAATTAAAAGATCTGCTTTACATAGTTATGGTCTACACAAAAAACTGTAGTTATAGAGAGCTTTAGATAACAGAAAAACAATTAGTTTCTATAAATATACATTGTCTCAACTTTCTGTTTAATTAAATGTAGTATAACATGTAATTATTTCACAGAATGTGTCCGAAATCATTTTAAAATAAAAATATATCAAGCAAAATAACTACTTTTAATTGACTGATTTGTAGTTATGCAAACAAAAACTTTTGCGGAATATACAAGGTGTTCTAAATAGCGTCTTCATAAAGTATCTACTATATATTAAGAGAAATAATTGTTGTTGATATTTTCATATTTTCCTAGTATCTCAGAAATTAAACGAAATTTAGCAACACTGCAAAAGTTTTATGAATGGCCATCAAAAAGAGTAACTTTCCCTAATTTAATGGGTTTCGTACCTCTTATAGTTTTAAATATAGGAATAATGGCACACGTTATTTAGGACAACCTGTATAGAAAACCCCTAGACCTAAAAGTTAAATAACATTATTATTACCTAGCAGATGGGACTTCGGAGATGGGATTTATCTTAGTAAATCACGGGTCATTGATCCGTCGCGATGGTTTACTGTGCCTTAGCAATAGTTTAGGTGTAAATAGGACATGGTGTTAGGATAGGTTTAGTTGTAATCATCTCTAAATGATGCCAACTTGGTTGGCGAACCGCGCGTCGAGTGCAGTATAGTGTTATGTGGAAAACTAGGAAAACTACTTCAGCAGTGTTTTCCTTATATCTTTTATAATATACTAAAAAATACTATATCAATGTTAATATGGCGAATTTGAGGCACTATACATATTTCCTACGCTACACCAACTATTTAAGGAAAGAAATTAAAAACTATTTTTCATTTTAGAAGACACTCAGCCTAGAGACATGAGAATTATGTGTTTCTCCAGCTTAACCATAACCGCTTCTAGCTCCTAAACTTTCAAATTTTATTCTGTTTGCATAATTATAAGGAAACTGCACTTTCCAAACTTTCAATCCGATAGAACTTGTAATTTGTTAAATTTTCAATTAACCTTATCAGCAGGATATAATCATAGCCCGTCTATCCACTCAACGGCTGAGAAAAAGTACCCACGTAGCAGCCACGGCAGCCTAAAACCTAAAACTGAAGTTTGTTAGAAATTTCATTTGATACAAAGACAGGCCTTTCTTGTAAACAGAGAGGTTAAACTTTTAGCTAAGTAAACTATGTGTAACCTTTTGGATGTCTTGCATTTTGCCGAGCCGAAGCGATTTCTTCCGAATAAAGAGTGTGTAGCGTACAAATAGGACTTATAAGAATAATAGTAAATTATATCACTTATTTTACAATAAATGTTAGCAAAGTTCATCTTTGATAATTATACCAGGTAGCGCTTTAGTTTATACAGTATAGACTCAGCTTTAGATATTCTCGATCTTATGTTCCGGTTTAAAATCAACTATCATCATAAGTAATATTCAAAGTTTATTCATACCACTTGTATAGGCAAGTAGGACATTTAAAAATAATAATTTTAATATTAGATTTACAATATTTCAGGTGTTAAATTTTGGATTAGAGTATTTTATAAATTAAAGTAATACATTTTCTTCTTACTACGCTGATGCGCAGGTCAGCGTCGAGTGAAAGAAAGCTTCAGGTTGGCAGGGAAGACACTGGTTAGACAGGTCGCCATGTTCTAAGAGTTCCGACTCACGCTATTTATTAGTTGCCAATAAACGTGGTAGTAATTAGTGTTCATGTATTAGTTTCGGCTAACATGTATAATCCATTATGTTCAGAAACCGGAATTAAGTTCCGTAAGTAACTCACTTCAGAATTTCTAATATAGTTAGATATATCCTTTTTTTATATTGAATTATAGGGTTTTTTCCTGGGGCATTATTTTATGTCTGAGCATCATTATTTCATTATTTGATGGCATGGTATAGTTGCTGATACCTAGGACGTAGATGTTACGTCTTACATAACACAGGACAGGGTCAGCTCATTGGTACCTTTTATAATTGGTTAGTCAACATCATATGATCTACGAGCATCGTAGGCGTTAGTACGTGTTACCTAGGTAACTTTTTTTTATTACGTCAGCTTGGGTGCAGAGGTCATTGCCATGGACTAGGAGCCAATCAATATGTTCTAAGGGAGCCCCTTCATCTGATAGGAAAACCAACCAGTACATCTTGGGTAAACTGTATCATTATCATTTTTATTTAACTTCAATTTTTATGTGCATTCTACCGTCTATTGTTCTCATCGTACACCATTCATGTAAAACATATTAGAAACCTTTTTTTAACTGTAAACTTTTTCTACATCTCGTATAAATTAAACTATATAACTAAATGATACATTCATAATGTTAACATAATATATTCTTCTATAGCCATGTGCTTGAGATATTTTAAATTGTAAAATTTATTGTGCAGAATTTGTGATCACAAATATCTAAACTAGGTAAACCTCGAAACCTAGGTATCATTATAAAAAAAGGTAATTATAGTAAATTGTGTCACAGGGTATTGTTAACACCCCCCCCCCCCTCCCCAGTTTTAATAGTTTATAATAAAACTATTTTTATAACCTAGTCAGTTTCTTTTCTTTTCTTTCTGCACAGTTTAAACGTTCAATAGCTAACGACCTTTAAAGTATAGATATATATTAAAATATTAATTTTGACAGCTTACTACCTTCAGTAGACATTTTATTACTTTTTGAGCCTACTGCTTCACATTTTTATTTCAAAGTGATTGATCCACTTTATAGCATATAAAACACCTAAAAGGAATCTTTTCAACATTAATTAAATATAACCATCATACATATGTTTGTTCTGTGATTATATGTACCCACAGACCTATCTCACGCACCAAAAGCAGCTGCCGGCAAAGTAACTGGTACCTTATTTAGGGATAACAACTCTTTATTTAGTTGGGGATAGTCATTATTAGGTCTGCAGTAACTATTTATAAAAAAATTGTTATCGGCCAACGACCAGTTATAAGTGATAGAGACAAACTGAAATCTGTGCAATTGGGTGGTGAAGGATTTTATTTACTAACCCTGTACGTGAGCTGTTCGAAATTGATGGTGAATGAATCATCAAGAATAATAGCTTATTTTTAATTCAAAAGGCTGCAAACCGCGCATTCTGTTATTTCCTCTCAGATGCAGTATATACGATTGCTTTTATAATGTTCTCTTCTTCTTCTTCTTCTTTTGTTAGGCAATTTTTTTAATTTTGTAAGTATATTTAGAGTTATCTATAAATAGAAAATAAAAAAAATTATCGAACTAATTTTCTATGGGTCATCGATACTTCGTCAGTAAACGCTTCTGTAATGAATTCCGATTGAAAATTGTCAGACATTTCTATTCAGGTCATCATATGCGCACAAATCACTATTTTATTAAGTTCCCACTAGTAACATCCTTTTGGGGAAAAGGCACATTTAATCCGAATATATCGTTTCCAATAGATACAGTCATCACAATTAAATTTAATAAGGTCCTCTTCTAATTTTTTTTGTTTATATATAATTTTTTCGTGTTTGCTTTAATTAGTTACACAGTTCACATGAAGTCTAGCATAATTAATAATTTAGAGGTGTATTCTATATATTGTTAATTGATTTTTGTAAATATTTATTTATTTAGGTATGAATCAAAAATAAATTTAAAAAGTTGCTTTATTAACGAAATTGTTTATATATATTCACCTAATATGAATTTTCTATTTCTTGTTAGCTTTCGCTTAGGTAAGCAATTTTATGTCGGAAATAAATACCTACTCTGAGAAGAAATCTCAAAATTGTATTTGTAATTTTTATGCACGAGGAGTGTTTGGCATGAATATTTCCCTAATAAATTAGATTTTTGATAGTTTAAATTATTTATTTGAATTCATATTAACATTAGGGCAATTCGTATTGCCACTTTGATTCATTTTTGTCAGAGAAAAAAATTTGACGTTCAAATTATCGCTACCCTACTCTACGCCTAGCACTGATGTGCTGAAGTGAGGTTGGAAAGATAAGCAAGGATAGCTGCGTACCGAATTGGACAGGTAATTCCCAAATGGGTAATATTCCAAGATAAGATATAGGTGAATTGATGTCAGAGCCTATTTTGGAGATAATATCTGATAGAATGATTGCAAAGTTTAACTTCCGCAAGCCATTCAAACACAGAATTTAAGTGACAGGGTTCTGAAATGGCTTTCATAGGACCGGAACCAACGTGTGGGGCAGCTTATAGCGCTGTCACGACGTTCGGGCAAAATAGGTAGAATTAGAACTTATAAATTACTGGGTCTTAAAACCAGAACATAGTCGTGAGTAGGTACTGATAGAAGGCCCTTCACAGAAAACAACTGGACTGATGCTGGGCATAACTAAACTTAAGCTCAGGAGTATGACAGGCCCCGTAACAGCGCACTCATCGATTGTCATCTCAAGAAACTTGAGATGACAATCTCTATGATAGTCTCTAATTTAAGACTAGCAGAAAGCCAGATATGCTGGGTCAGTGATGAAATAAACGAAACTGCGCTGCACATTCTGAGGCTACCTAATACTCCTGAGTAAACCATTCTTGGACCCTTGTGAACCGAGGGAAATTTCAGCGATAAGATTTCTTGACTTTATGCAAAGAATAAACATGTTCGCTGAATCAGTGAGATGCACAATAGGCCTAGCTGTCGCCGTAGTGCTTTAGGACTCGTTCAAAGAAACCGACGCATATGAGGAAGAAAAAGTAGAAGAAGATGATGTAGATGAGGCAAATAGCCAACATAATTTTAAGTATGAATAAGTGTATTAAGTAGCTATTTATTTTAAATAAATATTATTCAGAGTTACATATTCCTTTTTTAATGAAAAATAGTTTTGTATTCTCTATTTTTTCATAGACAAATATAGAACTGTATCAGGCACACTTAGGCTATAAAACGTAAACAGTGTGAATCAATTATAAATGGTGCCTTTAATAAAAATCTAAAGCTAGGCAACTAACTTTAATTTTTGCACTGTAGATATTGTTTAGGTGACACTAAGAAAGTAACTTATCACGAAGTGCCCTAACAAGGCACGCTGAGTATCGGGCTAAAAATATTTCGGAATATTTTTAAAGTGTACCATTTTTCTTTTCACATTTTACGCATTTCCAATGTCTATACTTTTCTAAGTTTCTCCCGGTTTGGAAAATGTGGAAGTATTCCCAACGTATTCTATATTTAAATGAATTTCAAATAAAAGATCAAAGCTAAAGTGACAACGAGTTATTACAATTTGGAACGCTGGATACAAAGAAAATATTAAACATAAAGTATCCGTTAGCAACACAATATTAATTTATTAATTAAAGGAAGCACGTCTTCCTTTTTTGTTACTTGCTATATTTCCTTTGTCACATATTTCAATTGAGATGACGGAACACCGAAAAGGATTAATGTAAAAGCGACATAGTTATAGATGAACGGTCTTTTCAGATTCTGATAAAACAAAATTAAATGTTTATTAAAATTTAATTACGGAAGATATTTCAGATATACTTTAGATATTAAGTAAATAATTTAATTTCTATTTTTGGGAAGCTACAGGTCATGCAAATAGTACCGGGATATCAAAAATTATCTTGGTCAAGGGTGGTTGTGGAATGTAAAACGTGTGTCTTACTTTAAATTTTTGAATATATTTTGTTGTGTCAGAATCTGTCAAGTCATTTTGCTGAAATTTTCTAATTCAGTTTTTGAATCATGCCTCTTACCACACAGCACAAAATTTTCATGATTGAAGCCTATTTTCGAACGGGTGCGCTAGTTAATGGAAATTGGCAATACAGTGGCAACGTTTGTGTTTGGAGAATTTTCGAGAGCACTTCCCAAACGTGGCAATATTACCGGACAATTTTTATGCGTGCCTTACAAATTGTGTTGAAGTGTTTCGCGAAACTGGTTGTGTGACTCATAAAAAAGGTGCTGGTAGACCAAGAGTTCGTACAGAAGAAGTTGTCAATGACGTTCGTCAACGTATGGAAGAGGAGCCTGCAAAGCCTTTGAAACGTCTTTCTCAGGAAATTGGACTTGAACATGCATCCATATAAGATGCAAGCACATCAAGCTCTTCTGCCCGCAGACCACCCCAGACGCCTTGCTTACTGCCATTGGTTTGTCAACAATTTAATGAATGACGATCTTCTGGACTTAACTTTTTTTTCTGACGAAGCGTGGTTCCACCTTTCGGAATACATCAATTCTCAAAATATGCGAATGTGGAGCAATGATAACCCTCATGTTTTTATAGAATCGCCACTACATGCTCAAAAAATTGGTGTTTGGATGGCAGTTTCTCGCAGAAGAATAATTGGGCCAATTTTTTTCGATTTCACCGTCAACGCAGAAAGGTACAGACACAACTTTTTGGCTTAATTTGTGCAACAGTTAAACGATGATGAACTTCGGTACGGTTATTTCCAGCATGACGATGCAACAGCACATACTACACGAGAAACTATTGCTTTCCTCCGCGAGTTTTTTGATGACCGGCTGATAAGTTTGCATACAGAAGTTGAGTTTCCTCCGAGATCACCTTGTTTGACAATTATAAACTATTTTATATTTCCTTACTTAAAAAACAAGATTTTCGCAACTCCGGTAAATAATTTGCAAGAACTGCAACAAAGAATTGTTCAGCAATGTGCAACCATAACGCCAGAAATGCTGCAAAACGCTTTTCATAGCATGAGGAGGCGCGTCAACTTGTGCATCGAACAAAACGGAGGACATTTCCAACAATTACTGTAATTTAGTTTTTCTTGTTACTAAAGCCATTATTTCATAATTTGTAGTTCATTATTGTTTTACAACTGAAATAAATAGGTATGACATTTGTAGGTTATTCATGATGTCAGTGTGACAGTGACATAATTATTTCAAATTTAAAGTAAGACACACGTTTTACATTCCGCAACCACCCTTGACCAAGATAATTTTTGATATCCCGGTATATGGTTTTAAAGTTATCGGTGTGATAAAGTTTATTATGTTCTTTTTAATGTTTGATACTGTATAACCATTTTTTACTGAGCTAGGTACTGAACATTATCACTGACAAGTAAGTAATATCCCTCTCATAATAAATATTCTCGCTTCAATTTGATTTTCCTAGTATTGTATATTCCAATTGATGGTAAAAAATATTGATACAAAACCTCAAATGGTGCATACCGAAAAAAATACGAGCATATGCAGTGTGTCCATCCAGGAGCTTACATGATCCATATCTCATAAATTACTGACACGATTTTTCTAAAATTTTTACGTGTAGGAAAATACAGGGTGTTCTCGGCTAGTAACATATTTTGCCAGCTCTGTGACTGTCCGCGATTATACCGGAAATAGACAAATTGTTTAATTTTAATGGAACACCCTGTATATTTCTCCATATTTTGATTCTACATTCTTTTAAGGTCACATTCTACATTCTTTGTATAATAAGTCATATTCCTTATATGTAGAGTTTTCGAGATATTAATTTGTTTTAATAAAAATTCTACGGATGCAGAAATTGAATCTGTGAACAACCCATACATTAAATTAATTATGTCACTGTCAATTATGTATAATTGACTGTTAAAATTCAGGCAACGATTATACATAATTGTCAGTTTAAAGTGTCAATTACATATAACTGCCAGATTAAACTGACAATTATATTGGCAGTTTAAATTGACAATTAATAACTTATTTATGTTCTTTCTACGCTTAAACTGTCAATTATATATAATTGCCAGTTATATATAATTGACACTTTGAACTAACAATCATATATAAATGTCAGTGTAAACTGACAATTTTTATACCGTTGAGTAAAATTCAGTCAACGATTATACATAATTGTCAGTTTAAGGTGTCAGTTACATATAACTGCCAGATTAAACTGTCACTTATACATAATTGCCGTTTAAACTGACAATTATATTGGCAGTTTAAATTGACAATTAATAACTTATTTATGTTCCTTCTACGCTTAAACTGTCAATTATATATAATTGCCAGTTTAATCTGCCAGTTATATATAATTGACACTTTGAACTAACAATCATATATAAATGTCAGTGTAAACTGACAATTTTTACACCGTTGAGTAAAATTTAGTCAACGATTATACAGAATTGTCAGTTTAAAGTGTCAGTTACATATAACTGCCAGATTAAACTGTCACTTATACATAATTGCCATTTTAAACTGACAATTATATTGACAATTATATTGGCAGTTTAAATTGACAATTATTAACGTATTTAGGTATATTCTTTCTACGCTTAAACTGTCAATTATACATAATTGCTAGTTTAATCTGGCAGTTATACCTTTGGGTGAAATTCAGTCAACGATTATACATAATTGTCAGTTTAAAGTGTCAATTATACATAATTGCCAGTTTAAACTGACAATTATAAAAATTTTTTATTATATGTCCTTTCTACCCTTTCCTAATACCTATGTATATATATATATATATATATATATATATATATATATATATATATATATATATATATATATATATTCACCCCGTGAATTTTTTTAATCTAAATTTTCCTCTGTATAGGTCATTGATTCTTCCGAAATTTTACGTATTTTGTACATCAGTGGCTTTTATGTTGCGAGTCGCTTTTATCACTCGTATCTTCATTTACTGGTAATTCACTGGAGTCCTTGGATTCAATTTCTGAGGAAGTTGAACGATAACACTTTTTTTTGTGTAGTGAAAATGATGGTCGATAGTATATCTAGAGCTCGAGCTAAGTAATGGGAATCAATAATTTGTTCAGAAAGAAAATATTACTCTCATTTTCAAGGCCAGATGTTTACATGTTTAAGAAATCAGTAGAATTATTGCTTGCGCATTAGGCCATATCAGAAAGGGTAGCAGCAATATCCGCTTTAGCAGATATCAGTAACAAACTCTTTTTTTAAATGTAAAATTCTCATGTCACTTCTCATTTCTCATCAGCAAAATTAAGATTGCAATGTACAGCATGCATTGCATGTTGGGGTTATTAAGTAAGTTAGAAAAAAAGTTTAAATACAAAAGTTGTTTAATTTTTCACGTATTATCTTTTGGCTAGGTCGAAAAAAAATTGCATGTCGTAAATTTGAGGAAACCAATTGAACATAATATTTTTAAATGGGACACCCTATATAATTTTAGACGCTTGGGAAAACAATTTTTCTCTGATCTCAAAAATATATATTTTGTTGACATTTGCACTGACAGTTTTCGAAATATTTAATATTTAATGTTTACAATAAATTGTAAAAAAAATATTGAAAAATGAAAATATTGGAAAATTTTAAAGTTTAGTTTAAATAACTAAGGAGGTTTCATCGAAAATCGTTAAATATTTTTTATTACTGTTGGTTTCTACTGTTAAATATTTTTAGTTATTTGTATTTTTTGTATTTTTTTATGGTGTTCGCTGTCGAATATTTAGAAAACTGCAAATGTCAACAAAATATATATTTTTGAAATCAGGAAAAGAATGTTTACCCTAGCGTGTAAAATTATACAATGTGTCCCATTTAAAAATATTATGTTCAATTGGTTTTCCTAAGTTTAAGACATGCAATTTTTTTTTTCGACCTAGCTAAAAGTTAATACATGAAAAACCAAACAACTTTTGTATTTAAATTTTTTTTTCTAACTTTCTTAATAACCCCTATAGGTAGGGGTCAAAATAAATGCGAATACCCTGTACTTAATACGAAATATCCATTTTTATTTTGAAATATTCCATATTAGGTACTCCGTTTTAAAAACTATTATTTTACTACTTAGTTTTGAATATAGTGTATTATTTTTATAAATATGGTATTTTCGGGAATACAAGATAGAAACTACGGTAATCATCTCATTAAAAATATAAATAAAAGAGTCACAATTAATTGCACAAAAAAAATTTGAACTGTAAACCACATTGTACCACCAGTAACATTGTACCACCCGCCGTGTTAGTGGTGAGTTATTTACAATACTCCAACGTGTACCTGTAACAGACGAAAATATAGTTTTGGCAGCATAAAGTAAGTTTTAATTTTTATTTTCTTTTATAAATATTTCCTCGATCATTTATTTTATGTGTAATTAAATTATACCACTAAAACTAGCCTAACTGTGAGAATGATAATGGAATTACGTACTTAGAACGCTTAAGTTGCAACGTTAGATGGTTTGTTGATGCACACATGGTAAGTGTGTCGGTTGGTGTCAGTTGTAACATGAATAATGGTGACATTATCGGTTGTAACATGGGGGGGGGGGTAACATGTATCGGGTCGGTTGTAACATGTTACAATCATCAACAAAAAGTATCACTTTTTATAAATTTTATTATTTTAGACTATCTGTAAATATGAAGCCTAGACAGAGAAAAACAAATAGGGGTAATATTCCTCATGAAATTTACGAAGAAACTGCAAATAAAGTTGTAAATAACAACGTATCTGTAAGAGCTGCATCAAGACAATATGGAATTTGTCACGATTTCCTACACCGCACTGTTACGTTACATCTTTGAAAAATAATAATACGCAGCCGCACGTTGGATACTGGGACCAAAATGTTTTCCGTGCATCAGGAAGAAGAATTGGGCACGTACGTGCAAAATGCCGCCAAGTTGTATTTCCGTGATTCCACAAAAGAAATGAGAAAACCTTTTTACCAGTTCTTTAGAAAACTTTAGCGGACTTTAACTCACTGACACTCCCGAGAAGCTGTTAATAGAACAACGTAGGTATTAATAAAAAAATACTCGTTCGATAAAACGACAAGACATGGCAAAAAATCCAGTCAAAGGCAAGAGTGTGAAAATGCGAAAAGGGAAACACAGTGAATCGTCAATTTCCAAAGAAAAAGATACGGTGCACTTAGTTTATTTTGGTTCGCATAAAATCACCTCCGAAGACTGGTTACAGTGTAGACAGTGTCGAGAATGGGCACATTCTAAATATGTCAAGAATAATCATATATATAATACTACTATATGGAGCCTATGTAATCTTTACCATGTTTCTCAAGTGAAGCCAAATTAGAGTAGTCCAGAATCATATCTATTGTCTCTTTCACGGAGAAAATACCAAATACTCATGCGCAGCAAACCGCGGGAATTTTGCTCCATATACTGTAGAATACAATAAATTAACTTTATTTTATATTGTATTTTATCTACATATAACGGTTTTTCAATCTTGTTATTGGGATGTTCCCGTATTTATCAAGTTTACCAAAAGAGTGGATGCAGTTTGTATTTGAAAAGAAAATTTTAAAAATGCATACTTCAGGTAGGTACCTATGCGACTTCATATTATTATTATTATTATTATTATTAAACTAAAGAGAAGAGCAGAGGTCGAAACCTATTATGCTCCTAAAAATAAACAATAGATTGACAAGAATGGCAATAGTAAATTGTTACAGTACAGCTAATCCTTATAGGTAACAGTATATGTACATATTTATCAGTAAAAGTAATTAAATAAAAATTACAAAGTACGACTTAAATAATATAACTGTATAAAAAGATACAAACAAGAATATATGTTCTGTGAAGTTAATTTGCAGACACAATACAGGATACCCAACTAAATGTCTTGTCTTTACATCAAAGCATTTCACCATTTTTAAATAAGTCATATTTATTTTTGAACGAGTTTACACTCACTGAAGTCACCACATCACTGGGTAACCGATTCCAGTTGTTAAAAATTCGGTTGGAATAGAAGTTCTGTCTTGTCGTTGTCCTGAAATTTTCTTTTTTGAGTTTAAGTGAGTGGCCACGGAGTCGGTCGTCTGTGTTTAATTCTAATAGCTCTCTGATGTCTTGCGTAAAGTGATCATGTAGCAACCTATATGTGAAAATCATGTCACCTCTATTTCTTCGTTCTGATAGAAGTGGGAGGTTTAGAGCTTGAAGCTCTAAAATATGGAATATTTCCTTCGCACAAAAGACAAAACCTCGACTGAGTTTTTCGTTTCGGCATTTTGCGATATCGGTACAATCGGTACAGTATAATTCCTATACCTAATTCACTACATATTTAAATTTACAAAATGTTCTTATATACCTAAACTTGCAGTTGCAACTGTAAAAATACCGTCGAAATAATTTGATGAGCAAATGTCTCTAATCACTAATAAGTCTAATAGGTATATGAACAAAACTAAAACTACAAGTTACACATAAATAAAACACTTCTAAAACTGCCGGCTCTACGAAAAACACAAATTTATTTTCTGTGAAACACAAACATATCTGAAATACAAAAGATAAACTGTGACATAACCACACCACAAAACACATATATGACAAAACACATACAGGGTGTCCCAGTGTGAGCGAACAAAAATTTACCAGTGTGTAGGCCAGACCAAAATAAGAATAAAATTCTTATAAAAAAAAATTCTTCGCTGCACGCCTAACGAGTTCCAGGGTGATATTTTGTAAAAAAAAAACAATTTTCCGAGATAACTTAAAAACTCGTTTCGTAGATTTAGGTAATATTTGGATGACGTGTACATCTATTAAAGGTCATTAAAACTATATGGTGTTTGTTTAACTCTAAACTTTAAAATCATTGCATATATTTTTCTGCATAAAGGAATACAGTCGGTACTTTACACTCAATTTACTCGAAAATGGTTGATTTTAGAGCTGTGTAACAAGAGCACCTTTTTTGTTCAGAATTGATAGCCGATTAAGGAAAACTTAGTTAATTCACGAAAAAGTAGGATATACAAGAGTTATGAAGACAAAACCATAAGGAAGAGTAGACCTAGGCCACCACAAGTGTCAAAGTTAAACAAACACCATATAGTTTTAATGACCTTTAATAGATGTACACGTTACCCAAAAATTACCTAAATCTACGAAACGGTTTTTAAGTTGTTAAAGTTATTTAAGTTAAGTTATTACGGAAAATTGTTGTTTTTTTACAAAATAACACCCTGTAACTCGTTAGGCGAGCATCAGAGAAATTTTTTATAAGAATTTTATTCTTATCTTGGTCTGGCCTACCCACTGGTAAATTTTTGTACGCTCATACTGGGACACCCTGTATATGACAAAACAAAAGCCAGGTCTTTCTTTACTTTCGCGCCACATTGAAATTCTTGGATTGCATTGGACAACACTTGGGCATGTGCACAGGAACATTTGTCCGTGAAAGAGAACGAAATATATAACTCCATCTCATAAACCGGCTTCAAGAAAAGCTCGAATAGCTCAATATAGTAGTATTATATATATGAGAATAATCCTCTTTATATTTGTCAGAATTGTGATTTTGAGTATTCTGACTAATTGATGGTGATTATTTATATTATTATTAATTTATATAACCTGAATTTAGTTAATATGTGCTAATTTTTTGTTCACGAGGTAACTTTTGGCATCCTATAAACGGCATTCATAATCTAAGTGTTTTATTTGTATTTTCTACTGATATAATAATATATAATATAATATAATAATATCTCTATCCCTCATTCTCATCTTAGTGATGAGCCCGGAAGTCAGAGACTTGTGTGGGAGAGGGAGCGGCATATTATTATTTTGCGGGCCGCGAGTGCGCCCAGGAACGACTTACGATGTTATAACTTTAACTACCATTTAGTACGAGAATAGGGGAAACCTGGAAAACCTTATTAATTAAAGTGTTACAGTAGGTTGTTAGCCAATTATACAGTGATATTGCAGTACAAGTTGCATATTAAGAACGCTACCAGCCTTATACACACAGACTTAATATTGAAGCAATTAGAAAAAGTTGACCACGGTGAGGTTCGAACCGTCGTCAACCGCGGAGAACGATTAAAAACCAGACGTCTTAACCGCTCGGTCACCGAGCTCCTTATATGTAAATAAAGATATTTTATTATAACTACTATATTTAAGCCTGTTACAATCGACACCTACACGCGTTACAACTGACACCTGTTAGGTGTCGATTGTAACACTTGTTACAAATTCATCTTACAATTTTTAGAAAAAAAATCTACTCCAAAAATACCAGGTACCTTTCAAGATCGTAGAGCATTATTAAAAAAAATAATTCAACTGGCACTTACCAATAATGCTAGAAAAAATCAAATACAATTTTTATTACAACCGTCACCGCTCTCCTCTAAGTCTGGTCTAGTATATTGTAAGTCAGGATACGTTCCATAGCGTTAATATAGAGCACTCTGAAAAGTCTACTGTTTTCACAATAGTGTCTACAATAATTTTGTGAGCACCTTGTATCAGCTTGAAATTTCTTATTGAAAATTTTTATTGTTATTGAAAATTGAAATTATAGGATGTTATGTTAAAAAAATATTTGATTTTCCTCTACTGACATTTCTAATATTACATTAAAATCGAAAACCCTTTATCATGGCTTAGTACGGACGCCTATGGATTAATTCCTTGCTAATTTAATTAACAGTAAATCTACAGAGAGTGCTCTATTTGTTAATAATTCAAACTGATTAGCTCTTTCTTGCAAGAAACTAAACACACTGTACAAATAAAAAATTAATCTCATCTTCATTTTATCTAGTAAATACTTCATTAATTAAATCTGCTTGTTCAGGATGTGACATAATGAGTTTTATAAATATTAAGAAACTAGTTACTACCATAAAAATTACCACCATTTATGGTGGTTACTACGTACCACCATAAAAATTACAAATAAAATGATAAAAGATCTCCGGACTTGATATTTAAAGTTTTTTAAAGTTTAAAGTTAAGAAATGCTGTAAATATTGACTGAGATGTAAAATCTGAGTTTTGTGTCGTTCAGGGAATCTACCCTTTTCTAATTACGGAGAAAACCTCACAACTAGTACACACTAACAACATATTTGCGCCAGCAAATTTATTTCTGAATAAATTCCATTCGCATTTCAATCTAATTCTTTGTAAGATTTAAGACTTCAATGTTAAGCCCAGCAACATTTTCTGCCTGCACACGGAAGCAAATTATATTTTGTTGGAGTTTTTGTATAGTAAAACTCAGAGAAAAGTATTCAATTAACAGAAATAAAATTTCAAACCACAAATGGTACCCCTACCATTTACAACACGTACAAGCTTTAAATCCTGAAGATTATCCACATCGATTATCTTCTTATCATTGGTTTTTGGGTCACAACTTAATAGAACGTCACTTTGGGAGAATACTATTGTTTTCTGATGAGGCATGTTTCACGCGCATGGATATTTTAATGGTAGAAACAGCCACATGTGGCATGATGCAAATTCTCACGCTGTGGTCTCTAGAAAACACCAGCAACAATTTTCTGTAAATATGTGGGCTGTTATTGTTGGAAAAAATTTAATAGTTCACTTGCTGCCTGCTCGTTTGAAGGCAGATATTTATCTCCATTTTCTGCAAAATGTTTTGCCTCTATTATCAGAAAATGTCCCTTTAGACATTACAAATAACATGTGGTTTCAACATGACGGGATACCTCCACATTTTGGTTTGAACGTACGTCAGTATCTGGACCAGCAATTGCCTCGCCGATGGATTGGAAGAGGAGGTCCCATGGCCTGACCCGCGCGTTCTCCCGATCTCAACTTACTGGATTTTTTCTTTTGGGGGTCATCTGATATTTCTAGTTTACGAAACTCTTATTCGTAATGAGGTAGATCTTTTAACAAGAATAATGGCCAGTGGTAGACGTATAGAAGCTGTTCCCGGAATATTGGGTCCGCGAGTCAATGAACCGACGGTGCAATCTTTGTATTGAAGCAAATGGTCAATATTTTGAACTCTTATGGTAAACCATCATTTATTTATAAATACAATAAAGTCCAACATGAACAAAAAGTGATTTATTAAGGTCCTGAAAATTTTTTGTAAATAAATATTGATTATTTATCACTGAAATAAACAAAACTTACCAAACTATTTTACTTTTTTTCTTCCAAAACGGCTCATTTGCGGACATAAGTTTATTAAACAAAGAAGGTTGGTATTCATTTCCCCTACCACCTCTTAAAATTTGTCTGTATCTTTTTTTACACCTTGTATATCTACTACATAAGTAAATAATATAACTATCCCTTATTCACATCACAATGATGCGCTCAGACATCAGAGATACACAGAGTCCCAGGAATAACTTATGATATTTACAACTCTAGTTTACCTTTTAGAATGAGAATAATGGTACCTGGAAAACCTTATTAATTAAAGTAAGTAGTAGGTTGTCTGCAATTTATACAGTGTTGTTGATTTACTGGTTGCATATTAAGAACGCAATAACTTTTATGCACACTGATTTGACTGAAACTTTAGTTCTTTCGTATTCAGGCAGTTGAAAATTTATGTTTGCCATTAATTTCTGGTATGATAAATTGCGACCATATTTTACATAAGTTAGTAGATATTACATTGATAAATATGAAGAATCGCAAGAAATTGCACGCCCTCGTTTATACCAAGTAATTATTTCTATAAACCTTATTTATATAATAACGCAACTTTTAGATGTGTTGTTGAACATACCATTAATATAAAGAATTACGGTTTTTTTTTTCACCTCGTGCTCATAGAACGTATTTTATTAATGTTATTATTTTTTTATATATTTATATTACCTATTATATTATTGCAACCCTTGAATCTTTGTTTTCACATAGTTTTTTTTTTACCAGATAAAAAGTGTATTTCTTATTTACCAAGAGTTTTACGAAAGGTGCCTTTGGATTTACTCCAAGCAAAACTTCAACATATAAAACTTCCTCGTGACAATTTGAAGCAGATCCAGGTAATTACTTCATTGACTGCTATTCAAAAACAAATAATTTCCACCAGACGAATCACGCATTATGTCAGTATTTTGATGAATTTAATGTTATTATATATTTCTATTAAACAGCACGTTGGTGTGGTTTCTTGTTTTAGATATTCTATGATCACAATTTTTTTCAAAAATGTATTTAAGGTATCAGGAAACAGGTCAAAAACAAGCTATCTGAGGGTCGCACCTTACATACCAAACATAAAGTAAGATAGAAAATATCAAGGCCCTTTTTCTTTTTGTAAAAACCATGCCCCAGTTAACACAAGATAATTCAGTGATTCGTAAACAGTAGTATGAGTTAAATAAGTCAGAATACACAATGAATGAATGTAAAGGTAGCGTTTGGTATGGTTTGTTTTTCCGAGCCACTTGTTTTATGAATGCTTCAATGAGCTCCTTCATGCTACACATCTCCATATACCTACTGTACTTATAGGGAATGTCCCTATAAGTTGAGTATAATGTTCCTCCCACTATCTCAATCTGAAATAATCAATCAATCAGAAATCTAGGACAGGATAGAATTATCAATAATTATATGAGATGTTGATAAATTGTCAGTTTTTATAAGAATATCTTGAATACGGACAAGGGTTTTTCGGTGGATGAAAGTTATTTAGAAAGTTAACAATGGGTTGACTTAAATGGGCAGTGTATTGTGTCGGGTACTCAGCAAAAGTGTCAGTTTCGATCATAAATAGTACTTAGTGAGTGGCCCCTCTAGCACTATGCGGGCTGCACGAATTTTTATCAAGATTTACTTTATTTACTTGGATGTTTTGGCATTACAGGTTCATTAAAATTACTGTTGATTTTACATAAATTTTATTATGAGGACGTTTCGCAGATGGTCGTCAGCTTTTTCAACTCTGAAAATACATTTTTTACAAATAGTATATGTAAGTTACTATACAACACGACGCTGTAATAATATACTATAGCAATTTCATAATACTACGTATATATCTGAACAATATAATACGGGGTGTCCCATCGAAAAGTATCGCATTTCGCCGCCTTATATCTCGAAAATTAAGAGAGATATCGGGATGCGGTCTGGACAGAACGACTTAAGATTTTTGTAAGTTTTTATTGGCACTGTTGCCAAATCTCCAAATATATTGGTAAATTTTTTATTGAATACGCTCCTCTTTGGAGTAAAATTACTTGCTTATATTAAGAGGAACGATTTTGCCATAATCAGAAAGCCTAATCACTTTACTTTTCAAAAAGGTATACATTAAGGTATACATAAAGGTATACCGATTATTAAAGAATTATTCTTTTCTCTCTATCTTATTTTCATTTAAAAAGCAAATGCAGTCAAGTTCCACATCAAGTTTGATCAGAGATATTAAAATGATAAAATATATAGGGTATTTTATTTAAAATAAGTGTACAGACACTTAAAAATAACTTTACAAATAAGGAGGTATTTTTTTCATTCGTAATAACCCAAATAGGAGTACTTCTAACAAATTTAATTTTGTGGCTCCAATTCTCAAGATAATGTAAACAGTGCATACCTTTTTTAAAAGTAGAGTGATTAGGCTTTCTGATTATGGCAAAATACACAGGGTGTTCCATTTAATATAAACAAGTAATTTTATTCCAAAGAGGAGCGTATTCCATAAAAAATGTACTAATATATTTGGAGATTTGGCAACAGTGCCAAAAAAAACTTACAAAAATCCCAAGTCGTTCTATCCAAACCGCATCCCGATATCTTTTTTAGTTTTCGAGATATAAGGCGACGAAATGTGATACTTTTCGATGGGACACCCTGTGTAATCATCAGGACTGGGTGATTATAATAATAATGGTCCTTTCATAATTTATAAACTAAATAAAGGATTTTGACTTCCACCAGTATTTGTTTTCATTGTGAAGTTTATGTGTGACTGTAGATATTTTTCGTGAGTTTTCTGCATATTTTCTCTTTGTATACCGAGTTTCTCCAAGATGGTCTAGGGGTACTTATCAACAAGTCCATCACAGGTAACTTCTATTGAGTAGACATAACATGGCTTAAAAGTCATAAATTGACTTAATTTCGCCCTTCAACTCCTGCTGTTTGTTGATTTTTTCACCTCTGGCACTTCGGATATTCTCTTCTAATGGTAGGTACAGTCATGTCAATGATAGCAGCAGCAGCAGCTGTTCTTTCTCGCTTGTCTAAAATCAAGATGTCTGGTCTGTTGTGGGTCACTGTTCGATCTGTGATAATGTCCGTATCCCAATAGATTTTTATGTGTTCGCGTTCTATTTGGGCCGGTATGTAATAATAGAATAGTTTTCCTTCTTCTAACAATTTTTCTTTTTTACAGATAGCTTGATGAAGTATTCCAGCTACTTGATTATGTCTTTTGAGATACTGCCAAGGCGCTAAATGAGTACAACCTGATGATATGTGTTGGATTGACTCAGTTACCAATCCACATAGTCTACAGTTAACGTAGGGATGTTTTCTTTGACAATGTGTCTTAAATAACCTCGAGTAGGAATTACCTGATCTCGAATGGCTTCGATAAATCCCTCTGTTTCGGCCATAAGATAGCCCTCAGTCAGATCATTTTAGGTCAACGTAAAGTCCGTGCAGCATACCTACCGTGCAGTGGTTTTTCATTCCACTCTTCTTCCAGTTCTATTAACGATTTATTAAGTTCAGGAGGTCTGGAATACTGAGGTTCAGTGTTGAAAGATTGCGGTCAGCGGCGACAATAGCCCTATGAAGATGATATTCTACGTTAATAAAGTTTTGGCGGAGTTTGCTAGTCGCCATTTTTGCTGATCTACAATGCTGTGCAGTCCTCTTCCCGCTATATTAGTTATGGTTAATGTCCTATAACCCCAAGAACATCCAAGTAAAATTATATACAAACGTCCAAGAAAATTTTATTACAATTAAGTACTGTCCGTTTTGCGTTCATATTTTCTTTAGAATTTTAGTTCAGCCAGTCAGGCACTCGAACCTGTAGCAAATTTTATTTCAAAATTAATCGGGAATTATTTATTTCTTAGCTTCACTTATTTTATTTTTGTCGTTAGAAATCCTTCACAAAATCGAAGTGTTTTTGTCCAGTTTCTCTCGGCTGCCCACTCCAGAATCAAATACCTTGATTTTGTGATATAAATGCCCATCGACATGTGGGAGCCAATATAAAAAACCTCACGGTCCAAAAATATTTATTCGTAAATCATATTACATCTCATGTCCAGAGACGGGAAAATTGATTTAATATTAAAAATAGACTCCCTTAAAGATATATACGTAAGCAAGTGAATCCCATAAAGTAGAGCATGGGCGGTGCAAAATGTTCTGTGCTGCAATAATAGGAATTTATCGACTTCTCGTTGCTCATTACATTAGTTTAGTAAAGCTTACGTTGGGCACATTTTGAAAATATTTTCAAATATACAGGATGCTCTAAAAACATGTACCATACTAAAGTTATATTTTTTTAAATGGAACACACTATATATTTTTGCATTTTTGGATTCTGCATGCAAATTTGGTGTCAGTTTGTGTTATATTCCCTATAGCAAAACTTAGCCGTTTCGAAGATATTCGACATTTTATAGAAAAAATTACAGTTGTTAAAACTATTTCAAAGTTACATATCTTATACAATTGAACAGCGTTTATTTTAATTTTTATATGTCAGATAATTTAGGCATTGATCTTTCTGAAAATAGCTCACAGAAGTCTGTAATACATACAGAGTGTTTAATATTTACTGAGCAACACGTCAATTTTGAAACGTGCAAAACTAATTTTTTTCAAATAGCACACCCAGTATATTATTCTACAGTTGAAAGTACCATTCAATTCTGAATTGCATGATATAGCATTGTCCTATACCTATCTCATAAGGTGTTCAAGATATAATCAATTTTATAATAAAGTGCTCGAAAATTTAAGTTACCCCATTTCTAAGTGGTCTTCGAATAAAATAAAACAACTAGAAACATTTTAAATTTATTGTCAGTTGCTTTGACTATAATTATGGCTATGATTAAACACAAAATGTAAAAAATTATCAACAATCATCAAAAACACCAATATTAAATAATTATTCAGTCTACAATCTTATAATAAATTTTCAAAAACTTTGACGGTTAAATTCTATTCGCTAAGAGACAGTTGTTTCGTTCAGACTCAAATAATATAGAAATCATGTCAGCTAGCTCTTCTTTACTATACTTCATTATAAAAATAAATTGAAACAACTAACTAAACTAAGTACTTAACTAACTATAACAACTAAACTAACAACAAAATTATTGAAATAAGTATAAATATTTGTAATTAACTTAAATTGTCGACACACAGTTTGACAGCAAACAAATTAGACAAGTTGTTTTGTTGTCTTTACCAGGTGACCCGATTTCTTAAAGCGTAATTTGATGTACAAAATTAGACTTCTTCTTATAGGGTTACGTAACAATTAAATCTGTAAACAATTATTTAACATCGATGTAATTTTTTACATTTTGTGCTTAATCATAGCCATAATAAGACTCAAAGCAACTGACAATAAATTTGAAATGTTTCTAGTTGTTTTATTTGATTCGAAGCCACTTAGAAACGGGGTAACTTAAATTTTCGAGCACTTTATTATAAAATTGATTATATCTTGAGCACCTTAAGAGATAGGTATAAGACAATGCCATATCATTCAATTCAGAATTGAATGGTACTTTTAACTGTAGAATAATATACTGGGTGTGCTATTTGACAAAAATTAGTTTTGCACGTTTCAAAATTGACGTGTTGTTCAGTAAATATTAAACACTCTGTATGTATTACAGACTTCTGTTAGCTATTTTCAGAAAGGCCAATCCCTAAAATATCTGACATATAAAAATTAAAATAAACGCTGTTCAATTGTGTAAGATATGTAACTTTGAAATAGTTGTAACAAATGTAATTTTTTCTATAAAATGTCGAATATCTTCGAAACGGCTAAGTTTTGCTATAGGGAATATAACACAAACTGACACCAAATTTGCATGCAGAATCCAAAAATGCAAAAATATATAGTGTGTTCCATTTAAAAAAACATAACTTTAGTATGGTACATGTTTTTAGAGCACCCTGTATATTTGAAAATATTTTCAAAATGTGCCTCTCTACGAATAGTTTGCAGTCAAATTTGAACGAAGTTTATAAAAGCACCAGTTCATGAGCTACAAAAGAAGGGAGCTGTGGTGCAGGACCCTGTATATGTGTTTATAGAATATTCAATCACATGTAAATACATTGAGCATGATTGTGTTAATGGCTTTGTCTCTTAAGTCTAAAGAAGTTAAGCAACGCCTATGCAAAACATCACCCTTTACCAAGAATAATGTATAAGAAAAATACATCGAATCGTTTTAACATTGGAAATGTTATGTTCGTATATCGGGACGAAGTTAGGCGTTTTCGTTCAAGGCCAAAAGATAGCGGTGCCGCGATCAAGTGATGCAATACATATACCTAGTGAAGCAGATACAATCTATACCATCTTGTAGAGCGTTTTGGGGCATATGTGGTGTGATCTACAACAATTTTAAGTACGGCAATTTTTTTAAATGGATAAATGACCCTTAGAGTGGGGTACCGACACAATTCGAAAACATGTGTTTCTGAGTGCATACATCGCAATTAAAAAAAAAAACATCTAGACTTATCGTCCTAAAATTTTAACTACTTATGCACAAAAACTAAGCCCTTTGAATGGTATTTCTATTTTGGTAGTACACCTATAAGTATATAACGCGGGCCAGGCCATAGGACCTCCTCTTCCATCCGTAGGCGGGGAATTTTCTAGTCCAGAGACTGGCGCACCTTCAAACCAAAATGTGGAGGTGCCCGTCATGTTGAAACCACATATTATTTCTAATGTCTAAAGGGACATTTTCTAATAATAGAGGCAAAACATTTTACAGAAAATGGAGATGGATATCTACCTTCAAATGAGCAGGCAGCAAGTGAACTATTAGATTCTCTCCAACAATACCAACCCACATGTTTACAGAAAACTATTGCTGGTCCTTTCTAAAGACCACAGCGTGAGGATTTTCCTCATGCCAAATGTGGCTGTTTCTACCATTAAAATAACCATCGAGCATGAAATATGCCTCATCAGAAAACAATACTATTCTCCCGAAGTGAGGTTCTATTAAGTTGTGACCCAAAAACCATTGGCGGAAAGCTAATCGATGTGGATAATCTTCAGAATTTAAAGCTTGTATGTGTTGTAAATCGTAGAGGTAAAGCAGTTGTTCATGACACGGAGTTGTTCATGCATGACACGGTGTTCCATCGACTTGGAGGATCCCATTTAGTGTGCAATTCCGCGAACACTTGTGGATTGATTTTCCTCCACATGGTATAGAACTCCTTCTTCAAATTCAACCGTACAAACTGTTCTTGGACGATTACCCCGACTAGAGCGCTGAGGTTCCCACTTTCTCTTAAGGTGACGATGGATGGAAGCAAAGATTCTATGATAAGGTTGCCGGTTGGCTTTCCGGATATCTCTGTTCATACAATCGTGCAGCTTTTCTTCCATTACAAATTGCTGCAGCATAAGCAAGGTGCGTATTGTCAAGTGCTTGAAATGAAAAATTATCGTTCATTGTCAATACAAATTTTTAATTAAAAATCTACAAAGTTAATGTTCTGATGCCAACTAAATAATTCACAAATATACTATGGTCTTAAAATTAGCGTCTTTGGAATATTTATTGTGATAAAGAAATATTTTCTTCTCCCAACAAGAAGAGTAATTGAAAGAAAAAATGTTGAACGAAATACAGTGGTGTCCAACTAAATCAAGAATTAATTTAATAACATTTAATACAGCCCAAACGGTTCATTTGCGGACCTATGTTTATTAAATAAAAAAGGTTTGTTTTCATGTCTCCTACCACCCCTTGAAGTATGTCGGTAAGTTTTTGGGACACTCTGTATATGCAGTTAATGGAAATGTAACCTAGATATTGAAAAAGTAAAAAAATGTTTTGGTTGATGTCTGTGTCCGTTTTCGAATCGAAGTGCTCGCGTTTATCCTAATACTGGTGCCTCTATAGATGTCCACCCCTGGAAAGAAGCGAGTTAGACCGGTGAATTTACTCCACTAATATACAGAGTGAGTTTTATGTATGGAACGCCTCAACTATCTCGGAAACGGCTTGCCCGATTTTTATGAATTTTGGTTTATAAGGGTTTTGTAATATAGCCGATATTATTGTGGCATTTACATTGTTGTCAGATCTTTCGTTTTTCCGGAAATATACTGAAATTTGTTATTTCAAATGGATCACCCTATATATTTTTTTGTTTTTGAAATCTCTAAGAAATTTAGAATATTTTTCATGTAATGTTCCCTATACCTAATTGCCATAATTTCGGAGTTACAGCTACATTTGCAATATCTCCGCCGAAGTTAAAATATTACATCAGGGCGGCTATGTCTGCGACAAAAACAATTTTGACGTTTTAATAAACTATTATTGTTGGTGTTTATTGAAAGTTACAATGGACCGTTTATCTGAGAAAGAACGAATTGAGATTTTAATGATATTAGGATATGGTGATGTGCGTAGAAGTCAACAGGAAACGTGTAATATCTTTAATAATTTATATCCTAATAGAAATCCCATAGGATCTTTTGAAAACATAAAGTAAAGGCGGTTACAGCTGATGCTCAAAATGTTGTCCGTTTACTTCCATACAAGAAGCCATGCGATGTTTAAAACTTTGCAGTACATTTTGTAACATTCCTGACTGCTCAATTCTTCTTATCTCTGTGGTAATCCTACCTTTTAATTCCTGAATATTTTCAGGTTTGGTTTTATAAACAATATTTTTTAAGTGACCCCACAGGAAATAGTCTAAAGGATTCATGTCGGGTGATCGCGGGGGCCATTCGATAAAACCACGCCTTCCAATCCATCTTCTGGGAAACACATCGTTTAGGTATTGCCTCACGTCACGCGCATAGTGAGGTGGAGCTCCATCTTGTTGCACCCAAATATTGTTATTTGGGACATTGTTATTGTCTGAAAGTTTCAAATAATAAAATTTCTAAATTAACAGGCAATTGAGAATACTTACTTAGATTTGGAAATAACCGAGCCAACTCAGGTATAATATTATTCTGTAATAAATTTAAATACGCCGGACCATTTAAGTTTCCTTCAATGAAAAAAGGACCAATTATTTTGTCGCCTATTATTCCAGCCCATACATTAATCTTTTGTGGAAATTGGGTGTGGGATTCTCTCATCCAACGAGGATTGTTACGTGACCAGTATCTGCAATTATGCCGATTTACGTCTCCATCAATACAAAAAGTGGCCTCATCGGAAAACATAACATTATTTAAAAAAATTTGGATTATTTTGATCGTAACATTTTTCCATCATTGTGTCGGCAAACTCTTCACGTCTATCGAAATCATCATCTGACAACTCTTGAACCAATCTTACTTTGTAAGGATGGAATTTATTGGCATGTAAAATTTTCATTATGGATGTTTGAGAAATATCAACTTCCCTGGATATTTGTCTAGTACTCAAGTGTGGATCTTCTTTTAACATAACACAAACATCTAAAGATTTGTCTTCAGTTGTTGCAGTTTTTATACGCCCTGATTTCGGTAAATCTTTTATGGCTCCAGTTTGGTTAAACTTTTTTAACAACTTACTCACAGTAGATCTTGTTATGGGATTTCTATTAGGATATAAATTATTAAAGATATTACACGTTTCCTGTTGACTTCTACGCACATCACCATATCCTAATATCATTAAAATCTCAATTCGTTCTTTCTCAAATAAACGGTCCATTGTAACTTTCAATAAACACCAACAATAATAGTTTATTAAAACGTTAAAATTGTTTTTGTCGCAGACATAGCCGCCCTGATGTAATATTTTAACTTCGGCGGAGATATTGCAAATGTAGCTGTAACTCCGAAATTATGGCAATTAGGTATAGGGAACATTACATGAAAAATATTCTAAATTTCTTAGAGATTTCAAAAACAAAAAATATATAGGGTGATCCATTTGAAATAACAAATTTCAGTATATTTCCGGAAAAATGAAAGATCTGACAACAATGTAAATGCCACAATAATATCGGCCATATTACAAAACCCTTATAAACCAAAATTCATAAAAATGGGGCAAGCCGTTTCCGAGATAATTGAGGCGTTCCATACATAAAACTCACTCTGTATACAGGGTCCTGCACCACAGCTCCCTTCTTTTGTAGCTCATGAACCGGTGCCTTTATAAATTTCGTTCAAATTTGACTGCAAACTATTCGTAGAGAGGCACATTTTGAAAATATTTTCAAATATACAGGGTGCTCTAAAAACATGTACCATACTAAAGTTATGTTTTTTTAAATGGAACACACTATATATTTTTGCATTTTTGGATTCTATCTGAAATTCTAAACACATTTCATTTAGGATGTCCTATACCTATCTTCAACTGTTTTTGAAATATTGACAGGTGAATATTGACATTTTTGCAACTTTGACATCCTGTAAAATCTAAGCGGGTTGAGATCAAGCAAAACGGTTTGCACATTCCTATCTTAACTTTTCATAAGCTATCGTTTGGTACTAATTTCAGAATTATCCAAAAATTTAAAATTTTCTGAAAATTTTTAAAATTTTTTATTCCTGTATAAATTTGAAATTAGTACCAAACGATAGCTTATGAAAAGTTAAGATACGAATGTGGAAACCGTTTTGCTTGATCTCAAACCGCTTAGATTTTACAGGGTGTCAAAGTTGCAAAAATGTCAATATTCACCTGTCAATATTTCAAAAAAATGTTGAAGATAGGTATAGGACATCCTACATGAAATGTGTTTAGAATTTTCTGTAGAATCCAAAAATGAAAAAATATACAGGGTGTTCAATTAAAAAAAACATAACTTTAGTATGGTACATGTTTTTAGAGCACCCTGTATATTTGAAAATATTTTCAAAATGTGCCTCTCTACGAATAGTTTGCAGTCAAATTTGAACGAAATTTATAAAGGCACCGGTTCATGAGCTACAAAAGAAGGGAGCTGTGGTGCAGGACCCTGTATAGATAGCGCAGCGCTCGATCGGCCAGCCGCGTGAAGAGTAGTGGGGAATGTTCAGTTATAATACCGTGCTCGCTTAATGGAGTAGCGTCTCATTTGATAGGATGATCGGCGCGCTTATAATAATTATGTTTCATATATGGTTATCATTTCCCATGTATCGGATGGTTGCAAGGATTGCGAAACCTGTGCACGTTCCCCGAAAGTTCCCCGCCCCGTTAAGGTCCGCAGGTCTGTGGTGTGAAATAATACCTACAAGATTTGGAGTTTATGAGTTTCGTTGGTAGTGTCAAAGGTTGTAATAACCAATTTAAAAACTATTGACAGCGGTAAATCCAGCCCTTTACATCGTTAAAGGTATACATTTTGATACTATAAATTGGAAGGTCTGAATTTGATAAAAACAATCTGTACTTCATTTCTCAATGATAAGTGACAGGCCATATATAAAAAAGTGACAGCATCAAAGGGAAAATATATAATAACACATAGATATATTGAAATGTTTTTTAACTTGTTTTATATATAAATCATCCTAATCTGACAGAAAAAACATTTTAGGTGACATGACATGACATGACACGACATGACGAGGGTGATTTAATATCACAAATCACGGGGTGGACTCTGTAGTTCATGATCCATAACACTTGGGTCGCAATCGTCTCTTTCTTAGTCTAAGGGTTGGCGACATTTTGTTGTTTGTTGTCTGGCTGTTTCTAACTACGGGTGGCTGGGCGAAGTGAAGAGTCGTGGTGTGAACTATGGACGCTTGTGAGTCTCGTAGTGTTTTATTTAGTGTTAGATACTTGTATAAATGTTTTTATATATGCTTGAATGAAATATGTAAACCATATATTGGAAGACCAGTTACCAACTAATATAAATGGCTCCATTAAGAAACAAGCCTTTGAAATATAGTGTAAAGGCCTGCAAGACCAATTGCAACCATTTCTTTCTTAGAAAGTGGATAGGAGCAGGCTATGACGAATGTTGAATGAAGACTGAAGTCTATCGCAAATGTGAGATCGCTTCAGCGTGTGTACAGTGTGATTCACTTTCGAGTGTGTAACATGGGTATCTCGCTTATTATAAAAGATAGACTGTAGGTTTAAATTCGGCAAAGTTGCAGAATTTTGTGCTCATTAATTTGGCGCAAATAAAACTACCATATCTGCTTTTGTTTTTGAGTAAGAGGCAAAAAAATGTTTTTTCCGGTTTTCGTTTTCTGGCCATAACTTCTATATTTTTGAAAATATTGGCTTATCGTTTTCACATTATTAGGACACTTTCTTGAGACAAATACGATGCCGTACACCGTTTTTTAAAAAAATGTCACTTCTATTGTAAATCATCATCAACTTTATTTTTTCTTTTGGGCGCCATATTAATTTTTCTCATATTTGAATAAACCCATTTTTTCTGAATACAACAATATAATATATGTTAATATTTGCCTAAAAAAATAAGGGCATTATGAAGGAAAATAGGTATTTTTCTGAAAATGTCTAGTTAGCCATGGCCATGACAGTCAGTTCTTGACAAACCACAAATGTCAATTATAATTTTTATAAACTGCAGCTGTGGAGTACTTTTTACATTGACTAACGATCTATTCCACCGAAGAGAAACAAGATATTATAGATATTTATTACAGATGTAACAAAAATTTTAACAGAACAATTGAAGAATATTTAAACACATATTCTGAAAGACAACCATGCAAGACATATATTACTAAACTGCACTGTAATTTAAGAAACTATGGCAGATCCATACATATTTCTTGGTTTAGAAAAACTGCCATAATTTCTTAAATTACAGTGCAGTTTAGTAATATATGTCTTGCATGGTTGTCGTCTTTCAGGATATGTGTTTAAATATTCTTCAATTGTTCTGTTAAAATTTTTGTTACATCTGTAATAAATATCTATAATATCTTGTTTCTCTTCGGTGGAATAGATCGTTAGTCAATGTAAAAAGTACTCCACAGATGCAGTTTATAAAAATTATAAGTGACATCTGTGGTTTGTCAAGAACTGACTATCATGGCCATGGCTAACTAGACATTTAAAAAAAAAATACCTATTTTCCTTCGTAATGCCCTTATTTTTTAGGCAAATATTAACATATATTATATTGTTGTATTCAGAAAAAATCGGTTTATTCAAATATGAGAAAAATTAATATGGCGCCCATAAGAAAAAATAAAGTTGACGATGATTTACAATAGAAGTGACACTTTTTTAAAAAACGGTTTACGGCATCGTATTTGTCTCAAGAAAGTGTCCTAATAATATGAAAACGATAAGCCAATATTTTTAAAAATATTGAAGTTATGGCCAGAAATCGAAAACCGGAAAAACTTTTTTTTGCGTCTTACTCAAAAACGAAAGCAGGTATGGGGGTTTTGTTTGCGCCAACTTATTGAGCACAAAATTCCGCAACTTTGCCGAATTTAAACCTACAGTCTATCTTTTATAATAAGCGAGATACCCATGTTACACACTCGAAAGTGAATCACCCTGTACGTTGTCTACTAAGTACTTGAGACGTTTTTAAACGATACATAGATACGTCGCCGTGATGCGACGAGAAAGGTTTCATCGTGAAGGGTCTACGAGAAAATTAATAAAACTATTGGAATCTGTATGCCCAAAAATTGATTTATAGCATCTTCATAAATTATTTAAAATTATTTAGCAACTGAGATGGCCATAAATCTTTAAAAAATGACTGTACCTTACTAATGCCTGAAGCTTGCAACTTTACCAGTGTTCTTTGCGATAGAAATAAAACAGTGGTGAAAAATAAAGGCGGAACATTATAAATTATCTTTCCTATAATTATTTTTAAAATATTAAAAATCATTAAAATGTAAATCTTACTCAAAGAGGCAATACAAGTTATAACAATTTAATTTCCCATATAGAATTAAAATCCATTGTTTATAATAATTTACCGTACTGTATAAATTACACTGAATATTAATTATGAACTGATAATAAGGAAAGAAATTTGGATTGAATACTATAAAAATATTATTAGATAACCATAAAACTCCTTAATTAATAATAAGATCTTCTTAATTACGATGTTCAAACAAACATCTCGACCAATTTGCTCCGAAATTGATTTTATAAACAAGATGTCAAATTCAGTCATAACACTTCATTTTCGTTTAAAGTCTGAAATATTTATTATACATTTCTAAAGTTAATTAACCAAATTTTCGATGCAGAAATACCCGGTTCGAGATAATAAGAATTTAATGAATAATTTTTAATTAATATCACGAGAAAGTGATTTGATATAAGGTGATTTTGAAGAAGGAAGGCTCCATTAAAATGTTCTTTTAAATAGAAACAAATTAAAACCTCTATCTAAAATAGTTAATAGGTACTATCACTGAAATTTCAATATAACTTAATAAACATTTTTTTAAATTATAAAAAAATCATACTGAGAACACATACATAACTGAGAAACTGCTATTGCTTATAATCTATCGCACAACCACGGTGTGCTGTATGGATTTATATATGAAGATGTTAAGAAATCTATTCTTTAAATATAAAATAATAGTTAATTCAATCAACCCTTAATACATTTAGTTTTATTTGTTGCTGATTCTTTAAGTGACAATTTTATTAAATGGAGACAAATGTGTATCCAATATTTCTATAAATTTTGAAAGCTGCTGGTTATCAATTCTAAATGACGAGGTAAGTCAAAATAGAATGAAAATCGACTAATATCTAATATGCCCATGGAAGTAGGTAAACAAAATAAATTACAAACTGTCATACTATTTTGTACGTCAGTCGCACGTAAAGTTTTGATAATAAAAATTGAAAAGTTATCGAAACGTAAACGTTTTTAAGTGATGTGTTTAATGTTATATATTGTTAATCTGCTTTTTAGTGTGAGATTTCTTTATTAGGCAAACATATTTTTCAAAAAACTAACCTTTGACTGATCCGTCGGCGCAAATTTTTTGTATTTTTCAGTGGTGGCATAATATCCAAATAAATAGGAGAAACTAATCAAATTAAATGTAAAACTTACACAACATAAGATGCAGTTGCTGTGAAGTAACTAACATATTTATTTATTAACATTTTTAGTTTTTGAAGCCATATATTTTCGACCCTGAATGAATGCGTCTAACCTCACTTAATAGTTTCAAATTTGTCATTAGGGCGGGATAATATAATGTGGATTATTTTAGCCTAAAATCAGCGGTGTTAATGCTCTTCACCAAAGAATTCATCTGTTTTTGTTTCTCCTACCGGCATCTTTTTACCAGTATTTAAAATGGATGATTTGATTTTGTAATCGAATCATGTCTAAAAATATAAGGCTGTTCTTCAGTAAAACATTCGTATATATTACCACCGAGATCTAATCATATCTTTCCTCGACCAATTTTTGTCTGCTTAAATATATTTTTGATGCCCATATATAATTTCTATGGTTCCCATTTGTATAGTAGTATATAACTAACTTTTGAATTTTAGCTATGTATTTAGGTTATGATGTAGGATGTATTTTTTAACCTTTATCCCTATTATTAGACATGAAAGTCTATTTTTAGTTTATTAAACTCAAGCATGTTTTATTTATTAGGTCAATCAAAGTTCTGCTAAGCCATTTTATAATAAATTTCTCTATATTGCTGTTTACATCAGATATGGTGCCAGACATAAACATGGAACAGCTCATTTTCTTTTATAGACCTATTAAGAAAATATATTGAAGTAATTCATAAATTGGTAATAATTCTTTAAAAAATTCTTACTCAAATTATGTAGGTAATGCTTTTAGTTGCACTAATAGTTTCCTGTGCCTCAAATTTGTCTGGGATAATTTTTCAAGTGCAGAGGCTTGTGTCTTTACAGCAACATCGACAGCACGTCACTTTATCTTTTTCTAACAGTCACCATTCTGCATAAATGTTTATGTGGCCTTTCGCTCACTTGCAATAATGGGTATGATAGAGGGAATAACATCAAACTGTTATAGAACATACTTCGGTTGTTGCTATGGTACATGGATTCCTATTGGCTGGTACCCGGTGATAACATACGTGTTATTACAACAGATTCTATTTACTATGTTCCAACGTTATCCCGTGCAAACTAATTAAAATTGGTACATATACTCTGTGGGCATCTGTGGTCTCTGTGGGCATACAAAAAAAAATGTGCTCTTTCACTATATCGAAAAAATAGAGGTTCCCATTTTAAAAAATCGCCCTCTTTGACTCCGCAAACGTACGCCACTGTACATAGAACATAGTGAGTGGAATCTATCTATATTTGGATTTATATTTTAAATCTACCATTATGTAGCATGTCGCTGTTTTATTAATATGATATGAGATTGAATACTTGATCAGTGAAATATTTTACAAATTTTGTACTGATACAATACTAAGGGCCGGTATTTCCATCTCCTTATAAACATCATTTTAAATTTATCTTCCTTGTAACTACAAAATGGGTCTTTTCACTGTTTTTTAAATTAAATCCTGTCTTTAAAGTTCTTTATCTGCTCTTTAACTTATCGGGCACTTTTACTGGCCTATAAGTTGTTACAAAGAGATTTCTAACCTCAGAAATTTTACAATTTGAGTGTTAGTAAACAATTTGATTAATAAAACGCCAAAAAATGTATTTTTATAATGGAAAACATATTATTGATTTTGAAGAAGAAATATTATTAGATACAGACAATTTAAACATCTGGGGTGATAAAGAATTTAAGAGGAGATTTCGTGTATCAAAAATATCGGTGTTAAATGTTCTAGAAAAAATCGAGCAACATTTACGGCATCACACTAATAGGTTAATAATAAAAAAAAATGATATCTACGTATTTGTTAGATTTTATGACATGTTTTATTGAATTATATTTTCAAATGAGGACTGAACTGCTACGATTTGTACTAGTAAGGGCCTCAAATTCTTGGGCAATTTGGTTCCAAGTTTTTTACTGTATCATCCTGGGAAGACATTTTTACACTTTTGAATATTAAATTTAAACTAGAGATCCCAGAAACGACTAGAACTTAAAAAAAGTTATAGTTGGTTATAGCCACAGTATGTTATAGCTAGGTAATGTTGTCATAATTGACATATCGTTGACCTAATCTGTAAACTGCGTATCTCCAGTGCAACAAATTTTACAGGAAATTATTCAGGTGAATAACAGTACTTTACAATAGATAACAGTAAAAACAAATTTTCAAGGAATTGTGGAATTAGGTCGACGATATTTTGTTGATTATGGTTGCATGTTGGTTACGCATTTCATCTGTCTCACATATAGAGTTTCCTATTTAATTAGTATTGTCAATATCATTAAACAGTCTTTTTACAAAAGAGCAGTTAAACTGTGTTGAAAAGACGCAATTTTTTAACTGCCAGATAAATTCACTTGTTAACTTTAAGTTTTTTTTTTTAAAAGCAACTTTATAAAGAGATGGAAAGACCGGCCCTTATCTAAGTACAGGAGATATTCTTGAGGGTACAGTAACTTTGCGTGTAATCTCCTTCCTTGAATCCTTAATATTTACACCTAAGTTGTTACTTTTTACCAAGGATTTATGAGTGACAACTTTCGTTTTACTATACTCAGACTGTATATATTATTTATGCCTAAAAATACATTAGTGTGTTGTGTTCGCTAAAAGCATAAGCTGGGTTTACTTCTAGGGGGGAGTTTATAGACAAACAGCGAGCCACAAAGAAGTAAAAACGGTAAGAGTTAGGTATCAGTAGAAAAAAAAACAGAAAAATAAACAAATTACGAGGATTGTTAAATGCAAACACATTTGATTTGTGTAGCCATGACTTCTTCGCAATGGCAACATAATTCATTTGTATACAGGGTTATTCAGAACTTATCTCTAAAATTTTGAGGATATGTGCATCCTTAAATAAGAAATCGATATCACCAAAAAAATTTATAATAAAAGGCTTAGGATTTCCCGTAAACAATGTTTAAAGTTATACCATTATCAAGGACTACGTAGCTGGGCAACTGTACTTCACTTCAACGACATCTGATATACCACAGTAAAAAACAGTAAACAAGTTTTTTGTACCTGGAACGCCTGGTTAAGCCCGAGCGATAGAGTTGGAGTGGGGATAATATCTCTATCGTCTATCATCTGTTTTGTACATGTATGTTGAACATCCCCAAATTTTATTATGGATAAGTTCTGAATAACACTGTATACCTATTATTTGTTTAAGTACTAGGGACGCTATTCTGTCTGTTAAAAATATTTGCACAATGTTTGCTCTTTTCTACGCGTTCTGACTATTGCTGCATGTGTGAGGAAAATGTGAAACAGCTGGAAACAGCTTTGCGCTCAAATAGAAGTTTGTTGAATGTTGAGCATCACTGTGGGAACTGTTAACTGCATTATTCAAAGCCTTGGCTATCAGAAAGTTGCTGCTCAGTGGATACCACAGCTGCTTACTGATGAGCATGACAATTTGCGTTTGGCCTTATCATTACAGTATTTGATGCGTTATCAACAAAAAGGTAAGTCTTTTTACACCAAATTTTTGGCGGTGATGAGTTTTGGTGTTATCTTACGAATCGGAATCCAAATTTTAGACTGTGTAGTGGAAGCATGCACAATCTCCAAAGACCAAAGATATCTGTGTCAATCTTTGGCAGAAAAAGTAATGACCAGAAAGGAAATACAGAATAACTAACAGAAAATCACAGCGAAAACAAACTATGACGGACGCTAATGAACAAAGCACAAATGTCAAATATTGCGATCATTCATAATGGTTCGTTTACAGTAAACACCGACATTGCATTCATCGACGCTCAAGGCACAGTTAAATGAATTATATATCAGTTGCCGCAGTGGATTAAAAGTTCAAAACATCATGCCACTTGCCCCGTCGACCCGGGCGGACTGGTAGCAGTTAGCAATCCGCCACCGGTTGTATAGTTACGTTGCTTGTGTCGTTAAGAGCGCAGGTGCCGCGGCCTGCGCCTATCTCATAGACCCGACAGCCAGTGAGGTAACTGATATATAATTCATTTAACTGTGCTCAAGGTAATACTATCGCCGATTGGTTCAATTTCAAAATGACAAATCTTGCATTTTAATGTAATCTTCACCTTATGTTTTGGTTTCTTTAAAAGTTCTGACAAGGTGAAGAAAATATTTACTATTTCAAAATAGCTACTGGTCACGTGACTTGTGGACATTTATGAAGGCGTAGTAGTACATCCAAGTTACATAAATAAAAAAATAAATATCTGTACGCACCATTTTTAAGTTGCATTGACTTCGCTGGCTATATTCTGGCTAATTAACACATATTATTATATTACATATTAACAGAAATATAAAATATAATCGATATCCTTATTAGTTTGCAAAATTGGGGCAGATTATTTAAAAAATTTCATAGGGAGTTATTTATTTCCTGATATATAGCGTAATACTTTATGGTATGTCAAGCCTATAACATTAATTTATTATCCCGTTGAAAACCGCAACAAGTTTTTTTGTTTAGAATATAATAATTCATTTAGGTAACCCGGAATGGCAGTGATATATTATTTTATTAGTACAGGAAAATATGTTTTAATATTAATTTTTTCTTATGTTGATTTTTATACATTATATAATGCATTATATTAAAGGTCACTATTTTAACTATATAAATGCCTACTCCTATAAGGTAATACTTAAAAAGGTTGATCAATCAAATATAGATATTAGAAAAACAATATTAAAGCGGATGTGAATATAAAAATGTAAAGTTTTGGGTAAAACTAGGTTTCAAAACCGATCGTTAACAGTTCCTACAGGCAGAGAGATAACTTTTCTAGTAATATCTTTTATATTTTCAAACAGGTAGGATAATATGGCAATATGCAGTATCAACAGGTATAACTTCTGAAACAACCTAAAGATATTAAGCAAATAAAAATAAAAAAAGAAGAAATAAAAAAATATAACATTAACACCAGCACTATGATGTACTGTAAATTGAACTCTATACTTCTGTTGGACAGTGCACTTCATGCACGCTGCAAGGTTTTGTATTTATAGGTGCGTTTCATCAAATGTACCAACACACTTTGCATGCTATTTCATTGCCAAGGCTTTGTAAAGAACGGACCTGGTAGAACTCTGCAGTACTTTATGTACAATTTTAACAAAAAGTACATGTGAACACAATAAATAAGTGAGAAAGTCCCTTATCATGCCTCCTCTTTATATCTCTCTTTTCCACGAATCACGCACTAGCGTCAGTCACTTGGGGCAGCTGTTTCTTTAACTGAGAGCTTTGACTATAGCTGAGAGGCTCATCAAGTTTATTCAATTGGCCCGAAAGGTCGATCCTGCTCTGGAAAGTATTGCATTTTTATGTAGAATTTTGTATGTTGCGGGCCCACCACTCTTCCAAATCCGATTTATTTCAGCTGCATCAAATATTCCGGGCAATTGGAGCAGTAAAGTGAAATCTGTCGTACAATGCGGTTTATTGAATGCGCAAATCTACAAAAAAGTGTTCAAGTTGTAATTCATTCGCATGATTTTGTTGGCAACACAGAATTAAATTACGTGTCACTGGAATGTGCCCAAATTGTAGCCTAATTAATATTGTACCTTTGACACAGTATTAATTTAGACACAAGCTAGAATTTGTTCCTTCAATACGTATAATTGATAACTTGCAATTTCATGTTAATATGGATTAGGTAACCAATTAATTTTCATAATTGTAACTTGGTAAAACCTTAAAAATTTATCTATTTATTAAGTTTAGTGATGGTATATCTATACCATCATCTGATCATCTCGTATAGTATGGTAATAATTTAGTTACATTTCTCGAAGGTGTTAGCGACTTGTGTTTATTCCACCGCACCGATATGAAGAGTCAACAATGTTTCTCGTGTTTAGTAATCGAATTGGTGTCCATTGTGGAAGACTCGTTATATCTACTCCCCATCTACTAGTAACCTGTATGTCGGTAACATACTTACATAAGCTATACAAACTTAAGCGAGATATGGTCGTATGGCCTCTTAGGTGAAACGGTGGAACATAAAGCGAGAGATCCCTTATACATACGTAGATAGCCAAATAAAAGATTTCCACCAAAAGACAAAGTTGGAGTTCAGCTAAATATGATTCTGTTGGGCAACAAATAGATTATTATTATTATTCTTATTATTATTTTTTTTTGTTGAAAGCCGGTCGGCCGGTTCCCTAGCTCCGATTCTCAGGGTCGGCCGCTGGTGGTTAACAGTAGCTACTCCCCACGTCCGTGCGGTGAGCAACTACTGAGTCCAGTTGACATCAGGGACATCTGGGTTTCTCCGTTCAACGTCGAAGATCAGACTAATTATTATTATTACTGTTATACTGTTAGTATTATTATTATTATTACTATTATTATTATTATTATTATTATCCGGTTGGGATTGCTGGCATTGGTAAGAAATATCAATAATTTGCTAAATTTTTAATACCCTTATTAATTTACAAAACCTCGGTACAATTTCTGACTTTTGCTTTTATCTACCAATATACGAGTATATTTTTCGCATCCGATTAGGTTACTATAAGAACTCGTGCTTTATAGGTACGTTTGATTTGATCCAAACTTTATAATCCTATTTTTTGTATTCTAAAAATGTATTAATCTTTAACTAATGAAAAGGTTCTCGTCGAATTATTGCAAACAGTAAGGAAGAATTTCGATACTACGACTCTATTTATGCACAAAAGATCAATACTGAATACTACTCCAAAATATAATCTGTAACAGGAGAAGTGAGATTACAGATAATGAAAAGTAATGTTGCAATTCTCCTAAAACAAATAAATTCTCATTTCCGACAAATTTCAAATAAACATGTTTTGTTACGTTTCCCTTTCGTTCTATGCGATTACGATCAAGAAATGCAAAGGTCAATGACACACTGAGCTTTTGGAACACTTGTAACTGCATTAATTTAGATATTAGAACTAATTCCATTTACAAAACTTGACTAACGATAATTTGTACATATATGCGTGTATGTATGCAGTCGTGATTCAAAATTTGTAACGCTAAATATTATCCACTTTCCGTTGAGGTATTGAACCAAAATATTGACCTTGAATGACCCTTTATTAGTCCTCTAAAATCAAATATCTATTTGGTGACTCCGAGATGACCTATGAATTTTGTCATTTATAGTCCGATTTAACTAAAAATCGGTATCAGGGGAAGTGTACTCCATTTTACATTACCTATTGTTACTAGAGATAATGTAGACTATTAATATTAGAGACTCGATTAGAGATAACTCACTCTATCATCATCAAATCTTACTCTTTGGCTCTTGCTTTCAATTTGGTTTATTTGGTCGAATAGTTGTCATCTTCAGGACACTTTTGTATATACATAGTTGTATCACTCATTTGTAAGTTTAACTAAGGTTCTATTTAAAAATTCAACAATGATTATACAATCGTTTACACAATAGTATTGAAAGGTTACAATTAACGAAATTTCTTATAGATTGACCTTTCCTAGAACAATAAACATGATCTATTTCATCTAAATTAATACATATATCGCAACAACTAGCTGATCGGTGGTGGAGGTGCAAACATCTTACAATTATTAACGAAATTTCTTATAGATTGGCCTCTTTTAGAACAATAAGTATAATCTATTTTATTTTTAAATTAATACAAATATCGCAACAACTAGTTGATTGAGTGGTGGAGATACAAAGGTCAAATTATCAACGAAATATATTATAGATTGGACTTTTCTAGAAAAATAAACATAATCTATTTGATCTAGATTAATACATATATCACAACTAGTTGAATGGTGGTGGAGATAAAAAGAACGAGAACTTAAAGTGACTATTGAGAAGTACAAAATAAATAATCTTGTGACCTTAATGTTCCTTCGCTGCTATTTTCTACTACTTTTTTAAAAGAGTGATGAATCAGTACATCCCCTATACGTTTGACTGCTATCAAGACCGCTATCAGTTATCAGCATTTATCAGTTCAGCAATGGCCTGAATACATTTCTAAATTCGGTAATAAAACAATCGGCCTCGGTAAATTTTTTTTGGGAATTTGTTATACGCGCTATGTATTCCTACAGGTTGGATGGTACATTTTTTCTGACGATAGTTGATAAAGGATTTCTGTTGAGGCACGTTTTTACTAACACCCAAAACAGCCATTCCACATTCTTTGTCGTTAGTGCAAAACGGCTAAACCTCCTATCGTTTTGGTGTCAACAATTGAGACGGTTATAACCAATTTTCGATCATCAACATAGAAGTTTCTAACTTGTATAAATCATTGGACAGGCACTCTCCAAATAAACACAATCTGTAATGGATAATCTAAATTACTAAAATTATTGAAGACAATATTTCTAAAAGTTTCACCTTCATAAACAGATAGTCAACGTCTGATACCCCTTTAAAAATCTCATAGCATCACCGGTTCTAAGACTTTTGAGTTTTTAGATTTGTAACCATCAATTAATTTATTTAGGAATGTATCATTTTGCTGTATCTGAAAACATTAAGAAGCGTTATTTGACAGTGGCGGCTCGTCAGGGGAGGCAGGGAAGGCAGTACCTCCCCTGTAAAAATTACAAAGAATTTCAATTTTTAAATACATAATATTTACTAACAACTAATAAATATATTAATTATATCCACTAATATAATAAATAATAATGTAAAATGTAAATGCTTGTGTTCCCGTACTATTATTTTAAATTATTTCCAATCATAAACGACCCAACGCCATCTATGGTCATTCTTGGGCGCCTCAGTAAAAATTACCACGGTCTGCTAAATATTTGGTTTGTAGCGCGGGCTGGGCGGGTAAGCCGACGAGTCACAACAGCCGTCTTTCGTCTTTAAGACGGCTGCGGCCGAGTGTGGCCGACCGGAGGCATAAGTATAAGATGCCTCCTTTGAACCGATGTTTCCGATAAATGAGTTATTTGCGCATGCGTGTGAGATCTGAACACGTGCTTTTTGAATAAAGCTAGAGGCAAGAGGAGGCAAGACCGCTTACTACTCCCATCCTTTCCCTCTTAGAAATTTGCGGGAAAATAAGCATGTACGGATGAAGATTGAAGACGTTTGCATAATGTTGTTTATGTTTCGTCTAAATACAGGCAGACAGGCACATAGACATTTTTTAGTAAGAATACTGAATAGTGAGAAGTGTGAAATAGAACAGAAGCAGAAATACAGGTAATATTTATGAAATTATATAGCTAGTTCCTAGACATACCTATCTTCTACTTATCTTATATAGGTATTATGGTATTATTGTAATACTTAACATAATTACTGTTAGTAGGTATAATGTATACCTATGTATAATTTTTTGATAATCAAATAGGTATTAAATATTACTTATTATTTACTATTACCCATTGTAATATTATTTAAATATTTTTTGTCGAGATTTCTGGCAATCGCATCAAAAAAGGGATATTTGTCTAACGAAACCTATTTTTTTAAGCAAATATTTTTCCTCTGGGAATTTCTAATTTTAGGGCGTTTGACCTTGAAAAATGAAAAATTTTCGCCTGCGGCGCTTTTTTTTCGTGCGCCCCTCGTACCCACCCGAATCTCACCAGCCACCACGGATTTATCTATGCCTCCCCTAAAGAAAAATTAATGAGCCGCCACTGTTATTTGATGAAGCGGACGTACTACTTGAACGACTGAAATGTCACAGTGATTTACGAGAAATGTTGACTTTAGCATCGAGTAATAGAACTATAATGTTGACGGCTTTACTTTCTTTGGAGTCTCCAACAAGTATACCAAAAGAACTGAAGGAAACTGTTCTCTTGCAAATTCGTTTTCGTACATTTCTACTTTACTTTGTGCAGAACAAGGCGGCACAAGGGAGAGCGGGCAAAAACAGAATAAACAATAGTTATTTGTTCTGTTTTTATGTAGGTATTCCGCCTAATAAGCTCAACTATCCACTGGGATTTTAAAAGATGACTCTATTAGTATGTTTTTCTTTTAAAATGTACTATAGAAACAAAAAAGAATATTATACAAGACGATAAAATATTTAATTACCGATTCGTGCAATTAATCCATTCGCTCATTCGTCGATCAATTAAAACCTTTCAGTCATCAATAAAATATTATTTTATCGTCTAATAGGGATAATAAATAACTGTTTTGAGGGAAAACTATTTTATTTATCATACCAAAAGAAGTTACCATGAACTATAACGTAGGTATTTACTATGAAAATAGAATTGTGTACGGTAAAATTATTTATCTGTATGCTTAATTTCGTGTAGGATATCGATAACTAACGATATATTATAGAGAACCATGTGAACTTTGCATGCTCTTATTTAAGAATGCTTTGTCTTGGAATTTGCATGATGTAGTTTGGTTAGGATATCTACCGCTCATGTTGTTGTTGTTGGAAGGCGGCGCGGTTACCCGCAGCACTCAGGTCTTTCGACCCATTGTGCCTGCCGCTAGTCAACAGCTATTGGAAGAGACCCGTGCCATGCGCATAGGCCAACACCCGTTCCAGAGGAAGCTTTCTAATATCCTGGGGCAGGAGAAATGCTACACCCAGATGTTTGTGTCTCTTGATCATGAGGCAGGCACAGCGACAGAGGATGTGAATGGAATCCTTATCATCGTGTCCGCAAAAGTTGAACCTTCTAGTTTCACTAAGGCCGATAGTTTTAAGGTGCTTGTTGAGATGTCCGTGACCTGTCAGCAGTCCTGTGACAATCCTTATGCTGTTACGACTTAACGCAAGTATTGATCGAGTTGCGTTCGACCAAGGCTCTTCAATTAAGAGCCTGGCTTGTCGCAGCCCAGTCCCGTTCGACCATTCTTCCTCTGATCTTTTCATGATTCAGTTTTCAATAGACCTTGTTACATAACTAGGCGGAAGCCCCTGAACTTGTTGGGGCTCGGTAAACTGTATACTTGAGCCTCTTTTAGCCAGTGCGTTGGCCTCCTCATTTCCTGTTATGTTGTGATGACCCGGTACCCAGGTCAATTTTACCTGGTTGTTCTGTCCCAATTGGGCCAGACCATTAATACACTCTAGGACCGCCCTGACGGTGATCCTGTATGAAATCAGGGCATGTAAAGCCGCCTGACTGTCAGTGCATATCTGTATATGCTGATTAGAATATCTCCTTTTGAGATTTTCCTAAACACCTGCAGAGATAGCAAACACTTCCGCCTGAAACACCGTGGCATACTTTCCCAAGGAGAAAGTCTAGTCTAACCCTTGGGCGCACGCCTCGGACTCCCGCCCCTGAGCCCTGGTCTGTCTTGGACCCATCCGTAAACCAGACGAGCCCTTTCGAGACCATCAAGATTTTCGAGCCAGGAGTCCCTGTCCGCTATCTCTACTGTGAAAGGTTTAAGGAACACATAAGGGGGAGTTATCCTGTCACTGGGTGCGTCCAGCAGACTGTCTCCTCCCACAAGTTCCTCAAGAATGTTTGTATGACCACCATCGTGGCTTTTACCTAGCCACCGCCCCCGAAAGTAATCTACCGTTTATACTTTCCCGTTTAATATTATTTGAGAATCTGGAAAAGCAATTTGAATTTTTTTACATGTTTGAGACATGGAGTTTTATATAAAAAGTGCCGCGTTGTCTGAATATTTGTTGAGTTTAGCTTTTACTAGATATTTGCTCTGCTAGATATTGATATTTTTTCTAAAGCAACTTATTTTCGTTCATAAGTCTGTAAGTTTTTCCTTCAGTATTACTTAATAAAATATCTGTTATTTACACACCTACACGTCTGTTTGCCATTACATACAGCTTGATATAACGTAATAAATATATAAGAAGTATCAGTAAAATGTAGAGCAGTAAAAAAAATAATCTAATAGATATATTATTAATGGAATTATCCATAACTACTTCTTTTGTGTATAACCAATGATTTAATTGGTGTTTGTAACATAATCATACTTAACAAATATGGTTATTATTATTATTATTAGATGATTAGGTATAATTTGTAATCTGAGTGTCTATCTTAGTTCTCTATACATGAAAATATGTTTATTCCAAACTATTAAAATCCCCTTACAATTAAAATTAAAATTATTAGATTATCAACACAACCATTACTATTTTTTACAAACCATTTTTTGCGAGATATGCATCTTGTCCAAATAGAATCAATATCTGCCAAGCCGTTCGAGACATTGGCAGATATCAGCAGACCAAAATGTTGCTAAGAGTTCATCGCCTAAAAATTATTATAGGAAAAATGTCAGTGGTGTACCACAAAAAAGTTCTGAAACTTCAAGTAGTGCTGAGGAACCCATAAATAATTTGTATTTGTGTCTCATTGCATGGTGTTCAAATTTAAATTTCAAAACTCCGTAGCTCCTCAACTAAGTGAGATAGAAGCGATTTAAATTTTCCATACAATAATTGTAAACCTCTCTATATAAATAATAATAGTAAAATATGCATTAATATTGAGTTTTAACCACCTTGTATAGCCACCTTGGATCGACAAAGTTCTCTTTTATGCATAACATAAAATGCATAAATATATTTTATGCTACCACATGAATTAGAATTATGCTGCTCGTATTCCGCTATATAAAAATCCGTAATCCAGTTATATGGATCCTCTATTCTACTCGTACGTAACAGTGCTCTAATTGGAAAAAGATAAATGGTTATATAAGGGCTGTTCCAGCTGTGCTGCTGGCGATATTTAATGAAAACGTAAAGTAGTAGTTATAGGTATAGTATAAAATTCTCAGGAATTTTAAATAGTTAATAAAAGAAACTTTTGGAAACTGAATTTTAAATGATTCTTTTAGTATACTACTCGTATTAAAAAACTACTCTTCGGTTCATGAATTGAGTATTTTTTTGGCAACTACGAAAATAGTAATTTTTTTGATTATTACACAAAACCGAATGTTTATTTGACAGTGAAATAGTTTCCACAACAAAATAAGTTGTTTTCATAACTTACTTGACTATAATTTGCAATTATCAGTTATGGAAGCTAAATTTTCAAAAAATCGTGAATACCTCGAGACCGGTCAACTTTTCGTATAGGACATCCTAATACCATATGAAAGATAAATAAATTCTACATCTAATGGCATAAAAAATTCAGGGTGTTCTATTTAAAGAAAAATGAGATTTAGGCAATTTAACGTTGTAAAATATAAATCACGATAAAATCATCCTGTATAAAATGGCGGGAATAATTTCGAGTGTAATATTTAAGGTATCCTTTATGCTCATTGACAACACATTTTTTCCTTTCCCCATCGTGGCATAGAAGAAATTTTTTTATTTATTTTCCAATGCAGTGTTAAGAGGTTTTTTCCATATTGTTAAATATCTCGAAAACGAAAAAAGATAGCTATAGAGAACCTTAATACAAATATGTTCGTAGTGATCCCTAGATTTCAGAAATACAATAATATATATGGTGTCCCGTTTGAAATAACAAACTTGCACCTTGTTCCGACTTTTTGGAACACCTTGTGTAATTGAAAATATTTTTACAATATGCACTTTTAGTGATTAAAACTTTCACATAAAAAGTTTGTTGATTAAATGTACCTACCGTTTGTGAGTAATCCAACAATTACCGACTAATGACACACCCTGTATAATGTTTACTGGAGGAGACATTTCAAGGTCGTTCTTGGCAATCAGTCTTGTAACATAAATAAAACAACACGCGCGGTTACAAGTCCCTTGCCCCTAGCCCCCCTTCCTGGTGCGCTACTGTCTTAGAGAAAGTTTTCAGGTTCTTTGAAAAATAAATATGTATACTACGAGTTGAATGTACTCAAATTATTAGATAAACATTCAATGAAAAGCGAATGCCCCTGTAAATGTATAAAATAAAATGTATAATTTCATTTAAGTATTACGTTTATGTTTAACAAGTAAACTAATTTGACTTGATAACACTCATTGATACTGAAGCTTGTTGTCCAAATTTACCATTCACAACTGGGATCTTTGACCTCAGATTGTTATTATTAGGATCTTGTTTTGTATAATTATGGAATTACGCAATCGAATGGAAAAGAGTGATTTAAGAGCCTAGGGCGGAACAAAGTCAATAGAATGTGGATGTTTATTCGACGTAATATTCAGTGTAGTAAGTGTAATAAGTTCAACAGTCAACTAACATAGGGTAAAAACTTGGAGATGATGTTCAAAATAACAACAATTTTTAATATAAACTACTAATTTAATAAAGCACATTAGACCTGTATAGACTTTCATACTAAATTTAAAAAATAAAGTTCTAACTTCTACTAAAATGAGTTCTATACTCAAATATATACATATTCGTGTGGTACATGGTAGAATAGCAAATAAAGTTTTATTTTTAAATATGAAATAAGAAATTCAGACTCATATTTAAGAAAACTGAATATTTCAATATATACATGGAGATCAAACGCGGAAACGCCGGAAAAGACTGTACGAAACCAGATCGACTATATAATGATTGGAAAACGTTTTCGAAACAGTATTCGATCGGCAAAAACATACCCTGGAGCTGACCTGGGCTCTGACCATAACCCTGTAGTAGTCACTTTAAGAATGTCTCTTAAAAAGCTAAAAGTAAAAAAGAACACTGGAAAGGTTGATGTCTCCAAATTAAACAACAATCAAATCAAGAACGAAATAACTCAAGTTCTAAACGAAAAACTACAAAATGCTAATGCCTGTGAAGGAGATATCGAGGCAACATGGAGTGCAGTAAAACAAGCTTTGTTTGAAACCACTCAAGATAAACTTAAGGCGGACACTCGAACTAAAAAGAAGTGTTGGATGACCGACGAAATCTTGGACCTTATGGAACAACGGAGACTTTACAAAAACAAAAACAGGAAAAGTATTCTCAACTTCAAAGGGATATTAGGAACAAGATTAGACGGGCAAAACAAGAATGGTTAACCATTCAATGCAGTGAAATCGAAAACCTGGAAGCCAAACACGATTCGTTCCATATGCATAAAAAAGTCAAAGAAGCTGCAGGACTGTACAAACGTAGATCCACAGGATTATTAATGGACCAACAGGGTAAGGTTTTACTTGACACACAAGCCAAACTAAAGGAATGGTGTAAATATATTGAGGAGCTTTTTGGGGACGTAAGAGATATACCTATCAGCTTGTCGGGAGAGGGTTTTGATATAACCAGACAAGAAGTGGAGCATGCAATACGCCTAGCGAAAAACGGTAAGGCACCAGGACCCGATGAAACCCATTCCGAATTGCTGAAATTACTTCTTGAAGAGCCATCACTCAACGTTGTGGTAAGGCTGTTTAATTTAATTTACAGAAGCGGCAACATCCCTAGAGACTGGTTAATTTCTACTTTTGTGACGCTACCAAAGAAACAAAATGCCAAACATTGTAGTGATTATCGCACAATCAGTCTTATGAGTCATGTTTTGAAGATCTTCCTTAAAATCATTCACGCCCGTATTTACAACAAATGCGAAGAGAACATGGGCAATACGCAGTTCGGTTTCAGAAATGGGATGGGTACAAGGGAGGCTTTATTCAGCATGCAAGTGCTGGTGCAGAGGTGTCGGGATGTATCTGTGGATGTGTTCGCGTGTTTCATCGACTACGAAAAGGCTTTTGATACCGTCCAACATGGGAAACTCATTGAAATATTAAGAAAACAAAATTTAGATGAATGAGATATAAGAATAATAGTGAATCTATATTGGTATCAAAAAGCAAAAATAATAGTCGACGGCGAGATGTCAGATGAAATACAAATAATGCGTGGAGTCCGGCAGGACTGCGTGCTGTCACCTCTCTTGTTCAACTTGTACTCCGAGGAAATCTTTCAAGAGGCGTTATATGAAAAACAACAGGGCATTATTATCAACGGCACAGTTGTTAATAATCTAAGATACGCAGATGATACTGTACTTCTCGCGAATACACTGGAAGATTTGCAAGAACTCTTAAATTGCGTGGCCGACAAGAGTAGAGAGTTGGGCCTTAAGTTGAACATCAAGAAAACTAAGTGGATGGTAATAAGCAGGCATAGGGATATATTGGGTGATCTAAACTACGAGGAAGAAACCGTAGAACGCGTTCAGCGATACAAATACTTGGGCTGTACGCTTAACGCAGACTGGGACATAGCGCGGGAGATAAGGTCCCGAATAGAACAAGCTCGAGGTGCCTTTATTAAAATGAAGACCGTATTATGCAGCCGTGATATCGACTTGCCGTTGAGGGTATTCTCAGATGTTATGTCTTCAGTATACTTTTGTATGGAGCTGAATCATGGACCCTTACAGATGCCATGTGTAAGAGACTGGAAGCCTTTGAAATGTGGGCCTACCGTCGTATGTTGCGAATCTCGTGGATTGACAGAGTCCGAAACACTGAAGTATTAAACCAACTACACAAACAACCAGAAATCATATGCTCCATCAAAAGCAAGAAGTTGGAATACTTCGGACATATTCTGCGTAATACAAAGTATGAATTGCTTCAGCTCATTATGCAGGGTAAGATTGATGGTAGAAGGGGTCCAGGACGTCGAAGAACTTCCTGGCTAAAGAACTTACGACAATGGTATGGAGCCAGCACAAGGACACTCTTTAGAAAAGCGGTAGATAAAGTCCAAATAGCGCTGATGATTGCCAACGTTCGATAGGACATGGTACGCTAAGAAGAAGAAGAATATTTCAAACGTTAAAAGTCATTTAAAAAGAAACCGGTTATAACATATTCTATAGATAAGAAAAATTATGGTTTGTTCTGTCGAAATTACAGCATCAAAGCGATTTTACCACTTCGTTTAGAGCCAACCCTGGCTTTGAGATCATATACCATTTCATCCAGGCTGTATTAATAAAACAAGCAAATATAGAGGGACTAATAAAAGTGAAGTTTTACAAAAATATGTGTTTTTAATAGAGATTTATAACATTGTATTTGGCATACAATACAATAAATAGCTTCTATTGTTAACAATACCTATATTAACAGACACAAAAGGCTAACAGACAGAAATAGGGCAATGAGGGTATATAAGTAGCAGTATACAAATTAGTTCAGTCAGTGTTAAATATTAGTCAATTAACACGAGAAAATATTATACACAATGAAATTTTTTTACTAAACATCATTTGTAAACGAAATTAAATTGACAACAAAAATGTTGTCAGTGTGTAGTTTGCCTCATTCTTATTGCCAAATATCATGGGGTACTATGTCATCGTGCGTTAATTTGTAAATAGTTATTCAAATACAACTAACTATAATATATAGATTTAATGAAATTTCTTCATTTATTAATTTTAACTTTATGAACTACCAGTACATCACATGCAGTTTATGTTTCTATTAATTTTAGACTTCGATTGAAGTATTACAGTACCTACATATAATTCAGATTATTCACAGACAAAAAATGTCCAATAAGCTTGGAATGAAACTGGAAAAAACGAATGTAGGAATCCTTATCCTTTTTATTTTCACCCACAGAGACTATGGCGAAAGAAACGTACTTTGAACTTTGAAGAGACTTAACACTAAAGTACAATCTTCCCAATTGGTATTTCTTTTATCTTAGCTTTAGCAATTTTTAAACATATGTATATATGTTAAATGCACAAAGCATATTATAACCTTCAGATAAATACCTAAACGTATTTGTATGGCTGAAATGTCTAATAGAATAGATATCTAGCTAAACTACACAGCAGTTAAAAACAAAAAACAGTACGTTTTATACATTTATGTATCATAGGGATGCATTCGCGCATAATCTCTTCTTTGTGCTTTTGGTAGGTTAGGTTCAAAAGTGAGTGGACCGAAAACCAGACCCTCCACTTCGACCATTTGATGCATTGTGGTTCACACCTACTTATATTTCACGCAACAGGTCCAGTCTCTCAATGAAGCTGATCAGCTTATTGGATGAGAACTTATTCAGATCCTCTGGCAGAAGCTATCCTTTGCCAAATATTGAGTATCTAATCCTTTCCACCGCGGAGCAGATACATAATATGTGCTCTGCTATTTCATTATCTTCTAAGCACAAGCGGTACTCAGCATCTCCTGATAGACTGAATTTATATAGATGTTATTTTAAAAGGCAGTGTTCAGTATATAGGCCAATTAAAGTTTGTAGGTACAACCTGCTAAACTCTAAAAGTAAGTGTTTTATTTCTTGTTTTTGAAGGGTTTATTATGAACGCCTTCGAATGAACTAATCTTAGGAGTTCTTGCCAATACTAAAGGATTTTCCTCTCGCCCCAAGTCAAGAGAATTGCTTTGCCAGTTTTCGAGGATATCACTCCTGCAGTGTATTTCTTGACACTGCATATTTCTTATATGTTTTACACCCTGAATTTGTTTTTTGTATGAAATTAAATTTGCAATTAGGACATAATTGATGAAAATACCACTCCGTGTCTAAACGTGGGGGAGTGGCGCAATATGTGGTAGGCACTGGCCATTAATTGTTCCCTTTTTTCAATAAAAGGGAATTTATTACAAAAGTCCAAACCCACTGTATAGAGTGCCCAGTTTTACAGGGCGAGACATAATAAGCAAGATATCCCTCAAATACAACGAAAAATGGGCACGTTGTACATGGCAACTATTATTAGAGAACAATATTAAAGTACATCTACGTAATAATACAAAATCATTTGGGACAGATATTTTTATCTTGGAGTAGTACCGGCGACAGAAGCACAGAAGAAAATAAATTATTGTTGAAACGACTACAACGGAAACGCAGTCTGCGAAATTGCGTGACTTTTTTCGCTAACTTTTTTTTTATTCCATTCTATTACAGATCCTTCACACTGGGTGCACATTCATCACGCCAGTTTCAAAAGTATTTTAAATTGTTCTGGAAACGAATATAAAGTTATCCTCATACATACCAAAGCATTTCTCTGTGTAGTATTATGATGAAATTGAATTGTAAACACTGCCAGATAAAATAGGTTCAGACATAGAAATAAAACAGTGAATAGGCGCGGTTCGCAGGTTTTAAGGTTGTTGATTTATCATCACAGAATCGTTAAAATGCAAAACACAGTGGATCGGAGAGCACACAAACAAGCTGGTAGCGATTGGCAACTAACTAGCAAATAAATATACCCTTTGTGCCTTATAGAACTGTGGAATATTTTCATTGTAAATGTTTTTTGTAATATCTTCATGAAATGGCAATTCAAATTAGGAGCATTAAAAAACTTGCATTCAGACGGCTGCAAGAAAAATTATGTGTGTATCATCCCCAAATGAAATATAGAGAACTTTAAGAGATGAAAAGCTTAGATACAGTTTTTACAGGTAATGGTAAAAGCATAATTGTAATTTTCGAGATACGTACATAGGATATAGTAATTATCTTTGTTAGTAGTGAAATTCATAATTTAAAAATGGATCCTATCCGAGCCAGAGTAGCAATTTTAATGTAGAAGATGGTCTACATATGGGTCAAATAATAGGCAGAGCTTTAAAATTTTTGTTGATTTCACACGTTATCTCCAAGTTTTCATTCATTTTAAAACAAATACGAATGCTTAACACTCTTAATACCTTTAAAAAAATATATTTTTAAACCTAAAAGCAAAAAATATATAACTAAAAGTAAAAGCTTTTTTATTTTTTGACAGAAACAACAGCTGATGACAATTGATGTATCAGTAATCGGTAGTGTAGCGAACTTTTAGTTTTATCGAAAAAATGGCGTCCGCTCCAGGCGCGCTTCAAACTGATGAGTTGCCAAAACAGGCGTTCAACAGAAAATTGTTGATCGCTCCGGTAGCGCTACGTCCTGATGAGCGCGACCATTGCCTAGTTAGGATTATCCTTGTTCCAGAAGTCTTATAGTATATCTACTTATTTTCTACATCAAAAGAAGCCCTCGATTCTTGAGTCATCGGAAAAGATTCATGTGAAAATCAAGAACCCTAAACAAAGAAGCACTGATTAATCGGTATCACCCAATCACATTTCTTTATAACTTATGTGACGTCAGTCGATTCCTTTAAGAGGGAGATTTAAAATATTGAAATTTAAATATATTTTTGTTTTAATTTGACAGCTTTAACCTTTTAACATAACCTATATATGTCACATTGTCATGTAGAATGTCTCGGTTGTCTTTGGAATATCATCACTGTCATCAGTCATATCATTATTATATCAAAGTATTTCTGTATCATATCATAGTAATCTGTGCACTGATCACAACACAAGTTATCACAGTTGCCAAATCGACAAACTATTTTTGCACAACGCACTTCAAATTGTAAGATATTTATCGTAAAACACATATACATATAAGTACTTTAAAATCACATTTGATTGAATTAATACAGTCTCTGAAATAATATTGGGCTGGATATTTTGAGTGAAAATTTTTGAAATTGCAGTAGGGGCAAATTTGGCAATAGGGGATCCACTGACGTGTTACAAGAAATCTGTTGAAAATGACCTTCAAATTTTTATGAATTAATTGATCAGTCCTTCTTTGTTTAGGGTTCTTATGTGAAAATGACATCAATATGACGTAGTTTGACAGTTCTCTTGCTATAAAGAACTGTCAAACTACGTCACATTGCCGTTATTTTCACGTACAAATCTTTTCCGACGACTCAAGAATCGAGGGAATGTACGTAACGTTATCACATGAATGTCAATCAAAACAAGCGCCAAACGACAAAGAATGGTTCCGACTTATTAGGTCTCCTCAGTTCCAAAATTTGCTATACCTAACCTATAGTTTATATTACAATATTATTCTAGTAATAATTAATTAATTATTTGTAATTTCCCAGTTTCCCCCTAATTTCCCTATAAACGACATTTCCGCGTTCCGTTACTAGCTTTATTATATATTCAATATAATTTGTACATTTTCCGTCTCTTAAAAAAAAGAGACATATTGTCGTTGGGTCTTTAGTACGATCGTTTACATAAGGACCTCAGTCGACCTTTACTGTATTCGAGGTATTTGATATTTTATGAAGCAAATGTAGAATTTCCAAATTTAAATTAATTGATTAAAAATGACCGTGTGTTGGAAATGTGGTATCACATACATTATTTTCATGTTATTCTATCATTTCCCAAAGTTATTATCCTTCTCATTTTTGTTATACACTGTATTTTTATAGTGTCATGAAAAAATCCTACAACTTCTAAAAGAAGTGCGTAGGTACGTGGTTCTTCAGATATCCATGAATGCATGATATTCCAATGGAATTTCTTTCCGTGACCTATACCATTAGTGTCTAAGGACTTCCACCACTGCAGTGGGCGAAAGCACACAAAAGGCATGTAATTATCTGATTATACTTTATCAGAACAGTTCCGCTGCGAGCTTCTCAATTGAGTTTAAGTGTTTGATTAATAGCAATTTACATTTCCATTCAGTATCGACATTTATTATGCAATGCTTTCATTTCAACACGAACCCCGATAAAAACCTCTCTATTTTGAGGGAATATAACATGGAAATATTTAAGAAGGAATCGATAGTGTAACGATAGATATTATGAAAATATGGATCCTCAAATTAAAATACCTTCAATTTGGAGACAAGGACGGGACGATAGTAAGTAAAGTATGTATTAAACAGAGAAAAAGAACGGTATATGGTGGACCGGGTACAAGGAATTTATATACATGGAACTATTGTAGACGACTGCGCATCCAATTTTGTGTGGAAACGTGGAGCCGCCATTTTGATGTCACACTGCTCCCAACTTCTACATTTTTATTGGTACACCTAACCAAGACCCTAGAATTCTAGTGTCTTTTCCTTTCTAAACTAAAAATTCAATGGTTCAAATCTTCCTAACACAGCAACTGTGGTATGGGCAAATTTGGTAAATAGTGTTTGTTTTGTATTTTTGGCGTCTTGTTGGTTTATTTTATTGTGATTCTCTCGATTTGATTCTGTTTGTGTGTTTATTATTGTGTTCCTTTGATTTATAGACTTTGAGTGACAAATTTGAGTATTGGACTTTCGTAATTATTCCAGGTAAATTCGGATTTTGAATGTCAAACTTAACAAGAATTGAAAGTCTTAAGAAACATGCAATCATAGTTCCTAGCTAATATAATAGTAAATTATGAAAACTGCGAACATAAACAATACAAAAGATAAGCTAGGATAGTTAAAGTAAGGTAAAGGATAGTTAAATTTTATATGCATAATGCATTTTAATTATTTACTTTTCTAAACGTCTAATGGTGTATTTTACATAAATAATGTGAACAAAAGAAACGTAGGTCGGTACACAAAAATTTTTCGTTTGTACCTTCATCAATTTTACAAGAAAGTTTGGTGACGATATATTTTATTTTTCACAAATAATTGTAATTAAATTATAAAATATTGAACATTTCTTACACCTATTTAGAATTTTTCTTAGCCTCAAAAGTTTTATTGCTGCTTTCTATGGTTTTTATTTGTTATTGCTATCTAATTGAAGAGGCTAGGTTAACACTGTTAAATTTCGCACAAATGTTCATACATTAAAATGGCGGATTCAAAATTGGAATACTCGCGCAGCTTTGATAATCGTTCCATGTATCTTGACCGGGTATCAATATATATTGGTGGAGAAGTGACACGGATTACAGAGGTCAGAGGTGTGGTCGCAGAGGTAGTCTGTGGATGTCGCTTTTAGTTGCGTTCCCGCACTAAATAACGAATTAGGAATCTCTTTCCAGTATGATATTATCTTTATTCAAGTATCATGTGCTAATATCTCGTGTCTTCGAATTGAACCTGTCGCGCTTAGGTGAGTCACCCTGTATAACTGACAATAATTTTTAAATAGGTCTCTAATAATTCTACACACATTCAGGTCGATTCTGTTTGAACATAACAATTAGACAATTAAACAATAGGTATTGTTTTTGGCTATTTTAAAAAGATATGGCTATTTCTTAACCAGATATGTAAGATACCTATTCTGTTTGATAAATTTTAACAAGATGATTTGTCATTTTAAACATATTTTGCTATTATTTCTGGTGATCTTAGCAACATCATTTTGGTGCTTGCTATGAACATTGCAATATAGTTAGTGGTTATATTTATTGTTTAAAATTGCCCTAATTCCATTATTTATACATTTTCAACTGAATTTTCATGAGTTTCAAAATGTACCTACTCATATTTAAGTACAATTATTTTTATTTGTGTATTTTGATCAGAAATGTGTACCTAAATTAAAATTGAATTTATAAAATTTTAGAAAACAATTAAGGCTTGAATTCAAAAGTATTAGAGGTGCAACCAACCCATTTGAGGTTCCGAGGAAAATTTATCAAGTTATTCCGTTTGAGTAAAAGAGCAGCACTGAAATTAATTCAGGAACTGGAAATGTTTGTCTATACAGCTACAATGCCATTTTATTTCCAAGTGATACACAGTGATAATTTAATTAAAATTATCAATTCACACACAAAAACTACTTTTGTAGGTTTTTGCAAGCTTATTCGAGATAATTTCAAATAGTTTCATTTGAGGTTTGTTTGTTTTCTTGCTTGGTGACATAGCAATGGCAAAGAGGATGATACACGTTTTCTTTACGAGATAAACTAATTCCTGTTCACAAATCACATAGGTAACCCTTTGGTAAACGTAAAGGTGAAACACTCGTGGAACCAAATATATCGTGATGAAACGGTTAGACTTCAAACTCAAAACATGAAATTTGAGGTTATACACTACTGTAGTCTTCTTCTTCTAGAAATATCCAATGAATTTCACCCAGACACGTACAAACTTATAACAATATTGTTGTTTTTGTAAACTTTAACAATACTTACTATAACTCTCCAAACGGAATACCAATGTTGAATAAGATCTTGTTACCACTTAAACTTATAACAACATGGTTTACATAACAAGACTCTTAGCAAGATGAAAACAGAATCGACTTGATTTTGTATTTAATATTTTTTATATTATGACGAGTTATGGCTCGTCCACGTACTAATGTCTAACCCAAGACATAATATTTCTAATATACGATTTCCAGTCTGGCGTCTTTTTGGCTATACCTTTCTATTTACATTCATCGCGTGTTCTTATAAATCATTTATATTATAAAAAAATAACAAAAACCAAATAGGTATATCAATCTTTTTTTGACATGAATAAACTTCCAAGCCTACATATCCATATGCTTGACTGTTTTCTATTGATCCATTTTATGTTCAGTAAGTTATAGGTGGCACACGCTATCAACGACTTTTAGGTTACCGACTAACTGTCAAATAAAATGCGTTTCTTTGATTGAGATGACAGCTAAAGATTGTATTGGTTTTTACTATAGCAATTTCAATAATCTACAATTTTAGAAATAGAATTGAGAAAACAATTCAGTGGTAATTTTCATTTACCTTTGGACATTAATTTAATTCTTTATTTTACTTTTACTGTCATTGTCAAATAAAAGTGGAGATATAAAAAATATATTTGCACTATACCAAGACGAAATTACTTTTAGGAGAGTAAGAAAAATCCCCAGATAAGTGGTTACGTGACTGTAGTTGCCTGGAGTCTGTAAGGACGCTCCCCCCAAGAGCAGAAATCGACGGGTCTCCGCGAATTCAAATTTTTTTTTTCGGTTTTATAATTATAGGGGAGTCAGGTTTTCGTTGGAAGACCCTTATAGCCTATATTTCTTATAGCCTATCAGTGTTACGTTGAATGATGTGATACAACATGACAGTCATAAAAATGGAAGAATGGTTATATTTATTTAATTAGTCTAAAATAAAAAAAAGTAGTAACATAAAATTGACTTGAGTTACGTCCTCGAACAAAAAAATTTGATTTGACAAACGTTTTAAAAATTACCTACCCTTTGTATACTATGTACTTATTCATCTCCAACAAATAAATATATATTATTTGTTCGAAGGTATTTCCAATACGGAAGGTCCTATTTGACCCAAGGTATTATTTTTATACGGCGAAATCAGATGGTGCCTACGCAACTGGCTGACATTTGTCTTCAGGGAAAACTTTTCTACGTGTGTTTAATAATTCTTACCTGCATGTTTCTATAATTATGATTATAAATCTTCCCGGATTTTCTATTAAATCTCGCCTTATTATCTCATATACAGAGCACCAAATAAAAATTTGTTCAATTTGGAGACAAGGACGGATCGGTAGAAAGTAAGGCAAGTTTGTATTAAACAGAGAAAAAGAACTGTGCATGGGTCCTAGCCGTGATATCAATATAAATGGGTGCGAGACTTCTCATATGACACTTCACTTCACATCGCTATCATATAGCGTTCGCTATCATATAGCGAACGACAGTGGAGTGACAGAGATATTGGGTCTCAGCTGCATTTCCCCGTAAATAACGAATTAATAGTTATTTTTCGAGTATTATGTTATTTATCTTTATTTAATTATCATACAGTGCGAACGTTTAGAATGGAAACCGTAAATGAAATGCGCCCTGTAGAGTTTTCGCAAAAACGCTCGGATACGTCAATTCTTAAATTCAATTGCGCTTCTTTTGATACCATTGTTTTGGATATTACGTCATTAGGTAATCTCTGTGACGTCATCATGATATTTTTTCAAATGGGAATGTCCAGTTCTTTCATTAAATTTAAATAGAGAAAATTTTCCTAAAAATGGCAATATACGACACTATGGCCTTAAAGTGGATAGTTTTTGAGATAAAGGGCTTTGAAGTTTGAAAAAAGAAAAAGTAGGCTAGTCAAAAAAAATTTCTATTATTTGATCCTGATAGTGACAGTTCCGCAAATTATTTAAAACTAATTGTCACAGTCGGTTATTCTTTAATATTTTTTTGTGATAATTAAAAATGGTACGAACTTTAACAGAAAAACAAAGAATTGAGATCTTGATTTTGATAGGTTGTGACGAAATGAAAAGATCAATTAATGAAGTATGCAACATTTTCAGTAATAGATATCCGAATAAACCACGCATTAGAAAATCAACAGTGAGTAAGATTGTAAGTAAATTTATCCGGTTGGGACATGTTCGGAACTGCATCAGAGGTCGGCCATCTATTACAGAGGATGTACAACTAGATATGTTGTTAGATGCTCAAGAAAATCCACATGTTATTTCGCGACAAATCGCATCCAACCATGAAATTAGCCAAAGTTCTGTGATAAAATATATGAAAAAAAAATAAATGGCATCCCTATAAGATTCAGCTAGTATAAGAATTAATTAAAGAAATGATGAACCTCTGTAACATAAATCCGCGTTTCATTAGCAATATAGTTTTTTCTGATGAAGCTACATTTTGTTTGAATGGCAACGTTAACAAACAGAACTGTCGCTATTGGGCCCCTAATAATCCTCACTGGATAATGGAAGCGCACACCCAGTTCCCTCAGAAAATAAATGTATGGGCAGGAATTGTAGAAAACCATATTATTGGCCCTATTTTCATTGATGGTAGTTTAACAGGTGACAAATATTTAGAAATGTTACAACAAAAAATTATTCCGGAGTTAGCAGCACTATTTCCAGATGACAATGATCCGAACATTCTCAATGACTTTGTATGGTATCAACAAGATGGGGCACCTCCACATTATGCCGTAAATGTTCGTGACTACTTAAATGAAGTATTTCCTAATCGTTGGATAGGCAGAAGAGGTTTTATTGAATGGCCAGCTCGGTCCCCTGACCTCACACCCCTTGATTTATTTTTGTGGAGTTATCTTAAGTGTAGTATAATAATAAACCACGGGATATTAACAATTTAAAAACAAAAATTCCAAATGAAATTAGAGCTATATATAATTATTAGAGCCTTATTTAATTAGTTTTCATTGCGTTTATTATCCATTTGTTAGTTATGTTGTGGTAAACAGATTTTTTGACTAGCCTACTTTTTCTTTTTTCAAACTTCAAAGCCCTCTATCTCAAAAACTATCCACTTTAAGGCCATAGTGTCGTATATTGCCATTTTCAGGACTATTTTCTCTATTTAAATTTAATGAAAGAACTGGACATTCCTATTTGAAAACATATCATGATGACGTCACAGAGAATACCTAATGACGTCATATCCAAAACAATGGTATCAAAAGAAGCGCAATTGAATTTAAGAATTGACGTGTCCGAGCGTTTTTGCGAAAAATCTACAGGGCGCATTTCATTTACGGTTTCCATTCTAAACGTTCGCACTGTATATTAATATATTGTGTCTTTGTCTTCAAATTAGAAAAAAAAATATTTGGGACTCTGTATAGTCGGAATTGGTTATTAAAGTTATATATTACCCTACAGGTTAAAACCCTAATATTTATTTAGCAAGTTAAATTGTTCTTTACGCTGGACTAATAATACTTTCTGATGTAATCCTTATTTGTTCTAATAGTAGATTATAATTCCGCCGCCCTTTCGGACCCTAGGATTTAAGCAGAGCTTCGCTTAACATTTTAGCGTTTTGCCCGAATAACTTCAAGACAAACCAGGTTTCAGTGGACTGGAACGTATTTTATGGTCGTTGGATACCAGTTCGTTTAGTACAAGAGGGTCACCCTGAAGCTGTACTAAATTATATTTTATGATGAAAGCGATGATAGAAAACATCATAGATTAGAGCGGAATCATCCATAAATAATATGTAATATTAACCAATGAGGTTATGGGAATCGAGGAATGACGGACGAAATGGATGGCCAACTATGTTTTACTCGAGGAAAAACGGAAAGCCTTCATCTGCATATATTTTAAATTTTAATTGGCAAGAAGTTGAACCTCGTGTGAAATGGTGTAGAATTACCTATTTAACGGTGTGAAGAAATCAAAATATTGTTCAGATAGTTCTCTAGCCCACACAGCACACTCTCTCCTTAGGATATCCTAATCAAGTCCTGATATCCCTGCCTGGGATTATTATCCTGAGGATGTTTTCAGGACAAATTTATAAGCCAACTTCATCCTCAAAATGTCCCAGTAGAGGATATCCTAGGCAAGTCCTGAATGAATATCCTGTAAATATCTCTTGAGGCTATTATGATCCCGGTAACATCCGCAATGGAAAGTCCTATATTCATCAAGTCTGGATATCCCATAAATATTTGGTGAGGTCATTTTTGGGCATATTTTGAAAAATAGTTATAATTTATTGGGAGATAAATCTAAACAAATTAAACAAATGCTAAAATAAGGTACCTATACCCAAGGATTGTTAAGTAAACAGTTAAAAATCCTTGACCTATACCTACCTACATGAGTAGGAAATTAAGGTGGCATGTAACTAAAACAAATTATTATATTTCTCTCATAATAGCTAAGTGCTACGTTACGAAAAGGGTAATAAAAATAATTATGCCATAGCTTTTTTTAAATTAATATTGAAATAAACAATGCCTAGGTAATAAAATAATATCAATGAGCACAAATTAATTACTGAAACAAGTTAGTAATCAATAAGCTTAGTTTATGTTATAATATGATGATAAAGTCGAGGGAGCTTTTCCACCATGATGTGGAAAGGAACAGTTTCTTCCTGTTTTGATTGGTTAAAGAGGCACGTAATTTCTTTTCATCCAATCATACCGTGAGGAAGCTGTTCATCCGTCTCGGTTTAATTCTGTTCACGTGATCGCGTCTTAACGGAACACGGACACGGAAGTCACGGAACGAAAGTGAAAGTAGTAGTAAAGTAGCCATCTTGCGGCGCAGCGTCATGTTGATGGGATACGTGTGCACAAATTCTTTGCAAATTACTGAGTTTCAGTAATTTGTGTATGTGTGATATGATGATTGTGATGGATGTGATAGTCATAGATAAAATATAATAGTCTCTGTTATATTCATTACTATGATTAATTTAATTAATTTATCTACGAATTGATTACTGATTTATGGTCTTGTGTGGATATCTGTGGCACTGGTATGTATATGGTTCTTGTGGGAGTGGGATTGATATTTTATTTTGTTAATAAAAATAAAATATGTTTTTAGGATAGCAATCATGGCCTTTGTAATTGTAGAGTGGTCAAGTGGTGGCGTATCTACAGTACACGAAAAGTGGCTAACCTCTATGAAAAAGAAAGTATTTTGGCCACCTTTTAAAGATCAGAATAGATTTGATAGAGCACTTAAAAAGGGTGAATCCTTTGAAGAAACATGGAATCTTCATAATGTCACAAGATGCATGGATGCAACAGGTGGGTGTAACCTTTTTATCTAATATGTTCAAACTTGTGTGCTCTATTTGGAAATTTATCTTGACAGTTTAGTTTTAAAATTGACTTCCGTAAAATTTTGCAGAAATGTAGGTTATTAATTACTTTCTTAAATTATGTACCTTTTTACCTATTACAGATAATTTTGAAAAAGCACGGACAAAATGGAAAGAAGCAGAAAATACTTCTAACTTAGATACGGACTCTGAAAATGTTGATAATAATAATAGGATAAGAAAAGGGTTAGACCTTTGAGATTATTTGACAGTGATGATGAAAGTGATTGTGGACGTCCCACTAAATAATAAAATACTCTGTAGACCACCACAACCGAGAGCAAAGCTGCCTTTTGGAGAGGATTACACAGGAATAAATGAATTACCCGCAATATTTTAGAATATATTATTTTCACTAATAAATTGTTTTATTTTCCAGTTCCTTCTTGCAAAAACTGAATGCATAGATAGAAGTGCATTTTCAAAGTGATTCTATTTAAAAAATTGTCTCATATTTATACATATGTATAAATCAGAAAATAAATGATTTAGATTCTCAGGGCACGACAAGTTCAAAAATAATCAAGCTAAAAGGTGCATTAAAATCCCAATAGACAGCCTGAAGAGTGACACGTCAACGTGTCCTTATAGAACAGCGTGAGTTCCTGTGGATTGGTATATTTAGCAGCATACCTGGCGTGTGATGCGTCACTCCACATGCCGTCTATTTGGACTTTTAGATTAAATAACCTAACAAAGGCAGTAACCATTCCTCCTCAGGACATCTCCACATTTGTCCTTATCCAATACTCCAGATGTCCTGAGGATATTAATTAGGATGTCATTAGGACATTATCAGTAAGATCTGGGCTGTCCCATTTGGGTGTCCTAAGGATATCCTGGAGTTTTTGGAGGACTTCCTTAGGATATCCCATATGTCCAAAGAATGTGTACTAAGTACATCCTGAGGATGAACCTGTGCTGACTGGGAGATACTTTGAAAGGCAGAGCTATTTCAAAATATCTAGAAAACTGTGTGTTTTTTTTTATTTTGCCCGCCGTTCCAATGTTTTCTCGTGACCCACTAAATATTTCTACAACCTGCTTTTGCTTGTTAATCACAAACTGTTTTTTTATTAAGTTTAGCAATGTTTATGAAAACTACGAAGGCGTAGAAGGGCCACAATAACAATAAAAATTTTAAAATTTAAAATTCTGAGTTTTATCTCAGAATTCTGACTTTTATCTTAGAATTCTGACTTTTATCTCAGAATTCTGACTTATAACTCGGAATTCTGACTTATCAACTTATAGTTTGTGAGATAAAAGACCAAATTGTATAGAAATGGTTGGTAAAGTGCATTTTGCTGTTAGTTTTCGATCTGTGACTGTCTCAAATTGTCAGACCGATAGTAGCACAGACACAGTAGCACAAGACGGCACTACGGTGTTTCTAAACACTACTAATTATTAACAAGCTTTTTTCGAATTTTTTACAATTCTTAGAGAAAGGACACCTCACGAGTATGTCTTATATTTCTTTAAGCTAAAACCCAAATAATCATTTCTAATGCGTAAAAATGTATAAAGAAAAAATCTCTTGTATTAGTTAATTTGTAATAGTGTATATAATAATAGTGTATTATTTGTATCAGTGTCAAAAATAATAATTTTTTTTCTTGGACACCCTGTACTTTAGAACACAGAAAATTGGTACGGGTAGGTTTTAAGTTATCCTACATAAGATTCCGTCATCCGTTTTTCTTTAAAAAATCCCTAATAATACTTTATAAAATTTCTTCTTGGACACCCTCTATCTTAGAACACTGAAAATCGGTTCAAGTAGGTTTTAAGTTATTCTAAATAAGAACGTCATCAGTTTTTCTCCAAAAATAATCTCTAATAGGTAATACTTTCTGAAATTTGAGCCAATAAAAGTGGCCGTAGCTGGTAATGATGCCGTAACCCAAAAATAAAATTGCCTACTCGTTGATTGCACATTTTTAATACACAACATAACAAAAAAAATATCAAAATCCGCCAAGAATTAGTTACAAGGGTGCTAAGTCCTTAACGTGGACACACTGTACATATATTTTTTCGAGCGAGCGGTTCTATCAAAAACGAGAACTAAGAAGTCAGAATTCTGCGATAAAAGTCAGAATTTTGAGATAAAAGTCACAATTCTGAGATAAGTCAGAATTCTGAGATAAAAGAATTTTAAGTTTTAAAATTTTTATTTTTATTGTGACCTTTCTACGCCTTCGTAGGAAACAAACTATTATCTCGAAAACTCTTAAATTGATTCATAGGAATACCTCAAATGAAATTTAGAGGTAAATGCAGATTACCCATAATCAAAGTAGTTTTCCATTATCGAGATACCGTTTCTTCTTGCCTAAATACCACATAAATACATCTCATCGTTTGAATTTATATAAATCTTTTTACAATTCAAAACTATCTACGACATGTCATACATATCATAATATATTAGAAACAAATATATTTTACGGTTACATTTCGGATAAGGTATTTTAATTGATTTAGAAAAATTGCGTAAATATTACGTATTAAATTTGTTCCATTATGATTTGTTCGCTCTATCATAAATTATAAATCTTCAAATACACCTGTAGCCATAATTACATTTGTAAAAAATGTAAAGTATATTAAAAACCGGGATAAAATATTTGATATAACCTTGATATAATATCATACTCTCGAATGAATAATTCCCATCACTATCAATTGTGTCTTAAGATTTTCTCAATATAATAAGATTGTTCTCAATATCTTGACGTTTTTCTCAATATAATGATAAAAATCTCAATATCTTGACTATTTTCGTAACAAAAAGAGTAACTTAAGTAATTAGGGACACAAAAAGGAAAAATATCATAGTTGGCTTGTTACCGTAACACCGTAACTCGGGATATTTGGGATTTAGAGGGCACTGAATGATGCTACTTTGTCAGATTTTCCATAAAAAAATGGCTAATATGATTTCTCGAAAAATAACGTCGAAAAAAAAATCATAGCAGCTCATGGAATGGTAACCTCGCCATGGCACAAGGTTATGGAAGTACATATTAGGCAAAAATGTTCATAAAATTAATTTAATTTAATCAAATTTTACAAAGGTGTCAAGGTGAAAAATGAAACACAGTGTATATTGAGAAAAAATCAGTAAATCGACAAAAGTCAAGATATTGATATTTTTCTTATTATATTGAGAAAAAAGTCAAGATATTGAGAATAATCTCAATATATCGAGTTTCCTAAAAATAAAAAGTGGTGGTTTCGTATAAAATTGTTATGGAAGTTGTTTGATTATATTTCAAAACATTCTCTTAAAACGACGTCGCCATTTCATTACGAAAATAACAAGTTTTTTAAACGAATAAACAAGCCACGGTAAGTAACGAATTTGGCGTGCAATTTTCGTTATAGAAGCCATTTTTAATAAACTCGAAGTGTGTTCTGGCAACATGTTGGGACAGTGCTTTATATTCTACAATAGAAATTTATTTTTACAGCATGACGTTGCCATGGCCTTTTCAGTTCCAAGCTGTGATTGGTGGTAGAATTATTATTAATTTCAAAACTCCCACTCATACCATTCACTTACTGCTTTGTGGTCAACATAATATGAAGTTGTAAAATAAACGAGTCCCCTTTAAGCAGTTAAAGGATTTAATTCATAAAATGTTCGCGTCCTCTCGGTTTGAATCCGCAGAATTAATTAAACGATTGATAATAAACCAAATATTTCAAGCGGCTGTAGATATTGTCAAAATAGTGTCTAGTAAATTTTAACTCCTTTCCACTTTCATCTGTTCACGTTAATGTTATCTGAATCGCATAATATGTTCAACAAAGGAAACACTGATGTAGCTTTCCACATAACACCAAAACACTATACTGCATTCGACGCGAATTTCGCCAACCAAGTTTGTATCATCTGGAGATGATTAAAACTAAACCTATGCTAACACTGTTAGCATAGGTTTGGGCATAGGACTATTACACCTAAACTATTGTTACGGCTCAGTGAATCATCGCGACGGCTCAGTGAACCGTGGCCCCTCTGTCACAATAAACTCAGCTAAGCTAGGGATGTGCAATTCCACTAGCTTAAGTTCATTGACATTAGCTCCGGTAGCTCAGGGAGATTTATGATACTAGGGCGTAGTATTCGTAGGACTGTTTTGAATGTTGACAAGTTATTTGGGCACCAGGATAATTTTTAGATATAAGATAAAAGAAAACTATATAAGAGTTATTTGAATACACTATAATCAAATAAGCAAATTGAATTGAATTTACAATGGAATAATAAAGTTTGACTATTTAACAATAATTCAAAAATGATTTAATATTGACTAATAAATGAAAAAAAATAAAAAATTTGACAAATGAAATTTTAAAATTGGCTAACTTTACACAATTTTAAGAGGTTCGGGGTCACTCTGAAAATCTCGTTCCTTCTTTATGAGGTCAGTACTCTCACCCTTAACCTATGCTGATGATTAGATCCAGGTGGACTTGCCGTGGCAAAGTGGGGAAGCTAGAGCTCTAGTCCAGATGACGGTCACGTACTGGCTAAGTCCAATCCTCTTATCTAGGGATTTGCAGATGGTAAGCGTCCAGAGTTTTTCAGCAGGTTATAGATCTTGCAGTCAGGTTACAGCAGCCTCGTCTCAGAAGAGTACATACAAAGAATTGTTTGTGTTAAGAGTGCCCCAAAATTTACAAATATATAGATGAACGTTGAAGGCTAGTGTAGCCAAGATTAAAAATTATAAATAAATTCCTGAAGGGAATGTACCATAAAATATGGTTGTTGTCAAATACTCTGTGAATTATCACAAGGAGAATTATAAATAAATGAAAACAAAACCTGGAAGGTGTCAACCTTTAGTGACCCGACCAGAATGAAGCAAATAAAATTACCCAAAAAATTGCATTCAAAAGAACTGATTACAGTTCAGCACTCGACAATTTCTTAATAAAAACTCGAATCGTTAATATTTAAACTTACTATAGTTCAGAAGGAACAAAAATAAATTCAATAAAAAAAACCCTCTATTATCTGACCCAAAATTCCAAAAACAACGGTTTCATAACCGGTTAAACAAGGAAATATTACCACTCTAATTAGGTAAAAGAGAAAAATTATTTCATTAATATTTCAAATACTGAGTGACAAGTTGTAAAAATTCGTATTGATTGATTGTACAAATTTGTTACCAAAGAACAATAATCAATGAATTTACAAATATTAGGAACTGTTCCAGTCTTCTAATCGGCATGCATGTGAGTTATTAAAATCAAATATATACTCAGGTAGGCAAGCAATACCACACTACCTCTAAACAAATGTAGATAATTACAAAGAAACAAATTAATTAATGTAGTGCAGAAAATACGATATTAGCAATTTTCTATAGCTTACATACAATATATGATAACGCTAAGATAAGAGAAGATAAGATAAAGATAAGATAAATGTACTTAATTCCCAAAGGGCACAACACGTGGTGCAATCCGATTCAGACAAAATGGAGGCAAGAAAACTCAAATTTATTGGTTTTTAAAAAACAATGTTTTCTATAATCTCCTGATTAGAGCACAGCTTCACAAATTCATAAACTAATATTGAAACTATATTCTATTTTTCCGAATCGTATTACAAAAAAATCTCACGAACCACGCCTAAATAATTTACCTAAAATCCAGGTAAATCCTGATTATATATGAAATATAATTACTTAATAATAACCACAATTCGCTATGATCGTATTTCTGTACTAATAATGATCTCAAACAATAATGAAAGTGAATAAATTATATATATCAAAAGGTAAAATAACTCGCATCTGCATCTGCCTACTTTCGAAGACGGGAACTGTCTCTTTCTCATTCCTAAATCACACCGGCGTTCTCGCTTGAGGCCACCGTTTTTCTAGCCAATGAGCGTTCTCCAACGCAGTATTGAAAAACGGAGAAATTAAGCCACCAACAATTAGGTGGGTGTTTTACGGGTTGCATAATAATAGTGAACCTCATGGAACGACATTAAAATGTACGTTACACTATTCATACTATTTTTACACTTTGCAATTTCCAAATTCTCAAATGCATCCAGCTCTCTGGAATTGGTTACATTCCTAACCAGTCTCAAATTGCTACTATCTATTTTATGGTTGTTCTCAAACGCATGTTGGGCGACACTAGACTTATCTGTTGTACCATATTTGAGATGAACCGTATTTTCCTTGAATCTAGTTTGAATCGACCTTCTAGTTTGTCCAACATACTTTTTATTGCAGTTTTTACAGCTAATTTCGTAAATCCTCGACTTTGCCGTAATTTCTATTTTGTCTTTTGGATTGCCTAAAAGTTGTTGTAGTTGATTTCCCGATGAATAAGCCACTGACATACCTACATCTTTAAAAAACTTTACCAAAAACACGGGTGAAACGAGGATCGTATGGAATAGATATGAATTTGGATTTTCTCTTTCATTTTGAAAAGTCATTTTGAAATACCATGCTGTTTCATATTTTTATTCGGTTTTCATTTTAACAAAGCACTATTTCATTTTCTATTTCCACTATACACTTTCCTTTCAAGAAGAGATGCGAGAGAAGAGAGAACTGCGTTAAATCTAAAGTAGATACACTGTAGGGGAACGGGGCCAAAAACCAATGTATTTTTAAAGGGGGGTAAATTAGGGTCATTTTTGTTCCCTCGCACATGCGCAGATGCTCTTTAGCACCCTCACAGTAATCGTCCAGGACGCCACTCCCACTTCAACCTATCTAGCCACCCTTACGCTTGCGCAGAAGCTCTTCGGCACCCTCGCGGTCATCATACATTCTGCAGCCGTCCTCCAGGTACCACGGGCAGGCGGAGAAATTAGTCGTCGCGATCATCATACATTCTGTAACCGTCCTTCAGGTACCTACCACTGGTAGGCGGAGATATTAGTCGTCGCGGTCTTGCAGGTTCATCACTTAATAACGGAGGAAAATGCATTATATAAATCTGTATTTTATATAATGCATTTTCCTCCGTTATTAAGTGATGAACCTGCAAGACCGCGACGACTAATATCTCCGCCTACCAGTGGTAGGTACCTGAAGGACGGTTACAGAATGTATGATGATCGCGACGACTAATTTCTCCGCCTGCCCGTGGTACCTGGAGGACGGCTGCAGAATGTATGATGACCGCGAGGGTGCCGAAGAGCTTCTGCGCAAGCGTAAGGGTGGCTAGATAGGTTGAAGTGGGAGTGGCGTCCTGGACGATTACTGTGAGGGTGCTAAAGAGCATCTGCGCATGTGCGAGGGAACAAAAATGACCCAAATTTACCCCCCTTTAAAAATACATTGGTTTTTGGCCCCGTTCCCCTACAGTGTATCTACTATCTAACAATTTTAGTATCTGATTTTATACATTCATTATTAAATTGAATACAGGCACTTTACTTTGTGGAATTAGTAGCCGAGAGTGATTTTTGGTAAAAAATATTTTTTATGTGATACAGGGTATAAAAGGTCCAATAAAAAATGGTTCAACTTTAACTTCAGAATCTCGGGACGTATTTGGCGGTTCTTGTTTTGTTATTTTGAGTATTTTCCGAAAGTCTATTCATGTGAAACCGTTTCAATAATTTAATCAATAATTTAATCAGATTACCGACCTAAGTATATGCTGATTGAATCCGATTAATAAACTACGGTGTAAAACATTATAATTTTATACACCCTGTATAATGTGTTTTTTATATTGTAACAAACTAATTTTTATGATCTATAGAATTCCACATGAGATACTCACTTCGTTGAAATTGGTATTTTTGGAATTTTACTTAGATTAATGTTTTTTAAACAGTAATCCAAGTAAAACATAAAACCGCGAAATACGTCCAGAGATATCGACCAAAAATATTAAATGTCATTACGATGAAAGTTCTGAAATTACTATAGCAACAGAGGTGTCGACAGTTAAAATTTTACATTGCACTTTTCTACACCTTGTATAACATAATTTTTTTTTGTCAAAAATGATTTTGCGCCGCTGATTCTACAAAACACGATTTTTTTTATTCAAATCAGACATTTCAAGAGTTGGTCTCTTAGAAATCAGGAAAAATTGACTGTGCGGACTAATTCCATAAGGATATTATTTGCCGGTGCCCAATTTATCCTCATATCTGTTATCGTACACGTTACATATGTAGAGTTGTCAATCATAATTTTGCTGTTCACTGACTTCATTTATAATGATCGAACCGTCTCTCCGATATGCTCTTTACCCCATTCGCAACGAATTTGATTCGTTGCGTTCGATTAATTCAATACTTAAAGTATTTTTACAATATTCCCTAGATAATGTTGTGCTTCCCGTAATGTATGGAATTGTATTAGTGCATTATCATATTACTAATGAATGTGATAACTATTATACGGGTGATAAATCTGGGCCATTGCAAATAATGGTTCGAGATCATTGTGGACACAAATTGTGTTAGATATTACCAGGTCTATGTCTACGTTAGCGCCAATCGCTAATTGATATTGATAATTCAAAATTGAAAAAGGTTTCACCGACGAAGAACCGAACATGGGTTTGAAACGTTCATATATTATAATATGGGAAGAGAGATTTACACTTAGTGCTATCAATTTGTCTTATAAATTAAATTGAAAGTCTCGTCGGTAGGATAGTATGCAGCTTTCTATTTCCACTTCCATTATGTTACTTATGTTAATAACATAGAGTGGAATTTGTAAAAACTTTCCACATTTTTTATCTATCCATTCCAGATTATGTGCGAAGGTGATTGAAAGAGGCAAAATCCATTCTAACAGCTTTAAGAAATGCACACAATCCGCTGGAATTTATCCTGATTTGATATTTTTTTATAACGCTTCTATTACTTAGCAAATTGAAAAGCATTAATTGAAAGACACATCTGTTAGGTTGTACAAAGAATTTCATTTTAATTCTAATTCGTGGGAGTAACTTAAAAAAGTCCAATCATATTTGGGTATAATTCTCTGGTAAAAAGTAACAGAACAAAATAACTACAATATGAATAAATAAACACTTGATTGTAAGAATAAACTTCTGTCTATAAGCCTATTCCACACTATTAACTATTAACTCTGCCCGGTCCGCTTGACTCAAATTTCTATGCGCGCGAATGGCCACTCGAATGTTCGGGAGCAGTCCAGCGGGAATCGACATCTCCAATGTTCCAGTAACTTTGTTGCAGCCTTCTATCCATTGCCAGTGGCGTCACATAGCTTACGTATGTGTTATGTTATTTTATTTTATCGTTGGTGTAGAAATGAATGGGTTGTGTTATTTTCGTTTTTAGGCATATTTCTATATTTTCATGTTGGACAACCCTGCCATATGGCATCGTAGGTATTCACAGGCTCGCTTAAAATGTATTGTTTGGTAATTATTCTTCAATTTAGGATTTCTTTTGTTTATACAAACACCATTAAACAAGTAGCTTAGATTTTATATCTAGATTTTCATTTAGTAGATCACAGTTCAGCTCGCTGAACATTTTTATATTGAAATACAGAAAAGAAAATGTATTCACATGTCATTATAATTGAAGTATCTCGAAGTTAAATATAGGTGTATCTCATTGGTCGCAAACTCTGGACAAATTGATATTCAAACAGGTGTTCAGTATAACCATATTCAACTTTTAAATTAAAGGTTGAAAATATTAAGATAAATCATTCAAGATAAAGAAATTTAAGCTGGAAATACACTCGACATGCTATAAATACTACGCAATAACAAACAATATTTAATTATTATATAAATTCTTCCTATATTATTACATCAAGCTTTCTAATATATTATACCTTCCAGTTGGTAGTACATAGATAGATCTTTAGATTCAGAGGTAACGAATTCAACTCACGGGGACTTTAATTAAAGAGCATGGTCCCAAGTCCTTGACTTCCCAGTTAATACTTCAGATTATGACGGTGAATAGAGAAATTATTACTGTTACCATTATTATTATTTAGTAGATCCAATCGCCTTATCCGGTGGCCCCGAAACTCACAGAGGGGAGTTGCTATACCTGTAAACATATCTCAAGTCAGGGGGTAAGTAATTATAGGGCTCGCGATTCGAAATACATGTCTGCTCGGGCAAATATAAGTATATTATATATAACTGTGGATGACAGTCTTCTAAAATATCAATTTGGGGAGGAAAAATGTGAAATAGAAAAGTCAAAAAATTATTTTTCTTAAAGAACTCAATGCAGAATGTATGCATTCATATATAATTATTGTTTAATTAATGCAAAGTACATACTTATTTAATATTTGTATATTTAAATTGTTGCAGATAATTTTATTAAAAAGAAAAATATATTAAAAAACAATAAGTTGAAGTTATACAGAATATGCCGTTGTAATATTCCTAGCTGTAGCTAGGTTGAGGTTGTCCAGATTTTCCTCATTCCAGCACTGACTGGTGGTTAGGGCTTGTAACATATTTACATATCGTGTGATTTAATAAAAAATACCCCTAGGGTATTTTCCCTTGTTATTTTACTGAATGGGGTACTCCCACAATAATGAAAAGCTCTTATTTTCTATTTCGGTCCTGTAGATCAAGTAGATAAGGTGAATAGAATTTGTAACCCTCATGAACTTTAGCATATATATTAAGGAATTAGAGGGGAAGTCAAAATAGAGCCTAATTAGGAGAAACAAACAAGCATAAGGAATAACAGAATAAATTACTGTGTTTGTACTTCCGGTTATTTAAGTAAATGGGTCATTTCGTACAGTCACACACAAAATAATTAAATAAACCTAATAAAAAATGGGTGATAAACTAATAAATACTAAATAAAATATTACAGTCAACTAGTACATCCAAGACTCACACGAACTGAGATATTCTGCCTTACCAACGAGAATATACCTCACTCTATTCTCTCTCACTTAATGTGAGTAAGCATGGGTAACCTTGTTACTTTTTAAACTACATTTTATTTCCCAAAAACATTAAATATTAAATACTTATTCATGGGTTTTGTTTCTAACTTACATACAGCATATATAGCATACAGTATAAGTTAGAAAATCATTCGCTGTACAAATGCTTCAAATTTAAAGGGATTTCAGACGCAGAGAAACGACAGTTTATTTCAGAGAAAGACTTGTGTTTTAATTGTCTTGCTAGTGGTCACAGGGTTGCTAATTGCACATCTAAAGGATGTAACCTTTGCAATAAAAAACATCACACATCTATAGTGCACGGTCCGCACATTGTTGGTACACAAATTTAATCACGAACATTCAGGGAATCTAATATATGCAAACATCGGATATGGCTGCCATAAAGAAGTCAACCTAAAAATGATATTCAGGAAGTGAAACGTTTTGCTCAAAATCTAAAATGACCAATTTGATCGTCCTTCGATATCACATAAGGCTTGAAACGAATATTGTGTTTTTTTAGTTTTTCAAAATAACACGAAATCCATTAATGACACAATCAAGTGCCAAAGATGAGGGGGTATCCTCTACAATACAACATAACCGCTTATTATGTACAGGGTGTCCAACATAAGATCCTCTATCCCCTTATCTCAGAAAGTATAAAAGGTCGAGAAAAATATTAAATACGAAAGTTTTTTGTTTTTACCTGAATTTTTCATTTTTATAACTTTCTTGAATACAGGTTGTTCAGTTTCTCTGATCCAGGGATCAACTTTCTTTTTTTAAATGGGACACCCTATATTCAATTGCGTTTTTGAACTCTCCTTAAAATTCTAGGTCGACATTGTTAAGAGTACCCTATACCTATCATTTACCGTTACGAAGATATTAGCATTTAAAGAAAAAAATCTGTAAAAAACACCTGCTCAAAAAATCTCGGCAAAATAAATAAGACATCCAAAAAAAAAGCTAAATAGGGTTTATTTCGTAGACAATTAGACTCAGAAATTACTTTTATGGATCGATATTACCTTATTAATATACAGGGTGTTTTTGACAGATGCCTCAAACATGTATATATTGAAACTCCAGAAAATCGAAAATATCTTATGGAACACCCTGTGTATTATTATATTTTTGGATTCTCTATTAAATTTTAACCATACTCTATATAACTTTCCGTATTCTTATTTTGCTTAGTTTTCAAGATATTGACGAAAATGTGGAAAAAATGTCAGCTATTAATCATTATCAGCTATTATTAAAAATATATCTACCTACTATTATTTGGTATATTATTTTATTAAAAACTAATATTTTTTAAATTATTTCATTAAGTAACTAATATAAACAAATCTATGTTTGTAACTTGAACCACAAATAACTAACAATAATCAACAAATAATAATAAAAATAATAAATTAAATCAAGTGTCCTATATATCCTCAATTTTCAGCTATGCATGTTGTGTATATAACTGCTAGTTTTCTTACAGCGCAATCACTTTGATTGAGCGTTTCAATTTCCATCCTGATTTTAATTTTTAAATCATCAACATTATTACTCTGAATTTGATAAACTCAGGCTTTCAATGTACCCCATAAAAAGTTATCAAGTGGAGGTAAATCTAGGATCCTCGGCGGCCATGGGATATTCCCGTTTGGCCCTATCCATTCCACAAAATAGTTCTTAATAAAATTCTTTACAACTGTAGTATTGTGGCATGGAACTCCAGCCATCTGATTGGCATCTTCTTCGGCATCCAATAAAGGTAAAATGAAAGTTTGTAATGAATACCATTTCCTGATATTTTACCTAAGGTACCTGGTACCATTTAAATATTGGCCAAGAAAGACAGGGCCTAAAATGTGTCTCTTATAAATAGCGCACCAAACATTTTCGTCAATATCTTGAAAACTAAGCAAAATAAGAATAGGGAACGTTATATAGAGTAACGTTAAAATTTAATAGAGAATCCAAAAATATAATAATACACAGGGTGTTCCATAAGAGTTTTTCGATTTTCTGGAGTTTTAACATATACATGTTTGAGCCATCTGTCAAAAACACCCTGTATATTAATCAGGTAATATCGATCCATAGAAGTAATTTCTGAGTCTAATTGTCTACGAAATAAACCCTATTTACCTTTTTTTTAATGTTTTATTTGTTTTGCCGAGATTTTTTGAGCAGGTGTTTTTTAAAGATTTTTTCCTTTAAATGCTAATATCTTCGTAACGGTAAATGATAGGTATAGGGTACTCTTAACAATATCGACCTAAAATTTTAAGGAGAGTTCAAAAACGTAATTGAATATAGGGTGTCCCATTTAAAAAAAGAAAGTTGATGCCTGGATCAGAGAAACTGAACAACCTGTATTCAAGAAAGTTCTAAAAATGAAAAATTCAGGTAAAAACAAAAAACTTTCGTATTTAACTTTTTTCTCTACCTTTTATACTTTCTGAGATAAGAGGATAGAGGATCTTATTTTGGACACCCTGTACATATATCTATGTACAGGGTGAGTCAACTAGGCCGCCTCGGCAAAGGGGTGAACCAAACTTTTGTTTTTTTAAATTGAACATCCTGTATTTTTCATTCGTATTCGATTTGCCTTTGTTTCATCTACAAAACTATATTTTATTTTTGAAATTCGGATACGGCGTTGCCAAGTTATCTTCAAAAATGCATTTTGCAGGGACGCACTGTTATCTCTCGATTTTCTCAAAAAAATTTAGACATGACATTCAAAGAAAATAAACTGAAGATATTTATCTATCCTTTTCAATGGAAACAGGAAATACAACGGTGTTTCATTTAAAAAAATTGAGTTTCGATGTTTGAAAATCGATAAATTACTACACCTGTGAAAATCACTGTACAAACAATGTAGATTATAGAACGAAAATACTAGGTGTCTGCAAAATATCTTGCATTAATCGCGAAAAACAACTTCTCACTGATTTTTTTTTAGTGCGCCCCTGCAAAATGTGTTTTTTTTTTTAAGATAACTTGGCAACGCCGCATTCGTATTTCAAACATAAAATATCATTTTGCAGGTAAAAGAAAGGCGAATCGAATACGATTGAAATATATAGAGTGTTCCATTTAAAGAAAATATAAGTTTGGTTCACCCTTCTGCACTGGATCACCTTGTATGTTCCAAAATAATTTTAAAAGATGGCTGTGAGTGGTGTACATAATGCCGTAACAGGAAAAAATGTATATTCTATAGCAACTGAGTAATGGACCGGGGCGTCTTAGGAGACTGTATAGCAGTAGAGGTGCAAGACTTTTGATATTTATTTATTTTAATCAGATAATTTTGTTTCTGGTTAGACAAAACTAACTAGACAAATATTTTTAGCATGACAAAATACTCAATAAAAGAAATAAAGCTCATTTTTAAAATGTCAGTCGAACGGAATCTCGACCACCTATTTGTTATTTATTCATATTTTTGTCTGACACATTTTACTTCGTCATTTTATGTTGATATGTTTTATGTATAAGTATAAGAGGGATTTTCTACACCAACAGTTTCCTAAAAAATGGATATGAAATGGTGGGGTAGTCGAATGGCCTGCAAGAGCCTGTTTCCACATAACAGTATACTGCACTCGACGCGCTTTTCGCCAACCAAGTTGGCATCATCTGAAGATGATTGAAACTGAATAAAACGTCACATTTAAAATATAAATATCTTGGCCATCAGAGAGCAGAAAGTTGCTTCGCGGAAGTAGTCTTCATTTTTGAATATCTGCTCAAATAATACTGCAAAAAAATAAAAACAAATTTCCAAAATTTCAAAGTTTTATCAAATATCTCAATATCTAATCAGGTTAGCCCAAATTTTTTTGGGGCATTATGTTGATCCCCTGATCACGCAACTTTGCCGCCATTTAACCTTTCTCGTACCTCTTACAGTTTCCGGATCCCAATGGTGAGAAACGAATTTGTAACCGCCAAATCATTTCAAGAAAACTTCACTAATCTTATAAAAAAAATCATTAATGAATTTATAATATGAAGCAACTAATATTATTATGTAATAGGGTACTATATATTCATAGCAAAAGGAAACTATTAATTAACTTTCACAGATTTTAATCACGGCGATAATTTACGCGAGAGTTTAGTCAGTTCCGAATTAATGAGAAAAGCGTCCTTTATGAGCGTTTACCGTCAATTTAATCAATGCTAAGGCATTATTCAGTAATTAAACAGGATTATTTTCATCTCACAGATTTCTTAACCACTTAAGTTGTCCATTGCGCTTGCTAAAATCTAAGACTTTATAAATATTTTACCACCACCCTGCATCAAATGGGATAGCTGGCAGGCTTTAAGAGTCCATTCACTAGTCCGAAATAAGCCCAAAATCAGCGTTCGTCTCGTATCTAATTTTACTTAAGACTTTAATCTAAATCCCTATAGTAGTAATTTTTGGTAATTCTTTTTATTTTTAAAATTCCAGACAAACCATCTTGTACTAAAGTAGCATATTTTCAAAAATTATTTTCTCTAAAATACATGTATTAAACAAAAATTTGCTACTATAGGGATCTAGTTTATCTTTTGATATTTCCGGTGATATATAATTTATAACATTAAAAAGAAATTTTGTTGCAATTATAAGACAAATCCGGTACCGTTGCAATAAGGGCAAACTTTATTTCCATGTGCCTTTTTACTTCGGCTTCACGTGCGCCTCCGAAATCTAAATAATTCGGTAGTGGGAATATGTAAGTCTCCACCCATCGGCTACCCAACCTCTCAATCCGACGCCGCATTCATGCCTGTCAAATCTACAGTGAATGGACCCTTAATAGTCTTCGTCCTATTAAAAATAATTATTCGTTCAAAGACAGCTTCAAATATGTTTTCACACTACAAAGATTAATTTTAACACAAACATATTAATAAAGTTATAAATAAAGTTATAACTATAGAAACCTATTTGTAAGACGCTATGGAAGAGATGATTATACAGGGTTCACCATAATAGACTATACCCATTTTAATAGCTCAATAAAATTGTTGATACTTAAAAAAACAAACAATTTATTACACTTAATTACATTCAACTTCAATGCACTTTTCAACATTGGACAAAAAATGATTCATGACTTGATAAAAATTGGAGGAATAAAAAACGTCTCTACATCCTTATTCTTAATCGTTTTTGAGATAGGTATTTTGATTTTTCAAAAATGTCTCAAAGAACATATTTGCATTTGCCCCGTTCTATCTCTTTTAGTTTGTGGTAATTTTAACGGAGTAATACTGAAATATATCTAAACATGTAAAGAATACGAAAGCTAGTACAAATTACACAGGGTGTCCAAAAAGAGCCAACAAATTCTGACAAATTCAGAACCCAATAACTCACTTATTGTAAATGGAACACCCTGTGTTTTATAATGCTAACCTATGTACTTTTTGATTCTCTTTCGATTGGTATTAACATTCTCTATACCTAAATTCCACTGATTTGAAGATATTTGGACATTATTGTCGGAACGAGCATAATCGGTCAGTTAGCTGTCAGGTTGGCTATGACACGAAACATTTGAACGTCATCTAATGTCATCACTTATTTAGTCATTGCTGTAAAGTGAGTTTGCCGATTTAGTGTCAGTAAAAGCGAGTGTTTGTAATAATAATGGCTCATTCGGGTTACACAATCGACGACTTTTTCAATTTAATTACCATTTACGGGGAGTGTAATCGAATTGTCATGTGTAATGCCAAAACAATTATTTCATTTTCTTCGTTGTCCAATAATGGCTTCCTTTTATCAATGTTCGGGCAAAACATTCCATTCTCAAAGTACCTTATTATTTAATTGCATTCACATGTGAAGACGTTCAAATGTTTTCGTTTCATAGCCAACCTGACAGATAATTGACCGATTATTCTCGTTCCAGCAATATTGTCCGAATATCTTCAAATCGGTGGAATTTAGGTATAGAGAATGTTAATACCAATCGAAATTTAGAATTTAGAAGAATTTAGAAATTTAGAAGAATTAAAAAGTACATAGGTTAGCATTATGAAACACGGGGTGTTCCATTTACAATAAGTGAGTTATTGGGTTTTGAATTTGTCACAATTTGTCGGCCCTTTTTGGACACCCTGTGTAATTTGCACTAGCTTTAGTATTTTATACATATTTCGATACATTTCAGTATTACTCCGTTAAAATTTCAAGTATCATAAACTGAAAGAGATAGAACGGAATAAATCCAACTATGTTTTTTGAGAAATTTTTGAAAAATCAAAATATCTCAAAAACGATTAAGAATAAGGACGCTTAGGGTATGCTTATTAAACGCGGGCTCCAAAGACGGAATAGAAAGTAGAATATTCCTTTTGAAATAAGTTAGTTGACATCAAGTCGTATCTCAACGCCAATATTTTTAATCGATTGAAAATTGCGAGAAACCCCCGTATTCATATTTTCAGAATTCCAATACGCGAAGTGAAGAACAGTGAATCGCACACGTACATATTTTACCAAAATGTGTGCGGGAAAATGGTGATTGTCACACGCCTGTATAAAAAATGTTGATCCTAACTCATCTGGAAAGGCTTTCCCGCACTCGACTGCCTACGACTGTCGCGTGCGGGAAACTTTTTCCCACTTGTTAGGATAACAACTATTTCCAAACTCTGCCATTTAGCAAGCATTATTTTACGTATGACATGAATTATATTTGTATATCTGCCTAAACTTGAAACCTTATCTACTGCCTACTGCTATGACATGTTTTTTTTAGAAATACATGTTTAGCAATAACAATAACCATAACTATAACACTATCCTAAATGTATCCATAGAGAAATCGCTTAACTTTGGAGCTTATAGATGTTGGCAGATCTAGAAAAAGTTTCAAGTGCGACTTCTTTCGGCCAGCCTGAATATAAAAACAGGATTTGTGGGGTCTTGGGAATAATTTGGCATTATTTCTCGTTCGCTTTTCTAGAAGGGATACAGTTTGGAAATAATAGAATTTGAAGTCTGAAATGTGTGACATTATTACCCTCATAGTTTTTATCAGAACAGAATTGAATGCAATTTCCTTGATGTAACAGAATATAAAGAAGGATGAAGTTTATCTATCTTTATTAAACTAGAAATGGGAGAAAATCGCTCTCGCGATTTTCGTGACTATCTCAGTCATCTGTTTATGACCACGCCATTGCGGCTGTTCCAGCAGGGTTATTACACTAATCTTTAAGACGTCTTAAGTATAGGCTTTTCGACATAACCATGTCTTATAGTTCACTTCACGCCAATTTTCTAGTCACATCCGATATTTTGGAATTATACTAATGACTTTGTCTACAAATTGGTCTAAAATGCGAGACATTTCTTTAGCTGCTACTTTAAGCCACCTCCGAAGCTGCCCTAAACTAGTTTAAGACCGTGCCGTACATTTGTGTCAGACATAATTGTTGTCTGTATTTTTGCATACTTGAGTAAAATATGGTTTTTGTGCCTCATTTGCTATTTTTTGTTGAACACGAAAGGCGAAGATATTGATATAAGGGAATTAAACGTGTACAGGAGACATTTAAGAGACAACAATAATCCTTTTGACCTGAGACCCCTTTTTAGAATTTCAGCGCCTTTTTGGCGTAGACGAAAGACGTAGACGTAGACTTTTAAGGACACTGCACGATATTTAATAAATAGATTGACCCCCCAGGCTTCGGGTTTACAGATCTGATGGATTAGCTCCACAAGTAAAGGCGAGTAAAATAAATGAAGCTAAAATGTCTTAATGAGTAATATAATATGTAAAATATAGATTTTAGTAACCCTTCCATTTCTGACTCATCTCATGGATGTTACCAAAGGGTTGTGGGGCAAGGATTTTTTGTATCTATGAGTCAACTCAGCGATTCCATTTTCAATTCAGTTCAAAAATATACACTCAAACACTGATTTATAACTTGTTTTTCTTTTTGAATGCACAAATTTTAAGGTTAGATTCCTTTTAAACTGTGGTTACATTATGTTTTCTTCCTCCTTTTCCAACGAAAAATATGAATAACTGCGACGTTGCCATATTGTGGGGGCTTACACTTCTTTAAATCCATGTTAATTATAGACGGTCTTAAAGAAATAATAGTGTAATACAAGGAGTATATAATTTTGGTAGCTTAAAATGAATTAGCCTGTCTTTTGTCTTCAGTTTAAGATAATTAGTATAATAACCCTGCAGGTTACAGGTTGTCCAGGTTGATAAATACAACGCAAATATCGGAAGATTTGGAAGCGATTCCCGAAAACAGCTGTCACTTTACAAACTACAAGTGTTGAACTGATGAAAACAGTGGGAAACGCTAAGAATGCCCCCTTGTAATTACTTCTCGCATTTAATTTAAGTCCAAATTAATTGAATTGTACATTAAAAAAAGCGTCTACTTCCCTTCGGTGGATACTTTATCGATTTTTATGTTATATTCGTAATTGTATTCCAAACACAAACACAATTACCTTTGATTTAACGTGATTATTGCAAGTAGAATGGTTCCATCAGCTTTTAAGGGTTGACGGTGTCAATAATTTAATAACTAAAAAGCAATTAATGTACGATGTTCGAATTTCCCTTCAATCTCCGAAGGAACATTTTTGAGTAGGTTTAATGCGATTGAACATCACATTTTCACTGCAACGTTGGCATTTTACGTTATTCAAACTATTCCACTACCTTGAATTTGAACTAAAATGATAAATAAAGACTATAGTTAGTGCGACCATGTTATTTCTACAGTTAAATTTAGTAAATATAGCAATTTTAACTAAACCTGCAGAGGGATCTTTACGATTCCATATAATATTAATAATAATCTCCGATCAAATATGTATAGATAAGTAATTGCCTATTTGTCAGTATATAAAATAATGTGACCAAGAATAACAAAAAAACATAACCTCAATTTCATGAAATTACCTGTCACAGTGCCCAACGACATGGGCGGCTATGTTTTAAAGGGTGAAAATAATAATTATAAAACTAAAAGTACAAATTAGAATATTTTATTTTAGTAAATACAAAGTTTAAGATTTACATATTCAATAACAACAACTTATACACATATGTGTACAATATTTACTACACTATTTATAATAGTATTTAATATTTACTATTAAAAAACAATTGTAAAATCATTGTTGATTTTACAACAATTTACAACAATTTAGGCGGTAAATTCAAATGGAATTTATTGATTGGACCAAATGCTTGGGCACTAATGTAAACAAAAAGCCATTGTTTTAAATATTGTTGGTCACAAAACTGTGTTGCTATTATTTGTCTATATAATATTTGGTCGAATATAATAATGATAATATCTCTACCCCTCATTCTAATCACAAGGATTCGTCTGAAAGTCTGAGACTTGCGTGGGAGAGGTGGCGGTATATTATTATTTTGGGTCACATTTGCGCCTCAGAATCGACTTAGGATGATAAATCCTAACAACCATTCAGTGCTAGAATGAGGGAAAGCATATAACACTGTAACAGGCTGGTCGATGTACTCTACAGGCTTCGCGGAACTTACTTAATTATTCAGTTATCTCGAAAGGGAGTCTAAAGTTTTACTACTGAATCGATTTCTCTGTCGCGGGGTTCGAGATATGCTGTGATTGACGTATAAAAAGACTATTGACTTACCGTGGGTTATCTTATCCTGAATCTCGATGTAGGAACGTATTCCTGGGACACTTCTTATATGCTAACACTGAGATGGTAGTTGGGCGGATTTGCACGAAAACACAGCACTTTTAGGCAAGGGTTTTTAATAACAAATAAATAGAATTTAGAAACGTAAACAAAATAGAAATGCAAAATACTGAAATAATATTTGACCTAAGAAAACGACTAAATACAATACTAATGAACTCTAAACTGAATGACTCTATATAAAACAACTAACGGCGTCTACTTCGAGCCCGAGAAACGTACTTTACCCTGCCTGGGTGGTGTGCCCTCATACTATGGGGAGAAGCCCCAAATAACTACAAACTGGTGGCGAAGTGGTACCGCGGGAGACTAACTTTTCTTCAGTCGAAACTTTCCAAGTAAAGTTTCTTTGCTATGAAATTTATATGCACTAATCCCATTGGTTGTTAAAGTACGTTTCTTCTCTCTGTCTAGTACCGCGAACCATGACCTGTTTCTGTCACGGTGGCCAATCAAAATATTGTTTACTAGCTAGTGACCTAAAACCCTTAGATATTATCCTCGTCTCAAAGTGAGAGGGAGTTACGGATTACTCTATTGATACTCTTCCAGGAAAAACTCCCCCAAAAAGCCTGGTTGACCTATGCCTTTACACTTAACTAAACATATAAAAGATCGTATTTCCGAGAACTTCCAAGTACCACCATAATTCATTATAATTTACTGGCTTTAATTAGTTACGCCCAATTGGCGCTTTGTGTCCTCAACATTGTTCCGTGTCCAGGGATGCACGGAATTAGGCATCCATAAAATGCTTTACTAAATCTGTTAAGCCCGAACAATTATCAATACTATTTATGACCCAAAATGACATCTTTGCTACAGAACCAGAGATGGTCTTACAAAATCTATCTATTTGAGCCAGATGTTACTTTCTAAAGATATTTACTTTACTTGACGTTTACCCTGTGTGCTTTTGTTACAACAAGATATATGTTTGCGATGTCGCCTGTTGGAAATCTGTTAAAGGAACTTGGGACAAACATCGCACAATGTCAGGAATAGGTAGGCGTGTAAAACATGTGGCCCCATGATCCCATGGTTCCGCGGTCACTGTCAATTGGCAGACATGTTTTTTAATTCTTGTTTCGTCGTCTTGCATCCCGCTATCTATGCAAGGCAAAATGTTTCGTAAGCAGTCGAACGCACGTCAGACGCTGCCTTCGGCGTTTAGTCATACATACGTTTCAAGGACATTCTGTATATAGATGATATATTACTTTAATGGTAGTCTCTTTTTGATTGATTATATTTTCCATGTGTACACTAGGTTTCTTAAAAAGTTTGTCTCAATAAAGTAGTTCTTTCTTTCTAGGTTCCCACTTATTAGGAACATGTCAACAGTAACGGTGGATCTAGTTCTAAGAAGACCATTAATAACAGCTCTCCTAACGTCCGGCATCATCAGCAAAAAACTACGAACCTAAGGCGAGTCCAAAGGCATTTTCCTATCGAGTTTCAACACAGCGAAATCATGACTGAAGTTTCTCAACTAGATTTCACCACCTCGAACGGCACGGGAACTTTTCTTGGAGACAACGGCACTAGCAGTGTGCTGAATGCCTCCGGCTCTCACGAATATTATTATATTTTTGACAAAGTCTACATAAGGGTCATATTCATCTCCCTCTATACCATTGTCTTTTGTCTCTGCTTCTTTGGTAAGTAAATTTATTATTTAACTTAGAATATAATTTATTTGATGGATTAAATCCGGATTAAAATCTGATTTAATTTGATTTTTAGAAATGTTATTATCGTTGAGTGACAAATAAATGTTGGACACTCAGTTATATTATTATGTTATTATGAGTCGTTACTCTACGTATGAGTCATGTTTGCCAAGCTCCTTTTTTTAAGTTAATATTATTACTCAAGACATTTAAATGTATTAGCTATTGCTTATTGTAATGTTCTCTTTTCTACTAGTAGTAATATATTATATTCCATATCAACATTCTGAATTTCTTATATTTTATGCGCGTTATTCGTTTGTCCAGAGCTACTGGATCTGGATACAGTGCTCGTTGTAAAGTATCAAAACTAATTATATAATTTTTATTCATGTCAAATTTATTACTAAGGTAATAAATTAGACAGTAGCCTGTGGGCGATTGAAACCGCCAGTCCCAGACAGACCCACCCCCGCCGTCAAGTACGTCACGCGTATCCTGAAAAACGTGGTATCCTGAAAAACGTCACGTTTCCCATAAAAAACGTCATGTTATCCTGAAAAACGTCACGTTTCCCATAAAAACGTCACGTTTCCCATAAAAACCGTCACGTTTTTCAGGATAACACGACGTTTTTCAGGATACGCGTGACGTACTTGACGTCACGGCGGGGGTGAGACTGGGACTGGCGATCTCAATCGCCCCACAGGCTACTTTAGACACTGGGGATTTCGAGTATGCTCTCTTCAAATAAAATATTGACGTTCTCGTGACACGTTCAGTTTTACAGATAGTTACTTTGTTATTTTGAATGGGACGTCCGTGGCGACGTTTAAATGATGCGTAAAATCAAAATATCTAAAAATATACAGGATACCCCATTTAAAATAACAAAGTTGGAGAAAACTTCCGGTATAACCGGAAGTGCCAAGAAGACGTCAATAATTTATTTGAAGGGAACATACTCGAAAACTCTAGTGTGCAAATTTTCAGTTTTTAAATCAATGTAAGCTCTGGAATATTCTAATGAGTGGTTACCGTGAGATACACTGTATATAAGCGAATATAACATTGAATGACATACTAACTGTAGTTATCATTGATTTTAGTACAAACTTTGGTATTTGTGCAAAATAATTTAAAGCCAACTTGTTTGAATGACAAGCAAAACCTATCTTAAAACTAAGCTCTTCTCAAGAAGTGACATTAAAAGTTCGAGAGTCAGCCATAAATCAACCCGATCATTAGATACCTTTGTAGTACTTCCTTCAAAAAAGGGGGAATCTCTTACAACTGTCACATTCAGTTTCTAAAATACGCTACAAGCGATGCTTCTAGTTTTAGATTTGTCGCTGTTCTCCGCATTCTCTTTACATGATGGTTCGACTTTAGTTTTTCAGCGTGAATACTGTATCTGCTTCAGGATGTGTTACAAAAGATATGAGCCGTATATTTTTTTTCCTGCCTGCCTTAATATTTCGAATCTCAGCTGAGTGCCAAAGTAAAAACATCTTTCCCTTAAAGAAATCGATCTCATTTCTATAAGAAGTTAAAGATCAAACTTATCTCCCTTTATGTATATACACCAGCTTACTAAATGTTTGCGATCCATATCGTCAAATTTACTTTATAAGATCGCTACGTGCCTACATTTTCAATATATTATGCTTAGTATGTATATACCCTTAGGCCATTCTCTAAAATTGTTCCATTACTTCGTACATATATGCCGTTTAAGAAATCGGTTAAAATAAAATTTAAGACGATCTACAAAGTCTTATTAACACAATCCCAGTCGTTATTAACATAATGCCAAATGTGCAAAGGCAGAATTGTGTAATTAACTTTAACCAGAATATAGCAATAAAATATGCAAGTATAATATTGGAAAAGTTGTTGGCTGTTAAAGTAGAATTTATATCTTCAATAAAAAACAACAAAAGAGACAGTCAGCCAGATACATGGACACATATCCTACGTTTCGTCTGAGTTTTAGAACTTTTTCAAGGTTACCTAACCCTACGGTTTCTAAAAAATTGAGGCCCACTAGATTTAGCGCTAGCATACTCAACTTTTGCTTTTCTTATGGACGCCATATTTGATTTTTGTATTTTTAAAAACTATGTACAAAATACGTTTCAAACATGTATAACATTAATATGTTCAAAAAACTCAGGATTAATAAAATAGCCTGCTAGATCACTGGACCTCAGTCCATTTTACTTTTTGTGTGGGGTTATCTAAAAAACATATTGTATGCAAGATCGTATGAAACTGCAGAGAAATTACGTCGAGCAATTGAAGACGGAGTAACTGGAATTACCTACTCCAAACATGTTTAATTTTTTTCGTCAATAAACATTTTAAGCCCTTTGAATTGCTTATTGATATAAAGTATTTTATTTTTTAGTAATAAAAACCTTTAAAGCCGTAGCTGAATATGTTTTCTACATAATATTATATCTGTTTCTCAAGACACTGTATAGCATTTCAATGGAATAAAAATGGACTTTCTGGATCTTACTTCTTCCTTCTAATAACCAATAGGAGGAAAAAGGAAGGCAATGGAATGTATTGATTTTATCGTCAATTGAATTTTGCATTTACTATTGCAAGCTGTCATCAGAGGAAAAGAAGGCAAGTCAGAGTAGAATTTTTATCAGTGCCTGTATGTTGGTGCTGCCTGGTGACGATCATTAATAATTTTTAGCACTCAGGTTGTAAAGAAGTGAGATCTTAAAGATCACCTACTTTGTTATTAGTAAAGAGCTAAAAGCTTGTTGAAATTCCATATTAGAATCGAAAAATGCTCTAAGTTTGAATTGAAATATTTGTTTTGATAGGACACCGAAAAATCGACAATATTCTTCTATAATTAATTGAACATTTCAGTTCTTCCCACAATATAAAGATGACTAAAACTGATAGTAAACTGAGAGTTTCCTTATCACCTGCCAACATCAGTATCGAGCTCGCGTCAAATTACAAACAATGAGTGGTTCCAATAAATTCGGCACTTCTCATTCCCCACAACGGACTCAATATCCCCCGTAGCGTATAGCAGCACTAGTATTTCGTCTATCTCGTACGAGTGCCGTAAAGCGCTAAGTAGTAAAGCACTCGTAAAGCTGCATTACATCTATGGATATAGGCCGAGACTAAATATGCCAGACAAGCGGAAAGCAGATGCATAATTGCCTCCGGCGGCCTATCGTAGGCCCTGAAGTTGACATCTGGGACCTCCATACCCATGACACAGCTTCGATAGACGAGGGTGTTAAATATACCATCCTGGCAAGCCATTATGAATCCCTCAGTCTCTTACTTATTATTATTATTTTTTTTTTTTGTATCAATCCAGTCGACCAGTTCCCGGACTCCGATTCTCAAGGTCGGCCGCTGGTGGTTATCAGTAGCTATTCCCCACGTCCGGGATAAATAACTACTGAGTCCGGAAATCGTGTGCCCTGAGTAACCGTAAAGTCAAAGCCAGAATTAAGCAAAGTGCAATGACCAGAAAAAGAGTAGATCTATGTTGTCACATTTATTTCTAAAGTATTCTTATTTAAAACAGGAAACGTATTAATTACCTTATTTACCCATTTTTTTACTTGTCTTTAACGTCCCTTATCCCTATTGTACTTTATTAAAGCAAACACAATGTTTAATTTGTGTTTTACTTAATAATATCAACGAATTTCCGAATATGTGGCAACTAAGTTCGGAGTAAAGTTGACGACAAGCTGTTCATCCTTATTTAACATACATGTTCTTGCATTTACGCTTTCTTTTCTCTAAGCTTCAACGACGTTGATTGGTCGAATCAGGAACCAACAAGCGACTGCGCTCGAGGTAGTAGGGAAACAGTGGCGTGATGTTGGGTTATTTCGCGCGCGTTTCTTAACAGTAAAAATTTGTGGTAAAATTATCAGTGTATTTATTCTTTGTGTCAGTGTTTATACTTATTTGTGTTAGTTAAAAAAGTGGAAGTGCATATACTAGAAGTATTCTATAGAATAGTATACGAGTATATATTAACTGAAATGTGCCCAATAGTAAAACAGAATACGCACGCCCATGCATCACCGCATTTTATCAGATCGGCTAGGTCATTCCACTTTGCTTAATTCTGGTTTTTACTGTAGTGAACGGAGAATGACCGCCTTTTGCATTCTTCCGGCGCTAGAAGATCTGCCGAATTTCGGCATGCCGATATGATCTTCAGTTCTGAAAGCAGTGCTTCTCTTGCTTCTATAATCAGTATCCAAACTAAGTTCGGAGAAATTTTTTTTCAAGAAGTAGTTTGGAGATAAGAAAGTAGTAAAAGTAAAAAAAACTTGAAAATGTTTTGTAAAATGTTTGGTAAAAAAAAATGAAATTATTTGGTTGGTGGTACATAAAATTCATACTCGTTCAAAAACACTAGTTCTCTAAATGAATACTTATCGATTTTCTTGTTTAGCAAACTTCCTTTATAGTTTAGTGAAAGTTACCGAATAACTAATCGCTTAGGACGCAGCTGAAATTTAGTGGTTGCGACTTCGGAAACGCTCTTAGGAAATTGCGTGAAGGGCAGTGTTTTATAGTCCAAAGGCCTGCTTCCTGAGATATTCAGTTTTAATAAAATGTCTCGGGACTTACTGGCGGAGGGAGATAAGAGGAAGCTAGCCATCCGGTTAGCCGATCTCTAGACAACGTATGGGTTTCCAATAGTTTCTAATTCATTACACGCACTAAGGAAATATCTAGAAATTCTTATTGGGGTAGAAATTCTTTACCACGTCGTCGAACCACATTGCAGACTAAATTTGATTTTCATTGATAATTAAATTGATTGACGACTGATACAATTGACGTTAACCAAGGCGCTTTTGCGTGACATAAAAGCTCAATCATGCCAGAAACACCAAAACACAGGAGCATACATGCATGAGACAGCATGGAGCAGCCAACGGAAAGTACATAACATATCAGAACCTGTCACTCTTGATTCGTTTGTGCGGGTGCATAATATGAATGGTTTGTGTAAAAATAAGAAGAGGATTGGTTAGTAATGAGCACGCCATATAAAAATAAATTCACTACACATAAGAATGTTAATACCGTATATCCAGTGTGGACATAGTTGTTAATTTAACAAGATCTTTAGTATATGTAAAAAATATAAATAATAATATATCCACATTAAGATATGTCGATATCCAATCCCAATAATTAGAGGGTGCACATTGCACGCAAACTAGTTATTTTTGACAGATAATAAAAATAATAAAGTTATTTCTTTGCGTACCCAGGTTATAGGTAATAAGGAAAACTGAAACTTTATTGAACCATAATATTTGATAATTTTTTTAATAATTTATCTCTTAGTTAGCTTTTTGGCTTAATTCCTATATAAAGAAAGATATAAACAGTTAAATAAGCCGATAAATAATATTAAAAATATACTATAAACAATTTTACAGTGTGTCTCAGGTTTTAATCTGGAAAATTTTATGGCTGATGGAACTCACCAAAATAAAAAGGAGAGTTCATATAAACTTTTTAAAGCCTATGTTAAAGTTTCGTTTTAGAGATACAGAGCGTATACAATATTTAGCATGTCCCTGCTTTTTTGTAAGTTTGATATTATTTTTAGACTGAGTAATTAAAATAATAATTTTTTGTCTCTTGCATTTTGGTTTATCTTGTTTACTTTTCGAGAGAAAAAACGAAATTCGTAAATTTATTTTTCCAGGGCCGGCGGATAAACAAATTTAATTTTTTTTTTTCGAAAAGTACCTAAGTAAGATAAACAAGAATGCAAGAGACATAAAATGATTTTTTTAATTGCTGAATCGAAAAATAATATCCAACTTATAAAAAGCATTGGCGTGGCAGCTGCATTGTTCTTTAAAATATTTAATTTAGATTCCCAGCGCTGCCCCTGGAATAATTAAATTAAATCTAATGTAATAAAATTAAGCCCCTTAATTATTACTGAATACGTGCCAAGTTTTATCAAAAAGTAGTTTTTGAGATATTTGAAAAAAAAAGGACATTTTCAAAGTCACATTTCAAGGAGATAGGTTGATTTTACAATATGATTTATGGTTCCCGTGATAGTAGGGAAGTAAGATAAATTCCTCCCTAGCGAAGTAAGTGAAACAAATTCCTACTTATTACCTATATACATTTAATTTAATTTATTCATAACAAATGTAATGTTACAATTTATGAAATTTGCCATATTTATAAATCTACTAGTAATTATGTCTTCAGATCCTCCGTTTAGGTTTGCTAATTCGATTTCGTTCCCCATAGATGAAGCATCATCATTCAAAGTGGTCTTTGAGGTTGATGTTGATGGACCATTTGTTCAAAATTTTATTTATCGTTTCAAGTTTTTGAAGAATTAACTATGCAACAGATTTTTACTATCGCCACCAACCACCATTTTCCAACTATGTGTTAGGATTTCCAACCATCATGTATTTTTAAATGAAATGTAGAAAGAGCCATAAAAAGTATGACCAGTATATATAGTTTCGGGTTTGGAAATTTTAAAAATCGTTTATATTTTCCCCTTTTTAAAAATGCAAATATTTTTAAAACGAAATATATTTAATAGAAATGCTGGTGGTCTTTAACAGTAAGTGCTTACTCCATAAACTCTATTCGTTGAGATAGTTCTAAAAATATTCTAAAATTATATTTTCTTCTACAGAATCGATAGTGTTTAGCAACTTTTTAACATTTTATTCAGGTTTTATACCAAGATTTAGTTTATTTTCCTGAAGAGAATTGCGAGCCGCCTTATTTACGTTAAAGTCTCTTGGTATTTCCATTATTTGCATTCTTGTTCTTTACTAATCACTTCCGGGCGCGGATATAATGAAATCGTTTGTTTCTAGTTAGCAGCAACGCAATACAAATTGCACTACTTAAGATTGTTATTTTGCAGACACGTAGAGATGTAAGAGATTCGTTATAACTCGTAGTCGTTATCGTCAGAATACGATTGATATCAGTTTTTATTAAACCAAAGAAAATCAAAGAAAATTAAACCAAACTGTCATGAAATATTCTGTTCCACAACTTTATAGGATAACCAGAAAACATAAATCACGAATTATTTATGGGTATTATATAAAAATATCGACACAAATCAATCACCATAAGTAGAATCTTTCTTAAACCAAGGACTGATTAAAAGTTAACTAAAATATATGGCATTGTAGGTACTCAATACATTGTAAATGCCGAATTCTCTTGATCCTAGTTGATTCTTTCGCAATTATTAATTATTACAAATCGTTTCAAATGCTTCTACAGGCAATCTATGATGAAGGTGAAATACTCTATACCGATATCTTTCGTTATCTGACGTATTCTCTGAGCTAGCCATCGTTTCCAAGAAGTCTCCTTTTTATAAAAAAAAATATGCACCATTATGCTTCTATAGTAAGAAACAGTTTGTTTACTTTTTAGGTTATTCTTCTATTATGCTTACAGCCGGTTTCACTGTCATTGGTAAACTAATAGTTAATATTTAACTAAAGGTTAACTACAAATTACTGTTTCACAATTTTCAGTTAATTTCAACGTCGCGGTTATCTTTTAATTAAGTTAACCAGTACATGAGGTATTGATAAACTAACAGTTATTATTGAATAGGTTATATTTGTGGTTTGAAGGGTTGTCTTCTGACATTTTTAAAATTTACTTTTGCATTGGTGTTTTATAAAATAAATTTCGAAGATTTTGAAGTTAATGCTTATAGTAGTGATGAGGAAATTAGAAGGCCCAGAGTTTTTAGAAACAGACTCAATTATTTTGAAGAGTATGATAATACAAACTTTTTCTGCAGATTCAGGCAGATTACTTGAAGAAATAGAAGAAGTTATTTCTCATCCTCCACGCAGGTAGGTGCCAGAGTTCATGAACATGTAAAGTTTTTAAATAAATATATTTTTATTTTACTTATACAGGAATGATTATCTTACTGCAAGCCAGCAGCTGCTTTTGACATTAAATTTGTATGCCAATGGATCATTTTAAGGACATTTTTGGCAATCAGGCAGATTTTTGTGGAGTGAGCAAATCCATAGCCAGTAGAATTGTGCGTAGAGTTAGTTTAGCAATAGCAAATCTCAGACCTCATATAATTAAAATGCCTGAAGGTGAGGAAATTCATGAAAGTCGACAAGATTTTTATAATATTGCACGATTTCCAAGATGCATTGGTGCTTTAGATTGTACCCATGTTAAAATAATTTCACCTGGAGGTAATGATGCGGAGATATTTAGAAATAGGAAACAATTTTTCTCCTTAAATGTTCAAACAACAGTATCTGACCACAATCTTAATATTCGTGACTTTGTTGCACGCTGGCCTGGTTCATGCCATGATTCCCATATTTTTCGCAATTCTGTTTTATGTGCATCTTTAGAAACGGGACAGTATGGAGATAGTCTTTTACTAGGTGATAGTGGTTATCCCATAAAACCATATCTAATTACACCACTACAGCAAACTAGGAATGAACATGAGGCATTGTTCAATGAGGCATTAATTAGAACAAGAAATGTTGTGGAAAGACAGTATGGGGTATGGAAGCGAAGGTTTCCAGCCCTAGCAATGGGCATGAGGGTGAGATTGGATACTGTTCAAGCAATTGTAGTAGCCACTGCAGTATTACACAATATTACATGTGCCCAAAATGAAAGAGTGCCACCGGTAAATGAGGATGTGGAAGGTGTAATGTGGAAGGTGTAAGGAGTGATAGTAGTTCATTTCTTTAACTTCTTCTTCCAAAAGTAATCGCTCCTTAATTTCTTGGTTCATATAGTTACCAAAGCAAGAGCAGTCAGTAATCAGTAATTCTAATTTCGACTGCAACATATATTTACGAAACTGAACGATTTTCGATTCGCAACTAAACTATCCAGTGCTTTTCAATCTAGCAACCGTCCATTTCCGCATCGCAAACAATAAAATCTCTATTGGACTCTCGTCCGCCAGCGGATTTGACAATCCGTCGCTTTAAAGTGCCGCAGATTGTTTAGAACAGACATCTGACATCATTTAAACCATCAACAGATGTGGCTTGTATCTGTAAAATTGTACAAAATGTATTTGGGCTTTGCGTATTTTATGCACACTACACAGAGGCGTATTTTAACACTAAAATTAATGTAATTTTGTTAAATAAACATAAGGTCCTATGGCCGACGTTTTCGAGTTAGGAAAATTCAAAATAAGAAAATCAATTTAAACTTTTTTACTACTAAACCTCTGGAGATATTTTTTAACAAATTTGGTATACATTTTCAATATACCTATTAGTAGCTATAAAATAAAAAAAATTAGGTTTTATAAAAAACCAGAGGCGAAGTTACCTACTTTAAAGTCTTTTTTACAAAAAAAATATATCACCCTGCATAATATTACAATTTTTACAATTAATTTTTTATCCCTACACAATCCGCAACCTTCACCATTTAGCAACAAAACTGATTTTCTTTAATAAGTGTGTTGTTTATGATATACCAATCCACCCAACCACACTGGTAATGAAACACATTCCTTGGCTTACGTCTTTGAAAGTTATTTTGTTCCATTTTCACCGTTTCATGCGGAAAGAATAAGTTTATATTATATTATAAAGCAGACTGAAATTTCGCTTTCGAGAACTACATAAATAGTCACCTCTAATCCACTCAGTTTATCTGTAATGTGATTAACTTATATTTTAAAATTTTTCTGTTTTTGCGGAATAATCACTTTTTGACAAGTCATCCCCGTCTGACAAATAAAGTGAGGGGCTGGTATTGTTTATCTTATTTTCTTTAACAGATCCATACCGATTCTGTAGTCGGTCAAAATCTAGTTTAGGAAATTTTAATATTTTTCTATTTTTGCGGAATCATCCCTTTTTGACTAGTCACCCCCGTCTGACAAATGAAGTGAGAAACTGGGGTTGATTATTTTGTTATTCTTAACAGATCCACACCGATCCTGTTGTCGGGCAAAATCTAGTTTAGGAAATTTTAATATTTTTCTATTTTTGCGGAATCATCCCTTTTTGACCAGTCATCCCCATCTGACAAATGAAGTGAGGGGCTGGGATTGTTTATTTTGTTATTCTTAACAGATCCACGCCGATCCTGTTGGCGGGCAAAATCTAGTTTAGGCAATTTTAATATTTTTCTATTTTTACGGAATCATCCCTTTTTGAAGTCATCCCCGTCTGACAAACGAAGTGAGGGGCTGGGGATGTTTATTTTGTTATTCTTAACAGATCCACGCCGATCCTGTTGGCGGGCAAAATCTAGTTTAGGCAATTTTAATATTTTTCTATTTTTACGGAATCATCCCTTTTTGAAGTCATCCCCGTCTGACAAACGAAGTGAGGGGCTGGGGATGTTTATTTTGTTATTCTTAACAGATCCACACCGATCCTGTTGGCGGGCAAAATCTAGTTTAGGCAATTTTAATATTTTTCTATTTTTACGGAATCATCACTTTTTGACCAGTCATCCCCGTCTGACAAACGAAGTGAGGGGCTGGGGTTGTTTATTTTGTTATTCTTAACAGATCCACACCGATCCTGTTGGCGGGCGAAATCTAGTTTGGGCAATTTTAATATTTTTCTATTTTTACGGAATCATCCCTTTTTGAAGTCATCCCCGTCTGACAAACGAAGTGAGGGGCTGGGGATGTTTATTTTGTTATTCTTAACAGATCCACACCGATCCTATTGTCGGGCAAAATCTAGTTAAGGCTATTTTAATATTTTTCTATTTTTGCGGAATCATCCCTTTTTGACCAGCCATCCCCGTCTGACAAACGAAGTGGGGGCTGGGCGTGTTGATTTTGTTATTCTCAACAGATCCATACCGATCCTGTTGTCGGGCAATGTCTAGTTTAGGAAATTTTGATATTTTTCTATTTTTGCGGAATCATCCCTTTTTGACCAGTCATCCCCGTCTGACAAAGGAAGTGAGGAGCTGGGGTTGTTTATTTTGTTATTCTTAACTTTATTTATAACTTGTATACCTTCAAATAGTACCGGTATCTTCTATTCGGAAAATGTCTATTTTAAAGCCGCTAAATCATCTGATGTAGTAGGACAACAGCTGCATCTAGAACTTTAGTAGGTACTTATACTTTGGGTTTATATCTCCATTCTCCGAGATGTAACCCAAGTGCAATTAATGTTATATTCAAAAACTTAAATAGCTTAGAATGCCCATATTTATGCCGCAAACAATATCAATCTTGCAAAGTATAATCATGTTTCATGGCTTAAAATGTATAACAAAAACTAAACGTTGATGGATGATTTTCTATTCGAAATAGAAACTGTTAATAACTCAATTGCATATACAGAAGGGAGGAATTTATTTTGTAAGTGGGTAATATACAGGGTGTCCACCTAGTGCGCGTAAGTCCAATATCTGGGTTAATAAAAGAGATAACTTAATTTTTTTTTCTACAGGGTTGTCTAATATCCCGAGCTGCACAAAATGAAAATATATTTACATATTCAGGGTGTTCAGTTTTTCCTGGACAGGTACCAACTTCGTTTTTCTAAATGGAAATATATATTTTTTATTGCTTTTTCGAACTAAACCCTTGATTTTAGTAGGACTTTCATCAGCCTTCCCTATACCTAACTTAAACTGTTTTTGAAATATTGACGGGTGAATATTGACATTTTTGCAACTTTGACACCCTGTAAAATCTAAACGGTTTGAGATCAAGCAAAACGGTTTGCACATTCCTATCTTAACTTTTCATAAGCTATCGTTTGGTACTAATTTCAAATTTATCCAGGAATTAAAAATTTTCAAAATTTTCAGAAAATTTTAAATTTTTGGATAATTCTTGCAAATGTCAATATTCACCCATCAATATTTCAAAAACAGTTTAAGTTAGGTATAGGGAAGGCTGATGAAAGTCCTACTAAAATCAAGGGTTTAGTTCGAAAAAGCAATAAAAAATATATATTTCCATTTAGAAAAACGAAGTTGGTACCTGTCCAGGAAAAACTGAACACCCTGAATATGTAAATATATTTTCATTTTGTGCAGCTCGGGATATTAGACAACCCTGTAGAAAAAAAAATTAAGTTATCTCTTTTATTAACCCAGATATTGGACTTACGCGCACTAGGTGGACACCCTGTATATATTAAGTATTACATTAAATACATAATCTTCCTTGACATTGATTAAATGCAATTATTAAAATAACCAGTTGTTCACTTTCAATGGTCATTGCACTGATGGTATTCTAAAAATAAGCCTGCGTCTACATTGACCGGTTTCGACTTATTATTGGGAGGTGGCGAGGAGGTAAAAAGTGATGGGGGTACAATTACATACCTTGCATTTCTAATTCGCTAGATAAGTAGTGTGGGGGTTAATGCCAAATGCTTATTGATGCCCACGAGAGGCTCGCATGGTCTCGTCTCGTTTTCGAGACGAAACTCCAATCAAAAGTCAAAAGTAGTATTTGAGACACAGAAAAAAATCACTTGATATATTGGTTTCAATATGAGAGTTGGATCAGCCCTATTATCTAATAATTTTACGACAGTTTTAAAACACATATTTTAATAAGCTGTGCATTCTTTCTATATGTCATAATCTTCAGTAGTCGATCTTTTAGTTCACAATAAAACGAATAACAGTATTCCTCATATACATAAACATAACAATTCCTAATATATTTTCGCGTTTTGCTTTTATATTTAGTTGTGTATTTGGTGATCCTAGAACTGTAAGTAACGTAGTGCTGTATTCTCACGGTAGCATGATTCGGCGACCTCTTCATTTACCATTAACATTTAAAAATGTTAGTATTAATTTGTATGAAAATAATCCATCTATTTAATGTGTAAATAATTATTTACCTTTTTCATGTTGTAGACAAAATCTTTGATAAAATTGAAAAATCATACCTCTGATACAACTTTGTTCACTATTGCTTCCTTCTATCACTCGGTTAAACACTAATTAACATCATCGGCTGTTCGTAAAGGCGTAGTTGACTATAAATATAAATATTTTGCAAATCATATAAAAATACAAGAAATGTTGTATAATGAAAGATATTCCTGCAAAAGCTTGATTGGATAAATTAGATTTATATTGAGAAACCAGCTCTCAGCATGTTGTCAAGTGCAAAGTCACGTCTTTAATAGGTTAAGGAAAGATTTTTAATTTCAGATTATGAGTTTGCAATACTTGAGCTACATTTCTCAAATAATATTCACGACTATAAGTTACAGCAACGTGAAACAGCTCATGCAGCGGATATGATTAATGATTTTTATACAAATGTTTTGATGATTGTATTATTAGCACTGACGTAGCTTTCCACATAACACCAAAACGCTATACTGCACTCGACGCGCGTTTGGCCAACCAAGTTGGCATCATTTGGAGATGGTTAAAACAGTTTTAATCATCTCCAGCAGTATATGCTATCAGTTATTAGTTACCTGCTCTCGAAAAGAAACACATCAACGGGGACACCAAGTACTGATCATTCTCTGCTTAACTCTTCAAACTGCACGTACCCACATTGCATTAAACAATAAAAAAAAAAATGAAAAACAAAATAAAACCAATCCATACAATAAAATTAAAATAGGAAATTGATATTAGGTCAAGAAACACATTTTTGGATATTTATTCCATCACTAATCTAATTTAATACTTATGTAAAACTATTATTTTTAGCTATTAGGTAACCTTGAAAAAGTCCGAAAGCTCGGAGGAAACGTAGGATATTCGTTCATGTATCTGGCTGAAAGTCCTCTTTTATTGTTTTTTATTGAAGAAATAAATTCTAATTTCTTTCGTTCTACATCTGGAGTTTCGCAAGGATTAAATCTTGGACCGCCGATGTTTTTAATGCTTATAAACGACATTACTGACGTTATTAAATTGTAATTTATTGTTATTGACCGATGCCTTGAATATTTACTCTGCTGTCAACACTACTGAGAACTGTATGTTTATCCAAGATCTACTCTATAATATTGAAACATGATGTTAATTAAATAACTTACGTTTAAATATACAAGAATGGAAATCTATGAGCTTCGCCCTTAAGAAACAACCAAACATTTATAGTTACGAAATAAGTGCCACAAAATTAAATTGTTGTGAAAGTATAAAAGATCCGAGTGTCATCTTTGACTGCAAATTTTCGTTTACTCAGCATATTAATCAATTTGTTTCGTCCCCATTGAAGATGCTTGGGTTGTAACAAGGAACTGTCGAAGCTTTACTCATTTATTAGATCTAAACCTGTTTAATATGGCATCCATATTGCAACAATCAAAAGATTCTTATGGGAAACGTTCAAATAAAATTTCTTTGTTTGATGTTTAGTTTACCAGTAGCTAGATCTAATGTCTTATTAGGATCTCCTTTACATACTATGTGCAGTAATGCAAATAAAATTAGTATGTTCTGTGATTTTTTTTGTACAACTTTAAAATAGTTATGCCATATTTCTATATAACTGCACTGCATGTACAACTGCGGATTGTGTGTTTCAAATTGTTTCAATTGTTGTTCAATATCAATTGTTGTTCAACTACTGATATGATTTTATTATTAAAGTTTAGTAGGGATTATATCTGAAATTCTTGCTATTATAATCAATATTTTCATTTTGTGGAACTCATCAGCAGTCTTTGTTATTGGTTTGTAATGTGCTTTAACATGAATTTACTTGGTGAATTGATTTTCTTTTTGTTGTTACTTACATTTTAAAAAACTTTGGTGATAACTCAGTTTGAGTAAAGTATGTTCGTTTAAATTGTTATGTAATTACCTTCTTGTAATCTGTTGGACAATGAAGGCTATTACTATTAATATTATTATTATTATCATGACCTTGCTATGCCTTTAGAAGCAGCTAATGGAGTGCTATTACGGCCACTGGGCGCGACCGCTTTCAGACTGATGTTTCTGACGATGGACAGTTGAGTGAAACAACACACTTTACGCGTCAATTCACGAGCACTAAACTACGCCCTGAATTGAGATGAATTAATTTGAATAGAACGTTTGATAACGGGTTCATATTACCTCTATATCAGACGAGTATTTTGAAGGTATTCCCTTTTCAAGGAATGTATTTACTTTGAACGTTCAGATAACAAAACTGAACTTTGTACCCACGCTTAGACCGCAGGTAAATAAAAAAATGTACGCCCCTGCAGCACATATTATGATGTTAATAAGGCTTTAATTTGTTTACTGCTTTTATTCAAATGAAGATCTTGATAAAAAAAATGTCATTTTCTACTGACAACGAGTTGAGAATCAATTTGAAACGTTAGGAAAAAGCCAGTTAAGTTTTTAATTTATTTTTTCTACGTTCATGCAAAAAACAAAACTTTATTGAACTATATTTAGTGAAAAAACTGGTTCTTTATTGCACTAGTGCAATAAACATTTTATTGCACTCATCTGTCATTCTACTACAGCGTTTTGTGATCATGACAAACATAAACGTCAAATCGACGTGACACTTAGTGCCCCCTAAATAAAACATTTTTTGGTTTTTGTATGAACGTAGAAAAAATATTGTATGCAACTCGTACAAAAAGTGTTTATTGAACATGACGTGTTGACAATTTCACGTCGCGTGCAATAAACACTTACTTTTTGCACTTTATTTAGACAATTCAAAATATGATTTGTAATATTAAAGAATCTTATAATTTAATTTGTATGCTTATGGTTTCTTGTTTTTTGTTATTTTACAGGTGGTGTAGTCCCAAAAGAGTCTACAATGAATCATGAAAACGCACCACAAATAAGTTACAGACATTATTAATAATTACATATCGCAAAGATGGTCGACAAAGTATAAATATTTAAACCCACGAATTTAAGTAGCAAAAAATTAAGCACGCCACTGAATTCTATTAAAAAAGTGTCTCATAATATGTTTATTATTTTTCTCTATATCCACAATCAATCAAGATATGAGCATGTACTTAAAAGTTGAAAAATCGTTTATTACTTGAAAACAAAAGACGAAAGGCCATTTTGGGCAAGAGTGCTCCATTTTCTTCTATTTTTTATAGGTAACGACTCTACAAAAATATCGAAATTTTCCCACCCTGTACAATCGCACGAACCGCCACTGCAACACAGTAGACACCAGTAGCGTATGAACAAAGGAAGCAACTCAAATTTCAACACGAATTTTTTGTATCTTAATAAAAAAGATATAATAAAAAATATAAAAAACGAGAATGCATGATTTTCTATTCTTTGTGTGTACAGGGTGACCCATTCGTCTGGGATTCCTTTGTTTCTCCACTATTATCAACTTTGGAAAAAATATCTAATACAAAAGTTTTCAGAAATAATAAGGGCTATAATTTAATATTAGTTACAAATTTACAGGGTGTTCGCATCCTTCCAAACCTATAAAAACTTTCTTATTTTAAATGGAACACCCTGGATATTATTAGGTCATTGGATTCCTCATCGCAAGTGCTTTCAGTCCATATAACATTTGTTAAGCTAAACATTATAGTTTCGAAGATATTTAATATTTTGTGTAAAAAATGACAAATGCAGACTTTGGTGAAAATAATAGTATCTTCCTTAGTTTTTACATTTCGATAATAAATATTGGTATTCGTTTAGTATAAGCCATGGCGAATATTTTGCTATATATAAAGGTTTTATAAATTATACAGGGTGTTAATAATCTCGTAGCAAAATTGGAAAACTGTAAGGCCAATATCTCGTTTATTTTAAATAGAACACCCTGTATATTTTTAATGGATCAGATTCAGAATTGAAAACTCTATCGATCCATATTAGTATGTTATATACCCAAAGATAATAGTTTTCGAGTTATTTTGAAATTTAAAATATTTTACTCTTTGGTTACAAGTAAACATAGCCTAGACATTAGTCAAACTCAAGTTAGTAAGTGTTTAAAGGATAACAAATTACATCCCTACAAGATTAACTTACAACAAGCTCTACGTCCAAATTACTTGGAAAACGACTACAATTTTGCGAACAGATGGTGGAAATAATAAACAATAAAGAAATATTTCTAAATTTTGTAATGTTCAGCGACGAAGCAACGTTTCATAAAATGGAAAAGTGAATCGTTGCAATTTTCATTTTTATTCAACAGAACAACCAAATTTTTTGAGAGTTGTCAATAATCAAGGCTAATGGACTATAAATTGCTGGGGAGCAATTTTAGGAGAGCACATAATAGGTCCAAATTTTTTTGAAAATCCACTTACAGGAGAGACATATTTAGATTTTTTTAACAAAATTACTTTTTGGAATATCTATCTATTGGATGATATTCCCTTAAATATCTTACCAAGACTATGGCTTCAGCAGGATGGTGCCCCCGCGCACTATAGCGTTAATGTAAGGAATTTTTTGAACGGACATTTTCCAAATAGATGGATTGGTCGAGGGGGTCCATAAATTGGCCTGCGCGTTCTCTAGACCTTACATGTCTGGATTTTTTCTATGGGGATACGTCAAAGATAGAGTATGCAGCATGTCTCCGACAGCGGACGATATGAAAGAAAGAATTAGACATTGCTTCCGAAACATTACACCAGATATCCTAAGAAATGTGCAAGTTTCATTTCGAACAAGACTTGAACTGTGCATTCAGCAACAAGGTCGACTGTTTGAAATGAAATAAAGTAAAATTTAACGAGACTGTTATTGTCTAAGCGTAGGTCAAAAATTTATTTTTATTACATTGTACTGATAAATTTTAAAAATATCATGTTACGTTAGTTATTTATTTGAATAAAAAAAAATATGACAAGAGTTTGATTTAAATCATGATTTTAATTATGATTTAAATTCACTTGATAAATTTTGTTTTGCAAGCCATCTAGGCTCATAATTTATGTTTACTTGTAACCGAAGAGTAAAATATTTTAAATTTCAAAATAACTCGAAAACTATTATCTTTGGGTATATAACATACTAATATGGATCGATAGAGTTTTCAATTCTGAATCTGATCCATTAAAAATATACAGGGTGTTCCATTTAAAATAAACGAGATATTGGCCCTTACAGTTTTCCAATTTTGCTACGAGATTATTAACACCCTGTATAATTTATAAAACATTTATATACAGCAAAATATTTGCCATGGCTTATACTAAACGAATACTAATATTTATTATCGAAATGTAAAAACTAAGGAAGATACTGTTATTTTCACCAAAGTCTGCATTTGTCATTTTTTACACAAAATATTAAATATCTTCGAAACTATAAAGTTTAGCTATAACAAATGTTATATGAACTGAAAGCACTTGCGATGAGGAATCCAATGAGCTAATAATATATAGGGTGTTCCATTTAAAATAAGAAAATTTTTATAGGTTTGGAAGGATGTGAACAGCCTGTGTATCTGTAACTAATTTTAAATTGTAGCCCTTATTATTTCTGAAAACTTTTGTATTAGATATTTTTTTCTAAAGTGGGTAATAGTGGAGAAATAAAGGAATCCCAGACGAATGGGTCACCCTGTACATATTTTGCAAAAGCGACTAATTTATTTATTTATTTATTTATTTGTTTATTTATTTATTTATTTACCAATACACCATTCAACAGAGAACCAATTACAGAATGGGTGATACAGAAATACATTAAAATAACGAAAAGTAAAAAACAGTTACAAAAAACACAAAAAATATCTATTAAATAATCTAAAATCCTACTATTAGCCCAATATAATAACTAATATCCCATATTAGAGATACACCTTGATTGGTTTAAATAAAGGCTTGCTTATGTGCCTTTAGACACATTTGTTATAGAACAGTTTGTTAAGGTATAATTTTCTAACTGTTGTTATTCCTGTATTTGATGATTAATTTTATTATTATTTAACTTTGGGAAATATTGTGTGACACAAGCTATATTTTTAATAATTTTTCTTTAAATTATTTTTCTGTTGTGCTGTTTTTTATTTATCCACAAGTAATTATTGGAAATATTAGCCACTCTAACTTATACTTATTTATGCACTATTTAGGTATATCTTGTCTTGTAAGTATCTTGTATGGAAGTGTGAAAGGAACAATAATTAATTATTAATAAAGTTTTTCAGACGTAAATCATAGAAGTTCTAGGTCTTAAGATATATTTCAGACATTATGTAGTAGGTTTCCACTTTTAATTTCTACCAAGTTACGAGGGATGAGAGGAAGTCGGATGATATAGTTTGTTTTGCTAATGGTCTTACTTCTTTCAGAAGCTTGCTACATTTTAGCCATAATTCATCAAGCTGATTTGGATCAGGAGCGAAAGTTAGTAATTGGGTTCTTCTGGAACCATATTAGATTCCCAAGCAATCGAATGGCCTGAAATCCAATACGATCCCTATATTAGGGAAGTTTCCTCCGGTTAATAATTCACTTTAGTGCAAAACTGGTCAGCGATAAATAAAATTCCCTTCACTTTATTTTAAGCTCAGAATACTAAAATGTTGAGAAAGGTCGTTGGAACGTCGAACGCGGCTTATATCGTAATCTAGAAAGTTTTATATTCTCCTTGCATTTCGTGAACACATTTTTTCTAAGAAGACTTTTAGCATGAAATCCAAGACATACTTTATTTAATTTTTTGTGTATCTTGTATACTGTATACCTATCATTGAGTTTTCTATAGAATTTCTAGCAAGCAAGTCAATAATCAAAAAGCGTGAAAGCGTATTGGACAATGGAAGCTTAGTCCCTATAATACAACAAATTATATATTTTTTTCCACGGTCGGGAGTAGAAATCAGTTTCTATGACATCAAAATTGAAACAGAAGTAGTCGATTATTCCCAAGGGAGTATAATGCTCCCAAGGGAGTTTACATTATGGAGAACGTTTTTCATGCAAAAAAAGAGGTAACATTGAAATTATTTATTGACATTTAAATTAAATGTAACATTTGTACAATTTTCAAAATTAATATTAGAAGGAATATTACTTTCGCTTACATTTAAAGTTTTTGTGATTGCGCTAGTGGTGGTACCTACTAAAACGTGATTAGCAATTTTGGTCTTATTTTCAATGGAGTTCTCGACATAACCCTCAGCGACTGTCGTTGATTTCCAACCAGCATGACGCTTTATTGTCGTGATATCCACACCAGCATCTGCCAGTAATGTCGCTGAAGATCTTCGTAAGCAGTGACCAGTAGGTATAACATGCAGCATCATGTAATTAATACGAAGCTACTACACTAGGAATTTTTCCGATGGTATTCTTGCCAACTGGCTGCGAACTACATTTTCCTGCTTTGTAGTACAAAAAAAGGCGCTTATTCTTGACGTGGGGAGAACGAGGGGACAGGTATTTTCGATACAATTCAAGCATATTTCCCACATCGGTAACCACAAAGGTTCGTGGAATCTTTGTCTTAGTGTTTGGAATTTTTACAATCAAGGATGAGCCTACATCCTCAATATCATCTACAGTTAAATTGACTAGTTCATCAGTTCGACAAGCTCCGGCAATCCCCAGAATTAATACAACCTATAAAAAATCAAAATACTAAATAATTGAAATACCTAACAACAAAAGTAATCTTACCTTAATCATTAAGAATTCTTTGTCATCTGCAGTTGATAGAAAACGGTCGATTTCACCCTTTGTCAATATTTTCGATTTTTTCGCTTGATATTCGTCACCGGTTCTTTTCAAAAATGCGATCAGTTTGGGGAATTTGCTTATATCTACGTTGTCGTAAATTATCAAGCATGACTTAACCATAGAATATTGCGCCCATAATGTGGAAGACTTGTAATTCTTTGCATTTTCACTGAAGTATGCCAACAAAACATTCTCGCTGTATACTTGAATATTTTTCTCGGCGCACCACGTTTTGAACCGATTGTAAGCTATATCGTATAAAGATCTTGACTTCGTAGGTAACAAATTGCTTATTGCAATATTTGCAGCCTCCACAATCTCTTCCGACTCACAATTATTCATTGTGCACTAAACAAACTGTAAACTAAACCAAACTAACATCTTAATTTGACAATTCTTTTTGTTTGTTTATTATGTAGTTATGACCATGATACAACTACACGTTATGACAATAACTCAACGACTACTAAATAAATGCTCAAATCCGAATACAATAATTCTGGTGCTACTTACTTCATAATAACAAAATATGTGTTTTTAAGTTAATGAGACCGTGGAAAAAATAGTATATACCATTCGGGCGAAATGCTATTTTGTCCTCGGTGCATTGTAGCCCTCTGGCTTCGCCCTCGGGCTTCAAATTGCACCTCTGCCAAAATAACGCATTTCTGTCCCTTATAGTATAATATACTATTGTGTTACACTTTGTAGCAAATACTACTGAATGATTTAACTTTGTCCTTTGTTTTTTTACCTGTCTGTCAATTTGACAATAATTGTCAGACGGATAGTAGCAAAGACCCAAAGAGGGCACTATGGTGTACTTCTGACCAATACTAACTTAAATCTAGTTGCAAGCTACTGTTATTCTCATGAATTCTATTATATACATAACATAAATACTTCAATACCGGTTAATAAGGATCAATAATAAAATAACAAGCGTTTATAAACATAATAAATGCATGGCTAAGAGCCATACATAAAAATACACAGTAATAAATATGTAGGTTTACCCAGAGACCGCAAGTTCAGGAGGGCTGTCGCTACTGTAGATCCAACTATGGGCATTTCAGAGCCCCAAATAACGGCTACCTTACCTTCTAATATCCCCAATTGTATCATTTATATACATTAATTGCTTACATTTCAGAAAGCATATTGGGAGTGATGGAGATTCGTTGTAAGTAGATTAATGCTTGAAAGAGAGATAGATATATCTCTGCCATTCATTGAATTACTTCCATTTGTAATTGGACCCTATCCATGCTTTGAAATCAATCAGTCAACAGAAATGTATTTAATTATTTTAGAAATAAATATTATAGAATAATTTTATACTGTACGTTATAATTAATTAGTGAACTTGTACAAAATGTAAGGAAACATACGGTATAATAAAATTATTTGATTAGTTAGGTATAAATTTACCAAAAATATTCTTTTTAAAAATAAAAATTATACTTTCATAATAAACAATGAAATAAGGAGGTCAATTGATAAGGCAAGGCAATTTAGTGAAATAGATATAAAGTACCTACATAAAACACAGGCAATTGAAAATGAAATACTTATTAATGTTAAATTTTAAGAATAAAATTAATTAAACGTAAAAATAAAATTCTATAGGTATAGTTAGTACATTGTAACTGTAGTATTTGAAAATTTAGAATAAGTGCAATCAAATGAATATTAAATAAATTTAAAAATAAGAGATGCCAGGAAATAAATGAGCAGTGGTATCCAAGGTGACTATTGATTAAAAAACGCTTTGAAAAACCGACGCCAAGAAAGAAGCCACGAAATTAGAATCCAGTAAAATTTTAAAAGTATAAAGTAAGAAAAATTAAGAAAAATGATTGTGCATTAAAACAAGCCCCAAGTCAACCAAGGAAAGACAGACAAAGTTAGAATTTCAAACAAGTAAGCTACACCGTAAATTATACAAAATTAAGATTTATAAAATTGCTAACTAGAAAATTAGATATCAGTTATCAAAAGATAACGTAACCACATAAGCCTCCAGAAGAATTTGAATAGATATAAATTAAAACATATACATACCTTTTTTATTTGAAGGAGATGCCGAAAATTACTACTTCAAGGTCAATGTGCCCCGACTGGCATTGTATTACTTCGACATCATAGGAGTCGCCATATCTTTCATCGAGACCAACCACAGACACTGACCGGTTTCGAGATTATTATGCGCTCATCAGAGTACCATAGGTAGTGGACTCGATGAACGATGTTGCAATGTAATGCAATGCCAGTCGGGGCACATTGGCGGTGGAGTAGTAGTTTTCGGCATCTCCTTCAAATAAATAGGTAGGATTGTCTTCCTCAAAGACAATATAGAGTAATCGTCTTCCGTAATCAAGGGGAAGCAACTCCTGAACTACAGTTACATAATACATAGTTTAATACGAAAAATTACCTATCTGAGCGGCCAACTTTAACATATGCTTTGTTGGACTCTGATTAATTCGTTGCTGTATATCATCGATAACATTTCCTGTGAGAAGAGTAGTCTTGTCAGTCGATTTATCTTTGCAAATGCAGTATTTGGTTTGAAATCTCTTAACAATTGCACATTTATGGTTTAAGAAGGTGTCATAGTCAATATTTTGGGAAGGCTAGAGCCTGCTAGTAGCATATCCATAATCCGTCTTAATTTCTAGTTCCACTTCGAAAATAAGCCATTACAATAAAGGCGTCTTGTTCTGCAGTGAAAGACATAATGTATCGAACTGAAATACAAAATTTTTTTAGTTAACCTTAAAATTTTCTTTTTACTTGTACTTACGAAAAACTTGGAGCGATGTAATTTAACTCTGGAACGAACTAATTGATGTTAAATATGTAGTATATAATATTGAAGCAAAAGAAAATACAAAAAACTAGCCGAAAATCACATCGAAGACAAACGATGACGGGCGCTAATGAATAAAGAAAAAAATGTCAAATATTGACATCAATCGTAATTTTTCCTGTACAGTAAACACCGATATTCCATTCCTCGATATTGTATCTAGATTCTTGGTTTCACACGTCGATGTTTTTACAAGTAAATACATCAACCATAAAAAGTAGCAAGAAGTAAATAACAATCCAATGGAAATAATGTTCTTTATTGTAAGGCTTTTACAAAGTTTTGTACCTATTCAAAACAAATGTAGTATACTTTCAAAGTCAGGCTTTCAAGAAGTTTTCGTCTCGTTAGGAACAAACTGAAGTCAGAGTTTTTAGGAAATCGTATAAGTTAAGGAATCCGTGGCCTACATTACTAAAGCATAAAGGAATGAATACAATGCAAGTGCCACAATTATTAGTCAGCATTGCATATCACTCTCTAGGCACAGAAATATCGTTACTCATTCAGACGATTCAAATTGAGTTTAGAAGATTTTGAACATAAAACATTACTTTATTACATAAAAGAGGTTCCAGAGAAACAGGGTAACTTTGCATGTTTTTAGCGAAGTTTTGTCAATATTATTTTTATTTTTCAACATACGTTGTTCAGGTTAAAATATGTTATACAGTGAATTTATAAAGTCCCGCATAAATTCATTATTTTGAAAATTGTAAAGTTTTTGAAAAATCGCTGGGAAACATCGTTTTTCGTATACTTCATGGAAATGAACCATATTGTTTAATCCAATATCGTTAAGAAAAGAGGAACTTTCCTCGTTAGCAACAGTTTTCTTGTTAACAACACTTTTTTTCATTCATTTATTTTATTAGAATTAATTACAAATGTACAATTACTTAAATTATTAAATGTTATATTAGAAGCTGAAGAAAGAAAATAAAAAGAAAATCAGCATCAGCAGCTTTTTTTAGGAAGTTCTTCACATTCTCCATCGACAGACTCGACTTTTTTTGCTAAATAATTGTCATTTTGACGTTTCAGATAGGCAAGCAATTTTTTATAGGCAGAAATGTCTACGTTTTCGTTTATTTGCAGAGTACTTTTCACCATTGAGTACAGTGGCCAGAGTGTTGAAGCTTTACGAATTTTCACCTATAACAATATTTCTAAATTAATCCGTAAACATGAGGAATCATAAATAAAACAAACCTTTTCACAAAAGTACGCAATTAGAATGTCTTCACTGGCTCCTTGCACATCTTTCTCGTTCCTCCAGTGGCAAAACTGTTGGTAACTTTTCTCATATTTTGCTCTGGACTTTACAGGTAGTAAACTTGACTCTGCTTCTGATAATAATTGAGCAATTTCCTCATTATATTCATTGAAGCAATTCATTTTAGGTGAATGTGACATGAAAACTTTTACATAAATTGTTTACATGTTCGCATGTTTATTATTGCTATGGCCACAAATGCTACCTTGACATATTAGAATTTTTCATAATTTTTAATAAGTCTTCAAATTACACTAATTTTTATAAAGTAGGTACACGAAAAAATAGCATGTTCAACTCGTTAAGAAAAGTGAATTTTCCATTTTCGTGTGAATTTCCTCCACTCTCTCGCTAACGCTCGCTCGTGAATAGAAACGTTTACACTCACTGGAAAACAATCACTTTTCTTAACTTATAAAACAATTTACTATTTTTTTTCTTTTTACACTTGTTTTACATGTATTAAATTTTTGACAGGAAGACTCAATGACGCTACGTCGATATAAACTTTAATGTTTTAAATGGAACACCCAGTCCTGTTTTACATATTTGCAAAGAACTCTTTTTTACGAATAAGGTCATATAAGGTCTTATGGGTCTATCTATAATAATAAGGAAAATATGCCAAAAAAGTGTGTCATAATAACGATTCGTTGCTAGGCACAGTATTTCTCCAACACATCGCTCTTATGACACTTTTTTGGACATCTCCCTTATTATTATAGATAGACCCTTCATTAATACGTGGTTTTTGAAACAGATTTATTGGTTCAACAAATTTATCGTTTCAATAAACTATAAATAACACAGAAATATAAATTTCCTGCATTGTGATTGGTCATTTTTGGTTTATGGAACTGATAAATATATTCAATCAATAACTTCAGAAACCGAACATAAGTCGTCCTGTAAAAAATTGTGTTCCAGCGATTTTTCAAAAACTTTATCAATTTCGAAATAAATGAAATTATTTGGGGCTTTATGTACTCATTGTATGTTTGTACATAAGTAATGCATGCATAGGTATTATCAAAGAGTTAAAGATGACCCCAAATATGTTATTTTCTAAAGTAGTGTGCAAAGTCACCCAACAAAAGTACTACTTTCTATATACATTGGTTTTTACGATTCTTTCATTTTAATACACCTCTAGGGTGTCTTTGCACAATGCATAATTTTTAAAAATGGTTATTAGAGCAATTTCCAATTTTTTCCTAAAGAAAAAAACTATTATTTAACAGAAATAAACTAACTAGACACTGAACCTTTTGAACATGGAAACGGACAAAAAGCTCTTCAACCACAAAAAAATATGAGGGCAATAAATCCCTCCTTTTTGCCAAAACGCCCGACATTGCAAAGTCACATGATTTTAGGGTTATACTTCTGTGCTTTTTTTCTTCTTCTCTCTTAATGCCTACTTAGTAATTAAATTTCACTAATTGCGTAGAAAGTGGTATTTCCAAAAGTCTAAAAAGCTTTAAATACGTAAGTCTTTCGAGAACAGTATTAAACAAAATTCACTGTGAAATATAAAATACTTTTGTATAAAATATTTCTGTACCTGAAGAAAGAGCTGTATTAAGACCAGGGTAACCTTTATCGATTTTACCTGGCAATGTTTATATATTTTGTTTACAATAAAAGATATTTTTTATCATACTAGCAATAGAGTAATATATTTTATTATATTTAAATTGTTATGTATGAGAAACTTATATATATGGAACGATTATTAGAGCTGCATGAGTATTCCAATTTTGGATCCACCACGAATTCACAATTCATGCGTGAGTGTTCCAATTTTGGATGGTTAAAAACTGGTGGAAAATTTAAAACTTAACTAACGCAGCCTTTTCAGGTAGATAGCACTCACAACAAATAAAAATACAGATAGCAACAAGTAAAGCTTTTGAGACAATGAAAAATTCCAAATAGGTATAAAACAAATGTTCAATATATTTTAAACTTTAATTATTGCAATTGGTGACTTGATTTATACTATTTAAGCGATATAAAAACAAGCAAGATAAATTATAACCTAAAATTCATTGTTCTCATTTGGAGAATGAGAGAAATGGGAGAAAATCCTCCTCAAATTTCTTGAAATTTCTCCTCAATGGTATTTCTCAATGCCATTTCTAGCCCTGCCGGGGGTCCAGGCCTGCAGCCTAGGGTCACCCTTCGGGTGCAAAAACATCTAGAATAATATTTTTAAGAAAATACATTTGTATCTGGAATGATGATGTAATTATACTAAACTCTTGTTAATATTTTGATGAATTCTAAGAGTACTCTATTCTTGATGGTAAAACATCATAATTTTTTTATTGCTGAAATTAGAATTTATAAATTATTATTGTAGATATTTACTTTTGTAAGCTAAAATGATGAATTTTACAGACTACCAGAATGGACGAATTAATCCCAAACTTTACCTGCAGAAAGAATAAAAACTACGGACAATGAAACAGAGTAACTAAACACTATAATACTAATAAATAATTGGAATGAAAAAGTAAAAAAAAAATTGCCTCCAGCGTGCTCGAACTCGCGAAATCAGCATTACGACGTTTTAAAACCCTATACGACTATCCCATTAGGCTACCGCGTCCACTCTCAATAAATTGTCCCTGAGACATTTAAGTATGTAAATTGCACGTGTCGACCTGAAAAATTAATTTTTACCGATATTCTAATTGGAAAAGCATTTCACTTCAATATTTTGGTAATCAAAAGTGTTTGGCAGTTAGTACTATCTAATCCGTTAGCAATATTTCTCATAAGAAAATAACCTATCTGAAGTTTAATTAATTTGACAGTTTTCGTGGGAGGTGCTTGTCTCGTTAGTGCAATCTCACATCGGCAGATAAAATGAGAAAGAAGTTGAGACGGACGCGACTCGAGATTTTCGAAGAGAAATAGACGTAGAAGGGCTCGACGTATGGTTTCGAAAAAAAATCTCAAAGGATTAGAGAAAGGACGGAACTTTCGTGTGAAGCGGTTCTCGAAGCCGTAAAATTAGAAAAAGGGTCTAGGGAGTCCCGCGAAAAGTCGGGATTTCGGCAGGCGTGACGGGGCCATTAGGCGCGAGGACAAACGCCGGTGCCAGTCGTATATCTCTCGCCGAAAACGCGTAGGAAAATTGGGAAAACGCGTAGGAAACGGGACAAAAATACCCCTACGCATTGGAGAAAATGCCTTATAAGACTTTCAATAGTGATGTCAATGCATGAATGAATACATTTTCTAAAGTTTGTCAGTTCTTAGTTTGATACAGATTGAAATAGGTGGTTCGGTTTATAAATGAATATTATACGTAACAAATTGAATTTAAAAGTAAATGGAAAAATTAATACAGCAATTTTATTTATCAGACGTTTAAATCCTTTCCATAGTTCCTCGTTGGTGTTTATCACAATAAAATAAATCACTAAGAACCCAAAAATACACTACTGTTGCTCATAGAGAAATAAGCTAATGATATGCGTGCCGGTGGCTCAGAGCTTAGCGTCTCGCTCGCTCAACCCAGAGGTCGTGGGTTCTAATTCCCATTCCACCAAACAATTTTTAATTAAATTGTTTACTCGTAGACCAAGGCTTATTCGCTGGGATGGCTTGGCAACCATCCTGGCGATGGCCTAGGATTGGTGAAATGTCAACTTGGTGTTAATGTGAGAGATTAAAATCAGTCGATGTTTGACTTGTCGCCCTAACTAATGAGGTTTTCCAGGTTTTCCTCATTCCAGCACTGAATGGTGGTTAGGGCCTACCAACGTAAGTCGTTCCTGAGGCGCAAATGCGGCCCGCGAAATAATAATATGCCGCCCCCTCTCCCACACAAGTCTCAGACTTTCGGGCTAATCCTTGTGATTAGAATGAGGGGTAGAGATATTATTATTATCATTATTATTATTATTATTATTATTATTATTATTATTATTATTATTATTATATATTTTTTTGAATAAGCTTTTTTACTTTCTCTTTGCCGTTGCTGTTGATAGGAAGATCGTGGGGTTGGGGTTAGCAAGAAAATGACACTTAGACCTAGAATTCTAGGTTCTTGTACCAATACAAAGTGTACAAGTTGGGAGAAGTGTGACATAAAAATGGCGCATTCAATTTTTCCTTATTGGTGATTATAATCTATATACGAAAATGTAAGTTTTTTATGCAAATTTTTTTACTAATAAATATAAGAATTTTACAAAAAAAAATCATTAGTTTTCACCGTTGCCTTTGGCTGCTATTCATATTTCCTTATGAGAGAGGATTTATTTTTTCCCGGCCCCGTATGATGCGAGCAAGTATTTTTGTGTCGACTTATTACTAATAAATATAAGAGTTTTACTACAAGAAAATGTCTACAGTTTTCACCGTTGAGTTTGGCTGCTATTAATAGGTTAGTACGGGGGCGGATTTATTTTTTCACGCTCACGTATGAGCGGGAAATTTTCTTATTTTTTCTTTCGGGGGCGAACTTATGTTTTCCTACTCACGATGAAATGAAGTTATCAATTTTCATCATCCTATTACTAACAAATAATATTAGAAATCCCCAAAGAAATAATTTTACTGTGGCAGTCAGTAATCGTTCCATAATATAAATTCCTTGGGACTTAAACGAGATGGCATTGACCTTGGATGGCAATGGTTTTGGGTCGAGCAGAAATGCGATAAATAATAAAATGGCGAGTGGCAGAATATGTCGTGGACATTTTTGCTATAACATAATAAACTACATATTTATAAGTATAACAAACATGAGGTATTATATGAAATCCTAAATATTGCAATAAGTTTCGGAAAATTTTCGGCTAGACTAAAATATTATGTACCTATACCTATTTTCGTTAAGAAAAGGTTACGAGTTAATTAGATAAATTTGTAACGAAAATTTGAGGAATATTCTAAAGCTATAATGATATCGATATCCAAGGAAAAGCTATCTACAGTTCATCAGCTTCAAAGGAGAAACATAAAAATTACGGGCACGTGTTTCGTTAGTAATGAAAAAGAAACAATGACAAAATATAATTACTTTTACTATAGGTAGGTAGGTAGGTACACTTGTTTGAATAATAATAAGGAATATTATAAGGTATCAATTTTTTTCGCCTGAGTTCAAAGAAATACCAGGCAGTTTTAAATTATTTCTAATATTGCTGTTACGATATACCTACTCTTCATATAAAATGAAATGAAATCGATTTTTTATCGAAAATCTGACAAGGTAATATTGCTCCACATCCCTTATAACCCGAAAACCCCAAATATGACGTTATCACTGGGTTTTAGGGAATGCGGAACAATGCTACATTACCAAATTTCCGATAAAATATCGCTAGTAGGATTTTCGGAAAAGCTGATTTGGAAAAAGTTTTAGCAGGCCATGGATTTGCAATCTGGTCATCGTAATACATTCTCTAAGTACACCTAGGAGGGTTTTACATGCAAAAATATCACTGAAGTTATCACTATCTATTATCACTGAAATATCTCTGAAATCGCGCAACTCAGCCAAATGTTACAAGGGCGTTTCGGGTCAAATTTGAGGAGACTGTGGACATTCATGGTGCCCCAAAATTAGCCTGCCCAACTTTACTTCCGGGTTCTACCTTCAAAATTAAGGAAAAAAATTTAATAAACGTGGTTTGAAAAATGCTACTTTAAACATACACCCCTGAACAGGGTTTTTATCTAATAGCTCAAAAACTTGTGAACATGGAACATTGATATTTCGGGTGTTTACTAACCTTTCTATTTTCAACAAGATGGTGTCATTTCAATTCCAAAAATGTATTCAGGAGTAGATCAGAATTCGAGAAGGTGGGGTAAACACTACCCCAACATTTTTCTCTGTCAATTTTTTTGGATTTGATGTGAAATTCTAAAATTCTAGAACTATTTACTAAAAAAGTTACTCGTGTTGAACTTCGATAAAATGAATGAATGAAAATATCACAATATGAGGATTGTAAAAACTTTCGAATCAAAATTTCAATGGAAATAAAAGTAGCTGAGTATTGTTTAAAAACTATTTTTGTTATCAAAATGCAACAATACACAATTAGAAAAATTGACAGAGAAAAAAGTTGGGGTGGTTTTTACTGCCCCTCCTCAAATATTAACCTACTCCTAAATCCATTATTTGGAATTATAATGACGTCGCCTCTTTGAAAATAGAAAGATTAGTAAACATCCAATATATCAATGTTCTATCTTCACAAGTTTCGAACTTATTCCAGAAAAAACCCTCTTCAGGGGTGCATCATCTTTAAGGGAATGTAGCTCCCTTAGGAACCATTTTTCGACATTTTTATTAAAAATATTTTCCTTAATTTTGAAGGTAGAATTCAGAAGTGAAGTTTGGCAAACTAATTTTTGGACACCCTGTATATCGTGTGTCGGCGCGAAAAGTTGGGATGGGCATATTTCTGGTGCCTTTAAAGTTACAGACCTGAAATTTTGAGTTATCAATTACCACAAAAGTATTTCACGTTGTTGTCATGCTACCAAACCCTCGCCCTGCCACCCCTAGCTACCTCCACATCAACATTTTATATGAAACCCTGTATTTCTTTTTGTGGAATATGGAAAAGTGCCTTTTTTTGATACCTGTGCATAAGAAAGGGTTAGTTTGTAGGGTCTCGTTCCATATATTGTGTAACGTCATTAACAACTTCTGTACAAACGATTGGCCTACAAGCACACTTTGTGACTCATAAAAAGAGTTACAGAGTCAGTTTCGCGACACAATTTGTACGCCATGTATAAAAATACTTTGGTATTACTGTTTACTGCTAACTATAGAAGAGCTTTCGATTATCGATTATTTTATTTACATATTTATTGATACCCATAAATATAATTCATCCACTAATAACTGTTTTTATTGTTTCAGGTAATCTGCTAGTTATTCTTGTAGTGACCTTAAGTAGGAGACTAAGGTCAATAACCAATTTCTTCTTGGCTAACCTAGCAGTTGCAGATTTCTTCGTTGCTGTTTTCTGCGTTTATCAAAACCTATTCATCTATATTGTTGAAAGGTATGTAATATTTATAAAATCCTAAATCAAAGATTATGTAAAACTGAACCTTTTCCTTCTGCATTTCTCCATAAAATAATAATTGTTAGATATATAAAAAAATTTGAACTGTGTTTGAAATTGTGAACTGTGTTTGAAATTGTGAACTGTGTTTCAATAGTTATTAACCTATCTCGTAACTCCTAAAAGTAATTCATTAGAATGAATTAAAAGTGAGAATAGACATTTAGGCATAGCTAGCCAATTAACATTTTTTTGTTAGATAAATGTATTTGTTTGGATAGTAAAGAATTACTCCAATCTGCACTAAAACGTCCGTTAACATTAATTCTCTCGCTCTCTCTCTCTCTCTGCACTAAGACACTTTATTAAAACACTCTACCAATGAAACAAGATTGATTTTAGTAATCTTCTTTCTAGGTGAAGCAAAATCTTTTCTGGAGAATACATAATTAATGTTAACACCCTATTTCCCATTATCCTAATATGTTTAACGCGATGTGACTGTTCTACATACAGGGTGTTTCCGTGGTGACCAAACATTATAATATGTCAAAGACTACTTAGATTTAAAGAGAAAAAATTTGGACACTGGGTTTTTTGACTGTGCTCTCCTCAAATAAAATAATAATGTCCTCATGACAGACACTTCAGGTTATACTGCAAGCAAGTTGCCGATGACTTTCTTATTTTAAAGGAAACGCCCCGTATATTATTGCACTTTTTGATTCTACGTGTTATTTTAGGAGAACTTTCATAAAACTTCGCTATACAAAACTAGAATAGAGTCCAAAAACTAATTTGACAGCTGAAATATCACTTATGTTATATCGTTGGATTCAGAAAATGAAGTAGTTTACAAAAATATAATCATATACAGAGTTTTCATATAAAAATCGAGAGTAGGTATTACTTCGGGTAAAATCAGAAGTGGCAAAAAGGTCATTTTTATGTCAACAATTTTCTTTTAGTAAGTACTTGCCATGCCATTTGAAAATTGTATCTCAAAAAATAAGAGAGGAAAGAGGGGTACACCATGAATCTATGTCACTGTACGATGTCAGTAGTAGTAATATACATAAAAAATAATTAATTGTTAAAAGGTCTCTAGGAGCTAGATCAGAACTGAAAGTATATTTATTATTTCTCATCCTAAAAAAAAACCCACCCACAAACTTTCACGGCCAGGCACAATGGGTCGAAAGGCCTGAGTGCTGCGGGTAACCCCACCGCTTTCCAGCAACTTCACGGCAAATTTTTAAACCTCGTTAAATTAAAGAAAAATAAAATATTGTTATAACTTTTTGTATTTTTGTAAATATTTTGACTCCTGTTAAACATTATCAGCCTTATTAATAATAAAACTTAGAATGTTCAAAGACGTGACTAGAATGTAATTAGTGAAAACTGCATTAATAATACCATTTAAATGCATGTTAACGCTAGCATGATGTTAAATCACTAGTTATCAGTTTGGGTATGTTTTACAATAAGTTAAAGTTAACCTAAAAATTTGACAAAAATGGCAGCAGTTTTTCTTTTCCCTTCCAATTAACAGATCGAGAACATTTTTCTGAAATATTAAATAATTTAATGCGAAATGTTCCGTATTTATATGTCAGTAACCTCAATAATTATATAAAATTTTATTATGGCATGGTTACTTATCGAATTCATTAGGGAGTTTTTGGACCCCTTAAATTTTAGCACGTCATTATCGTTATTCTGAGCATGTGCAGTTCCAAAAAGAGTATCAATTTTGGCACTGCGCGTGCTCAGTATAACGTTTGCGATAACGATAAGGTAAAAATTTAAGGTGTTCAAAATCTCCCTATTATAAAAGGCAAAGTTAATGCTTATCAAAGGCGGATTTACCATGAATTCAAATTTTACATAAGCAAAAAGCAAAAACGTAATCAGTTAAAAAAATATATAAACGTATTCACTTAAGGATATTTTATTAAACACTTCTATTTGCTATTTTACGTTTGTCCAAAGAAAAACGTACCTATCTAAATGCACAGATAATTTCTAATTTCACAACATTTTTTAAAAATGTGGTTCTTTGAGATACTCCCCTATGTTAAAAAGTTAAATCCGCCCTTGATTGCTTATTAACACAAAACAGTCTTGACACAAGACACTTGTCAGTCTTGTCACTTTGGGTAAATGTTTATAAATGCAGGTTAGATTTATTGCAGTGAAATTAGCTTTATGTATAGAATGAGATGTTGTCACATTAACTTCTTATTTAGCATACTGTTAGTTATTTGTCTATAAATATTTAATTATTAATATGAACTACTTAGATTGATTTAAGAATGCGGTTAGTGGTCATTAGTTAACTTGATGTTATTGTGATTATTATTAATATGGGTGTATGTCATTATTTATCCTTATCACCACCCTGTATTCCATGTACCCACTTTGTACTCTCTGAAACCTAACATGTAGCGTGTGCTGTTAAACTATGTTTCCAATATTTTGTTTACGCTGATTTTTCGATCGATTCTTGGCTAGCTGGATAGTAATTAGCAACACTAATCACACAAAATACACTTTTACTTCAAAACACAGTAAAATTTAGAATATTCCATTGTCTTAATTTAACTTGAGATGATCCAATTAACCTCTGTAAGGTTTCCCTTGCTTGCCAAGTAGAAATCATCGACTAACACACCCCCTCCACAGCATCCTGTCGCTAAATCACTGGATCTTGGGATTTCTGCCCGCAGGGTTGAATAAGTACAAGGATATCCTTACATCATTCCCGAATCCCTCATAAAAAACATAGGATGCAAATATAATAACCCCAATATCATCTTGAAGTAACACCGCTTATCCCCAAGATGGTGCATGGCATTGATAAATCTTTTGAATAAATTTTTTTAACAGTAGCTATATAAAATTGGAGTAGCAGTAAAGGATGAAACAAATAATATTCAAAGAAATTTTATTTCCTTGTATCATTTAATGGAAGATTAAATGCACCTGACTTACTTATTAATGTACCTACGAAATCATAGGAACAATTTTTTTAAACATTATTTATCCAAAGTCACATTTAAATAGTTGGGTTTCTACTAAAAATGATTTTATAATATCTACCAACAATATTTATTTGAAGGAAATTCCGGAAACAACTACTGAATTACTCAGGCATCTTCATGGAAGTCGTTACATCCTTCTTTGATACCAACCACCAGACACTGACCCAGTTCGCACTTATTCTGTGCTCATCAGAGTAGAATAGGTTGCGGACTCAATGTTGAACACCATGAAATGAGTATAGATTACCTGAACCTGATTTTCAGTTGGACCCTACCGTTGCGGCATATCCAGTGGCTAGCCAATCATGTCGGAGCAAACGAGTATTTCTGCACATGCGCATTACATCATCCAACAATATTTGACTGACATTATAATATAATAGATAAGTTACATATATTAATAATCACCTATTATAAAGTTTTTCTTTGTCCATAGTCAAAATTGCTCACAAATCACTAATGCAAATTCTGTTTTGACAATTGACAGTGAGAGTCGAATACAGTCAATATAAGTCGAACATTCTGCGCACGCGCAGTAAGTGAAATAGGTTGGCTTCTATAAATCAAATTTGTATACTCGTAAACCGCTACCTCAGTCTCAGCTGATCAATCTATAAATTCAACTTTAATAGTCCGTCTACTAGAAAAAGTAATGATCAGAAAGATGAAAAATCTAACTTTTGGTTATAACTCGGAAACAAAAGACTATTTTAGACTATTAAAATACATTTTTACAATCTCTTGTAGTTATCGAGTTATCCTATAAAAATAGTAACAATAGATAGTTGCATATGTATTAACTGAGAGACTCGTTTTACTCAACATTCCACTTTTATATATTTCAGACCAAAAACAGCAGTGTCTTGATCTTAGGCTTGTTTTGGTTCTCACACCAACACGTTCTGAATCGTACTGAGCACGCGCTGTTTGAAAATTCGAAGGCTTTTTTCAAACTGCGCACGCTCAGTTCATAACTGGTTCTTGTTGGAACCAAAACAATGCATACTAAATACAAATACAATAATACCAATTTAACACAGACAAATAATGTGAGTAGTATGGTGTGTGAAAAACCCAAATCCCTATTATCTGCTGCTTGAATAGTATGAATCAGTATATATAAAAATAATTGATAAGTTGAAGGTTTTTATAAAATACGCCATATATACGACAAAAAAATCTGTTCCGTTTTATATAAAAGATAATTTTGTATTTCCAAACTGTATCTGACACATAACTCAGATACCAGTTTAATTAAAACAGAGAAATAAGGGCGCAAACGATTTTAAATTTACTGCTATCAGTGTGTATCATATTAAAATTACCATTAAAACCTTTTTTAATAATGAATAATTAAATGTACTGAGAAAATCTACTAAAAAAAGTTGCTTTTTAGTAAGTAGCTTGAATCATAGCTGCAAATTGAAATTGATTATTAATGTTTCACCAGATAACGATAATTGCTTATTAAGGTAATCGTCAATTTTATTTTCCTTTTTCCAATTAACTTTGAAGGAAATTATCTTTATGCCTCCAAAACATGTGCTTAGTGAAAAATAAATTAAGGCTCAGGAATATCAGCAAGACCGAATTTCGTGCAGAAATGCTTAGGTATTAACACATAAACAGGTTATTTTATACATTCAATTAAAACCCAGAATGAAATTCTAGGAAAGATCTTATACAGTGCGCATTTAAAATCCGCCCCCCCATGTTAACTTTTGAACTACTCGTAATTCCTGGCGCACGTTGTGAAATGTTTGCCTGGGGACAGATGCACACTCGTTGGGTGATTCTTTGCCGCAAATCCAAAATATTGTCTGGTTGGGTAATGAACACTTTAGATTTAAGGTAACCACAGAAAAAATCCAATAGACTCAAATCCAGTGAACGAACATGCCTCTCAAGAGTTCCTCGACGTCCAATAGATGTTAGGATACCCACTTGTTCGGATAAAAGTTATCAAGGACATTCCTGATTTCCCTAAAATAAAGTGGCGGCGCAGCGTCCTCTTCATACATTATGTCAAGTCCTTGAAACTCATTGACATTATCCTAGATCACATCATAGGACCCCTTTTCATTGAAGAAAATTTAACAAACCATGTAGATATACCTTGACTTGTTAGAAAATAATATTCAATCTGCGATAGCCAAAATAGTCCACAATAATGTCCATTAGTTTCAAGAGCTTAACATAACGTATCAACAGGACGGTGCGCCACGACGTTATTTTAGATAAATCAAGAATTTCCTTGATAACGTTTATCCCAACTGGTAGATTGGGCGTCGACGACCTCTTGAGCGGCCTACTCGTTCACCGGATTTAAGTCCATTGGATTTTTTCTACGGGGGTTAACTTAAATCTAAGGTGATCATTATCCAACAAGACAATCTTTTGGATTTGCAGCAGAGAATCACCAACCAGTGTGCATCTATCTAGAGACAAATCTTTCACAACGTGCGCCAGGAAATGTCTGATAGGTTCTTCTGGTGCCTCTATAGATGTCTACCCCTAAAAAGAAGCAAGTTAGACAAGCGATTTTACTCCACCAATAGATAGCGCAGCGCTCGACCGTCGTGCGGCGTGAAGAGTTCGGTTATAATACCGTACTCGCTTAATGGAGTTGCGCCTCATTTGATAGGACGATAATTATTATAATTATGTTTCATATAATATGGTCTTATCATTTCCAATGTCTCCTATGGTTTCAAAGATTGCGAAATCTGTCAAGTTTTTGTTGAAAGGAAAATTTTTCACTGTATAATTTTGGTCTCAAACAGTGCCACTACAACATTTAAAATGAAATTACATCCTCCTTTATGTAAAAGGCTGAGTCGGATGTTATTTGTTTATACTTTGTTTGTTTACCCAAATCTACCATATAGCCTAAAGTTAAGAGTTTGTTTAGAGTTTCTACGTAGCCGTAGGCAGTACGAGATTTGATTCGCCACTGGAAAGAGGCAAACAAACTCATTCTAGTATCAATAATTTTAGATATTGGATATTATAAGTTTTTCTTCGTGTTTTTATTTACCTCCGGTTTTCCCAACATGAGTTATGATACGAGATTGTTTTGATTTTATAAATCTTATATTCCAAATCCTCTAATACGATATATTTTGTATGTCAACAATGATAAAATATTTGCTGCGCACCACTTATCTGACATAATAGCTTTGTTTCACTGATACACGTCGTCTAAATCACATTTTTGGATGTTTTGTGTTTAAAATTAATGTTTAAACATATGTTATTACCGTAATGTTAATAATATACTAAACTTTCTAAACAATTCCCTGCAATTTGAGATTTCCTGACAATTTCTTTGGAATGAAGGTTACAGTTCCAAAGATAAAGCTTGGGTTTTTAACAGATGTCATCGCACAACCTGCGCAGATGAAGTGGTGCAAATTAGTGTAAATATGTTTTTTCTACTGCCCATCTTTAAAATGACAATAAAATCGAGACAGCTACTAAATTCATGAATACTGTTATTTAAGCTAATGCTATGCAAAAGAATGCTGAGAATATTGAAAATATCGATATTGCAATTGATGAAAGTTCAAGCTTTGCTGAAAATGAAAGTGGATCAAGGATTAGCTTCAATTCAAATCAAGTAAATGAACAGTTTGATGGAAACAAACTTGGAAAATCAATGATTTTGTTTAGCAATTGCCAAAATGTTTCTAATGTGACCATCAATGTACCTATATAAAAATTAGATCTGTCAAAATAATGTGACGCGGCGTGACAAGTATTTCAAAAATTTTTATTTAGATATTTGCTATCGTAGAAAAAGTATAGTATGCAACTCGTTTTTATAACGCCATTTTATTCACTCATTTTATTAAACACTCGCTTCGCTCGTGATTAATAAAAATCGTGGCTATAAAATGGCATTTACAAAACTTGATACATAATATACTATTTTCTACTCCCCATCTTTAAAATGCCATTTTTCGTATATGTTACCATGACGCTAAGTGATCTTTTAAATACACCTTGACAAGCCGTGGCTTCATGCATACAAGCCGTGGCTTCGTGCATACAAGCCGTGGCTTCGTGCATACAAGCCGTGGCTTCGTGCGCTTTAGTCACGGATTGAAATTATTCAAAAAATCATTCACTCATTTTCTTAAACACTCGCTCCGCTACGCTTCGCTCGTGATTAATAAAAATCGTGACTAAAATGGCATTTATAAAACTTGATACATAATATACTATTAAACTTCTGCCCCTTTTAACACACAGAGTGGGCTCTTGAAAACGAAAAAGAGCGAATATTATTTTTCCGAAAAACGCCGAGACATTGGATTTGCGATCGAAAGGGGGCATCTTTTTACATAAATTTCTTGCTACAGACTTCATCCCCCTAGGAAGGGGGGGCTACCCTCCAAAAATCTAATAACATTAATTTTGTTATTAATTTTAAGCACGGAATATCTGACGAGTATATGCAGTGAAGTTTAATTTAAAATTTAAATATTATTTATTATGGTAATAATATGATATGGTAATATGGTATGATAATTGTCATCCGTTCTGACTGTCCTGAATTCGCCCTTGCTCTAACAAATCGCCGGACTCTACTTATTTCTTCTGCCTTACTACAAATCGGTAAATCGTACAAATGACTCGAACGTGAAAAACCATAAGCATAACCACAAAATAGTAAACACTACTGCACAAAATGATCCATTTTGGGCAAACCATCTTCATAGGTATATACGTGAATACGTGAGTACGTTCGTAGGTAATATGTGAATTTTATCGTATATTACTTATCATTTATCATATGATAAATGATAAATATATTTCTATAAAAGGTGGTCTTAAGTATGCCCTGAAATGATTAATGTTAAATCGTACATGATTGATCATATACGGTTCATAACAATGTCATTCATCCAACAAAAAGCAAAGGGTCCAAAACTGGCTACTGATTTTGTTCCTCCTGTAAAATTTATTATTTGTGATTTCTATCCGCCTTTTATGAACTAAACTAATAATATAATACTTGTATAATTAATATACAACTAACACAACTTGATGAGTTGTTTGATAAGGTTATATATACAAAATTTAAGTAACATTTACTACAACCTTATCATATAACTGATGTCAAAAAATACCTACCCATAACATACCTACAACGCACTTTCGCAAGTTCATCATTTCTCAAAAAGATGAAATCGTTTCTCACACAATAAAAGCCGTTCGTAAATTTAGCACAAAATTGTATGATGTCCCATCAAAATTTTAATTCCAAATTTTGTGATGGAAAAAAGAGGGGGAATTGTCATTAATTTTGAGGTTAGTATGTTGCTTTTTGTTTGGCTCAAGGGATGCAATTTTGATAAAAGCATAAAAGTAAGCACAAGGTAGCTAGTAAATTTGTTAGTCACAATGGAGGGTGAACAATTTCCAGTGGATATTTTGGTTGGGGAGACAATATATACCTACAGTAGTTCTTACTCATGAAATGGATGTTTATGCGCATGTCTCCATCTATCATTAAACCTAACTTCTGTTAGTAAATTAATCCTAACTGTCAATTGTTTTGATGGAACCATGTCCAGCATTAATTCATCACATCCATCAGTTACGTCATCCATCACAAAACTGAGCTGAATTTACGAAAAGGCGTACAGGGTGGGCAAATAAGAGAGAACGTCGGCTGTATCTCGGAAACCGCTTATCGGAGAATTTCCGGAAAAAAATTTAAGTAGTAAATATGGCCATGAGATGTCGCTGGAAATTATTTTCAAGTTCCTGAAATGACCACTAGGGGCATAACGTCCATGGCCAACCAGAAAAATGAACTTTTCTCGAAAATTTGCCTAATAAAGTAGTACCGGAAATAAATAAATATTAATCTAGAGGAAATTTGAAACTTTTTAGTGCAACTCATTTTTTTCTATCTTTTAAAATAAAGTGGTGGGGGGGGCGCCAAACTTTCTTTCCTTTAAACGTTAATAACTCGGCTCAGGATAAACCGAATCTAACAAACTTAGTCTCATTAGAAAGAGCTTTCTTTTATGCATATTTGGACTCATGAAAGCTGGTTTTGTTACTTTTAATATAGCGGCTAGAGGGCGCTGTCTGCCAACATAACAAATATGGCGGATTTTCTAGAAAATTTCAAATGGCAAGGTATATTTATTGTCACATATTTAAATAAAGGACAACAATCCCTAAAATTCAGTGAAAACCGCAGCTTTCTATCTCATTCCTACCAGAAGATATTACCAATGAATTGCAACTGGAGTTTTGTGATGTAGCCCTGTAGCCTTTGTGATGCACCTTAGCATTCAAAATGGACTCGTGATAGCCTATTATTAATAAAATATAAGAAAAAAAAACTGTCGCGGAGGTGAAAAGTCGTTAGTGCTTGCAATTTTTTCAAAAAATATGATATGAGATAAAAGTAAAAGTTTAAAAGTATAAAAAAAATTAAACAAATTAAACTGATGCGGCAAATGCTGACTTTGTAAATGTATTCTTTATGAAATAATGTGGTGGTCCCGAAAATGATATCGTCCATAGTTTTCAATACACAGTTCCAAGCGTTCTTGGGTAGATGAAACTGCAGTTTCCACTTCTGGCACGGGAATACAGGAATACACCTTAATACGTTCGATCATCACTTCCCTTGTGGCGGCAAGCCTCATTGCGTAAATTAGTTTTTTTAATCGCCCCCATAAATAAAAGTCCATACAGGTCAAATCGGGGATCTATAGAATAGATAGATGTAATCAATTTCATTTTCAACTTGTTTAATGTAATACCTAGCCGGGTTTCGTTTACCCAAGAACAGTTGTAACTGTGTATTCGAAACGATGGGCGTCCCCAAATAAATCAGTCGTTTTCAGGACCACCACATTATTTCATAAAGAATTGATTTACAAAGTCAGCTTTTGCCGCATCAGTTTAAATTTGTCTCAAATTTTTATAATTTTTTCTTTTATCTCTTATTATATTTTTTGAAAAAATTATAAGCACTAACGACTTTTCAGCTCCGAAACAGTTGTTTTTTCTTATATTTTATTAATAATAGGCTATCACGAGTCGATTTTAAATGCTAAGGTGAAAGGCTACATCACAAATCTCCAGTTGTAATTTTTTTCGTAATATTTTCCGTTAGGAATGAGATAGAAAGCTGTGGTTTTCACTGAATTTTAGGGATTGTTATCCTTTACTTAAATATGTGACAATAAATATATCGTGCCATTTGAAATTTTCTAGAAAATCCGCTATATTTGTTATGTTAGCAGACAGCGCCCTCTAGCGGCTATAATAAAAGTAACAAAACCAGCTTTCATGACTCTAAATATGCATAAAAGAAAGCTCTTTCTAATGAGACTAAGTTTGTTAGATTCAGTTTATCCTGAGCCGAGTTATTAACGTTTAAAGGAAAGAAAGTTTGGCGCCCCCCCACCACTTTATTTTAAAAGATAGAAAAAAATGAGTGGCACGAAAAAGTTTCAAATTTCTTCTAGATTAATATTTACTTATTTCCGGTACTACTTTATTAGGCAAATTTTCGAGAAAAGTTCATTTTTCTGGTTGGCCACGGATGTTATGCCCCCTAGCGGTCATTTCAGGAACTTAAAAATAATTTCCAGCGATATTTCTTGGCCATATTTACTATTACAATTTTTTTCCGGAAATTCTCAGATAAGCGGTTTTCGAGATACAGCCGGCGTTCTCTCTTATTTGCCCACCCTGTACACTAATCTATCAAGTACAGGTATAATAATAACGTCAGCAACACTTCGACCAAACCTTCCACCCTTGTTTTGCTTACTTATTTAAAAATATACAAGGTACACTCTTAGACATTAAGATAACAGATATCCACATCATACTTAATGGTGTTTAAACATCGTATGTCACAAACACGTAGGCGTGTTTTACGGACAAAAACAAGAAAAGAAGTTCATTACACTTTTGTCATAGCTTCATTCGTTTTTGTAGAGATTTAAAACTTATCGAGAAAGAAAGATTTTATTTTAAAACTTTTTAATGAATACAAATATCGCGGTTCAACTTGACGTACTGGATGAACTAACGATACGACATTTATTACCGAAATATGGCATTTCAACTATAACCAGTGGCGTAGATGCAGGGTGCAGAAACAGAGTGCATTTATAACAACAAACTTAACATAATAAGTACAACAAATTTAAATAATTAAATATTTTTCCAGTATTTACTTATAAGCTGAAGCAAGTTTTTATTCAATCAAATGCAAGTTATGTCTTATACTTACAAGTTTTAACTAATCTATTTAAGTATATACTTATAAGGTCATTACTTTTTTGTATTCAATAGACTGAATATGTTTGTGACATAAGATGTTGTAACACTCTGTATATAAAAAAGGTTGAAGAAAATAATAGGTACTAAATTACAATGTAATAAAACACCGAAGATTTACAGTAAACTTGAAGAGCATTGTCTTTAAGCAATTAAGTACTGATTTTACAGCAAAGCCCTTAGCTTACGATGAACACAGATAAGTGGATAATGTAACAAGAAATTACCATTCGCGTTGGGGAAGCCATCAGTATTAACATCTTATTCTACTTCCGGACTAAACTGAGTCGACAGCACCACCTAATTGGTACAGAAATACATTTTGTGTACAAGGGCAATCATTGATCCTAGTTCAAAATACTTCGTTGGCTTAGAAAACATCTCAGCTGATGTTTTCGTCTGATGAAACGTGTTTATTGGTACCAAGTCAGTTACATAAATATGTAGTGCTGTGACAAAATTACAGTTAATAAATTGTTGGTAAAGTTTTTATATTGTTGAGGTTGGTTTATTTATATACACAGTAAAAAAATCCGACTGATTTTAACACTGAATCCACACTCATCAGTGTGTATATAGTCCACACTTGGCAGTGTTAGACATATCGGTGTATTATTACATTACATAAAAGTAATTTAACACAGTAGATTTTACAAGGTAATGTGTAATAGTTTATTATTCACCGTGTAATTATTCCGTTTTTATTTTGCTACAATTTATGAGTACTTCTACAAACTTGGCGGGTATATCGTTCGTGTAATATAAGTTCTAAAGGTTTAGTTATTATACTACCCAGTTCGTGTTAAAAATAACACTGCAGTAAATTACGATTACCATTTAGTAATTTTACCATTTGTCTTTTTTTACTGTGTAGTAAAGTAATGCAATTAATTTCATTAATTTTATAGGTGAAAGCTAAATATAGTACAATTCAACTCATTGCTAATGCTACATTTCTCTTTGGGCCTGTTGTAATACATTACATGTATTACATCATTCTCTGAGCATGCTTTTTCTCTTCTACACCCGTGGGTTAAAATAATAGGCAGTGACGTATTACCGCGTGACGTAATAATTTGGGGAGGGGACTGTAATTCCATAGGCGTACGCAAAAATCGTTGGAAAGGTGCTAATAATGTCAAATAAATATAAAAAATATCATCATGAACGGTGTTATAGAAATTGTGAATTGTTTTTCAAACTCACCTTACAGATTAGTTGTACATCGAACGAAATTGATGAATATTGCCACAGATATTAAAAGAACGCTTTTAAGTGTTGATGGCCCACCACCAACCCACAGCCGCCACCGAAAACGCGATTAATCACATTCCGGAGCAAGTTTACTATTTAACACTTCACTTCACTTCATTTCACTACACTACACTACACAACACAACACGCACATGTCTACACATCCTTCATTTAACCATGTCTCATCCATATAATATATTTTTCTATTTAAAGCACGAAATTCTCTTATTTTCTCCAAATATTCTCGTCTCCATGTCACAATTTCATTTTTGTCTATAAGCATACCTACTCTTCCGATTTCGTTTGCAATATTTGAAATTCATTTCATGCATTGTCCTTATAAGCAATTTATACGAGAGTTTGGGCAAATCGCTGTCTTCTGCCAGAACAATGGAGTCTGTGTCTCCATATTTTATTGCACGAAATACACTACGAACGGAGACTTTTCTTAATTCACTACACAGTTCCGCCGCATCCACTACACTTAAATTTTTATCACGCGCTTTTAATCGCTCATAGAAATTTTTTATCATACGAATTTCCTCGCTTGTCAGATGAGATCGTTTACGCGTTTCTAATCCACTGCTCCCCGCGATCGCTTTCATAATAAAATCCTTTTCTTCGAACACTAAATAAACTAAGGAACACATCACCAAGTTCACCAATTAATATATGCAGTCCAGACACAAATTACAGCATTTCCCGCGTACTACGCTTATGTCAGGCTGCAATGAATTACTTGGATGTGTGTGAAATGCGCATGTCCGATCTTCTACACACTCTTGACTTTTGCTGCATAGGTTGCATATCTCGCTCTTCGTTTTTTAATCCGTTAAACAAAGACGGAACTATATCCGACGTAAAGAATTGTGGTAGCATCGAATAGAGAAGCATGGAACCACCATGGAACAGACAATTTATAGTTCTGTTCAATAGTAATGCGTAAGCGGCATCACTTTTCTATGTGCAAACGTTTGTGCCGCTATGTATTAAGTATTTACACTTCATCCCTATTCTGTATCGAATTAGACCATGAGTCACTGCCTATTATTTTAGCCGACTGGTATACTATGAGATTAGACCCATTAAGCCCTGTAGTAGTCTGTTTGTAAAATAATACCTACTGTCCAAACAAGTAAAAATAAAGATGTTCCCTTTGAAAAATATTTACATTTGTCGATATCGCTACTCGATATTCGACCATTAATATTTGTTTTAGGTTTTACCACTGAAATTCTAAGAGAAAAGGTTCTCATATCATTTAGTCGATTATTAATAATAATGTGATCAATTCAAAATTTGGGTGGAAACTACTTGACCATAGAGAGACTGTTCTTTTGATAGAATTAATTTTCAGCAGGGCCATTTGGCAATACAAGAATAAAAAAAATTGTACTCGTTATTTCAAGAAGTACTTTAGATGGATACCTACAAAAATATGTAATAAATATACTTTCTATTTTAGATCAAAGGTAGTTTGACACGGAACGGGTAAAACATCAATATAAATTACAAACGTGTTTTAAACCACATGTATTTATTCTAGTCTTCTGTATAATGTTCATAAATGTTTGTTACAGCTGGATATTAGAAGACTTCTTGTGCAAAATGTACATGTTCATCCAGTCCTTGAGCAACACGGCTAGCATATTCATCTTGGTGGTAATATGCACGGAGCGGTATTTCGCCATAATTTACCCCATAACGTGCAAGCAGATTCTCACCCCATTTAGATTAAAGGTAAGCTGAAAGTATGCCTGTGAAGTAAAACTTTAACCTTAATCTCCTGATTCACGAACGTAAGGTACCGTAAATATTAAACATTACTGTGCTCTACTTGGAAAGTGTCAATGCACAAAAGTGTAAAATTGAATGATAATTACTTACTCACTCAGTAGGTACATAAGCTGGATGATCTTGACACTACGAATTTGTCCGAGGCTGAATAGGAGAATATCTTGCATGTCAAAAATATATTTTTTCAAGCGTATAATAATACTTAAATTATACCGGGATATCGAAAATTATCTTGGTCAAGGGTGGTTGTGGAATGTAAAACGTGTGTCTTACTTTAAATTTGAAATAATTATGTCACTGTCACACTGACATCATCAATAACCTACAAATTTCATACCTATTTATTTCAGTTGTAAAACAATAATGAACTACAAATTATGAAATAACGGTTTTAGTAACAAGAAAAACTAAATTACAGTAATTGTTGGAAATGTCCCCCGTTTTGTTTGACGCACAAGTTGACGCGCTTCCTCATGCTGTGAAAAGCGTTTTGCAGCATTTCTGGCGTTATGGTTGCACATTGCTGAACAATTCTTTGTTGCAGTTCTTGCAAATTATTTACCGGAGTTGCGAAAATCTTGTTTTTTAAGTAAGGAAATATAAAATAGTCCATAATTGTCAAACAAGGTAATCTCGGAGGAAACTCAACTTCTGTATGCAAACTTATCAGCCGGTCATCAAAAAACTCGCGGAGGAAAGCAATATTTTCTCGTATAGTATGTGCTGTTGCACCGTCATGCTGGAAATAACCGTACCGAAGGTCATCATCGTTTAACTGTTGCACAAATTCAGCCAAAAAGTTGCGTCTGTACCTTTCTGCGTTGACGGTGAAATCGAAAAAAATTGGCCCAATTATTCTTCTGCGAGAAACTGCCATCCAAACACCAATTTTTTGAGCATGTAGTGGCGATTCAGTAAAAACATGAGAGTTATCATTGCCCCACATTCGCATATTTTGAGAATTGATGTATCCCGAAAGGTGGAACCACGCTTCGTCAGAAAAAAAAGTTAAGTCCAGAAGATCGTCAATCATTAAATTATTGACAAACCAATGGCAGTAAGCAAGGCGTCTGGGGTGGTCTGCGGGCAGAAGAGCTTGATGTGCTTGCATCTTATATGGATGCATGTTCAAGTCTTTCTTTAAAATGTTATGACATGTTCCATAAGAAAGTCCAATTTCCTGAGAAAGACGTTTTAAAGGTTTTGCAGGCTCCTCTTCCATACGTTGACGAACGTCATTGACAACTTCTTCTGTACGAACTCTTTATCTACCAGCATCTTTTTTATGAGTCATACAACCAGTTTCGCGAAACACTTCAACACAATTTGTAAGGCACGCATAAAAATTTTCCGGTAATATTGCCACGTTTGGGAAGTGCTCTCGAAAATTGTCCAAACACAAACGTTGACTGTATTGCCAATTTCCATTAACTAGCGCACCCGTTCGAAAATAGGCTTCAATCATGAAAATTTTGTGCTGTGTGGTAAGAGGCATGATTCAAAAACTGGATTAGAAAATTTCAGCACAATGACTTGACAGATTCTGACACAACAAAACATATTCAAAAATTTAAAGTAAGACACACGTTTTACATTCCACAACCACCCTTGACCAAGATAATTTTTGATATCCCGGTATTATGTAGGACGTATCGTAGAAAAGGCCTATTGTTTCGTTGGTAAAGAAATATTGACATTTTTGTACTAGCACAAAAAAGTAAACGTGCAACTATAACAACGGAACGGAACAACGGAAAAGGGAGTCATGTAATGTAGCCATGATTTCTCAGAACTGTCAGTTTGAAATTTGACATTGCCTCAAATCGCTTTTTATACAAGCATAAATGTCTGAAGAAATATAGTTTTAATGTTGCCGCTTGAAGATTGAAGAAAACACAGTATATGTCACTCGGAGTATAAAGCTCTTTATGTGTTTCGCGCAGTTTACACAGCCTTGGCTAACGCCTGGGCCCGGCTGTGTAAGCTTCTGGGCTCAGCAAATAATAATGTTCTCCTTCTACTCCTAGTAATATAATATACTATTTTATTATAACCTGCATCAAAATTCTCATTTAAAATACTAAAAAGCGTGCATTAAAGCACACTCTGTTTTAAAAGTTGCTAGGCAACAACTCTGCAATTAATATGTTGAAAAATAAAGGTTTAATGGATTTATACATAAATAAAAGTAGACACATTGTATTTTTTATATTTGAATTCGGTCTATTTTTACGAATTCGCCATTATAGGGTTTACTAGTATTATACAGAGTGATTCAGAAAATATGAGCATTTTTATATCTTAATAACAACGAGTTGAGCACCCTGTATATTTTTTAAGAGAACAAATACTAGATAATTTTTGGCTCAATTAATTATGCTATTGGTCTAGCTTTACTTTCCACAGAATTTCTTTAAAAATAGCTATACTTGTACAGATGGTGAATCAAAATTAGTAACCACAGATTTCATTTCATTTTCACAATTTTTTTACAGATGATATTTTAAAATTTTACTAATGAACGGCGAATTTCGCTAATAAACTACTCACAAAATAAGTCGACAGCTAATTTTTTCGTCATTTGAAAGAGATTGCTTCTCGGAAACACCTTCGCCGATTTTAGTAAAAGGGGAAAAATTTAAAAGCTCGCCTCTTGTAGAATCAGAGGCGGAGAGCGATGCTCAATAAAAAATATTTTTTTAATATTATACTTGATGGAACAGAATTAATTAATTAATCATTAACCTCAAATATCACAAAAAACGTTGGAATTAGGTCGGTGTAGGAAATGCTCCATAGAAAAGAGAAGAGGAAAGAGTCGTGAGAGACCTTAAAGAAAATGTTATAAAATATCTATAGATATAATAAAATACTTTTAGATTTACGGTACAGATTAGTAAATATGTGCAGAGGGCGTACTTTGCATTAAAATTACTTTATCCACATAGGAATTATTTGACCGTAACTGTAAAGAAATTATTGTGTGAATCTCTTGTTTTGTCACACTTTTTATTCTGTGCTCCCGTTTATTATCCCTGTTTGGATGTTCTGTCAAAAAATAGAATACAAAGTACTATATTCTTAATGTATCTATACTTCTTAAAATATACAGGGGCTTTTACTTTAATCTCTGAAATGCGACTTCTATACTGTTTCTTAATTCCTCCACAGAGTTACGTGGCATGTGATATATTATATTTTTTATAAAGCCCCAAAGAAAAAAATCGACAGGAGACAGATCCGGCGAGCGTGCTGGCCACTATATAGGACCATGAGTTCCTATCCACTTGTTTGGAAAAGTTTCGTTTAGATAATTAGAAGCAACTCGAGCATTATGTGACGGCGCACCGTCTTGTTGGAACCATATGTTTCTCAAATCTGCAAGTGGTAGATTATTTAAGAATTCTGTTAATTGCTGGTGTAAAATGTGCACATAGATTTCCGCATTTAATGTTTCCTGATAAGTATGGGGTCCAATTAATCGGCCTCTAAACATACCGCACCATACATTCAATCCAAACCCCCCTTGACGTCTCACTTCAATAGTCGCATGGGGATTTTCCGGATTGGGATTGATATACCATCACTGGTGATTCTGGCCTCATCCGTCCAAATAATATTACGCGGAAAATTCTCATCCTCTTCACATTTGCCTAGGTACCATCTACAGAAATTAAGGCGTCTCTGACTGTCGTCTAGATGGATATGATGAAATTTTCGGAATTTAAAACATTTAAAATTATTTTCTTTTAAAATTTTTAGGCTCCGCTTTTTCGAAGCTCCCACTGATTCTACAATAGAATTTGTAGATATTTCTGGATTCGCTGTTACCACTCCTAACACATTTACTGTATCATTTTCAGCGTTTGCCTTATGATATCTTTTTGGTCTAGGTTTTTTAAAGGAACCGTAATGTTTCAGATTATATTCGAGCCTGCTGAACATCTTAACATTTGGTTGTCTCCTTTCTGGATATCGCTGTAAATATAACATATCAAATTTTTCACTATTATTGTAGTTTTCCATAATCTTGACTGATTTCATATTAATTAGATAATAATTTAACACAAAATAAACAAGTCTTGTAAGGATACTGACTAGTTAGAATAATTTGACATATATACGGAATAGCTGCAATTTTTGTTTTATTACAGCCTACTAGGATTAAAAACAGTTGTTGATAAGGCTCTCCTATATATATTATTGGGTTATAACTCAGCCATTTTTAAAAATAACCATATGAAACTAGATATTTTTGAAAAGCTGACAAAATAAGCTTTCCATCGCGACCCAAGCCAACTATGGTTTCCATTTAAAAAATCATAAGTTTGGTTCGTAAATCAGTAATCACTCGGTATATAAAAAAAGTAACATCACCGTTGAATTATGCTATCAAACGTCGACAAAAGTTGCATTTACATTTTTTCTGTATCTCTTCAAATAAGCGAGATATAGAGTCCACCCAAAGTTACAAAAAACTGACAAACGGCTTATAACTCGAAAACAAATCGACTCACCGGATTTCTGTTTTGACAGTTTAATTTGTCTCAAAAAATTAGCCAACGTTCGTGCTGTCCATTTTTTTCTGTCGCTCATAGCAACCGAGATACCCCAAATCCCATCGAAAATGCACCTCTATATACATAATATTAAAACTGTTAGAAATAGAAACTGTCGTCCCATAAAAGCAGCCTCTACAAAAGATCCTTTTCTTACAGTGTTGTGAAGCTATATAATACAATTCCAGAACGCTACAAGTCAATGCCCATTGGCCGGTTTAAGAAATGTGTGTCAAATTTGTTGCTCAATAATCAACATTAATGATATAAATATATTAGTGTGATTATTATTATATTATATTGTGTCTCTCACATATTTGTATATGTGTATCTAGATTTGTTTATGAACTGTCTCTAAGTTTAAGTTTAGTTTATTAGGCATTATAAATTTGTGGAATTTAAGTTTCTTAATAGTCTGGGTTTGTGTATTAGTCCAGGGGGCAGTGCCTACTGGTACTGCTTGCTTGAACACCGCCCAGTGATTTTCCATTACTGTTTGTTTTTTTGTAAAGTGTATATACTGTACTAGATTACTTATTTATGGAAAATAAATGTATTATTATTATTATTATTATTATTATATAGGGTGTTCCATTTATAAAAATTGAGATAACTGTGGTTGTGAGTTTTGATTCATCCTGTAGACAAGCCCCGGTTTATAAAGCACTCTATATGGCTATACATATTTTTAAAATGTGCGTCTTCTTAGGCTCTATGCGATCCCAAAATTTTTTTGTTTATTATGACAGGAGTTATGAACTTTGCCACACTATTGAGTCACCCTGTAGGTAGATAATCTTCGACTATGTTGAATAAAATAATTTTAGGTTTTAACTCTCAAGTGGTAAACAAGGAATTTTTAGTTAGATTTATCAGGTTGGTCAAACTTGCGTAAAATGTTGGGAAAGAAATTCAACATATTATGTAATTCTAGGATATCAATTTTACTTAAAAAACTAGGAAACTCTAGGAAAACTTTACAACTTCCTTAAGTTACGTTTTATACCTGGGAAAAATGTAGTCGAAGATTGAGCATGATATAATATTACCTTCCGTTAAAACTCGTAAAACTTAAAAATTTCATTAGAAGAGATGGGAGTTTTATAATACCATATAAATTATCCTTGTGTGCATCTAATCCTGCCTTGGCTTTCTCAACTGTTTTTGTTAAATCCATCGCAAGCAGTCTATTAAGCTTGCGAAGAACTGTATTTTTCTTCAGCTGCGGCGTTTCTATTTTTTATATATTTTATTCGATATCACTATATACCTAAAGATATATTTATCGAAAATGTTATTAAGAAAATATGTTATTCCTATAATATTTCATCTTTTTCAAATAATTATACTAGCATTTATTAATTTTTACAAATACACTTGAAAGTAAATGAGGAAAACACCAGGGTGCATAGGCGACAGGTTAGACACTATAAATCCAACAAAATAATACAACTTGTATTTTTTAAATGAAACACTGTATATTTTTACAGATTTGGATAGAATAATCCTCTCGTGAATATACAGCAATATAGGGTTTGATAGATATAGCTCTAATAGTAAGGTAGATCTGACTATAAGTATACCTACCATAAGAGTAATATGATGGAAAGACTTTGTAGCAGTCGAGCAACGAATCGATAGCTCCTTCTGACTCATCCATATATATTAAAACGCGTCGATTCTGTCTCCCTCTAAATTCCGTTGCCGAATCCGCAAAGTTTTAAAGCTATCTCCTCCGTGGGGCAATCTCGGAACGATCTCCGCGGACCACCGGAGGACGCCCCCGGCCTTTCTCCAATGCGTAGGGGTATTTTCGTCCCGTTTCCTACGCGTTTTCCCAATTTAAATGCCTTTTCAAAAAACCTCTGCAAAATTTTCGTAGATCGCCGTTCGGCGAGAGAGATGCGGCTAGCACCGGCGTTTGTCCTCGCGCCTAATGGTCCCATCACGCCCGCCGAAATACCGACTTTTCGCGGGACTCCCTAGACCCGTTTTCTAATTTTACGGCCTTGAGACCCGCTTCACGCGAAAGTTCCGTCCTTTCTCTAATCCTTTAAGATTTTTTTTCGAGACCGTACGTCCACTCCTTTTACGTCTATTTCGTCTTCGAAAATCTCGAGTCGCATCCGTCTCAACTTCTATCTCATTTTATATCCCCATGTGAGATTACACTAACGAGACAAGCACCTCCCACGAAAACTGTCAAATTAATTAATCTTCAGATAGGTTATTTTCCTACGAGAAATATTGCTAACGGAATGAATAGTTCTGACTGCCAAACATTTCTGATTACCAAAATACTGAAGCGAAATGCTTTTCCAATGAGAAAATCGGTAAAAATTATTTTTTCAGGTTGACACGTACAGTTTACATACTTAAACGTCTCAAGGTAAACATTTGACAACAGGCGTGGTAGCGCAACGGGAAAGTAGTATGGTTCAAACTTTATAATGCTGATTTCGCGAGTTCGAATGTCGCTGCAGGCAAATTTTTTTTTTTTACTTTTTAATTCCAATTATTTATTAGTATTAGTATTAAGTTATTCTGTTTCATTATCCATAGCTTTTATTCTTTTTGCACGTAAAGTTTGGAATTAATTCGTTCATTTTGGCAGTCTGTTAAATTCTTGATTTTAGCTTACAAAAGTAAATATCTTCAATATTTTTGGTCCCATTGATAAAATTGACAATAATGTTTACTTAAAAATAAATTCTACTTTCAGTACTTAAAAAATTATGATGTTTTACCATCAAGAATAGAGTACCCTTACAATTCATCAAAATATTAAGAAAAATCGTTTAGCATAATTACATCATCACAAAATTTCTTTAATATGTTTTTTCTTTAAAATAATATTATTTTAGATGCATTTGTCACCCGAAGGGTGACACCAGGCCGCAGGTCTGGACCCCCGGTAGGGCTAGAAATGGGAACGAAAATCGCGATAGCGATTTTCTCCCATTTCTAGTTATACTTATGTGATATACTTTTAGGTATACCTACCTATGTACAAGGTGACCCATTAAGAATGAAAACACTCGCGTACAAAATTTGTTTATGGACCGATTTGAACCGGATTTTTTTCAAAAGATAGATCTCCAAAAGCTCTATGTTGATGCAAAATGTGAAGACGAAATTTTGATTTTCAAGGCCTACTACGAATTTTTTTTATGTGAAAAATAGCAAAATTTTGTTAGCGATTTTTTTTATAAAAAATCTGACTACACCACTGGATTTAAGAGCCACTCGAATGCATTTGTACCAATTTTTGCAAAAAAAAATTTTTTCCTAAAAAAGTTATGAGAATATCGGCATCACCAGTGTTTGGTCTTTGTCGGTGAACCTATTCTTTTATAAAAATCGAATAGAACCCGAAGAGAAACAAAATTAAATAACTTAAACACTGGTGTAATTATTAATAAGAACCATAAAAACCAGTATACACAAAACAACCAACAATTACTCTAATATAAACAACAATTGAAAAAAAAAGTAATGATTAAAAAATTACATTTTTCAAAATGAAAAAGGAGTCTGTCAAATTGATTCACACTTTTTGAATAAAAAATTATAATGTAGTTATTTTTGATCTAAGAAGGTAATATTATAAGTTTTGGCATAACAACCACGAAATAATAATAATTTGACGAACTCACCTATCAATTGTTGTTTATATTAGAGTAATTGTTGGTTATTTTGTGTATACTGGTTTTTATGGTTCTTATTAATAGTTACACCAGTGTTTAACTTATTTAATTTTGTTTCTCTTTGGGTTCTATTCGATTTTTATATAAGAATAGGTTCACCGACAAAGGCAAACACTGGTGATGCCGATATTCTCATAACTTTTTTAGAGACAAACTTTTTTTCGCAAAAATTGGTACAAATGCATTCGAGGGATTCCTAAATTCAGTGGTGTAGTCAGATTTTTTATAAAAAAAATCGCTAACAAAATTTTGCTATTTTTCACATAAAAAAAATTCGTAGTAGGCCTTGAAAATCAAAATTTCGTCTTCAAATTTTGCATCAACATAGAGCTTTTGGAGATCTATCTTTTGAAAAAAATCCGGTTCAAATCGGTCCATAAACAAATTTTGTACGCGAGTGTTTCCATTCTTAAAAGGTCACCCTGTATATACAGCTATTTTTTTTATTTCTTACTGTAATTTAAGCTGTACCTAATTTATATAGCTTACTTAGTTTGTCTTGTTGCCCTGGAAGAAACTGTGACTTACTACTACGACCTGAATTATCGTTAATGTGACCTATATTTATCTATTTCAGTTGATAATACTTGGAGTGTGGATCACCTGCATCCTCTACAGCTCCCCTAAGTTCTACTGGGGCAACACTGTCACCGTCCCGACGGGAAACAACAGCGAAACAGTGTGTGTTCTCAATAGGCAGAAATATAACTCAGAACTGTTCGACATGATCCACTTCGTGCTTTTTTACGTCATCCCTTTAGCCATCATGACGGTAAGCTTTCACCTGTTTACTTAAAGAATATTTCATTTCTCAGGTTTTCAACACGCAATATACAGCGTGTGTTACCTATGGCCGCCATAAAATATCCCTTTATAAATTTATGTAATATAAAGGAAAATTTTGTGTGGTATAAGCATTTATTTGTGACTATTTATATTATATAAATAATGATCCCAGAAGACACATTAAAATGCCATTTAGCCTTTGGTATGAGAATGATGTTAATGTAGAACACTTAAATAGATACACATAATGACAATTTGAAATATTAAAATAGATGTTAATCAATAAAAACGAACATATCAAATGGCTGGGATACCTATAAAAATATAAATAGTAACATACTTCTATACCAAATAACTACGAATAGTATGGATGTCATTAAGATCATCCTCCATCTGCAAACGCCTTATAAAGACTAAGGACCGAATAAGGACTAAAAGAAATCAAGCCAAAACAGCTATTCTCCTGGCTATATGCCGCGTCGAGCGCTGAATTACAAAGCAAGATTTGCCAATACAAGGATTCGGAGTGCAACGAAAACTACGAGGTAATACTCAGACCACACATTGTAGGATTCCACTAATTTCAGACCGGTTTCGACCTCTTTATGGTCTCATCAGTGCAATATAAGTGAGCGTACCTACGAATCCGAAGACCTGAGTATTTGGCACAATAGGTAAGCCTTGCGTACGCAAGTCCTAATAGTCCTAATGGCGCCACCTCTTGGTAGTTTTCGCAATACTTATATACACTCAGTTTCACGTAAAAACTAACACCCCCGCCACCCTTATTATCGTAATTCTCAACATATTTTCTTTATTTCAAAAGCATAATGATGATTTCACACATGATTTTTCATGTCAAATTTAATTACGATTTCAAACTTTAATCATCAAGACCATCACCAAAATTCATCAAGACCAACTAACCAGACACTGACCGGTTTCGCGCTTATTATGCCCTCATCAGAGTGGCATAGGTAGTGGACTCGATGAATGGTGCTGCGACGTGATTGCCTAATGGGCATCGTAAATGTTACTTAGTACTGGTGAGAAACACACCGTAGTACCCTCTTTGGGTCTTTGCTACTATCTGTCTGACAATTATTGTCGAATTGATGTGGCGACTTCTATGGAGATGTCGAAGTAATGAAATGCCAGTCGGGGCATATTGTCCGTGGAGTAGTTGTTTTCGGCATCTACTTCAAATAATAAGTAGGATTCTCTTGCTGAAAGACTATAAGAGGTCACTACTGTAATGGCACTTGCGGAAAAGCAGGTCGTTATCTGTCTGTCAATTTGACAATAATTGTCAGACAGATAGTAGCAAACACCCAAAGAGGGCACTACGGTGTGTTTCTCACTACTACTTACTAATAAGTATATTGAAAATTGTGAGTATCTAGTGTCATAAATGCAGAATTGGACAAATTAAAGAAGAAATCTGATGAACATAACTTAAAACTGAATCGTCACTGAACGTCAAAATCGTGTGTAATGTTTTTTGGGAAAAAAAATAATGTGGCATTTCTTGAAGATAATTTTATTGTGTATATAGAAGATGACTCGTTACCATGTGCCAAGTCAATAAAAAATTTAGGTTTAATTATAGATAAAGATCTCCCTTTTAGAGAACATGTAGAAAAGTTAATACAAAAATCATTTTCATCTTTAAAATTAATAATATGCAAATCGTCACTATTTAAATTTTAAGCTTAGGAAAAACCTTTGTGAATTGCTTGTTCTCTCTAATTTTAATTATTGTGATTTTTTATATGGTCCATGTTTAGATACATTTAATAAAAATAGAATTCAAAAGATACAAAACAATTGTGTTCGATTAATTTTTAAATTTGCGTAAATTTGATCATGTGACAGCTAGCAGAATTAGTTTAAACTGGTTAATAATGGAAGATCGTAGGTAGCTTCATCTCGCAATTTTTCTGCTTAAAATATTTAGAGAATCAGAACTGAGCTCTGCTATTAGGAATATTTTCACTTTTAGATTACAGATTCATCGTGTAAATTTGCGTAATGTCTCTAAGTTGACCATGCCTCAGCATTGCACTGCCCTTTTTAGGAGAAGCTTTCATTTTAATGCAGTAGTGTTATATAACTCTTGTCTATTCATTTATTGCCTTTATTTGTAAATGTTGTAACAGTTATACAGTTAATGATTTAAATAGTTTATATCTTTTGGTCGATACCTTCTTCAGGCAGTTATTATTATAAAGTTTTTTTTATGAATTTCTACTTGCTGCATCTTGGTTGAGTAGAGTAGCTACTTAGCTAGACTTCGCCAAGTTGCAAGCAAGGTTAAATGTATTTATTTTCTAATGTATATTTTCTTAGTAATTGAGAGTCGATTTATTATTATTATTATTATTATTATTATTATTATTATTATTATTATTATTATTATTATTATTATTATTTGTTAAATACTATTAGCAATTGTAAATTTTGCGAATAAGGTTTTATGGATGGTAGTATCAGTTTGCCATTATTATCAGTATGTTAAATTTATCGACAACATTTTTCTATGTCTATTCATTACAAAGGTGCGACACCCTGTATACTAAAAGAATAAACTGCATTGTGAACATCATAAGTGTGAACTTTTCTACGCTTAATATGTGACCTACATTGCAAACTTGTATCACTGTCGTGAACAGATTTTTTATTTTGCTGACCAAATCGCTCCCCGGGAGGCTCTTACGGAATAAAGGCAATGGAGCGACATTGTTACATTTTGTATAGATGTGTTGCAAACGAGCAATTGTGTATTTTGTTTTTTATGAGGATGGAGATTATCACATGTCAGCTGATTGACACTTATTGCTGTTTTTTACTAGATACATTCATATTCACAAGGTATACCTACTTTCGAATTATGACCTCCCTCCCCGCTAGAAGTATTAACGTATTGTTAAAACACAAGAAAACAAATTCACAATTTTTATTAATTTTAGGTGAAACAGACTAACACAAGTGCTATATGATACGCGATCATAACTACCAGCGTCACACGCTGTCTCAATCCAATCTGATTGTCTCTTGCTACACTTCCAGCTGTCTCTCTTCGTTGTTTGACGACATTGGAGAGAACTGGTGAAAAACCTCAGATTAACCATATACAAGATAAATAACAGCCAGAGAAAAATGTCCACGAAATGAAATATAATTAAATAAACAAATCCCACTGCATGCCATTGGTTCGTTACAGTTTTTGACGGACCGAGATATGCCGAAAATACACGACACAACGACTCGTGACTTCATATTTGTTTTGAAGTTTTGTGAACGTAAATTTATTTAAGTATTTTATGTGATATAAGTGGTCATCAGTCAATAATCTAGGGCCTAGATTATTGACTGATGACCACTTATATAACACAGCCTAGATTCTAGGCTGTGTTATAGATTTTTAGTTTGTGGAAAATCTTTGTGGACAGTGAAATGACTATTAAATGCATAGTTTTCCATAAATCGGGCAAAAAAGGTGATGGGAGATCGTTCCACCGGTAAGTAAACAATGCTGACCATAGACGTATCATTCGTTAGGAATTCAACTTACGTATAATGTTCATGGGTAATATAAGTAATATAGATAATATTGTAGTTTTATATTGTATATTTTCTATGGATAATAGTTTCTGATCCTCATAAAATTATTTGGAGACAATGAAATTTTTATCATTTTTCTTTCATCGTTCAAGGAAAATTTCAAATGTTTACCCCTCTTTGAAAAAAAAATTCGAATAATTTAAAATATAGATAAGAGTATTAGATGTAGTTTTGATTTAGAATGGGAAGTGAATTCCGAACCGAAAAAAATGTATTTTCTTATTTCACTTTCAGGTTTTTAGTAGGTAGGTATAAAGTATTATGAATATCTTTATATTATATCGCTACTTTATTTGGGTATTTGGCCACAATTCTGAACAAATTAATAAAATTTTGAGTAAACAATACATACTCCTCGCTAAAAGACCTATTAAAGTTTTTTTTTAATTTGACTAATCAGTTCTCATACTGAAAAATGTATAAATATCATAAAACATAGTACACACTTTAAGTTAAAATAGCACTAACATTTCGGAAACTTCACTGTCAGAAGAATGTATTGTGTTCTATGATATTTATGTATCTATATTTAAGAAAAAACTCTAACAGACTCTTCGGTGCAGAGGTTTATTTTCTTACTTTTTTATTAGTTTTTTCTGAATTTTAGGAAAATAGCTAAATAAAGTAAAGTATGCATTGCGTATTATGTTATATACCTAGCTACCTAGTTTTTGTAGATGAATCGTGAGGCAATAGGTACTTTACGTTGTTATAAACACCTTTAAAAACATTAATAAACCCTCTTATTTTGAGAAATACTGGCCGCCACTGGTAGCTATTTACAAACAGTTAAATAAACACTCTCCCCTTTCGTAAATTGTTGTTTATTAGATGGACAGGCATATTAATGCTTTGGGTATTGCTGTTACTTATCTTTTACATGGTTAATCTGAGGTTAGAAACACCTTTAAAAATATCAATAGACCCTTTTCTTATTTTGAGAAATACCGCCGCCACTGGTAGTTGTTTACAAACAAAGTTGAGTAAACATCCCCCCGCCGCAAATAACTGTTTATTACATGGACAGGCATATTAATGCTTTAGGTATTGTTGTTACTTATCTTGTACATGGTTAATCTGAGTGAAAAACCGATCAGCAATTTTAAACACGTCGATTAATGGCGGGCGAGAAATGGTGCGCACTTGCGCTATTAACCGACTGTAACACCAGACATATTTATTTCAATTATATTGTCATACCAAAATAGATTCAAATATTAACTACGCCACCATGAAAGGGATTCCTTGGCCAATGTTTTAATATATGAGTCTACAAAATACCAGCAAAAGTACCCTACTTACAGCCTATTTTCCGGGAAATGTCAAATACAGCAACACACCAAAAAACAAAAGTAGCCATTTTGAGAAGGCAATAGAACCGATTTAAAATTTTCATATCTTCTACTTGACTCATCTAACAGGATAGGGAATGTTCACTTTAAAATTGGTGCGTTAAGGAACAAAGATACCGTGGTGCGCACCATTAGCCACCGCGCACTATTACCCGACTTTCCCCTAAGTAAATAATATATAAATTAAAATCCTTGAAAATTAGTAGAGAAAAGTAGCGAGTAAACAAATTTAATAATATTAAATAGTAGATTGTTTTATAAGTTAAGAAAAGTGATTGTTTTCCAGTGAGTGTAAACGTGTCTATTCACGAGCGAGCGTTAGCGAGCGAGTGGAGGAAATTTACACGAAAATGGAAAATTCACTTTTTTTAACGAGTTGAACATTCTATTTTTTCGTGTACTTTATAAAAATTAGTGTAATTTGAAGACTTATTAAAAATTATGAAAAATTCTAATATATCAAGGTAGCATTTGTGGCCATAGCAATAATAAACATGCGAACATGTAAACAATTTATGCAAAAATTTTCATGTCACATTCACGTAAAATGAATTACTTAAATGAATATAATGAGGAAATTGCTCAATTATTATCAGAAGCAGAGTCAAGTTTACTACCTGTAAAGTCCAGAGCAAAATATGAGAAAAGTTACCAACAGTTTTGCCACTGGAGGAACGAGAAAGATGTGCAAGGAGCCAGTGAAGACATTCTAATTGCGTACTTTTGTGAAAAGGTTTGTTTTATTTATGATTCCTCATGTTTCAGGATTAATTTAGAAATATTGTTATAGGTGAAAATTCTGAAAGCTTCAACACTCTGGTCACTGTACGCAATGGTGAAAAGTACTCTGCAAATAAACGAAAACGTAGACATTTCTGCCTATAAAAAATTGCTAGCCTATCTGAAACGTCAAAATGACAATTATTTAGCAAAAAAGTCGAGTGTTCTGTCGATGGAGAATGTGAAGAACTTCCTAAAAGCGCTTTCTTCAGCTTCTAATATAACATTTAATAATTTAAGTAATTGTACATTTGTAATTAATTCTAATAAAATAAATGAATGAAAAAAAGTGTTGCTAACAAGAAAACTGTTGCTAACGAGGAAATTTCCTCTGTTCTTAACGATTTTGGATTAAACAATATGGTCTAATTCCATGAAGTATACGAAAAAAGTACACTACTTACAGCTTATTTTCCGGGAAAAGTAAAATGCAGCAACACACACTACAAAACAAAAGTAGCCATTTTGAGCCGGTAATAAAACCGACTTAAAATTTTCATGTATTCTACATGACTCATCTAACAGGATAGGGAATGTTCACTTTAAAATTAGTGCGTTAAGGAACAAAGATACCGTGGTGCGCACCATTACCCACTGCGCACTATTACCCGACTTTCCCCTAAGTAAATAATATACAGTGAGGTTCAAAACTCTGGAACGCCCCAAATAACTTTCAAAATATTGTTTTTTTGCAAAAACGCTCAGACACGTCAATTTTTGATTCTACTTTTCTGTATTTTTGAGGTATTGATTTATAGGTGCAAAAAAAAATTTTTTTTTAAATGGCAACCCCAATTTTTTATTCGGAATTCATGAAAAACACATTTTTTTACGTATCTTTGACTAAAACTTTACAGAAAAAGACCTTTATAGGGTTACAGAAGAAATTTTTCGATATAAATGCAATTTACAGTTAAATTTACAGTTTACTTTTTTGATGGAAATTTAAATTGGGAAAGATATTTGGAATTCCTAAGAATGGAGTTATGCCCGACTTTAATTGGTTTATTTCCAAATGCGAATGATCCAAATTCAATTGATGACCAGATATGGTTTCAGCAAGATGGTGCTCCACCTCACTATGCTCTTCCTGTTCGTACTTACCTAAATGAAGTTTTTCCTAATAGGTAGATACGTCGACGTGGTGCAATAGAGTGGCCTGCTCGCTCCCCAGACCTGACCCCACTCGATTATTTTTTATGGGGCTACGTTAAAGGTCTAGTGTATGAGAGTATGCCAGAAAATATTGATGAATTAAAAAACAGAATTCAGCAAGTAATAGAAGACATTCCGCCTGATTTTATCAATAACTTTTTTACGAAATACGATTTTATCGAAACCGGTCTGCAATTAGTGGCATCCTACGATGTGTGGTCTGAGTATTTCCCCGTAGTTTTCGTTGCAATCCGAATCCTTGTATTTTTGATTCTAACTGTGTTTAGACCAAAATACGGCAAATCTTGCTTTGTAAATCAGCGCTCGGCGTGGCATATTGCCAGGAGAATAGCTGTTTTGGCTTGATATGTTTTAGTCCTTATTTAATATAAGGCGTTGCAGATGGAGGATGATCTTAATGACATCTATACTATTCGTAGTTATTTGCTTTTATCAATAATGTTCAAAATGAATTCATCTCTCGTTTAGCTCATTGTCAGGCAGTCAATGGACAACAATTTGAGCATTTGATTTAATTGTAATATTATTGTAAGTAACCTAATTTTTGATATTTTGTTTCAATAAATTGCATTGCATTTATATCGAAAAATTTATTCTGTAACCCTATAAAGGTTATTGATAAAATCAGGCGGAATGTCTTCTATTACTTGCTGAATTCTGTTTTTTAATTCATCAATATTTTCTGGCCTACTCTCATACACTAGACCTTTAACGTAGCCCCATAAAAAATAATCGAGTGGGGTCAGGTCTGGGGAGCAAGCAGGCCACTCTATTGCACCACGTCGACGTATCTACCTATTAGGAAAAACTTCATTTAGGTAAGTACGAACAGGAAGAGCATAGTGAGGTGGAGCACCATCTTGCTGAAACCATATCTGGTCATCAATTGAATTTGGATCATTCGCATTTGGAAATAAACCAATTAAAGTCGGGAATAACTCCATTCTTAGGAATTCCAAATATCTTTCCCAATTTAAATTTCCATCAAAAAAGTAAACTGTAAATTGCATTTATATCGAAAAATTTCTTCTGTAACCCTATAAAGGTTATTGATAAAATCAGGCGGAATGTCTTCTATTACTTGCTGAATTCTGTTTTTTAATTCATCAATATTTTCTGGCCTACTCTCATATACTAGACCTTTAACGTAGCCCCATAAAAAATAATCGAGTGGGGTCAGGTCTGGGGAGCAAGCAGGCCACTCTATTGCACCACGTCGACGTATCTACCTATTAGGAAAAACTTCATTTAGGTAAGTACGAACAGGAAGAGCATAGTGAGGTGAAGCACCATCTTGCTGAAACCATATCTGGTCATCAATTGAATTTGGATCATTCGCATTTGGAAATAAACCAATTAAAGTCGGGAATAACTCCATTCTTAGGAATTCCAAATATCTTTCCCAATTTAAATTTCCATCAAAAAAGTAAACTGTAAATTGCATTTATATCGAAAAATTTCTTCTGTAACCCTATAAAGGTTTTTTTCTGTAAAGTTTTAGTCAAAGATACGTAAAAAAATGTGTTTTTCGTGAATTCCGAATAAAAAATTGGGGTTGCCATTTAAAAAAAATTTTTTTTGCACCTCAGGGATACGTTTTTTTTGCACCTCAGTGATACGTCACTGTACAAATAAATCAATACCTCAAAAATACAGAAAAGTAGAATCAAAAATTGACGTATCTGAGCGTTTTTGCAAAAAAACAATATTTTGAAGGTTATTTGGGGCGTTTCAGAGTTTTGAACCTCACTGTATATAAATCAAAATCCTTGAAAAGTAGTAGAGACAAGTAGCGAATAAACAAAGTTAATAATATTAAAACTCGTTGTCGTTATTATATTAGCCAAACCTTGTATTTTACCAAAGTTTTCTTATTTAATTACATCCTAATGTTCTTAACATTGTGGAAAAATAACTTTTGATATAGGTATATTCTATTTGGTCGAAATACAAACACTGTATTTAAGGTGGAAATATGGAGTATACCTAAAATCATTATCATCGTAAAAATTACTTACGATGATAATGACCTTTCCTTACTTGACCTACACTGACGAAGAGCAAAATCTCCGAAACAGCAACGATTGCAGCTGCATTGGTGTTTTCACTGTCGATACGGTAAAATTTCTTGTATGTGATGCTTAAATTATTTACCGAAGAAAATTTAATTATATCTTAATGAAAAAGTTACCCGAGAGGAATAAGTAATGTCTTTTTATAAACAAAACTTCGTTAATAATTAATTGATCCTGAAACCTGCTAAAAGGTAGATAGGGAACACCAGCGAGGCAAACCATTAAATTTACTCGAATAACTTTTTCGTTATCCTTCACTGGCATACATGACAGGGTACTTTCGCACCCAATAAACGAGACAACAGGTCAAGGTCAAGATGTTTTAAAGAGTATAGATCACAACGGTCCGTTACAGCTTATGAACCGTGGATCACATTAACCTAAGCTAGTAATTAGCATGATGTATTTTTAAACATGGTAATAATAATATTCTGCAGCTGCATAAGAACAAGCCATTGCACGGTGGCTAAACTTCTCTAAATCTATTACCTAAAACATTTTTCAAAATAAAAATATACAAATTGAAAAGGAAATTCTAATATCATTGGAACAACCAGACTACAAAAAGAATAAAACATACTTTTTTGATTTTAAAAACATTTTTCTGGTACTTATTCCATTTCAAACTGATTTACTAAACGTATTTTTGTTTAATATAGGTAATAATAATAATAATAATAATAAAGTTTATTTTCCCAAGTAAGTACAAGTTTAATAGGAATGGTCAATATCTTACAAACTAGATGGACAACTATAGTCAATATTTACATTTTAGGCAAAGTATTCATCAACCTTATATAAACATTTTTCTACAAGAAACATCTTTAAACGTTTTTTAAAAACAGTTATGGAATCACAGTATTTTATATGACTAGGTAATACATTATACATTTTCAATCCCAAGCAGCCAGGCGAGTTATAGGAAATATTAAGTCGACTAAATGGTATATGCAACTGATTTGCTTGTCTGGTATTAGCAGAATGAATTTCACTTCTGCTAACAAATTTATTTCTATTCATGTATACATATAGGCACATCTCGAATACGACCAGTGAGGGCAGTCTCAGAATACTATATTTTTTGAAAGCATCCCTGCATGATTCTCTAGGGGGCATCCCCAACAAACATCTTATTATTCTTTTTTGAGCAATAAAAACGTCATCAGAATGGGAGGAAAGCCCCCAGAAACCAATCCCATAGCGCAATCGTGAATCTACTTGCGCGTAGTATAGTTTTATTAACTGATCAATATTCAGTATGGTTTTCAAATTTGTTATCTGATATGATATTGAATTGAGTTTAGAGATTATGTTGTTACATTGTTCCTGCCAATTTAGACATGCATCAATTGTTAATCCCAAAAATTTAACACTACTCTCACTAGTAACAATTGTATTATCATTAATATTCATACCAATACTAGCGCATGCTTTCTGTCTATTGTGAAAGCGGATCGCGTTGGTTTTGTCAGTGTTCAGAAATAAAGAGTTTTGGCCAAACCACTCATTCATATCAGATAACACCTGATTACATTTCTTAGTTAAACATTCATCCGACTTTGCAGTGACAATTACTGATGTATCGTCAGCATAGAAGGTATATTCGGCCGGACCAGATAGATTATCGAGATCATTGATATAAAGAACAAAAAATACAGGCCCTAAAACTGAGCCCTGTGGTACTCCCAAGTTAACATTTTTTATCTTTGATGAAATATGGTCAATTGATACATACTGTTTTCTGTTCCTGAGAAAACTGGTTATCCAGTTTAATGGCGTACCTCGAATTCCGTATCTATTTAATTTTTCAAGAAAAATATTATGATTGAGACAGTCGAATGCCCTGCTAAGATCACAGAAGATTCCCACTGGGCATTCGCCCATCTCAATAGACTTGATTACACGATCGTAAAAAGAATGAATGGCAGTATTGGTTGACCTCTTATCTAAGAACCCATGTTGGTTCTCAGTTAATACATTATTTTGAAAAAGAAATGGTAACAATCTATGTAAGAAAGAATATTAAAAAATTTTAGAGAATCCTGAAGGCACAGTGATAGGCCTGTAATTTTCTATTAGGGTAGCATCGTTTTTCTTAAAGATAGGATATATTTTCCCCATTTTCAGAGAGTTTGGAAAACATCCACTAATGAAAGACAAGTTTATCAAGTAAACAAACGGTTTGATCAAAATATGCAGAATCTTTTTTATGAGAAAGGCCGGAACCTCATCATATCCTGATGAATACTTACAATTTAGTTTAATGGACAATAGATTATATAGCTCTTTTTCCCTATATCCTTGCAAAAAGAACGATTTTTCATATAAATGTATTTTGTCAGTATACAATGTACCATGTTCTTGGGGTGGCTGTATTTGTTTAATGACGTTTGTAGCGGCGTTTTCAAAGTAATCGGAAAACAAAGAAGCCACATCCTGTGTATTAGTCAAAAGAGTGTTGTTATAATTTATAGAAATTTTATGAGATTTACATGGGTGCTTCTTTGACAATTCGGACACAATTCCCCATGCGGTTTTTGAAGGGTTCTTTGATCCATGTATTTTATTTTGATAATATAATAGAAAAGGTATTACAAATATGTTTGTGAGGCAATAAGAAAATATTTACAAGTAACTTACGTGTAAACATAAATATAGAAATTACAACAATTACATCGTAGTTAAAAAATCACAATCATAACTAACAATTATTATTGGTCCCTAAATATACTACATATAATTCAAAAGGCCTGTAAATCAAGAAGTATTTTTGATAACGGTAAACTAGCTTCTAAATAACTGCCTTCTTATTCGAGTCAAATAATATGAGGTGCTATATTATAGCCATCTCGTTTTTTCTATAAAATGTGACGGCTACAAGCCCACTTTTTTCTACAAGGTCCAAGCTTGTTCTTACCTAGTAGATTGCTTTTTAATGCTGCTTTGCCGTTCTGTTTGAACCTCTTGGAAAACCTTTCAGGCAGAATGTCGAACATTCGTCATTTATTTTTAAAACACTTTATTCCAATACACTTTCGTTTCGACTTGAGTTAGAAAAAACTGTCCAGAACCTATGGTATAGTAGTAGCTTTATCTATCCTTGACAGTTGCTCATGTTACAGAGCAACTACTAGTACTTCTTACTATTATAAGTTGTGTAATAATTTTAAGTGAAGAGCCGTTACTGACAACTTGCCACTGCACGTGCTTGATATTTAGAATTCAATTGCATTGCAAACACATTGTGATAAAGCCTAACTGTGCGAGTGTCAAAGGCCTAATTTTTAGTAGTTACAAACATATTTTTAATTGACCATTTGCATATAAAATGATTATAATAATACTCGGATAAGACTAACGAAGACTTGACAAACTTTTTTACTGTAATTGTAAAAACCACAAATAACTCCGAAACCTAAAAAATTAGGTATAGAACTTGCTTAAGGGAAACTAGATACAAATAAAGTTTTCATTGTTTTCATTGTTTTCATTGTTTTCACATTGTTTCACAGTTTTGTTCACATTGTTCTACAAATAACTTTATTTATTAAAAATTTTTAAATTTAATAAATTTACAGTTTTTTTATGAAGGAATAAGTTTCGAAAGCTTGAGTTGAAAAAAAATGTCCTTTTTTCTTTCCACAAGACCGTTATATCCAGCGTGTGTGTGTGTGTGTGTGTGTGTGTGCGTGTGTGTGTGTGCGTGTGTGTGTGTGTGTCTGTCTGTCTGTATATATACAGGGTGTCCACCTAGTGCGCGTAAGTCCAATATCTGGGTTAATAAAAGAGATAACTTAATTTTTTTTTCTACAGGGTTGTCTAATATCCCGAGCTGCACAAAATGAAAATATATTTACATATTCAGGGTGTTCAGTTTTTCCTGGACAGATACCAACTTCGTTTTTCTAAATGGAAATATATATTTTTTATTGCTTTTTCGAACTAAACCCTTGATTTTAGTAGGACTTTCATCAGCCTTCCCTATACCTAACTTAAACTGTTTTTGAAATATTAACTGGTGAATATTGACATTTTTGCAACTTTGACACCCTGTAAAATCTAAACGGTTTGAGATCAAGCAAAACGGTTTGCACATTCCTATCTTAACTTTTCATAAGCTATCGTTTGGTACTAATTTCAGAATTATCCAAAAATTTAAAATTTTCTGAAAATTTTGAAAATTTTTTATTCCTGTATAAATTTGAAATTAGTATCAAACGATAGCTTATGAAAAGTTAAGATAGGAATGTGCAAACCGTTTTGCTTGATCTCAAACCGTTTAGATTTTACAGGGTGTCAAAGTTGCAAAAATGTCAATATTCACCCGTCAATATTTCAAAAACAGTTTAAGTTAGGTATAGGGAAGGCTGATGAAAGTCCTACTAAAATCAAGGGTTTAGTTCGAAAAAGCAATAAAAAATATATATTTCCATTTAGAAAAGCGAAGTTGGTACCTGTCCAGGAAAAACTGAACACCCTGAATATGTAAATATATTTTCATTTTGTGCAGCTCGGAATATTAGACAACCCTGTAGAAAAAAAATTAAGTTATCTCTTTTATTAACCCAGATATTGGACTTACGCGCACTAGGTGGACACCCTGTATATATATATATATATATATATTGATAAAATGATGAAACATAATGAGTATTGACATCCGAACTCCAATTCTGCTAAATCAAGCGAGAAACTGGGATCAAATAAGGATCTGATATTAAGTGGGGCTAGATAATAAAAAATTATTTATTGCCCCATCCGTACGATTAGTTTTCTAACATGGCCCTTGAGATATATGATTTCCTCCAATCTCTCCATGGCAAAACCGGAAAAAGTAGATATTGATTCTGGGTGTTAGAGCAGAAAACAAGATAAGATATATAAAAAGAAACACTTATTTCATTGTGCTAATATTAATTTGTTATTATTGTTATTAATTTTCATTGTGCTAATATTAATCAAAAGCTAAAGAAGACTATCCTAGTAGCAGTAAATGTATATTATAAATATTGTGATAGTTACATAGCTACTGATTTAATAAATGAATACTATAACTAACTATAAATGAGAGAATACTAAAAAATAAAGCGATACAGCAAATCAAAATTCATGTTTAAACATATAGAATGTAAGGAAAGTAACAAATCTAAACGAAACGATACAAATATAAAACGGCAGAATACTCTTATGAATTAACGTGATTTATTGGAACTACTCATCTTCCACGCTCAGGAAGATTCGATCCAATCACGGATTTCTTAAAATAAACTGGATCGCTAATACATACTGGTGGGGGTAGCTAAAAATAACAACTGATAGGCGGCCGCCATACTGTGCTAACTTCTAGGTATTTTATGAACTAAATGATTGTAACACTGTTGAATTACCATCACTGCTTTTATATTTTCTTTTTGTTTTGTGGTTTGTAAATGAAGTTCTGTGTGCAAGGTGCAAGTTATTTATATATCACCAAATTTCAACAGTGAATTTTGTCTATGTTATTTATTTCTTAATCTGAAGAAAAAACATGCAATTTCATCATTTCATCCATTTGGTCGAAGTATTCAATGTTGAAGGTTGCGATAAAAGTCTAAAAACGTAGATATCTGTTACTTGAAGAGTCAATCGAAAAGATACAAGGTAAAAAAGGCTGCAGTTTTGGAAAGAGTGCAAATTGAAGAATTTTTGACTAAATGTTGTGATAAAGAATATTTTATGATTAAGGTAATAACTCTTAACTTTTTAGACAATATGTATTAATAATACTTTGAATCATTTTAGGTTGCGCTAGTATAATAGGAGTCTCTGGTGCTTGTCGATGCTACGAATTGACGAATTTGAAAATCACTAAAGTATAGGACACTGGCGCGTATCTAGTTGTTTCGATACTAGATACCAAGACCGGCATTTCACGAAAGTTTAAAATTATAAATGAAGGATTTTCTATCAATGACGTAGAGATGTGTAGAAAATGTATTTCCCCTAAGACCAAAGAACTTATCACAAAACAGATTCTTTTTACATTATAAGAATCAAAAATGTACTTCTCAGCCTGTTGGAATCAACACATTGGCAAAAGTTCCATCAAAAGTTGCATCGTTTCTGAACTTGGCAAACGCGGAAGCTTATATTGGCCACTATATGAGGGTGCACTTCAATAACTTTATTGGGAAATAAAGGTGCCGACTTTACACCCATCAAACGGCATGGTGGGTGGAAGAGCCCTGCTGTGGCAGAGAGCTATATTGAAGACTCCGTATCTAACAAACTTGGTATTGTAAGGAAAATCCAAGGTTCTTCTCATTCAAGTCATTCCTCATGAGAAGGAGACATCCAAAATTTGTTGTAAGAAGCAACTACAAGCTTCCTATTAACGGAAACGAAGTGAAATATGAAAAAGCGAAGAACGAAATGTCTATTAATATAAATGTTAATGTTAATTTTAATAAGTAAATTAAATTTGGTTGATTTAAGTTTATATTTTTTTATTATTTCAGTAGTGGATAATAGGTTACTTATAAATACCTACCTTATATCGATACCTTTTTGCCAAACTATCGTAAGTGACATTTTCCATGAAAATGACTATGGATCTATCGTAAGTATAATATGCAAATACACATCTTGGCAGAGGTAAATAGATCCATAAATATGTAAGCGTATTTAAATGTTTCACGGTTAAATAACTGCATACATTTTATCGTAAGTAACAGAACTGTAATAGGCAGAGTGGCAGAATTGTCGTAAGTAGCCTAAGGTAAAATTTAGTGAGTGACTTACGATATTTTGGCAAAAAGGTATCGATATTAGAATTCCTCAAAACAATATACAAAACTGACATAAAAACTAATTTTTATACTGCAATCAGACAAGGTTCAAATACTTGGTTGACAAACCATGTTACTTTAAAGTTTTTAGGGTTAGTTACTAAATTATGTTTAGACAAGTAACTATTATGAACCAGTTATAATTCCGGCTAATGTAAAATTTATTTAAAAAATGAAGTTGTAACAGGAGAAATAAAGAGTGTCGTCAATGAATTTAATATACATTGGTACCTACCAGACATACCATTGGAAGATTTGTACATGTAGGGAGTGTCTTTACAAGCACATAAATTTCGACTTTGTCGAAAATCATTTCAAGTCAAATTAAAAGAGATGATTCCAATTATTTGAAATGCACTATAAATAGAAAAAAATTATGTGTACCTTTGCTGCACAAATATAACTCTTGAGTCCAGTCCTGTCAATTACTCGTCATATCTAATGCACAAATAATACAATTTAATCTTTGATATAACCCTATATTGTTAACTTTTTAGACCCGCTGCTAAAGTATTTTTATTACAACAGTGTACATATTTTATACCCATATCCATCCATATAAGTAATATTTAGTTAGTCATATGCCCATATCTCACCAAACTATTTTCAAAATTTCCCTCTGTAAATACCTCAACATCATTAGCTGAAAACTAGCCAATGGAATGTTAGCACAGTGTGGCGACCACCTTACAACTGACAAAATGATAGTTAGGAATCAGCGATCCAGTTTATTTTAAGAAATCCGTTGATCCCATAAACCTCCTGGACTACATCAGGCAACTGGCGATTCCAAAAATGAATGCGCCCTCTGCATGAAAATATTTGAACCTACTTAAAAACAAATTTTTGGAGGCTTATTTCTGATATAATGATAAATAACACGTATTTGGAATTACGGGGTTTGTTTAACGTAATAATTTAGTGGGGCTTGTGATTTTTTGGTATTACAAAGTTAAAAACGACGTGGTTTGTATTTGTACATCTTTATTTTTACATTTTAAAATGGCATTCAAAAGAAATCAGCACAACACAAACCGCCGTGTTTATGGGTGTCATTCCACAAAATCTCGCAATAGAAGTGTGTTTAAGATAGAAGATAGGTAAAGGTTTGGCCCTAGCATAAGAAACTGTTTCTCACTCATTTCTCCAAAAGGCATGTAACTATTTAATAACAGAGAACACGTTTATTTACACAACATAACCACTTTGTTGCAGTTTGTCTATACTTTTCGATTATTAGTCTTATAAAAACAGAATATATTTTAATTTAAACATTATTTAACAAAAAAGAAGCACTAATATGGTATCACCATACAGTTTATCACACTTATGTTAGCCCAAACTGTAAGTAAACAAAAACTAGGGTACCTGTTTCAACCCAAAAAATTCATATAATTAACAATGAAGCACTTATGGGACGTTTGACTGCTTTTACGACTCTTTTTATCCTTTATTGCACCCTAACCAGCACATAAAATTACTATATTTATGGCAGTTGAATGCCGAGTTCTCGGCTCCTGCCGTAACTAATATTATGATTACACAAATCACTAGTTTTTATCTGGTTTTAATGTATTTTATGACTAATTTGATGATAATAACACCTGTGCTGTAATCACATGAATTGGCCCGAAAGTATGACGTGGGTATATGAGAGAAGACTGCATATTATTGTCCTACCGACTGCATGAACGCCCATCAATAGCATAATTTGTTAAACCTAAATCATATTTACTCCTGGTGTGCAGGAAACCTGGAGAACCTAGTTCACTGTCACATTAACACGCGACCATAGACTTAATAAGAGGAGACCTCACGGTTCATTCATAAATAACCTTTTGTTTTGTATCAATCATTGGCAATGTGTATGACAAAGAATACCGAGAGAAAGAACGGCAAAATTCCGACTCCGTGCAACGTTGCAAAAGTTTTGGGAGAACTTGCTTCCGACGCCAAAGGCGTACTGTTTTTGGAAGGGTTGGGTATGATAATAAAACATCAAAAAAGGAATTTTAAGAAAATCAGTACTATACATTGCAACAGCAAAAGCTTGTGAGATTAGAAATTAAATTAGTATCGGAGTTTTAATGTAGGGAATATGAATTGAAACTTGAACACTTAAAATTCTGAATTAAGTAAAGGTGGTACACCTACTACATTACAAAAACTTATATATACAGTAGTGTAAAAAAGTATTTTTCAGTTTTTCAAAGATACCCAAACTCTGTATACAGGGTTCAATTACATTTAAAAGTGAAATATAATTTAAAATAAGAAAGATGTACATGGTGTTAGTTTTTAATTCAACTTTTTGTTTCAAGTTATTTGACTTACTGTTTTCAAAATAACTCTTTCAAAGCCTGATAATGGTGATTTTCTCTTAGATTAGTATAAAGGATACCTTTAAAAATTACCTTGGTTACGCAACTGATTTTAATTTTTGTGTGCAAACGTTGCATGTTGGCTTCACACTTACCAAACATTATAGGTTTTTTAATTTGTTATGCAGCAAAGTGCTGAATGATGTCTTAGCTTCTTGCTTGGATTCTTGTTTTGATCGCATTTAAGTATGTGTGTAGGTAACTCCAAAAACTAACACATCAGCCATATTTTAAAAAATAACAAAAGCAATTCCATAATATAATATAGTATATATATACTATATTCCGTAAAATGATAAGGAAGCCAGCCAGCACGCCCCTGAAAATCCGTAAATATGGCGTGACAAATATAGCGACCGAATAACCAAACAAAACTTGGCAAAATTTACCTGTGGAAAGACAGTTTTGAATATAAAGAATTCATTTTTCCATACACTTGACACTGACGCACCATTTTCTGAAGAATAGTAATAACATCCTAACGAAAAACACTGAAAAATTCACAAAAGCAAAATTCCGACTGCCAGCAACACCACACAAAAGAAATACTATAAAATACTACGATTCACGTGCATCAATGGACATGCGGATTGGAGTAGGGAGCAATGATGCCTGTTCATTCCATTTTTGCGTTATGAAGTTACTTTTTATCGCAACGTTTTTAACAAAATATGATTTATCTACTTAACTAGGAAACGGGAAAATATTTTTATGTAATATTTTAACCTTAACCCATAATCATGGTAGTTTAAATGTGAAAATATAAATTACACAATTGACAGTTTGGCAACAGTTTTTCGTACAATCATAAAGTAGACCTTGCAGTTGACCAGATAAAGAGTAAACAAGGGGATCTCTGATTGCTTTAAAATGTAAACAATTACATCTCCCTTGTCTTATAAATCTATGCACGAGACAGATGTTCTGCTGTCCTAGCTTGTCGGCAAATTTGTTACTCAAACTTTTAGTCGTATTTTTAGGTCTATTATCACTCCCTTGCTATGCGGGACAGCCTGTATATACACGACATGACATTTTTAATCCTCGGCGCGACACGATATTTCGATAACTGCCTTTGAGGAGCTTATTAAAGTCACTTTCATTTCAGCAGGGATCGTATTGTCACGTTTACACAAAACGATTCTTTGTATTACCTGATTTGAAGGGATTTGGAGGATAGGAATGATTTAATTTCTTTATTCCTGCTATACATACCTTTGTGTGTTTCAAAGAGCATATAATTTTACTGAGTCTGGAATATTGAAAGAACCCTTTTATATTCGAAACTGTTCAGTATCAGATGGAGTATATTGACAATACCATCCATTAAACTGAATATTAATTTTCCTGCTATTTTACAGCATGTAATTTTTACGTTCCACCAAAGACACCTACACCAAACACCAAAGACAAGTTAATACCTACCAAGTTTTCCTGTAGGGATTTTTAAACAGTATTTCTTATTCTTATCTAATGGAGAATTTCTTTGGAATGGTTAGTTTAAATTTTTTGTCTTATCTATTAATTCCTTAATTATAACATTTTTTTTAAGAAATTGCGTATCCCCAAAAAATCTTAATTAGTTATATTATTTTTTAGAAAAGTCTATGAACCAAGCGATTACGTAAGCTAAGTAAGATAAAAATGAACAGAACCATATATAAACTGTAAAAGAAGCTAGCAGCGATTTGATGCAATTGACTGACTTTTATAAAGAAAATAATATTAAAATTTTGGTTCAAAATATACTTGCTGATATTAGATTTTCTTTTGAGCTGCTGACTAGTTTAAATTCTTGAAAGAACTAGAAATATTGGTAAACGGCTGTCGTTTGTATTTTAAAAATAATTGCCATTATTTTCCGGGATTAAGAATTATTATAGCGAACTAGCAATCAAGGCGGATGTCAATGTTCTGTGGAAAAAAATATATAGAGCAGCTTGAAGACAAGAAAGATGAATTAAAAACCAACAACAGCTATAAAAAGTGTGTACAAAACGAATAGAAACCATCTTATTTCAGAGATAATGATATCGGAAGCCTGTATTGTAAAGAAAGTGCTAAGGGGATGAAATGAATAAGACCTTTATAGAAAGGTGTGAGAGGAGTAACGAAACGGGATAGGATGAAAAATACTGAAGTACGTCGGTATCTGGGCATCCAATCATTAATATAACACAAGAATTAGTTCTTGAAGTCTTGAACTGTTGGAAAATCTGAAAAATGGTTCTTTTAACAGAATAAAACTTTTTTACTAAAAATAAATATAACTCCTATAAGAATATTTTTATAGATACAATTACAAATACTTTGAACATTGGAAATGTTTGTGTTCGTATACAGGGTGTCCCAGTGTGAGCGTACCAGGGGGTGGACCAGACCAAAATAAGAATAAAACACTTATAAAAAAAATTCTCTGATGCACGCCTAATGAGTTATATGGTGTTATTTTGAAAAAAAATTCCGCAATAACTTAAAAATTAGGTTAGGTAATTTTTGGGAGGCGTGTCCATCTAAACATCTACATGGTGTTTGTTTAACTTTGACACCTGTGGTGGCCTAGGCCTACTCTTCCTTATGACTTCCTTTACATGTATTTTTCTGCATAAAGAATGTAGTCGATACTTTACACTCAAAGGGTCGATTTTAGAGCTATGTAACAAGAGCACCTTTTTTGTTCAGAATTGATAGCCGATTAAGGAAAACTTAGTTAATCCACGAAAAAGTAGGATTATGAAAGAGTTATAGTTAGTTAACCCGTAGCAATGATCTTGATAGCAGAGACAGTTTGAATCTTTCTAATGACTGATTTACAGCAAATAACTTAAAATTAAATTTCACTAAAACAAACTCTATAACATTTACATCTAGTAAAGACTCAAATAAGTCGGAACCAGTAAATTTATTAGGTACTATCCTGGATCCTGGTTTAACTTGTAAACCTCATACGAGTATAAATAGGCTCTGCTCAAAGCTTGCCACACAGGTGTTCTTTATGCGACAGTTAAGACCTTTTGTCAATAAAAGTGTTATGAAAACTGTTTACTTCTCATTAGTTCATAGTCAATTAAGCTATGGTGTGTCACTATGGGGTAACTCTGGTAGTTCACATAGAGTATTTGTAATGCAAAAAACAGCTGTTCGTCTTCTCGCAGGGGTTCCCACTTTGGCTCACTGCAAAGAAATATTTATTAAATATAAAATTCTTCCACTGGCATGTCTCTACTTAGATACTTGATTCGCTCCAACTTGTTCATTCAGATCTATGTAATTTGAAATCTCATTCTGATATACATCAGTATAATACAAGACATGCTGGAAATTTGGTTGAATCTTACTCCAGGATTTCTTTAACAATACGTAACAAGCTTACAATAAATATATTTAATAAGTTTGATAATTTTTTTAGACATAAACAGATTAAAGATATGCATTCGAAAATGTTCAGAAATTTGCTAAGACATTTTTGGTAACTCATTGCTTTTAGTCTGTTGATGAATTTTTATCTTATATTACCACTACTCACCCTATTTGATGATATTTTATTATTTTTTATGATTTTATGACTGTGAATGTACCACTTATGTACATAAATGTCAATAAAGTTTCTATCTATCTATCTATCTATCTATCTATCTATCTATGAAGACAAAATCATAAGGAAGAGTAGGCTTAGGCCACCACAGGTGTCAGAGTTAAACAAACACCATGTAGTTTTAATGACCTTTAATAGATGTACACGTCACCCAAAAATTACCTAAATCTACGAAACGGTTTTTAAGTTATTGCGGAAAATGTTTTTTTTTTCTCCAAAATAACACCCTGTAACTTGTTAGGCGTGCATCAAGGAATTTTTTTTATAAGAGTTTTATTTTTATTTTGATCTGCTCTACCCCCCGGTAAATTTTTGTACGCTCACACCGGGACACCCTGTATTGTCATCTATAACTTTTTTTAGTAGGGCACTTTTTAAATTAAGACCATTTAAAAAGGTCTTAAGGAGTACATTATTGAATTCGAAGACATGTGTTTCTGAGTACATACATCGCCATTAAAAAAATGGCTAGTCTTACCTCTCTGAAATTTGAATCACTTATGCACAAGACCTTAGCGCTTCGAATAGTGTCAATATTTTCTAGGTAGTACACCTCTATATTACCAAAAAAATTACATGAATTTAAAACTTCTAAAATTATGCATGACAAACTTTGTATATCCGTTTTCCCATTACCGAAATTTTAAAAAGCGCTTTCGTTTATCAAAGTGAAGTATTAGGTCACGTTCAGGTTTATACAGGATTATAGCGCGAATACTGGTGCCTCTATAGATGTCTACCCCTAGAAAAAAGCTAATTAGACCTACGATTTTACTCCACTAATATAAATATATCGCGCAGGGAAGTGGGGAGTATTTAGTTATAATACCGGACTCGCGTAATGGCGTAATGGGTCATTTAATATAACGATCGGCGCGCTTGTAATTATGTTTCATATATGGTGGTATCATTTCCAATGTTTGTGATCGTTGCAAGGATTGCGAAATCTGTAAATTTTTATATTAATAAAATGATTAATATTGCTCTGAGTAGCGGTGAAGTAGATTAAATTCGATGTACATAATCTTCTAAAGATCTGAGAATTGTATAAACATAAAAAGCATAATTAATACTGGGTTACTATTAAAGAAAGTAATTTACAAATATGAGTTTCTACAGTACATTTTAAACTCACTTTTAATAGTCCGCTTCAATGTTTCTTCCATTTTTAGCGCGGCAGAATTTTATTGTGTTGTTTTCTTCACAGCTGGTCCATTACATAACTGGGATAGAGTATTATATATAATAATTTGTTTTATGTATAATTGCAGCACTGTTGTATATAAAGCTGTAAGCCGTTTATACATAGTAGCAATTAAGGCTGCAATGTACACAATTTCGCAGGGCGATTTGCAGAGCTTTTCACGCCCACATTTTTCTCTTTAATAGAACTTCGTATTTGTATGAAGTAAGTTTTAGATGACTAATTAATGTTCACTACACTAGACAGCAAAGCCCTTTTTTTTTAAAAATCTTAAATATGTAAAAAAAATGTATGTTAATATTTCAAACTTTTGGAAGATTGCTGTAACATTATGATACAATATTAAAAAAAAATACGACTGAGGTCACATCAAGCAAGTCTTTATGTAACTAATTGTTTGAAATTAAAATTTTTTGTTTTTATAATGACAAAATCTGTAAATTAAGAAGGCATGTTTTTACAAATTTCTGCATCTTACAGGCACAAAACTTGAGGTCGATATTTGACGTCACAGTTAGTAGGCGGAGTTATAAAGTACACTGTTAAAGATCTCTCATCGCTAGCTACAATGTAAAATTTATTAAATAGATGATTATTATCCTTAGCACTGAAAAATATAAAAATACAATACGGAGGTAAACATCAGTAAAACTTTGTTTATTTCAGTTTTCATAACTTCGGTGAAAATATAAAAGCATTCAGAATTCTTTAACTTTTCCTTAGCTTTTTAGTCAATCGATTTTGAACATATTGTGCACTGATTATCTTAGGGATAAACATTTGAGATAAAATTTTTCTATTTTTAAGTTGTCATGAAATATATGAAAAGATCAGAAAAAAAAATCGCGACAATTAAAAGTTTCATCCTCGACTATCCGTCAAAGGATTAGTTTCCAGGGAAAATGCTAGGCCAGATCGATTTTTATTTGAAGAGGGACATATTTTTCTATTACTGATATTTATACAGGGTGTCCAAAAAAGGAGAGGTTTACCAAAACTTATATTTTTTAATTAGAGCATCTTGTATATTTTTATAGATTTGGATAGAATGTCTCTTTCACGATGAGAATGTGGAGTATCAGCACTCAAAAAACATTTTTTAACGAAATTATTATCTTTTCGCATTAGGTACTTCAATATATTGGTATATATAGGGTGAATCACGAGTCCTACTATGTATTGATATCTTTGTTATTTGAAGAGATACGAAGTTAGTTAAATTAGAGAAAAGTTGAGCAATTACTAGCGCTAAATAGTAGTCCCGGAAAATTGTTATAAAAACCAGAGGTTTTCAAAATATTTAGTAAAACTATAAATTTCCAAAAAACTTAAATTAGTTCTAGCTCCGATAGTTTTAGAAATTTTCAAATACAAATTTATTTCGTACATACATGCATAATTATCTTTGTTTTAATATAACCAGAATTTTTTTCGTCATCAATATCATCTTTATATGGCGTCCATAAGAAAAACAAAACATGATATTCATATATCAGAATCTAGTAGGCGAAAAAACATGCTGGTTGCATTAGAACAAAGATAATAATTATGGATGCATGTACGAAATAAATTTTTATTTGAAAATTTGTATAACTAACGGAGCTAGCGCTAATTGAAATTTTTTGGAAATTTATTATTTTGCTAATTATTTTGAGAACCGCTGGTTTTTTCAACAATTTTTCGGGACCACTATTTAGTGCTAGTAACTGCTCAACTTTTCCCTAATTTAACCAACTTCGTATCTCTTCAAATAACAAAGATACTAATACATAGCAGGACTCGTGATTCACCCTGTATAAGGTGATCAGATTATATGTTATCATAACTGACAGCATATCATATCATATCATATATACGTCTATTGCATTCGAAAATATAGCTATAAATAGAAATTCGATCTGACATCGGAAAAAGATACAATTCTGAACTGAAAATTTGGCATTCACCATAACATAAAAAAAATTACTGGTGCAAAATATTCCTAAGAATATTTATAACTTTTTCATAAAACATTTCATTTACTTTTTGAAGAATACAACGAACCATTGTAGAAACGTCTTGTAATGAAATAGAATTTTTTGGCGATTTTTGAAGTGGCGATCATTGCAATAATAAGGATAATAAACTGTGTGGTATCGTGTTTTTATCCTTTTTACCAGAAAAAGTGTCAAACACTAAGAGTTATTAAAATTAATTATTAAACACAAATTAGTGTTTCAATTGCTATTCTTTGAGTGATTGTTCATTAGTATATTTCATATATGCCTACTAATCATACTAAGATCAAACAGATAAAAAAATTTATATTTGCAAATAAAATTCTTTTAAAATCAGCAAAACAATAATTACCTTTTGTAGGTACTCAAATACTATTTTATTATAAATTCGATTTTTAACAATGTAATCGAGGCGGGACAGGTGTTGACATCAAGATGTGGAGAATTGACAGTAGAGGTCATTCTCCGAACTTTACGCGCTCTCTCGCAAAGATTTTAAAAACGCTCTTAATAGGTACAATACAATGATATAATTCTATTTTCTGCCGGAGGTGTCAGGTTCAGTTTTTTTTTGCTGTTCTAGAAAAAGTATACCTAGTATTTTGGGACCCCTCTTATTCTGTATTTTCTGAAAACATAATGATCATAAATTTATTTACTTTTCCATCCCAGTGATCTTGTTCAGATATTCTTAATTCGGAATTGTAAATAATTACTGATGTATCAAAAGCTCGTAAGATGTTCTAGAATGAAAATAAGAAATATTAGTACCTGGCAAAAGTACATAGCGTACAAAGTGAATTGTGAAACAATAGTTCCAAAATGTAAAAGGTGTATTCTCTTTGATATGCAACTGACATTTTTTAATCACAACAAGTCATATAGAAAATTGAAAACTCTACACATGCTTACAGATATTCAACTAACTAAAACATGTAAGTAATACTCTCTTTACATGCTTCTTACTTATATAGGGATATTGCAGTCATATGTTTTAAATAAAAAATGTTTCTGAAGTTTTCAAAAGGGTAAAAATGTTTGGTATTCGCCACTATACAGTATGAGAAGGGTACATCGTATGTGAAAAAGTTTTTGAAGCAAGAACTAAGTAATTCAAACAAAATATACTTACTTCACCTAATACTTGAATGTATATCATGAACCTTTATTTAAGAAATTCAGGATACGACCCTCATGGGCGTCGCCTCCAAAATCTCTAGGGGGAGGCGAAATATTATTTTTTTAGAATTTATCTTCAAACAACAAAATATAATTTCTCTATTCATTTCGCAGTTAATTGTATAAAAAATATATTTATTTCGTTGAGTTGAGGCCAAAAAAGTAAATGTCCAGTAAAATAAAATTTACCACATTACAAAAAAAAATCTAAAAATCAATAGTGGAAGTGGAAGCCGTATTAACTTTGAAAAATCAATTATTTTAATGTACAAAGTAACAGCCGAACAATTTCTAACTAAGTTATAATTATATTTTAAAACATTTAAATGATCGGGCCGAGAAACATGCTACTGGTTACGTTACAATGAAAAAACATCTCCATAACACCTTAGATTTTAGTGTTCTGGGAAACACAGACATAGTGCGTAACGTGAAAATATAAGACGACAGACTTTATTGCTATTTTATCTGGCTTGTGTATCCTTTGATAATTGACAGATTCTATTCTGGAAACTGTGGAACCTAGTGGCTAAATTATAATAAAAGTGATATTAAAACTAATTAAAAAGTGTTTTGTTACTTTATTACATTAAAACTTGAGATTTTAACATTCACCTTAAAATTACACTATTTTTTTTTATTAAAATAAAATAAAAATTTAGTATCATTATGTAGATGTGTAAAACATCTACATAATGATACTAAATTAAAAGTAAAATGATGCAATCAGATGCAAAGTAAAATGAAAAAAAATAATAAATAAATAATTAAATAACTTTATTTGCCACCTTATTTGGATTGGATCATAAAATAGCAGTAAAACGAAAACCTATTGGGATATTGCAAGGGTGTACAACGTTTTAATTTGGTAGGATATTTACACACATACGACATACAAGTACAGGGTGTCCACCTAGTGCGCGTAAGTCCAATATCTGGGTTAATAAAAGAGATAACTTAATTTTTTTTTCTACAGGGTTGCCTAATATCCCGAGCTGCACAAAATGAAAATATATTTACATATTCAGGGTGTTCAGTTTTTTCTGGACAGGTACCAACTTCGTTTTTCTAAATGGAAATATATATTTTTTATTGCTTTTTCGAACTAAACCCTTGATTTTAGTAGGACTTTCATCAGCCTTCCCTATACCTAACTTAAACTGTTTTTGAAATATTGACGGGTGAATATTGACATTTTTGCAACTTTGACACCCTGTAAAATCTAAACGGTTTGAGATCAAGCAAAACGGTTTGCACATTCCTATCTTAACTTTTCATAAGCTATCGTTTGGTACTAATTTCAAATTTATCCAGGAATTAAAAATTTTCAAAATTTTCAGAAAATTTTAAATTTTTGGATAATTCTGAAATTAGTACCAAACGATAGCTTATGAAAAGTTAAGATAGGAATGTGCAAACCGTTTTGCTTGATCTCAAACCGTTTAGATTTTACAGGGTGTCAAAGTTGCAAAAATGTCAATATTCACCCGTCAATATTTCAAAAACAGTTTAAGTTAGGTATAGGGAAGGCTGATGAAAGTCCTACTAAAATCAAGGGTTTAGTTCGAAAAAGCAATAAAAAATATATATTTCCATTTAGAAAAACGAAGTTGGTACCTGTCCAGGAAAAACTGAACACCCTGAATATGTAAATATATTTTCATTTTGTGCAGCTCGGGATATTAGACAACCCTGTAGAAAAAAAATTAAGTTATCTCTTTTATTAACCCAGATATTGGACTTACGCGCACTAGGTGGACACCCTGTATATTGTTGGCCATCGCTTCGAAGGGGCAGGAAGGAATAGTCAATAGTATGGTCTTATTGAAACCACACAAGAAACTGTAAAAATGTAATCTTACGAAGGGAGCCAAGCTGATAAAAAATGGTAACTTGTTGTGCCGTTTTTTAGTAATTAAGCACCTGTCTGATAGTTATAAGACATTATAATAGAAATTCAAAATTAGTTCTTTGTTAAACAGACTGTATCACCATTGCTGCTCGAATTTAATTTATTATAGGGATAATGAATGCATTCCCGAACAAATTTCGTACTAAAGAAGTACCGCCTGTCTACTCAGAATCGCGTCTATCAAGATATATATATCAAGCTGCGTTACTGATGAAAACAATAAATCTAACACTTAGGTCGTTAGGACTATGAACCTTCTGGCCACTGCACAAATAGGTCAGTACACAAAGAGGACTATCCTCGGGATTATGTAGAAGTTTATTTGAATATACCAATAATTAATGGCTAACATTTTGTCACTATAAAATAAACGGACACTCTACTTTGTTGGATAACAGGTTAGGCAGAATGAAGTATCTATTTTCTATGTACTGGTATTCAGTCAAATGACCTCCGCCTCGCTGTTGGCACTCCTGAAGTCTAGCACAAAAATTTTGCATCACTCGCTGCAACATTTCAATTGGGATTGCGTTAATCTCGGTTCGAATATTATGCTTCAGTTGTTCCAAAGCTCGAGGTCGTTTAGCGAATACTTTTGACTTTAGATAGCCCCATAAGAAAAAATCACCAGCTGACAGATCCGGTGACCGTGCAGGCCACACGACATCCCTAAATTTTGAAATGACACGACCAGGAAACTACCTTCGCAGAATTGCCATAGGCTGCCCTAGCAGTGTGGGAAGTGGCTCCGTCCTGCTAAAACCACACAGTAAAAAAAGACAAATGGTAAAATTACCAAATGGTAATCGTAATTTACTCCAGTGTTATTTTTAACACGAACTGGGTAGTATAATAACTAAACCTTTAGAACTCATATTACACGAACGATATACCCGCCAAGTTTGTAGAAGTACTCATAAATTGTAGTAAAATTTACAAAACCCTGTGTTAAAAATGAATCAATCCGCCATGAAAACGGAATAATTACACGATGAATAATTAACTATTACACATTACCTTGTAAAATCTACTGTGTTAAATTACTTTTATGTAATGTAATAATACACCGATATGTCTAACACTGCCAAGTGTGGACTATATACACACTGATGAGTGTGGATTCAGTGTTAAAATCAGTTGGATTTTTTTACTGTGCATAGGCTTCGGAAGTCTACACCTTCGTTATGAAGTTGTTGTTCAAAATTTTGCAATACAAGTTGATATCGTTGCAATGATAACGCTCCATTTTTACTATTAAACTGACCTTTCTCGCAAACAGTTTGGCAACTGTCATAAATTGCCATGTATCGGGAACACATGGCAATTTGATTTGGATTTAGATCTTTTTACATTATTGAATAAATCCAGTTCAAAAATGGATACGTCATACCGTGTATTACAGATCAAAAAAATTTTACAAAGATTAACGTACGTACAAGAAAACGGTGGTACTGAAAATGTAGATCAGTATTACTTAAAAGAATACTTCATTCTGAGGATATTATTAGATAGTCGACTTTAGACTTTACTCCATTGTTTTAATAAGCAACCAGTGCACAGTAAAAAAAACCGGGTCATTTTAACACTGAATCCACACTCATCAGTGTGTATATAGTCCACACTAGGCAGTGTTAGACATATCAGTGTATTATTACATTACATAAAAGTAATTTAACACAGCAGATTTTACAAGGTAATGTGTAATAGTTAATTATTCACCGTGTAATTATTCCGTATTTATGGCGGATTGATTCATTTTTAACACAGGGTTTTGTAAATTTTACTACAATTTATGAGTACTTCTACAAACTTGACGGGTATATCGTTCGTGTAATATGAGTTCTAAAGTTTTAGTTATTATACTACCCAGTTCGTGTTAAAAATAACACTGCAGCAAATTACGATTACCACTGAGTAATTTTACCATATGTCTTTTTTTACTGTGTGGTGAAGTAGCAGGATAGAGTCGATAGTTCCAGTGACCTGACCGAGTCACCAGTCTAAAAGAGGCCTAATAGTTGAAATTTCGGAGATATCTATTTCTATGGTCAAAAGACTCAAGCTAAGACTTGCATCGTATTAATTTCAATAGTAGTAGTTTTGAACTTATTTCTTCTCATCAGTGCGGTATAAGTTATCAGACCTATAATCCAGAAAGAACTGACCTGGTAAGCGCAGCGATAACAATTATCGTCCCGTGAGAATATCCTAATGTGAAAGAAAATAGTGGTAACCTGCATACTAACAAAATATTTCAAACAGAGATTGTCAAAATACTTAACTATTACTAAAGTTTACAGTATAAATATTAGTCTTCTCATTTTAGATCCGCATTATTTTATGGTTTATACATTACCATCGCAGAACATACCATTAGATTTCAATGGCCGCTTTTACGTTGGACAATTTTTTCTATTTGTGTTGTTCATATTTATTTTGGTAATTAATAATTAGTTGTCAGACGTTCGACAACCTTTTATAATATTTTTTTATTCAATGCCCTTGGAATATTTTGTGCTATGATGCAAAAAGGTTCTTTATAAATCCACTCTTTTACTGAAAGCCTCTTACTGAAAGCGTGAAATACGTACATTGTTTTAATTTAAAATTCCAATTTCATGTAACAAGGTAAATATTCACAATATTTTTAATGTTATGCTCTCAATGAATGCTCTCCAGTTTATGTAACATTGTTTTTATTAATCCAAACTTATCCAAACTTCTGTGTAATATTACATTTCTGAAATTTCTCATTAAGTTTTTAAGGTTTTAATACTTGTTTTCTAGCGTTTGTAAGTTATTTAAAAACAAAATTACATTTACAGAGGATACTTTCATATTCAATTTTTCTGGCATCTTAAAAAATATCGGAGCACTTTTTTTATAGTCTTTTAAAATATATATGTAGCTTCTTCTTGTCTTTCACAGAAACTCATTATGTTATATAGTAGCTCAGCTATAATCCAGACGATATTTAGATTAACTCTAAAGGGTCCAACAATTTGTTTTCTAATAAATAATATAATTTTATCATAGGCATATGTCACGCCAACGAAAAGAGAATTTAATTTTACATCAGATAATTGTAAAATTTGACAGATATTCAATTTGAAAATACCGAACAGTGTCCTTTTGATGTTGGTTAAATTGTCAGGTTTGTAAGCGCTGCCTTGTATTGCATAATAAGTTTCTGTGAAAGACAAAAAAGCTACGCGTGTCCTCTAAGAGAACATAAAAGAAGGGTTTCGATATACCTTAAGATAACAGAAACATTGAGAATGTGTATTCAGTCCAAATGTCATGTTTTAAAGATTTTAAAGTGACTCCCAAATACTAGAAAATAAGTAGGTTTTGATACGCTCACAAGACTTAAAATTGAAGGAAGAATTCAGAAATGTAATAATGGACAATGATTTCCATTTAAAAAAACAATAACAACTTGGAGACTACCCGTACAATTGTAAATAATTTTAGGTTATGCCGCGTACCAAGCCGTGCGACTTTCCTCGATAGGAAAAATATATTCTGTTCAGCTTCTTCGATAAAAATTATACAAAATTTTAAATTAATTTACTCCGGTGGCGTACTGAAATGCAAACGACTGTAAAATCGTCCCCTCGACTCTAGTTTTGCTTAGCAGTTTTTACCCCTTATGCAGAGCTTTATGGTATTTATTAAAGGTCTGCCAATTAAAATCCTCAAACCAGATTAGCGAAGGCCAGAATTAGGACGTATTAAATTATTTTATGACATTCATGGGTTTCAGTTCTAAATAGATTAAATTCTAAATAGTTCTAAATAGTATTTTTCTCGTTATCTGTCTTGGAAACGCTTTATTAAGCGCGAATTATTATAGATTTAAGCTGAATATTTCATCTTACAAAATATATTGAGAAATTCTATTTCATAGCTAAAATGGGGTTGAAATTATATAAATATCAAGAGGTATTTATTGCACATGCAAAGAAAGAACAGGCTACACAGTTTTCATAATACTACTAATATATTGCATGATCACACGCAGCAAAACACGCACTAGCACGCACACATGCCTATAACGGAATAAATACTCTTTTAAGTAGTTAAATTCCGTGACATAAAATTCTATAAAACCAAGGCATTGGGTCAGGAAAAAAAATTGCACGGGAAGTATTTTTTCACGTCTATATTAGATTAGAAACTGCCTTCTTATTGCTTACTTTCTGATAAAACGTTTCGGCGTAATATAAACAATTATTACAAAACGAGGAAATTTAATTAAATGATGTTTTGAACAGAAACATCGAGTTCTATCAATGATTCCAAACTAGTTACGTAAATATATTATTTAAAAAGAGCCAAAATAAATTGGACATATTTTTATAGTAATATTAGTATTATTATCTAATAAATTAGTAAAATAATATATTTGCTATACAAATGGCTCTTAAATAAACTCAATTCGTTGGAGTAAATAAATTGTAAAGATAAAGATAAAGGCAAAGGTGAAACAAAGTGAAAGACAACAGGAAAGAGAAAGTTAAAGAGAAAGAGAAAGATAACGAGAAAGAGAAAGAGAAAGAGAAAGAGAAAGAGAAAGAGAAAGAGAAAATGATATTAAACGAAAATCACTTTTATGGGACATTCTATTAGTCGTAGTTATCTTCCTTATTATTAGAAATTGACCAGCAATCTCAATCAGTGTATTCGCACGGGTATAAATCTTTATAAGAATATACATATTATTGCTATATACATACATACATACATACATAATATTATGTCCCTTCCACTAAGGAATTAAAATTGGACTAGGTATTTTCCATTCAAATCGGACTAGTTGAGTCTTTTCAGTACTTAATCATTTTTCCAAGTTTCATTGACATACATTAAAAGAGTATACAGTCTGTCTATAAAGTAACCCCCCCTGCTAACTTTTGAACGAATCGAGTTGAGAAATGAAGTTGATTCTGACGATAAATTCAATCCTTCAAATTCAAAGATGGCGCCACGGACGCTGTCAACTCATTTTTTTTAAATAGCAAAGTGTGCTGTGTTGCACCTCATTTAAAAGGTAATTCAATTCTCTACATTCTCGTTTTTGAAAAATGACAATCGAGTTATCCGTTCTCTAGTTACAAGCGTTTGTATTAACGAGAATTTAAAAATTTTGCTTTTATCAAGCCTCCTTGCCTTTGCTTACCTTTGCTTGCCACTGTCACAGAAACGTCAATAAGGTTCGAGAAAGTAGTTTAGCGTTCAATTTAAGAGTGTTTGAAAGTTTCTACAGGTATTTTTCTTATTTTTTTAAGTTATTCGATTTGATAGATTTGATAGATTTAAGAGAAAATTTAAGAGGGGAGCGGTACTTAAGAATGCTGCGGGAGGAAATTTTTCCAAAGATAGGGAGAATAGCAGGCAATAACATTCAAAGTACTGTATTTCAACAAGATGGAGCCCCGCCTCATTTCTATGGACCTATTACCGATTTTTTAAATAACCATTTCCCAGGCAGATGGATTAGCAGAAGGGGCCCGATAGAATGGCCGGCTCGTTCCCCGGACTTAACTCCTCTTGATTTTTTTCTTATGGGGATATTTAAAGTCAAAAGTCCTTCCTACGGAACTCCTTCATTAAATATCGACGAACTACAGCTATACCTCTAACACATATGTATAGAAATATCCCTGCAGAAATTTTAGGAAATATCAGGCAATAATTTCAAAGTAGACCTTTTATGTGCCAAGAAGTCAATGGACAACATTTTAAACAACGTATTTAATACTTTTGTTTTTTATTTTAATTAATATTTGTTCAAAATTTTTTGTATTAAAATATTAATTAACATTTTATTCATGAATCAGATTAGAAACGGAAACGCTTGTAGTTAGAGAACTGCTGATTGGATTGTCATTTTTCAAAAACGAGAAAGTAGAGAATTGAATTATCTTTTATATGAGGTGCAACACGGCATACTTTGCCATTTAAAAAAATTGAGTTAACAGCGCCCGTGGCGCCATCTTTGAATTTGAAGAATCGAATTTACCGTAAGAATCAACTTCATTTTACGTGATTCACCCTGTATTTTGTTAAAACTCTCAAACTCGATTAGTTCAAAAGTTAGCAGGGGGGGGTTACTTTATGGACAGACTTTAGTTCAGTTCGACTAGTTCGAATCGGTATATGAGAAAGTATCGTCCTAGCATTTAGTCTTGGGAATAATAATAATGTGAATGTTGCAGCTGCTGTACACACGAATAGCCGTCTGTCTTTGGAACAGTTCCGAGCAGCTGAAGAAGCAGCTCGACGCCTCTGCGTATTCAGCCCAGTACCAAGGACTGTGCAGGAAACAATCTACCAGGCAAAGCAAGAAGGTAGGCATATTAATTTTATATGAGGAATATTAAATATAATTATATAGATTAAAATAATCTTTACTTGTCTTTTCTATTACTCATTTATCACAAGGTCAGAAAACAAACTAAATTTTTTGTAAATTGGAAACACAAAACCAAACTTTCCACATCATAAAGAATCCACAATGTTGTTTTCCAGACATAAGTATATATAATATTGATACTCAACATAGCTGACAGTTTCTGTACCCTGTATATCAGGAGGATTGGTTATCGAAAACGACTTCCACATCTTCACCGTTTAATTTTTATATAATACAATGTTTAAAAGCATCTCAATGGTTACAGTTTTAATGCAAAAGTAGATTTGTGCCAAAAAGGGTGAAATATATTTGGTATGATATTCCTAATGTAGGTAATAACGATTCGTGTTACAACTACAAATTCGACCATCGAATTCAGCAAATATCAGAATCGTTAGAAATCACTTAAGGGTTCTAAAACATACAATAAATTCCTTATGAGTAGGGCTGTTACAACTGAGCCGAGGAGCATAAGCGTACCCATCATAATAAGCGTAATAAAATAAATTACGTCAGAGCAGAAGCAATAAACTAGTACAATTTATAACAATCTATTCAAAACTCATCCGCACTACAACATAGGCAACAGGATACTAACGTGAAAAGCATTTTGTAGCCGCGGCTGGCGCATGTCCGTGTTGACACACTTCACACACCTTTGAATCGCAGCTATCTGTGACAGCCCCACTTATGGGTTGTTCGTTTGCATATTCTACTGTTGACATGACTTAATTTGTGAGTTTTTTTTATTTCAGACTGGCAAATCTATGTGCATAACAGATTTTTGATAATTTTTTTTTTATTTTTTCTTGATGTCTTCAATGGCGAGAAATAGTTCTAGGCAAAAGGATTTCAGATGTATCTATTTTATAGCTATATATGTATATTTATTTTACAGCAGTATACACTAGCCCAGCCCTAGTCCAGATAGAGGAATCTCTACCATCATATATCCAAAATGTCCAACCAAATATTATATAGACAAACTCTAGCAAAAAAATTTCACTAGCAAAAATATTCCACTAGCAAAAAATATTCTGAATTATACTAAATTTAATATTATAATGCATTTATAACGATTATTTTATTTCATTCGTAATTTTGAACGTGCAAATTATTCAGTTAGCTCCAGTATTAAAGCATTTACCTTGGCAAGTCATTTCTATGGCGGTTTACAAACTGAAAATGAATAAAGAACTATTCAATTCCGACATGCATGAGAGAATTACAGAACATTTTCTAAACGAGATTTTTAATGTAAATGCTTGTCCACAGCAACTAAACAGATCAGTCGGATTTTCGTGAAACGGGTTCCATTTATTATATAAAATCGGGACAACAGCCCTCGGGGAAGGACAGAAGTTATTAGGAATGTCAGGAATTTAATCAAACTAAACCGCTGTCTGTTAAATTATGAGAATAATTAAGTGCTACAGGTACAAAAATCCATACAGTTTCTAAAGTAAAATGTGGATGTATCTTTCTTATAAATGATCTCTTTATGTCAATATTATATACCTACATTCATCCTTTTCCACTAGATTTGAATAAAAGCTTCAAATTACATGTATTTTACTTTAATAGGTTTATTAACAGTAAAAGTAACAAGTGTCAAGTGCATAAAAATTTTCACTTGTAATACCAGTAGAGGACAAATTTTTTAGAGCTCACGAATATTTTGAAAATTATCCCGAATCGTTAGACAAGGGATAATTTTCTGAAAATATTCGTGAGCGAGAAAAATTTCCAGGTATACCTAATTTGATCCCGAGTGGTATTCGGTAAGAAAATTTCACAACAAAATGGGTTTACAGTAGAAAAATGATATTTACAATAAGTATTTATTATGTTTACTTCGTAGTAGTTAAATACTAGTAGTAAACTTCGTAGTAGTAAACGTGGTTAAATATAAGTGGCTTTGATTTACCTTAAGGCCGCTCTCTCACGGGTCGGCTCGACATCGGTTCGGTATGTTTTCGGTATGCACAGCCAATGTCGCTTCCATGTATGTATTAGCGCGCTCTCTCACGGGTCGACGTGACGGTACGGTAACGGCGCGGCAATTGTCGAAACGATGCTGTGCCGCAATTTATTCTCACACGGGTCTGTAAATTTATATCATAGATACCCAACTGCTCCAAAAAGATGTCGTCGATTTAAAAATTATAAGACGAAGAAAGAAAAAATATTGGATTCATCCTTATCTTGAAAGAAACATAAACTGCAGACTACATTATCTGCAGTAATTATAAAGGCACTCATACTTTTCGACCTTCAATACAAAATTTAGTTCAGTCGTCATAATTATTTTGGACACTTCAATCACTTCACTGTCAATCACGCCGCGCGGTACTGAACGTTTCCCGATAGAAAATATGCCGATACGCGGTATCCCGCAAGCATACAGAATCGAAACCGCGCCGTGTGCGGTCGGCAATTTGAATACATGGAAGCGACATTGGCTCTGCATATCGAAAACATACCGAACCGATGTCGAGCCGACCCGTGAGAGAAGGGCCTTAAAATTGCTGACCGCACACGGGTAGACACGGCGCGGTCTCGACTCTGTATGCTTGCGGGATACCGCGAATCGGCATATTTTCTGTCAGCAAACGTCCAATACCGCGCAGCGTGATTGACAGTGAAGTGCAAAATAATCATGTCGACAGAACTAAATTTTGTATTGGAGGTCGAAAAGCACAAGTGCCTTTATAATTACTGCAGTTTATGTTTCTTTCACGATAAGGATGAATCTAATATTTTTTCTTTCTTCGCCTTATAATTTTGAAATCGACGACATCTTTTTGGAGCCGTTGGGTATTCATGATATAAATTTACAATCCTGTGTGAGAATGAATTGCGGCATAGCATCATTTCGACAATTGCCGCGCCGTTACCGTACCGATGTCACGTCGACCCGTGAGAGAGCCCGCTAAATGTCAAATTTCCAGAAAAATATGTCAGTTGTTGTACTTGTATAAGCGACCGCAGTTGTAGTCATACAAACAGAAAACATTTAGCTGGTTTTTGAAGTTATTATTGTATTAGAAAGTAGAAAGTAGTAGTAGTAGTATAATAAAAAGTCGATCTTTTAGATAAGTATTCTTATGTGAGTCATAAGAAAACTTACTTAAATTTAATTTTGAACACTTGAAATACACCTAAAACTATGGAAAGACTTATGTAAATTTTTTTAATTATGAAAGCATTGTCTGTAATTGTTTGTAAACTAACACTAAATTAAGCAAAAAAAATATTTGCTATTCTTAATTCTTTCTGAAGATATTAGGCGATGAAGATCTTTGTGAGGAAAATGCAAAAGAATTTTTTTAAATTTGATGAAGTAATATAATTAATGTAGTTAGGAATACCTAGATATATTTACAATTACTGGACCGCAATTACATTAAACAATTATCAATTACACGTAATTATAATAATTGTAATTACATAATATGCAACACTACCGTAACTTCATTATCAATTAAATCAGTTTGTAATTTAATGACACGCGTTTTTGATATGATTTATTGGTTTATTTATCTGTTCACCGTCCTGTAATTTCTGGTTGGAAAAACTTGTAGCAACACAATGTACTTAACCAGAACAAAGGAAAACAATACCTATACATGTGTACGTGGCATGCCAACGTTATGGCCGTGAGATTGCCACTCTTACCGTACCTAACATAAAGAACTGACCGGCTAGCTAGAAGATAAATCAAGTTTGCTCTACATTTCTAACTTTATGACACCTGCTAAGGACAGAACATGGCCGTGAAGTGCCAATATCGACGAGCTGAGCCCGTAGGATTGAGCCTGTCATTAATGTAGCTAATGTATGGCATTGGTGAAAGAATAAGCCTATAATATAGTCCATAATATAACCCTATTATAATAATAAAAGTACGTTTTTGTCAACACAATTGATACTACCAATAGACAAAAAATAGATAGAGGTCGGTTTATTAATACAACAGGCCAGTGGCATAACAAAAGCTGCGTTAGTCAATGTTAGTGCCGCCGTTTTTCGTGCCCCCACCTCACTTTCAAAAAAATACAGGGTTACGTGTTCCATTTAAAAAAATATAAGTTTATTATGAATGGCTATTTTTGGGCACCCTGTATAAGTGACAATAAAATGAGAATACATAATTTTTTTCTGTAGAAATTTAGCAAGACACATTTTTTAGGAAGAAATTTGCAAACCATATTTCGCAGAAATGCTCATGCTAAATGCAAAAGGGCATCTTGTCAGTAGTTTGACGATCAAGAACTAACTAAATACTGTAAAAGCGCGCTCTCTCACGGGTCGACGTGACATCGGTACGGTAACGGCGCGGCAATTGTCGAAATGATGCTGTGCCGCAATTATTCTCACACGGGTCTGTAAATTTATATCATAGATACCCAACGGCTCCAAAAAGATGTCGTCGATTTAAAAATTATAAGACGAAGAAAGAAAAAATATTGGATTCATCGTTATCTTGAAAGAAACATAAACTGCAGACTACATTATCTGCAATAATTATAAAGGCACTCATACTTTTCGACCTCCAATACAAAATTTAGTTCAGTCGTCATAATTATTTTGGACACTTCAATCACTTCACTGTCAATCACGCCGCGCGGTACTGGAACTGGACGTTTGCCGATAGAAAATATGCCGATACGCGGTATCCCGCAAGCATTATAGAATCGAGACCGCGCCGCACCGCGCCGTGTGCGGTGAATTTGAATACATGGAAGCGACATTGGCTCTACATACCGAAAACATACAGAACCGATGTCGAGCCGACCCGTGAGAGAAGGGCCTAAAATTACAAATAAATGAGTACAAATATAGGTATAGTACGACGGCGTAGAAGGGCCACAACAAAAATAAAATTTTTAATCATTCCAATTGCAACTTCTATCTCAGAATTGTGACAAATAACTTAGAATTCTGAATCATTGTTAGATGGGTGACGGGGTTCGGAAAGAAGTGCATGCAAGGTAAGCATTTAGTACCTAATAGGTACTAACATTGGTCATGGGAATGCAGCTCTGGACATTATATGTTCTTTTATACTTAACAATTAATTACACTTTTAGTAGTTATCAATGGCCGTATTTATAAAACTTAAATCTCCCTTATGTGAGATTTATTGAAGGGTACTTCTATTTTTTAATAACAACTTCGGCAATACTCGACCAAGTGAATAATGTGGTTAAGATTTTGTTATTTTAAAGTTATCGGCCTTTATTGATTTAGGTAATATAACTTCAGCGTAAACCTCTCTACCCCCATTTTCGTGTTGATAAACGTGAATCTGAAATTATTTTTTGCGGTGGAATGTAGTTTGAAGTGTTTTGGCTAAAATTCACAAGGAAGTTCTATACAGTGAGTTCATAAAATCCGGCATAAATTCATTATTTCAAAAACGGTAAAGGTTTTTAAAAATCGCTCAGACACTTCGAGTTTCTTTTCTTTTTACACTTGTTTTACATTATATTAATTTTTTAAACACTCTTTTTTAGGAATACGGTCATATAAGTTTTTATGGGTCTATCTCAGATAATAATAGGGGAGGGTGGGGCAAGTGAGATACCTTAAGGTTTGACGATCTATAACTTTTTTACTTTTAGAAATTAAACAACGCATATTGGATAAAAAGAAACTTTAATTCTTTAAGAAACAACTTAACCCTAAAAAATGTACAAAATATTAACTCTTTATGAAACGTAAGACTTTTAAAAAAAATTGTCACATGACTCACTTGCCCCAAGGTATGGGGTAAGTGAATCACCTGTAGGGGGCAAGTGAGTCCTTATACAAACTATTAACGGCAGTTGTCACAAACATAATTATTGGCACCTGGTTCGTTATCTGAACACTCCTCGTGCATCCAGGCACTACATTTTATGCACATAATCCATTCTTTGTGACAAGTGTCTCCATATATATTGTGACAGTAAACGCACATTGTGGTTTTCTCTTCTGACACTGTTGCTGCCATTGCTGATGCACTTTTCTTCATTTCCTTTAAGTTTCCTCTTTTTTTGATTTTTTCAACACACGAACTTGACCCTGCTTTCTCAAAATTCTTCTTGACTAATTTAACTTTAACTGTTTTTACTTTCTCTTTTAATTTTTCTTCGAGTTGGTCTTTGTAAGGTGAACTGGTGGTTATTTTGGATCCCTCGACGGTTCTGGATTTTGTTGTGGTGTTCTATAAAAAGTTATAGTACCTTAGGTTCGCTCGATATATATGTCTGAGCTAAAAACAAATCAATTATTTTTAATTATGATTATAATTTATACTACTGTGGGGCAAGTGAGTCGTAACTATGACTCACTAAACTCAGTATTACTAAAATATAAGGTTATGATGTGTTCATAATGGAATATCTAGATATTGCGTTTAAATTGTGAAAAATCCTTACGCAATTCACCGTAAATATTACATCACAACATGCTAAAAACAAAAAATATTTATATTTACCTTAGTTTTAATATTTCTCAGTGAGTTTTTTACGGACACGATGCACCTGTTGATACGGATGTAAACTAAACTGATTGTTTTCGGCTGTGTTGTCGGTTGTACGAATTATTCTAAAAGACGCACTTGCCTCCTATGGCTCACTTGCCCCACCCTCCCCTAAAGGAGATATGCCCATAGAGCGATGTGCTAAAAAGAGATTATCGATTCGTTGCAAGGCATAGTCTTTCTTCAACAACACATCGCTCTTATGATAGCCTTTTTTAGGCATATCTCCCTTAGTACTAGAGATAGAACCTTATATGACCGTATTCGTAAAGAATAGTTGTTTGTTAAACTCGTACAAAAAATACGTTTTCGAGACTCGTAAAATTGCCGGACTCGGCGTTCCCTTGTCCCGAAAACGTGTATTTTTTGTACTAGTTAAACAAATAACTATTTTGTACGAGTTTAACATAGTATTTTTTTTCCAACCGCTTCTAATTAACACCTCCAGTTTACCGATTCATCGCAGTCACTATCGGTTTCTATTTTTCTATTTAATTAAACGTCAATATATTATGTGACAAACAATGTCAATGTCAAATTACTTTTCGGTACTGTAAAACTGTACAATAATCTCTTTTTTGTATAGTTGCTATGGCGATCTCAAACAGTCCCGAAATGGCCCTCTTTTTATACAAAATAATTTAATGTTATAGTGTCTTATTCGTATGGTTGGAAAAAAAATTCTTTCCAAATATGTAAAACAGTACTGGGTGTTCCATTTAAAATATTAAAGTTTATATCGTTGTAGCTTCATTGAGTCGTACTGTGAAAATTTTGATATATGTAAGTGTAAAGACAAAGAGAAAATAAAAGCGATTTTTGAAAGATTTTAATATTTTCAAAATAATGCATTTATGCCGGACTTTATAAACACACTGTATATTAAATATTCACTGAAATTTTATTAAAAAAGTATATTTTATCATAGATTTCTGGTAATTTTTGGCATCATTATGTTAGTTTTAAACGTCACCATTTGCCACTCTATTTCTCTCTCTTCTACTACTATTTATCTCTCTATCTCATCTGCATAATATCTAATATAAGGTTATCAAATACAACCAGCTTTTTCTAAAGGGAGTTAGTAATGGATGAGAAATTGCCTTTAGCACCTAGGTATGAGGAAACCAGGCTATAATCAATCTTCAATGGACGACCGCTAATGTTCTTGTCCTTCTGTACTTTCTTTTGACTTCCCATTTCCGTCGCCCATCCAACAATTCTGAGATAAAGTAAAAATTCTCAGTTATATGTCAGAATTCAGACTAATAATTCAGGATTATGAAATATGTGTCAGAATTCTGAGATATAAGTTGAAATTATAGTTTAGAAATACAGTGTTATTCAGAACTTATCCATAATAAAATTTGGGGATGTTCAACATATATGTAAAAATGTGGTGGTGCAAAAAAAATTTTTTTTGGCGGCTTCTGAAAACTATTTAAAAATTTTTCATTGCACTCCGCTGGATACTGGTCAACTGTAATGGAGTGACCTTGGGACTGACAATGCAAACTGGCTAGCATGAAAAAACCTCGTAAGTTCTGAGAGTATACCGATACCGGCGCAAAAAAGATTTGCAGCGTTTTTACTTTAAAATAAACTTAAAGATAGATAGATGTGACCAAAATGACGTTTCTTTAAAATGAATAAAATTTTGTTACACTAATTCTGAAGAATTGCGCTACTTGATTACTAGGTATTAGAAACATGAAATTTATAGAAAATTTGCACATACCTTGTTACAGAAGCTGTTCGAAATAATATTCCTAGACTTGTACTCACTTTTGGGCACGCCCTTATCCAATTTTGCCGCACTAAAGCGAATGTTCCTCCTGGTTGCTGATCTTGTAAACGCAAATTATTAAGTAAATTGGAGATTTTCAACATTTTGCTGTAACAACCACTCACAAAACCTAACTCGTAATTGACAATCCACTGGTAACAGTCCATTAACTCAGCATTACTGTACACATGAGCCATTTTGAAAATTTTACAGTTTAACACTCTTACGATAAATATAACACCGGCACTGAGAGAAGACACAGATAGACTGATGACTGAATAGACAATAGAGATATTATCCCCGCTCCAACTGTATTCGCACGGTCGTCGTTCGAGGTACAAAAACGTGTTTACCTTTTTTATCAAATTCTTAGGAATGTGGTAGGTATATCAGATGTTGAAATACAGTTGCCCATCTACGTAGTCCTTTATAATGGTATAACTTTAACCATAGTTTACGGGAAATCCTAAGACTTTTAGTATAAATTTTTTTGGTGATATCAATTTCTTATTTAAGGATGCACATATTCTCAAAGTTTTAGAGATAAGTTGTGAATAACCCTGTGTATTGGATGTTAACTAATTTTCATATAAAATGTTGCCAGCTGCCTTCAACTTCTGTGTCTTTCTTTTAGATTTTTTCTGAAGAATCAAATTAGCATATTTTAATTGTAACAGCTTTATTCTTCTTTAAATATAAAACACGGACCAACCCACAATTTTTTTGTTATGTTCAGTATGTTTTTGTGGCTCCCTAATGAATTCTATGAATTATTCAGGCTAAATCCACATTCACAGTAATAAAAATAAAATTATAAATCTCCCAGATAACAGAAGCTAAATATTTCAATGCTGACCCTTCCGGCCAATTTGCTTATGAAATTTTCTGTGTTATATGCAGGGCCCTCGGCGACGGCCCTTTAGAAGTATCTGGAGAACGAATAAAGCTATTAATTTGAAATTTTGTGACTTTGTGCACACTTTGTTTGAAATTGGAGGTAAATTAGGATATAGTGTATATAAGCACAATTGAAACCGTATAAAAACTAAAAACCCGCAAAAACAGTCGGCATCTCTTTATTGTACATGGGCGGAGGTAGAAATGTTTGCTATTAAGAAAATGTTAGAGAGATCGTTTTATGAGAATTGTATTCGTTTTTATTATTTTGTGTTTATTAGATACCTATTATTTGTAGCCAATGTAGCCAATAACATATTTTGTTATTGTTAAGTATTGTTTATGTTTCGTATTGTTATTTTTATTGTTTATTTAACAAAACTAAACTACGCTTGGTAATTGGTATTTACGCACTGCACTGGAAAACTATTGATGATATTTCAGCATTCGGCACGGGAAACAAAAAAATGATTTACAATCCAGCAGACCAGTCTGTTTATTCTCTTTACACCAGCGCGCAGTTGTAGATGGTTCATCGGGCTGATTAGATGTCCAGTGTAGGACTCACATGTACAGTTTTAGTTACTATTGGAATCACGATACCATTGCTAAATACATAGGACGAAATATTAAGATAAGTGCGCACGGTCCTGTGCCTTAACACTGGCCAGTTCCAATTGTCCTTATATACACTATACCTTTCATTGAATATTCTACAGGTTTTACTTAATACTTTGTTACATTCCCCAGGTGTAATAAATACCAGGTGTATAATAAATAAATTTAAGATATATTCGTTTGAGTAACGATTATTTTCCATTTCGACAACAATGTCTAACAGTTAACAAGAAATGTCCGTTCAGATGGTTAACTACGAAATCAACAAAAATTTTGTTTTCGTCGGCCCTCTCTTCAACAAAGAACAGAATAGTCTTGAAAGGGGTTGGAACCTTTGGTGTGAAAATAACACTGACGTGGTTTTCTACATAACACCATGACACTATACTGCAATCTGCAATTTATTTAAAACAACTTTTATACCAAGTTATTCAAGGTGGAAACTTTTTGTTGGGTCAACCAGTATATAGGTCGCTAAAGTTAAATGAAAATTGATTCTGTCAAAGTAAAGAAACGATTTAAAGATTTTTATTTTTATCCAAAATTAGGATCTCATTTAACGAATGCACATTATTTTATTTTCAAGCATTTATTAAAAGATTTAGGTGTAGGTTTAGGAGAAAATCGAATTGATATTCCTAGCATCAAGATAAAGGTATTTTGAAATACAGGGATATTTTGTTGAGTATGTCGGTTTCCTTTAATTAATTCCGGAAACCTTAAAGGAATTTTAGAAAGTGAGATTTAGAAAGATAATTACTGCAGATTCAAAACAACAGATGTTAGACATTCATTTTAATAAAATGCTTCAGGCGGTTTATACCAATTCTCCTAAAATTTACGAGAATTACTTAAAACACTTTAAATGTTAAAATTTAACATCATTATTGTACGTATTTATGATGATGGCTAATTATATTTGGAATTACTATAAAATGAGATGAGGACATGGACATGAGAGAGTATACTTTTAATTTCATTTATTGGCTTATTTAACTGTTTACATCTTTCTTTAAATATGATTTAATCCAAAAAGCTACTAAGAGATAAATTATTAATGAAATTATCAAATATTATGGTTCAATAAAGTTTTACATTTCCTCGTTACTTATAATCCTAGGAATAACCTTATTATTTTTAAGGTATGTCGCAAACAACTACTTTGGGTACAGTATGCACCACCCAACATTGAAATACAACGGCATATGTTGACATAACCTCAACTTAAATAAATTTAAAGACAATAAGTTGAAGTTGGACTATTTGGACTATTTTTTTAAATTTTAATTGATTTACATGCATTACAACCGCGTATTGGAACTACGCCATATTTGAAAAATAATACTAAAATACGCATTCCATATATGGTACAGTCACCAAGCCAGCTCACCCACTTTCAATGTCTTATTTTTATTTTAGAAAAAAATGAACGTATGAGTACGAAATGGTTTGTTATTGGCTAAAATTTAGACACATTAATTTATGTACAGGGTGTATTAATTTCTGGTGCCATTAAAGTTCGATTTTTTTTTTAAATGGAAATACATAGTTTTTTTAAATCATCAAAGAGACCATGAAGAGAGCTTTCCAAAAATATTATATAGCTCGTATCTGCTTTCATCAATTTTTGAAATATAGCTACTTAAATTTTGAAAAATTAGTCATGCTATTCATATTTTTCGCACAAGTTATGAGTGTGATATGAAATAAGTGGCATGAATTTAAATAGTAAATGAATTTGGCCAAGTAAACTCTCAACTAGTGCATTTGCAATCAATAATAATAATGATATCATCATGAAAAATACAAATAATACAGCTTAAACTTTAATAATTTTTTTAAATTTTAGTACCTATATTTAAAAAACGGTTGGAATCATATACCAACTATATTATATTTTTGGAAAGCTCTCCTTATGGCCTCCCTGATGATTAAAAAAAAAACTATTCATTTCCATTTTTAAAAAATGCCGACTTTAATGACACCAGAAATTAGAACTCCCTGTACATAAATTAATGTGTCTAAACTTTTTTCTAAAATAAAAATAAGACATTGAAAAGTGGGTGAGCTGTCTTGGTGAATCAGACTGTACAAACTAAGAACCTTATATATAGCAGGGGTGGCCAACCTGCGGCTCGCGAGCCACATGCGCTCTTTGAAGGATTATTTGTGGTTCTCGATAAATGTACCCGAGTTCCCTTTTCATTTTTGTGCTATTATATTTTAAAAAATTATTATCGTTCCGTATCTGTTCCAAATGTCTTTGAAATTACTGACGACAAATATGAAAGACTAAGTGCAACGTTGTAACAAATTTCATTTCCGTCCAAGTTAAGAATGATATGACTCATCGAAAACTGCGAACGAACATAAACAGTGACGTAATCGTCCGTAATCGACCGACTTCAAACCGATTTTGAATTTGTAAACTTTCATTGCAACGGACCGTTGACATTGTACTCTGGAGGAAACAATTTGTACCACTTTTGCTACGGATATAATTTGTAATCAGGAATTTTTGGAAAGTTAACTAAATTTGTTTCATAGTATGGCTCGGCATAGTATAAATATTAGTAAAAATGGCTCGGACTATCAAGGAGCTTGGCCACCCCTGTTATATAGTGTAGGTATCGTCTAAAAATTTTTCAAAACTTCGGCTGGTGATTCCTTAAACCGATTTAATAAAAAAATGTTTGTATGAATATATCCATAATGTTTAATCCATGCTTAATATGCACCACTTTTAATGTTAAGATTAAGGTAATGTCAAAAAAATTGTTTAATGAAATATCTAAAACAATTTTTGATTTTTTTTTTAGTTCCACGATGTATCTCGGAAACTATGCGTTCGTCTATAATAATTGTTTTTATAAAATACCTCTATTAATTTACACCATAGAATCTACTAGGTAGTGAAGTTACTCCATTCTTTAGGACAGTGAAGTTTACTCCTTTCCTTTTTTATTTCAGCTTCCATTTCTAATTTTTTAATTTCTATTCCAGACGCACCTGAACGGCGACGCTAGACAGCTCCAGAACACCGGTTCGAACAGCATGCCCAACCCCAATTCTAGCCAGAACGTTCTCCGGGCCCGCCGAGGCGTCATCAAGATGCTCATCGTCGTCGTGTGCGCCTTCGCCATCTGCAACCTGCCGTTCCATGCGAGGAAGATGTGGCAATATTGGTCGTCCAACTACCACGGCGACACCAACTTCAGCGCCCTCTTCACGCCGCTCACCTTTCTCTCCACATACTTCAACTCGGGGGTGAACCCACTGCTATACGCTTTTCTCTCGAAGAACTTCAGGAGGTAAGGAAACATTAGCTTCCACGGGTTATCAGCTGGGTATAATGAGAGTTGGTTATACAGCCTTTCTATTAAGGCGCGTTTTCACGAGTCAAGTTTAGTTGAACAACTTTAGTTGATCAACAAAAATTGAATGAAAACTGTTGTGAGAACCTCTGTTTCAACAAAGTCGATCAATTTTTTAGTTGTTCAAGAAAAGTTTGATCCATTAAAACTTTTGTCATTCAAGTCACGAATCGCTTTCAAGTTGAAACTAGTCTTAAAACGTATGAACTAGGTAGTCAAGTTTTTTCGCTTGCAACTGATCGCGACTTTGGCAGTTTTGGGAAAAAAAATTATTAATAATAATAAAATAGTGTAAAAATGAGTGTGGAAGTGGTCTTAAAATGATATGATGAAATTTCTGGAACTATATCAGAAGCAAGAATTCTTCTTTTTCTTCAGTCTTCAGACATTCTTAAATAATTTCTGTATGATTCTTTGTCCTCTAATGCTAGCTCTTTCAGCAAGGTTTCTGATTTGATTCTTCTTAAAATCCACTGCCTCACCCAAAAACGAGTTTTGTTCATATTACATATTCTTTTTAGTTCGTCTCGTAACAGAACTGCAACCGCGGGTACACATTCACGCACAACTTCTTTCGACGCCATTTTAAAACTGAAACGGTGGATCAATTTCTGTTGAAATGCGTGAACAAAAACTTGTTGAAGTCTTAATCCAATTTTGTTGATCTACTAAAATTGTTCAACTAAACTTGACTCGTGAGAAAGCGCCATTATTTAGGGAAAATGATTTTGGTTAAATGGCTATCCCGGTTGGCTTGGCAGTAGCCCATCCTCTTCACACTCAGTTTTGCTGAACATTGGTGATTGTTTGGGTGTCTGTTTCACAAATATATTGTTGGATGTTTTCGTGAAATACGTCAATTGTTTGTAGATCATTAGAGTAACAACGTTCCTTAACATTTCCCCATAAAAAATAGTCCAATGACGTCAAATCGCAGCTGTGTGATGGCCAAAGGACGTCTCCGAGTCGACTGATAATACGGTTACCGAATTTAGTGCGCAAAAGATCGATTGTTGCACGGCTGCATCCTGCTGAAACCAAAGCTCATCCAAGTCCAAATCGTCTAATTGCGGCTACAAAAAATCGCTTGCCATTTCCTTGTATCGCACTGCGTTTGTCGTAACGTTGTTACCATCTTCATTTTGAAAGAAGCAGGGACCAACGATGGTACTACTACAAAACCCACAATAAACAGTCACTCTTTCAGAATGCATTGGCTTCTCTACGATGACGTGTGGATTTCCAGAACCCCAGATCCTACAGTTCTGACAAGACCTCAAGATGAAAATGAGCTCAGTCTGAAAAGATGATTTTGAGCTATCATTTAAAGCTCACACAGAGAAGCAATAACGATTCTCATGGTCATTCCGCCTCAACTCTTGAGTGAGTTACCCCTAAGCAAATAATCCAAAATCTATATTCAGGAATTTTGAGTAATTCTATAAATATTAATTTATCTTTAAATTAAATGTATAGGATACTGAGTTAAACATTGAACAAAAGTGCGATAAAACCTGCAAGAGGCAGTTACATAATTCAACAAACAAACAAATACAAGATAGAGAACTGTTAGCTAAATATTATTTCAATAAATGTTCAAAATGTTGGCCAGTGATATCCAGACATTTGATTATGGGAAAAGGGACAGCATCGGTTGTAGCAGTGCTTGTTTCTGTAGGATCTACCTTAATTGGTAGGTACCTAATTATTTGTCGATCTGAAAACGTCATTCTTTACATCAAACTTCAAATATGTCAAAAACAGTAGTTATACTTTGGTATATGATATTATACATGAAATGTGCTTAGAATTCCACGTCGAATCTAAAAATTTAATAATATCTAGGGTGTTTTATATAAAAGAAGCAAGTTCATACCTACTTCCGGTATAACTGGAAATGCCACCATCTTTAAAGTATTTTAGCCGAGTGGTCCCCATAGACGATGGTATGCTACCAATTTTTCAAATTTGCCCTAGTTATAGTTGGAGTTCCCCCTATGGAGTTCCCGGTGGCACACCCTGTATTATTAGTATTCTTGAACTATAACCCTGCTTGCTCCTTATGTTTCTAATACCACTACGAATTTAAACACATTCCTAGTAGCACCCTTCTTGTATAATTGTACAATTATTTATATTTACGGGTCAACAGGGACTTCGTCATTCCATGCTTTAGTCACTATTCGCATGAATATTTTGGCAGTTTGTATTCTTAAAACAGTATCCTAATAATGGTTTATTTCTAGTGCAACAGTTGAGTTACCCCTTTTAAGTGTTCTTACTATTTCTGTAACGTATTATTTTTTTCTACCTTCCTCTCCAGTTTTGTGCTATCAAACTTGATTTTTTTCTGACTCTAAGTTATGTGGCAATTATTGTTTAGAATGTAACAGTTAATAAAAATGATCTTTCCCCCTTTTCATGACTTAGATTTATCCAGTTATTGCTTTGTTATCATGTCTTTAATACGTATTTAAATTATTTTAATTTTTTAACTCTGAAGAATATTTTCTGATTTACTCGTTTCTGTCTATTTTTCTTCCAAATTCCTGCCAAGATTATATTTTTTCTTCCATCACCAATTTCTTTACTTTAAGCATTTATTTTTTGTACTTGTTATATCTTTCCACTGATTCTTTTTTTTATTTGTTAGTTCCGTGTTCACTTTTTAATTTTGTCTATATTTGTCTATAATTTTCTTATATTTGTTTATTGCAATTATTGTTTCCTTAAATTATTGCCACATTTGTTCCACATTTAAATTTTTGCTTATTATTCTTTCACTTCCTCATCTTCTGCGATATCTCCTATCTGTCAGCTGATATAATACCATCACTTTTGAATCGTGTGTAAAACATCCATAATTGATTGTTCAGTCGTGAACAGACTAACATAACAAAATGATCTGTGCCGTAGTACTCAAATGAAAACTCATACACAGCTATAAATAATATCAATATTTCATAGTTTTAGTCAAGTGTGAGGGCGTGTTATTCGTTATCTAATAGAGAAGAGAGAGGTTGTATAGAGAGCTTTTTGCTGAGAGTAATTGCTCAAGATGTGTCTAATATTTGGCTTAATTTGTAACTGCACTGTATTTTCCGAAGTTTTGTTCCAAATTCAGACCCACACCATCCTAAATCAGGGGTCGACAACCTTTTGAGTCGGAAGAGTCATAAATTACAATTTACAAAATTTCAAAGTTTTTAAAGAGCCACAAAATTGTTTCTTGCCAACAATAAATAGTACTCGCATAAATAAAGTTTTTTGATAAAAAAAAAACTAATCTATTTATTCATAAGAAAAAATATCTAAGTAGTGTTTTTCACAAAAAAATAGATAATATATATATGGCATTATTAGATAATTACTTATTATTTAAGTAAAAAATTACAACAATTAAACATTTACTTACAACACCAACTTGTACTTCAATATAACAAACAATTGAGCAAAGAAATTCAATGGGAGCGATGGCTTTGCATGGTTATTCAAGCAGAAAATTCAAACTTTACTAAACATTGTAACTTGTACTTAAAATAAAAACAACAATAACATACATTTGAGCAAACAAATTCAATGGGAGCGTTGAATCGATTCACAACGATTTTTAAATGTTTTTTTTTATATAAAATAAATAATATTTGCGTATGGAACTAAAGAGTTGCAGCTTCACATCCAAAGAGCCGCATGTGGCTCGCGAGCCGCAGGTTGCGAGCCACATGCAGGTTGCGACCCCTGTCCTAAATCCATTCCTTTAGCTACGGAAGAAGATCAAATATCCCGAAATCTCGATGAATGTGCGTTGGTTAAATGGTTCTACAGTTTTAGCCATATATCCTTAACCCTTAAGTTATGAAATTTATTACGGTAGATCTCAATATATTGAAAAAGGTCATAATAAATTTTGCTGCACGAGAAGCTTACATTTTAATGTGATCTTTTACAGAATTTAAGTACTGTTTAATTGCAACATTAATCTGCTCCTTGTGTACTTCTGAACAAGGAAATCCGCAACATAAATCAAGTTCAAAACTGCAAAAGTAGCAGCGATTAATACGCTCGTACCGACCGAGTTTTGTCAGCAGAAAAACGCATTAGGGGACAGATTAAATGTCCTACTTTCTCGCCTACGAGTTTTATGATTGGTTGTGTGGTTCTAAAAACTAAACTATACCAGTCATAACTTTAACTGTGCATAGTTTTACGTTGCTTTTACACTCAGTTACTCTTACTTTAACGGTAAACTAAAAACCAGGAGAGATATGTCACAACGTTGGAGAACCCTAAAGCTAATTTAGATATGTAACTGAAATTTGATTTTCAATTTTAGAATTCAGCATTGTCATATGTTATTATTTTCGTTTCTACTAGAAGCAGACATCACCTTACGTAGTATATGGTATTTGAAATAAATTAAGTACTTTGCATATGTATTTCTGTATACCTTGATAAAGCGTTCTCTCATGAATAGATTGAGAAAAAGGTTGTAGAAAAAGGTTCTTTGGCTACTATGGGGGCTGCTTTTAGACATATCACATTTCATATTACATACCATACATTACTGTATTCGTTAAGGAATACTCTATACAAATATATAAAAATATACAGGGTGCTTCACTTATTCAATAATAAGTTGATGTCTTCTTCCGGTTAAATTATATTAAAATAAAATTAGACGTGCCAAAATTTCAGTTACGTTTCTAAATTGTTTTAAAAGTTACGTTTTGTAAGGTATCAACAAAAATACTGGATTCACTAGTCTTATGTTGGCTATAAAACATAATGATGCAGTTCTTCAAGAACTGCATTTCTTTAGAAGCAACAATGCTTGCATTTTAAGTTTCTTAATATATCAGGTAGAACAGCAGTGGCTCGCCCCTGCACCACTCTTTTATTTTGCAAAATATGTCATCTAAATTTGAAGAATGCATAGCAGTACAAAAAATGCATATACAATCGATATGAAAGTGACCCAACAACTTTCTATTTAATCGGAAGTGGCCCCAATTTTTCAAAGTTAAATGGAATACCGTGCATATGTGCACCGTTAGGTATGTACAGGGTGATTCACTTTCGAGTGTGTAACATGGGTATCTCGCTTATTATAAAAGATGGACTGTAGGTTTAAATTCGGCAAAGTTGCGGAATTTTGTGCTCAATAAGTTGGCAGAAAGAAAACCCCCATATCTGCTTTTGTTTCTGAGTAAGAAGCAAAAAAAATTTTTTTCCAGTTTTCGTTTTCTGGCCATAACTTCTTTATTTTTTAAAATATTGGCTTATCGGTTTGACATTATTAGGACACTTTCTTGAGACCAATACGATGCCGTAAACCGTTTTTTAAAAAAATGTCACTTCTATTGTAAATCATCGTCAACTTTATTTTTTCTTATGGGCGCCATATTAATTTTTCTCATATTTGAATAAACCTATTTTTTCTGAATACAACAATATAATATATGTTAATATTTGCCTAAAAAATAAGGGCATTATGAAGGAAAATAAGTATTTTTTTGAAAATGTCTAGTGAGCCATGGCCGTGACACCACAAATGGCACTTATAATTTTTATAAATTGCATCTGTGGAGTACTTTTTACATAGACTAACGATGTATTCGACCAATGAGAAACAAGATATTATAGATATTTATTACAGATGTAACAAAAATTTAAACAGAACAGTTGAAGAATATTTAAACACATATTCTGAAAGACGACAACCATGCAGACATATATTACTAAATTGCACTGTAATTTAAGAAATTATTTTAAAATAATTTAATAATAAAATAAAATAATAAAAAATAAGAAAACTACCATAATTTCCTAAATTACAGTGCAGTTTAGTAATATATGCGTGCATTGTTGTCGTCTTTCAGGATATGTCTATAAATATTCTTCAACTGTTCTGTTTAAATTTTTGTTACATCTATAATAAATATCTATAATATCTTGTTTCTCTTCTGTTGAATACATCGTTTGTCAATGTAAAAAGTACTCCACAGATGCAATTTATAAAAATTATAAGTGCCATTTGTGGTTTGTCAAGAATTGACAGTCACGGCCATGGCTCACTAGACATTTTCAAAAAAATACTTATTTTCCTTCATAATACCCTTATTTTTTAGGCAAACATTAACATATATTATATTGTTGTATTCAGAAAAAATCGGTTTATTCAAATATGAGAAAAATTAATATGGCGCCCATAAGAAAAAATAAAGTTGACGATGATTTACAATAGAAGTGACATTTTTTTAAAAAACGGTTTACGGCATCGTATTAGTCTCAAGAAAGTGTCCTAATAATGTCAAACCGATAAGCCAATATTTTCAAAAATATAGAAGTTATGGCTAGAAAACGAAAACCGAAAAAAATTTTTTTTTTGCCTCTTGCTCAGAAACAAAAGCAGATATGGGGGTTTTCTTTGCGCCAACTTATTGAGCACAAAATTCCGCAACTTTGCCGAATTTAAACCTATAGTCTATCTTTTATAATAAGCGAGATACCCATGTTACACACTCGAAAGTGAATCACTCTGTACATGTTTGGATTCTACGTGGTTTTTTGCGTCTACGAGTGCAATTATTCCCTATTTTTGAGAATTACATGTTAAAATATTAAATTTTTTAAATTTGCATCTAGAGTGATATGATTATGAAAATGACTTCCTATCAAACCAAAATCATAAGAAAATTAATGTCATTTTGCTGATCCCACTATTCCCTTTCACTGCTTTTTATAAGAGCAAAAAATGTTTTCTTCAAAAAACTTATTATAAAGAGTGCAATGGTTCACTAGGTATAAAATAATTCCAGCTCTTTAACGAATCGATTGATACCAACAATAAGACGCTGGAGGAAACACATCCCCTAAAAAATTTTGAAAACGTTTGAAATGATGTGTTAAGAGTAATTTTTAAATTTTTAATATTCAGAGCATCTAAATCCAATTTACATCAAAATTATATACACCAACCTAAAAAATTGATTTGCAATTCTGACTTTTTTTACCTGGAAAGGAAGCTCTTAAAAATATCGGTGTTTTACTCCGAATTGTGTATAGACACTGAATCTCTATGTTTTTTTAAGTATATGTGCCACATACTGTGTTTTATATATTTGATATCTATGATATTTATCTTACACCCATATAAATTTTATATCGGGTTATTCAGAACTCATCTCTAAAACTTTGAGGATATGTGCATCCTTAAATAAGAAATCGATATCACCAAATTTTAATAGAAGTAATTAGGATTTCCCGTAAACAATGTTTAAAGTTATACCATTATAAAGGACTACGTAGATGGGCAACTGTACTTCAACGACATCGGATATACCACATTCCGACAAAAAACAGTAAACAAGTTTTTTGTACCTGGAACGCCTATCTATCTTTAAGTTTATTTTAAAGTAAAAACGCTGCAAATCTTTTTTGCGCCGGGTGGCCGGTTTTTTTCGTGCTAGCTAGTTTGCATTGTCAGTCCCAAGGTCACTCCATTACAGTGGACCAGTATCCAGCGGCGTGCAATGAAAAATTTTTAAATAGTTTTCAGGCCCCGCCAAAAAAATTTTTTTCTGCACTACCACATTTCTACATGTATGTTGAACATCCCCAAATTTTATTATGGATAGGTTCTGAATAACCCTGTATACTTGTATACATAAGCAGTTTTTTTAAATTAGACATTGTTAATTTACAAAAAAGTTCTAATATCTTTAACTCAATAGCAATATGTCAACTTCAAATTTAATATTTCCCGCATAAAATATTCTGAAGAGATTCTGAAGATATTTAGGTAACCTGCACCACTTCTATAGAATTCATAATAAGAAGGAGAATTTCCCTTCTCTTGAAGAACTTCCTATTTTATAGTATAAGATTATCACCGTTTTCAGCGGTAAACGTACAAATAACTGATCTAGGAAATTTTGACATGTCATGAGTCATGTCTTTATTGTTTGCTTAATTTAAAAATGACCGTGCCAAATACTTCTCTTTATAAACTTTTCACGTGCTTGCGAATTTATTCATGCAAGATTTACCCCCTTCGTGATTAGATATAAAATAGAGTAACCCACTGCTGCTGCATTGTCAAGTTGAGTCCCGGCTTAAAAGCCCTTTTACATGGTCAGTTCAGTTATCAATTCAGTGTGTTTTAAGTTCGATGTAATAATACTGGTATTTTGAAAATCGTTAGAGATGTAGAGGCTAGGTTCGGAAACTTCGGTACATTTCAATAAATTCGGTCACAAAATCGTGATCTTTGGATATGTTTACACTTTGCTCTGTAACACGGAAATGAAGCGTGTTTTGACATCTTTCTTTACACAATCATTTAACTTGAATATTCTTCGACAACTGATGGCCAAACCACCTAGCTCCGTTTTCGTTTCAGTTCTAATTTATTCGTTCAGTTTCAGTTCAGTTGAATATGTACACATCAGTTTTCCTTGTCGTTTAACTGACACAGGAATGGAACTGCTAACTGAACTGACCATGTAGAAGTGGAAACTTAGCTTGACGCATTTGTCGTTGAAAAAAACATTATATTCCAACAACCTGTTTTGAATAAAAGATGTATTAGATGTACGATAAGCTACTTCCTAATCAAAAGTTGGAAGATAAATCAAGATTTAAATTTCCATCTGTCTTGCGAAATCTGAATATTTCCATCTTTTCATATTACTTGAATAGCTAAAGATTCAATTAGAATTTTTCATCATTCATAAATGTTAAGTAGGTAACTCGAAATTTTACACGAATAGTTTAAAGTTAAAAATCAATTCACCAAAGAAGAACTATTTATAAACGTGATGCTATTTATTAAAACTTTTGAAGAAAATCAAAATAAAGAGCTAGTTATTTTTTAAATTATAGTTTAAATATATATATTTAATAATGTTGCACCTGTTCTATACAGGGTTATTCAGAACTTATCCATAATAAAATTTGGGGATGTTCAACATACATTTACAAATGTGGTAGTGCAAAAAAAAATTTTTTTTGGCGCGTTCTGAAAACTATTTTTAAATTTTTAATTGCACGCCGCTGGATACTGGTCCACTGTAATGGAGTGACCTTGGGACTGACAATGCAAACTGGCGATGTCACATATAGCACGAAAAAAACTTCAGAAGTTCTGAGAGCATACTAACAGAGATACATGTGACCAAAGTGATGTGTCTTTAAAATGAATAAAATTTTGTTACACTAATTTTGAAGAATTGCGCTACTTGATTACTAGGTATTAGAAACATGAAATTTATAAAAAATTTGCACATACCTTGTTACAAAAGCTGTTCGAAATTTTGTCCCTCGACTTGTACACACTTTTGGGCACGCCTTATCCAATTTTACCGCACTAAAGCGAATGTTCCTCCTTATTGCTGATCTTGTAAATAAATAAGAATCATGTCCATTAACTCAACATTACTGTACACATGAGCCATTTTGAAAATTTTAAAGTTTAACACTCCTACGATAAATAAAACAACAAACAACAGTACTGACGTCTTGTTTCTAATGTACCCAATACCTAGCCTGGGCTGACCTCGTTTTGTTCACCACCGGCACTGAGAGAGCGACACAAATAGACAATAGAGATATTATCCCCACTCCAACTCTATTCGCTCGGTCTTGACCAGGCGTTCCAGGTACAAAAACTTGTTTACTTTTTTTTGTAGGAATGTGATATATCAGATGACGTTGAAGTACAGTTGCCCATCTACGTAGTCCTTTATAATGGTTTAACTTTTAATATTGTTTACGGGAAATCCAAAGACTTTTATTATACATTTTTTTGGTGATATCGATTTCTTATTTAAGGATGCACATATCCTCAAAGTTTCTGAAGTTCTGAATAACCCTGTATAATTACTTTCTGTTTTATTGTTTTAATTTTACATCAGGCATATTACCACAAGTGTTTAAAGAATCGTAAATTTGTCACAAATGAATTACAAATTTTACTTTTCATACAGAGCTTCCCTTTGAAAACTGTAACTGCTACCAAAACGTCAGACAAGAAATAAAATGCCCGAGCCCGAAAGTCTGAGACTTGTGTGGGATAGGGGACGGGATATTATTATATCGCGAGCTGCATTTACGTCTCAGGAACTAAAATTAAATTCGCTACTTCCATATGAGAAAAAATACTGACAATACCATTAAAATTGATTATTTCCTCTTTTCCAGAGGCATGAGGGAAATCCTTCTCTGCAGCTGCCGTCGCAGGAAGCAGCAGGACAAGAAAAACCACATCAATCTTCACCTACAAAGACACGCTTCCACAAGGTTGACGATGAAGGGCAACGCCACCACGGTCACGATAATGAACAACGACCCCAGTTCGGAATGCTCCCACGAAGTATGAGGTTGCGCATACTGCCTCTACTGCTCTAGATACAGCTGAAGAGGCAGAGACGATTGAATAATAAATTGGAAACCAAGAGATGCGGCGTCCGACCCTATTGGCAGTAATGTTAATTTGAGACTCGCTCTAATCATTGTTTGTAGGGAGGATACTGATCGTAATAATTAAACGTCGATTGATGTACGGGTGCTTATGGACTATATACAGGATGTCACATTTGTGCGCATTTCTTCGATGTAGGAAAGAACTAAACTTTAAATAGGAAAGTTGCACATGTTAGCCGCACAACCTAAAACTATTTGTAACTATCCTGGGTGTGCAGGAATAGCGCTCTCAGACTTACTATTGTTTTGATGACTTAATGACAACCCCTGTATAATATTACATTTCCGAATTCCTTATTAAATTTTGAGTCTTGAGTCCTCAACGTCTATTTATGTTCTATCGTTTGCGAGTTATTATACAATTTAAAAATATATAGGTATATTTGCAGAGGATGCTTTTTTCCTCTTATCTTAAAATCTACGGAAACCCTTCTTTTATGGTCTTTTAGAGAACACGCGTAGCATTCTTTTGCCTTCACAGAAACTTATTTTGTTATACAGTTTCTGAATTTTGAGCGGGACAATTTGATCAATTTTAAAAGGGTTCAATTCAATTTTTTCAAATGGAACATTATTTCTTCAACTTTTGTAAAAGACAAAATAAAGCTGCACGTGCCCTCTGTAAAACTATAAATGGAGGGTTTCCACATCTTTTAAGGCAACGTAAAAGTTAAAGGATTGAAGATGAAAATATCCTCTGCCAATTGGAGTTGAAAGTACTTTTTTATGAATAATTATTCTGACTAAACTTCTATTCAGGGCGAAGCTTAATTTGAAGGACTAAAAATTTTGGAAATAGAGTGATAGAGCTTTTGGAAGATTTGCACCATAACAGAAAACATAATGTTTCACTGCAACTCGAGAATTCCTATTGTAAAGTGAACCTTTAGTAGTTTCCAGAAAAAAAAAATCAACATTCGATATGTGTCGAACGAATACACTGAACACATTGATCCAAATTATTGCGTTATATAAATATTAGATAATATTTCCACTTTTGTGTGGAATAAATTTTTGAATGTTTATCAATAAGCATTATTATTTTTTTGCTAATAATGAACTGATTATCTGGGTAAATCGGTTGTTTAAAAGTTAACATATTTGAATATCCGGATATGATTGATGAAATCATATCCGAAATCATATGAAGTGATTCTACTTTATCCAATTTTTAGTGTCCGGTAGAGTACTCTTTCCCAAATTCATGAATTTAGTTTTAAAACTTGTTTAAGAATATGTTCTTCAAATAAACTTTCTTTGCCTCTGAGATATATTTGAAAGATATCAAACACGTTATAAACTGCAAATGCTCCTCGTTTTATCAACGTATTCTGTGATTTTACTATCTGTACCTATTACCATTTATCGCCTCCTGCGTAGGTAATATAACATAAACGTAAAAAAGAATATCCTTCAAGGGATCAACATCACAAACGTAAGTCATAAATGCATGGGTTGCTCTCCAAATCGTAAATCCTCAATGCCAATTATTATTCAAATTTGTGTCCTGAAGAAGTAAGCATTCTCGAATGGTGATGTAATTTTTCTTGTACGGTATGCCTAATCTAATACGTACAGCGGGTGAATCACTAAGGGTAGAGATATATTAGGTAATTGCTTACTCGATTATTTATTCGATCAACAGCTTACAGTGATCTAATCGATCACTGTTTGTAAGACAAAGCAGGTCTAATCGATCTGCTTTGTCTTACTCTCTTGTTTACTGTAATCTCTACTTAGGCTAAGAAGAAACTGCTGAATGTTTAATTTTTTGAGAATTTCAGATCAGTTGAACATCAAACAAAATAATTATAAGATAAAAGGTGAATTTTCAAGGGTAAATGGTCTGTACCATAAACGTCATATCAGTATCGATGCAAAGCATTGTTTTCTTATCATTTCTTGTTTGACAGAAACATTAACATTTTATTTGAATTTAGTTCTATATTCTCTGACATATTTTACTCATTTTTGGAAGTTAATTCTAGACGTAATAAAATATTTTAATAAAGAGTACTTAATTCAACCATAACCGTTTGGAAGAATCAGAATTAGATCTTGTATTTGTTATATTATTTAAAAGGTGAATAAACAATGTGAATTTTTAGAAATGTATTTCTACTATTAGGGGTGAACATATAGGTAACCCTTACTTAATATACATGGTGTCTCACGGTGACCACCCATTAGAATATTTCAGAGACTACTTCGATTTGAATTTTGATTTAATTATTTTAAATGGAACACCCTACATATTATTGCAATTTTGTATTTTACGTAAAATTTTCGTTTCATAAAGTTTCCCTCTTCCTAAAATTAACCGTTTTTGAGGTACTTAATTAAAAAAAAAATTAAGAGAAATAGTAACTAGCTTAAAACCATGTGTATTTTACAGTAAGACAGATTAAGCGACAATATAGTCTGGTGCACAATATTACTCTCTTTCAAACGGTATCATGGTTTTCTATACTTATTCTAGTTATCTATTCTTTTTTGTGTAATCACCTAAAACCTTTTAATTTCTTGCGGGTATGTCTGAAATACTTAACTCTGAACTTAACTCAGCATTAAATTTCCACCACCCTGTATGCAATTAGGACGTTTTGAAAGTATAGATGGGAAGCTTAGGAGTCTAGCTAACCCTATTCTTGCTTTATCATTCTTAATGTAAAATACACATAGTTTTAAGCTAGTTACCGTTTCTCTTCTTTTTTTTTTTTTTTTGACAAAAATTTAATATCTCGAAAACAGTTAAGTTCACCTAAAATTTTACGTAAAATCCAAAATTACTATAATATATAGAGTGTTCCATTTAAAATAAGTAAGTTGATTGCGACTTCCGGTATAACCTTACGTGCTACGTGGGCGCCATTATTTTATTTGAAGAGGACCTGCCCGAAAACCTGATATTCCAAAATTTCTAAATTCAAATCGAAGTAGTCTCTGAAATAGTCTAATAGGTGGTCACTGTAAGACACTGTATATGCTTTTCAATGGTAAAAAATTCTACTATAGTTTCCATTAAGAAAATAAATAATGTTAGATTGTAGATCTATAACGAAGAAATAAAATAAATAAAAAACAATCCAGCTGTTGGATTTTACGCCCTAAAATGTGTCAAATATGTCTCCTAAAATTCGTCAAAAACTTACAGCTTATTTTTATTCTTATATTATTAAAACTTTGCAAATTATAATTCGAAACGATTTCAAGATCCAACGCGCACAATTCAAGTGAGACGGTTAAAACAATATATATTTTCAGCTAATAAAGTTTGTAGTGGAAACCGTAACTTTTTGATAATAAATCACCTTAGTATAAAGTAATATAGCACTTTTTTACTTCATTCGTCATTCTTATTGTATGATAATTAATAACAATTAGGTACTACAGTTTCGAGAACTGGGGTTTTAGATGCCTAAGTAACATTTGCTTTATAGGCGGCATATTCCCAGAAGAATATTTGATAAATCATCGAGCTGTGTCATAAACAAGTTAAAAATATTTGCGTAGGGAATTGAGTACAAATAAATAATGAGGATATTTTATAATTTTGTATTTCAGGTAGGTTGTTGATTATGGGAAAAACTTCGATAAATATCTTGAAATACGTAGAGACTTTCAAGGTTATTAAAGCCACGACACGATCAGCATGACTTGACCTATGTAAAGGTCATTTATCTAATATTTTCTAATATATTTAACTTTTGAGTCGAATACGAGGTACAACGTCACATAATTTAAAAAATGGCCTAAATTAATATTTACAAATAAAATTTATTGTATATTTTTAGTCATCTATATACAAAACAAAATATCGAGAACTATTCTCTTTTTTTTTAACAAAGTTGCCACCACCAATAAACAATGAATGAGACCTCAGATTAACCATATACAAGATAAATAACAGCCAGAGAAAAATGTCCACGAAATGAAATATAATTAAATAAACAAATCCCACTGCATGCCATTGGTTCGTTACAGTTTTTGACAGACCGAGATATGCCGAAAATATACGACACAACGACTCGTGACTTCATATTTGTTTTGAAGTTTTGTGAACGTAAATTTATTTAAGTATTTTATGTGATATAAGTGGTCATCAGTCAATAATCTAGGCTGTGTTATAGATTTTTAGTTTGTGGAAAATCTTTGTGGACAGTGAAATGACTATTAAATGCATAGTTTTCCATAAATCGGGTAAAAAAGGTGATGGGAGATCGTTCCACCGGTAAGTAAACAATGCTGACCATAGACGTATCATTCGTTAGGAATTCAACTTACGTATAATGTTCATGGGTAATATAAGTAATATAGATAATATTGTAGTTTTATATTGTAGGTATATTTTCTATGGATAATAGTTTCTGATCCTCATAAAATTATTTGGAGACAATGAAATTTTTATCATTTTTCTTTCATCGTTCAAGGAAAATTTCAAATGTTTACCCCTCTTTGAAAAAAAAAATTCGAATAATTTAAAATATAGATAAGAGTATTAGATGTAGTTTTGATTTAGAATGGGAAGTGAATTCCGAACCGAAAAAAATGTATTTTCTTATTTCACTTTCAGGTTTTTAGTAGGTAGGTATAAAGTATTATGAATATCTTTATATTATATCGCTACTTTATTTGGATATTTGGCCACAATTCTGAACAAATTAATAAAATTTTGAGTAAACAATACATACTCCTCGCTAAAAGACCTATTAAAGTTTTTTTTTAATTTGACTAATCAGTTCTCATACTGAAAAATGTATAAATATCATAAAACATAGTACTCACTTTAAGTTAAAATAGCACTAACATTTCGGAAACTTCACTGTCAGAAGAATGTATTGTGTTCTATGATATTTATGTATCTATATTTAAGAAGAAACTCTAACAGACTCTTCGGTGCAGAGGTTTATTTTCTTACTTTTTTATTAGTTTTTTCTGAATTTTAGGAAAATAGCTAAATAAAGTAAAGTATGCATTGCGTATTATGTTATATACCTAGCTACCTAGTTTTTGTAGATGTTAGGGTTTTTTTTTTAATCGTGAGGCAATAGGTACTTTACGTTGTTATAAACACCTTTAAAAACATTAATAAACCCTCTTATTTTGAGAAATACTGGCCGCCACTGGTAGCTATTTACAAACAGTTAAATATACACTCCCCCCTTTCGTAAATTGTTGTTTATTAGATAGACAGGCATATTAATGCTTTGGGTATTGCTGTTACTTATCTTTTACATGGTTAATCTGAGGTTAGAAACACCTTTAAAAATATCAATAGACCCTTTTCTTATTTTGAGAAATACCGCCGCCACTGGTAGTTGTTTACAAACAGAGTTGAGTAAACATCCCCCCCCGCCGCAAATAACTGTTTATTACATGGACAGGCATATTAATGCTTTAGGTATTGTTGTTACTTATCTTGTACATGGTTAATCTGAGATTGAGACCATTATTATCAATGACCATTTCTTACTGCCCCTCCGAAGCGATAACCAATAATGAATAAATCTCAAATTTTAAGGTAATAAAGCAAGAAAACACTTTTGAATTAGTTTTAATATCACTTTTATTATAACTCATCCATTAGGTACCACAGCTTCCAGAACAGAATCTATCAATTATTAAAGTATACATAAGCACAGACAAAATGGCAATATAAGTCTATCGTCTTATATTTTGATGATACGCACAAACAAGCTGTTGGGCTGTTGCCTTATAACTGTCTTTCCCAGAACATTAAAATCTAATGCATTATGTGGATGTTTTTTTATTTTTGTAACGTAACTACCATGTTTCTTGGCCCGATCACTTCAATGTTTTAAAATAAAATTAAAACTTGGTTAAAAGGTATTGTGCTGCTACTTTATACCTGCTGCTACTTTTTATTATAAAATAATTGATTTTATAAAATTAATAAGACTTCCACTTCCTCTATTGATTTTTTTTTTATTTTTTTGTGATGTAGTATTTTTTATTTTACTTGAAACTAAAAATAAAATCAGTAGTTATCAGGAAAATAAAAAATGAAAATAAAAAAATTATGTTTGTCAAAAATAATATTTTGTTGTTTGAAGGCAAATTCTAAAAAAAAATATTTCGCCGCCCTCCTGGATATTTTGGCGGCGACGCCCATGGACACAATTAAATTTTCCCATAATCAGCTCGGGGCAAGCTTAGAATACCAAATTGTAAAATCGTTATCCACCGTTTGATGGTGACACGCTCTGTCGTTGTATTATAGAGGTAAAAGCTAGATGATTTACTCTATGGCGATAATACAGATGATTTAAGAACCATCTAAAGCGGTGAGTCACTTTATTACATTCATTAAAACTTTGAACTCTCGGAACACCGCACCTTGAGCGCTTTTTCTATATATTTCAACGTTATTCTATTAGCCTGCAAAATTATTATACTAGACTACTCGTAGATAACTAGGTCATATTCATTTTGAGTTTCCCATAACTCAATAATTTTCACATCTCAGACATACTTCGACAAGTTAAGTCTTGTTAGAAATATGTTAGCGATATTTAGTTTAACACGTTATCTTAGAGTAATTTACAATGTTCAGTATTTCTAGCATAGTCATATGTGATTTTGAATATTTCTAAATGCGAATTCATAATGTAATGGAGAGTACAAATTTTATTTCTCAAGAACTATATAAAAACGCTTATAATGGTGTGTTGAAAGTACGAAATCATCCTGATGTCAAACATACTTTTAATTTTTAAGAAACTCAATATATTGAGATTATTCGCAATATCTTTACTTTTTCTCAGTATGGTGACAACATTCTCAATATCTTGACTGTTTTGATTTATTGATTGTTTTCTCAATATATATTAACTTTATTTGAAAGAGATGCCGAAAGCAACTACACAGAGTAGTAGTTGCTTTGGATTTGAACAATAATCAATATAATAAACTACAGATTAAACTGTATACAAATTTTCTTTAAATACATTTTTTTATAAAAATAGTACATAATAATAAAATATTGCGCATTTATTAGTATTCATTATATTATGTACAGTATTTTTTCCACATACTTCATGACTCTACCTTGATATTACACATAAAGTCGTTAATGTGACTATTTCAGTTTTTCTGTTTTATAATATTTTACAGGTCCCACACGAATTTTTATTAATTTTGAGCACTATATTCATTAAAAAATGTCTATCTTGGAAATTTCTTTTTTTTCAAAAATACATTCATACATTTCTTTAACTGCTTTATCTAATTAGAATTTTATATGATTCATTAGAATTTTATACAGGGTGTCCACCTAGTGCGCGTAAGTCCAATATCTGGGTTAATAAAAGAGATAACTTAATTTTTTTTTCTACAGGGTTGTCTAATATCCCGAGCTGCACAAAATGAAAATATATTTACATATTCAGGGTGTTCAGTTTTTCCTGGACAGGTACCAACTTCGTTTTTCTAAATGGAAATATATATTTTTTATTGCTTTTTCGAACTAAACCCTTGATTTTAGTAGGACTTTCATCAGCCTTCCCTATACCTAACTTAAACTGTTTTTGAAATATTGACGGGTGAATATTGACATTTTTGCAACTTTGACACCCTGTAAAATCTAAACGGTTTGAGATCAAGCAAAACGGTTTGCACATTCCTATCTTAACTTTTCATAAGCTATCGTTTGATACTAATTTCAAATTACAGGAATAAAAATTTTTCAAAATTTTCAGAAAATTTTAAATTTTTGGATAATTCTGAAATTAGTACCAAACGATAGCTTATGAAAAGTTAAGATAGGAATGTGCAAACCGTTTTGCTTGATCTCAAACCGTTTAGATTTTACAGGGTGTCAATCAAAGTTGCAAAAATGTCAATATTCACCCGTCAATATTTCAAAAACAGTTTAAGTTAGGTATAGGGAAGGCTGATGAAAGTCCTTCTAAAATCAAGGGTTTAGTTCGAAAAAGCAATAAAAAATATATATTTCCATTTAGAAAAACGAAGTTGGTACCTGTCCAGGGAAAACTGAACACCCTGAATATGTAAATATATTTTCATTTTGTGCAGCTCGGGATATTAGACAACCCTGTAGAAAAAAAAATTAAGTTATCTCTTTTATTAACCCAGATATTGGACTTACGCGCACTAGGTGGACACCCTGTATGATAAATATTTTTACAATATTTTAAACTAACAAATTGAAATTTGCTGTAGACATCATATTTTCTTCTTCTTTATTATAGTAGATACCTTATGAGTAATGAGTAAAAATAAAAGGTATATTTTACGCCAGGGTGCTTTCGTGTTAGGCTACATTTAAAAAATGTCGTAAAAAATTTACTATTAGAAAAGCTGTTTTAATAGTATAAAAGTAAATTATAGGTGTTATTTAGTGCGACATTCTAAATTAGGTTTTGAAGTATTGAAGTTAGAGAAGTTAGACGATGGTGCTCTAAGTAAGGTAGATGATGTACAGCTTCTTCATTTGATTATTTTTTTATTGTACTTTCCAATATTTTTAGGAAGGAGTCTAATCTCTTGGCATAATATATGTATCTGTATGTTACTTGTTATTTCTTCTATCGGCTTTCTATTAGTAATATCGTTGAACGAATAGAGAACATAGATATAGAACTGAACTAATAAAAATCATATTGCAAATTTTCTCAAAAGTGCCAATTTATAACGAAAAAATTGAATCCGTATGGATGAAATTCAATTTAATTTTACACACAAAAGTTAAAAACCAATATAGGTATATTGAAACTTGAGAATTTTTCATTACAACGATTAATAACTTATGAAAGAAAACAATATGTCCTTTGACAGTTTCCGCAAAGGCCGATGAGGAAAAGTACTTTATATTGTATAACATAAATTTACTAGTATCATTAATGTTTATTTGTATTTACATATGTATTTTTGTAATATATGTAAATAAAATTGTTGTGTTCATTGATAATAAATTATTGTAAAATTAATTTTCAATAAAATGCTTTACAGAAACCTGGTTTGTATTTCAATTTTATAAATCATAATATTTACTGAATATCTGAATAATTTCTTGAAAATTCAATATGTACCTATCAAAGACCTCTCTGATGTAAGAAGATGTCACTAACAACAAATCTTGAAGGGGGTTGGAACCTTTGATGTGAAGATATCACTGACGTAGTTTTCTACATAACATCAAAACGCTATACAGCACTCGACGCGCGTTTCGCCGACCAAGTTGGCATCACCTGGAGGTTACTAAAACTGATGTACCCGTCCATTTACAGGCTAAAATTTTTTTATTTGTGACACTACCTCAATAGACTCTTTTACAATGTGGTCCCAGTTCTAGAATAAGTTGGAGTGAAATTAAACCACATCGTACGAAATCAACAGACAGGAGTCAGTGTAATCATAAGCCATTTTTTGAAGGAAGAACAATATTTATTTATTTATTTATTTATTTATTTATTTATTTATTTTATTAAAATATCCATCGATCAAAAAACCCAATTACAGGATAAGTTTCCGTTGTAATGGCTACCAATACTTTAAGTTACATTAAATCTATCACATAATACAGGAAAAACATAGACTGATTTTAAGCACAAAGTTACATTAAAAATACAAAATTACACTAAAAACAACCAAACTAGTACAATCTAAGAATTAAAAACATGAAATTTTCTTTTTATATCATAAATATTACAAAATAAGATATCAAGGTCCGATTCTACTTTAGAATGATTATGAATCATTTGATATACAGGTGAACCTTTATATATATATATTAGTTTTATGATTCCTAATGCAAAGCAAGCTACTCTTTCTAGCGTTTAGTCTAGGTACATGGAAGTCAAGTAGAGATAATATAGATTCACAGTTGACTGAACCGTTGAGCACTTTGTGAAGAAAAATCACAGATTGCATACTTCTTCTCTCGACAAGGCTACTCATATTAAATCTTTAGTAAAAAGAATCCTCCGGTATGCCTCTGGGTGGATAAACATTATCTAATACAAAAGTTGCAGACTTAAAGAAACGCCTTTGCACTTTCTCAATGGCCATAATATGTGTCGCATATATGGGACTCCAGACCACAGACCGCATATTCAAGTTTGGATCTGACGAATGTAGAAAATAATGACTTCAGTGTGTCAATATTTTTGAAAACTCTCATATTTCTTATCACAAAACCAAGACTCTTATATGCAGCTCTGACAGTAACTTCTATATGAGGTACAAAGGACAATTTTTGATCAAACGTGACACCTAAGTCTCTTATAACATCCGGTCGATTTAATATACATCCGTCTAGCATATAATTATAAATTAATGAATCGGATTTACGTGTGTAGGACATTACGTTGCACTTACTGATATTTAATGGCAGCCTATTTTTATCACGCCATAATTTGATTTGATTGAGACTATTCTGCAACTTAATATAGTTTGAGGAAGATTCAATCTCAAAGAATAGTTTGAGATCATCCGCGTAAATAAGAACATGTACATCCAAAGAATTAATAACATCATTAATGAAAATACTAAACTTTAATGGACCAAGGGTGGATCCCTGCGGGACACCTATACTATATATAATATACCACCAATGAGTTATATACCACTGTTCAGTTGAAGTGGAACACTCACAAATTAAAGTAAGTTTAAACGTGTGCAATTACCTATCGAAATTACCCAATAGATACCCACTCTTTCTTTAGTTTAATAGATTTTAAAATGATATATTATCAAAATACTTCAGAAATGGATTTACTTTTATACAACGTATTCAATTTGGAAACAATATTTTGGCGGACTTTCGAAATCATTATTTGTTCTAATAAGAAGGATTTCTTTAAATCTATATTTCTATATAAGGCTCTTACGTCTATATTTCTTAATAATACAGATAAAACGGTTTTATAAAAGAATTTGTTTACAAAACAGTCGTTAAATTGAGTGGAAGCAGAGTTAATAATTATTATGGAGAAAAGATTTAGGGTGCTTTAAACAATAGATGAAAAGCACAAACTTGTCTTACAATGAATTTAGAAAGTTGAAAAACAGTTATGATGAAAAAACTTCCCTTCGAGGGGAACGGTTGTAGAGGAAAGGTATTTTGTTCTCTGTCGTACGAGATTATTTGAAGATATGGCGAAGGCGCAGGGGAAGGACCACGAATACGCTTTTAGGTACATCAACGGTAAAAAAACTTGGGGAGAGTTATACAACACGCAAGGGGGCAATAAAAAGTGTGTAGATCCCAAATAGTTAGTTAAATAACAATTCAAGCATGAGTTTATGTCCTGTAAGGCTGTAAGTAAAACGAGGAGACAATCTGTCAAATACTTTTTTTGATATTTTATCCATAATGGAAATTAAGTGGGAAATTGTACAAAAAACCAGTCCGGTAGGACCAAAGAGCTCAGAGTATTGACTAAAAATCAAGTACTGCAAGTGGGACTCAAAAGCGACAAAATAATAAACCATTCATTAAGGGTCACGGATGTTTCTAGGGGTGCATTCCGGTTAAGTTACGCGTTTCGTAAATACCGGTCAGTGTGGTGAGAAACTTGATAATTTACGGAATGCGGTTTCTGAAATATCTGTCACGAGAGTAACCGCCCAGAATGTTCGGTTTTTAACATAATTATTTCTCATTTAATATTAAGCGTTATTTAGTTTGCTAGAGACAGGTGTGCAATTTCCCTTTATTCTTGATAGTATTTCATTTTTAAAGAATGGCAGGTGTAATGTAATATAAGATAGTGAAAAGAAAAATAATATATTATTACAGTTTACAAGAGGAACGTTAATATACAGTTAAATAGCAGACTAAAGACATAACGCGCAGTACATCTAACCTGAAGTATTAACATTAAATAACATATCTAACCCGACACTTACCTGCGTTCTGTACCGTAATCTCTTTCTTTTAGGAACCAGCCTATTACTCATGTCAACATTTATTTATAGTTTGGTTAACCAGATTTGGAAACAAAATTGACCAAAAGTTGAGTGTTGAAAAAAAAATTATCAAAACTACCGGCCATTCGAATGCAAACTGCCTTTCCAGCTATCTACAGATGCATAAAGAAACCACAGAGGAATAGTTCACAGAAACTGTCGAAATTCAACCTGAATTGCCTTCTATTATTAACAGTACCAGCAGTCACTCAACGTCTATATCTACAGAAAAGCATTAAAATATTATGATGTGATATTGAAAGAGTTTAGTAACTTTTATATTTATTTCGCAATGATTCTCTTCTTATTTGAGAAATACCTAATAATTTTTCTCAAGCATGTTTTCATTACAAATTTCACTCATTCTAAACGACTCGTGAAATTACAGAAAACATAAAATCCTAAAAAATTATTCATAATTTTTAAAGCTCTTGGGGGCATTATTCCCGATTAAATTCATGATTTATTCGGCAAATAACTTTAATTATTTTTTTGTAGAACCCTACATATTGCATAGTTTTTTTGATTGTAGAAAATATATTTGGAGCACCATAAATTAATAAAGTAATAATATACCTTAGATGATAAATTATTTTATTTTATATTTATTACCAACCTTAAGCCGGCCGCACATTGGAAAAGATGAGGCAGCTGCAAATGACTCGTTATTTTCAAAGAAAATTATCTCGAAATAATAAATAATGATTTTAAATAAAAAAAAATATGTATATATAGACTACTTCCACGTGAATTAAATCATGCCCTATAATATTATGTTGTAAATTTGGGCATATTAAAGGAAGGTCTCGGATTGCAGCCAGGTTATTAATGCCAATTTGATCCTACCAGGTTGTTATATCGCGGTGTCGAAAGATACATATTAATTAATCGATTATTTATCAAGTTCTTGCTATATTACACTACGGGCTGGTTTTTAAATGCAAAGTTAAAACTGTCTGCTAAGTAACTAGCAGGTAAGGCTAACTGACAGTCAAAGTGCCTGTTAATTCTAGAATTTTACCAATACAAATTTATCTGGTAGTTATCTGGTAACTGTCTGTTAGCAAAATATTGTGCAGAGTGGGCAAGACTGACTTTTAAATACTTTGCTGTTATTGGTTAATTTTCTTCTGAGTTTTACCCTTAATAGGACAATTGTTCAATTTAGTGTAACTGTAACTTAGCTTAGGTATATTTATAGCTTTAAATTTTAATATTTGTTATATTATTACCAGCGTTTTGTAATTACAGTACAAAATATATGTATATGTATGTAAAATGTAGGTAAATATTGAATTCTCAATTAGTTCCAAAATTAGGAGAACTATTTCCTTTTTAACCGAAATTTAATTAAGAAATCCAAGTCCTCGTATTATTCAGAAGGATTTTCCTAACTTATATGGTCTTCTTTCACGATTTAAGATATCCACCATTATTGATCCTCATCTCACAAAGGATTAAAAGCTTCCAATTTCAAATTGAATATCATCTTTTAATATCATACATAACAAAATTTGATCACTCCCACTGTTGACAACAAATTGTAATTAGTAGTGGTGAGTAACACACCGTAATGCCCTCTTTGAGTCTTTGCTACTATCTGTCTAACAATTATTGTCAAATTGACAGACAGATAACGACCTGCTTTTCCGTAAGTGCCATTATACCAGTGACCTCCATTGTATTTAAGGAAGACAATCCTACTTATTTATTTCATAAATAAATAAGTAGGTTCTTTTTCAAATAAATAATAATTAGGTTATTATTCTCTTAACTGTAAGTTAGTATACAAACAGGCACTTTGAAGTATTTGTTAAATTGACAGGACTTTGACTGGTAGTTATGTCTCAAAGACTCTGCTCTGTGTTATAAGTTCACAGTAGTTTGAAAAACACTTTAACTGTCAGTTAGTTCTAAACTGATAGTTATTAATCTTTCTCTGTGCATTGAAACACCGGCCCTAAGGTGATAAAGTGACAAAATTGAAAATAAAAACCCTAACTGAGGTAAATGACGCGCATGCTTAAGACAAAAATCACTCGGTGTCGGTCACTGACATCTTTTGAGATGAGTATCTCGACTCATTTGTATAAAACTGACCCAAAACCAACTATGTCTGTTAATTTTATTATCGAGTCAGTCTTTGACAAAACTGACTTGTCCCTTACGATCTGTGGCCGGTCTTACATTAATATAGTTTAAGACTCATTTAACAATGTTTGTATTAAGTATTCGCTTCGGTTATGTTGACTTTGCATCTCATAATATAATCTATTCCAGAAAGCATCTTCTACGATCTTAAAACCATGATTTCGTATTGTCGGTAAGGGATTTCTTTTCCATCGAAAGGGATGTAACAGACTTTGTGGGTAGGATGAATCTGGAACAATAATGGGTTTACTGTTAACAATGTTGTTAAATATAAAACAAAATTTTGCATAAATCAGTAGCGACTAATGAATGATTAGTTAATGAAATTAGGATACGTCTATTTTTGGGTATACGTCTTATACAGGGTGTCCCATTGAAAAGTATCACATTTCGTCGCCTTATATCTCGAAAACTAAAAGAGATATCGGGATGCGGTTTGGACAGAACGACTTAGGATGTTTGTAAGTTTTTTTTGGCACTGTTGCCAAATCTCCAAATATTTTAGTAAATTTTTTATGGAATACGCTCCTCTTTGGAGTAAAATTATTTGCTTATATTAAATGGAACACCCTCTGTCTTTTGCCGTAATCAGAAAGCCTAATCACTCTACTTTTCAAAAAGGTATGCATTGTTTACATTATCTTGAGAATTGGAGCCACAAAATTAAATTGGAGCCACAAAACACAAAGTAGAAGTACTCTTATTTGGGTTATTACGAATGAAAAAAATACCTCCTTCTTTGTAAAGTTATTTTTAAGTTTTTGTAAACTTATTTTAAATAAAATACCCTATATATCTTATCATTTTAAAATCTCTGATTAAACTTGATGTGGAACTTGAATGATTTTGCTTTTTAAATGAAAAAAGATAGGGAGAAAAGAATAATTCTTTAATAATCGGTAGGAACGAGTTTTATTAACAATAACAACAAAGCACAATGACAGTAATAAAAATAACAGATAAAATAATCAAAATAACTGTATAAATAAAAACTACTTGAATAAGTTAGAAAACAATTTGTTTTAACTGCAATATACATTTGTTCATCCTTAGCAGTAAATGATCAAAAGTGTGTGATCCTTCTAATGTGAACATTTTTATATCTATACTTCAAATTTTTGACACAACTGACAATACAGTTTATTATTGTACTTCTGTTTTCCATGGCTACTGTGAAAACGAAGACCAGCTTCACAAACTGTTCAAGTAAGAGGTGCTCCCATTAAACTGAATTTTGTGGCTCCAATTCTCAAGATAATGTAAACAATGTATACCTTTTTCAAAAGTAAAGTGATTAGGCTTTCTGATTATGGCAAAATATACATGGTGTTCCACTTAATATAAGCAAGTAATTTTACTCCAAAGAGGAACGTATTCAATAAAAAATTTACCAATATATTTGGAGATTTGGCAACAGTGCCAAAAAAAAACTTACAAAAATCTTAAGTCGTTCTGTCCAAACCACATCCCGATATCTCTTTTAGTTTTCGAGATATAAGGCGGCGAAATGTGATACTTTTCGATGGGACACCCCGTATATTGAAAGAATAAAAGCCTTACTATTAATATAACACACAGTGTGCTGTAAATTAGTGTTAATAGTTATTTTTACATTGAAAGCTATTATTATAATCCATTGGACGTAAAATTCCTTCAGCTGGTAAATATAAAATAAGACTGTGTGACGTTCCCTACTCGAAGGTGTCAATTTGTGACGCTCTTAAATCGGTTTCGGATTTTAATGGTCGGGTTTCTGCCTTCGGGCGCCACCAAACATGGGTTTCACGTGGTGAATGGTCCACGCGGACTCTACTCGCTTATGAGTAAAGGCTGGGTAACTGCAGTGAAGAAGGTGCATACCTGCACTTGCCAGAGGGTCAATGTTCCTTAACCTAAGTAATAAAAGTCACACATTTCCAACTCCTAAAATATTTATTTATACTTTAAATAAATCGGTCGGTAAATAAATCAGTTAATACCAAAATATTAATAGCAATATATGTATATATATTTATTCATAGAAGCGGTAATAATAAACAAGCGGAAATATATTAGCAACAAATGGTAGCAAGCAGGCAGTAAATAGACAAGCAATAATTATTATTCAGGTAAACCTATTCGGCAATCAATAATTAGCAACAAAGCGGTAGCAACCAGAAAAGCTAAGCACAATAAATTAATAATGCAACAAAATACCTTGTTCTCGGTCTATCGGTTTACTGTACCAGCCTCTGACGGTATTCTATCAATGTACCTAAACAGCAACTTTCCCCATGTCAAACGCTCATAGAGGAATCATTGCTAAGGCACATATTATGATAAAACACTTAAGACACTGAAATACGGGTACCAGGCTTTTGTGTATCCGGAATCTGGGTACGTAAAACTGATGTTCTCTAGCAAGCAACTTTCCCCATCTCAAGCGCTCATAGAGGAATCATTGCCAAGAGATACACCTAGTGAAATGCCCTCCCAAAGACAAAATACAAGCCTAATATTATTTACTATACTCGGTAACCGGCTACACTTAACTAATGCACTCTAACAGGCCACTTTCCCCATGTCAAACGCTCATATAGGAACCATTACCAAGAGGTACACCTAGTGAAGTATATACTAGGAACAGCGTACAGTCGAGCAGCGTCTTCAAGCTCACACAAAGCTGCTTCGCCCATGTCAAACGCTCATAGAGTGATCGCAGCCAAGTAAACCTGAAGATAGCTTGTCGGCGGCGGTCGGACTTACTAAGGGTTGCTTACTCCTGCTGGTGCTGGTGCTGGCGGAAATGATCAGAAGATCAAAAGATCGGACGGTCAAAAAGCCCTTTCTAGGCAGTTACAATGCTTTAAGTAGTAAATCGGAGACACCACGTGACTGTAAATCATGTGGGAGAAACATCGCGCATTGGGTGCGCAGATATTTTAACTTTTGATTCAAATTCGGCCAACCTAATGGTACACGGTACTAATCTACTCAATATATTATTGCTAGCCTAGTCACAGCGTTAAATAATATAAACAAATTACAAAATAATATTTTGATAGATTTACAGGCTTCTACACTTATTTTAAATATCATTACCAAAAAGAACGGTTTTAAAACTCCAAGAAATAACTAAATTCTTATTATAACACATCCTAAATAAGTTAAATATATTCTACAATATTAAACAATAATAAATAAATATTTCCAGCTTATTTAAATCATTTCGGAAAATAGAAATTATTCTAAGCTCTGCAAAATAATGTAGAGACCTGAAATAAACTAAAATATATTTAAGTAAGGGTATCTAAACTCGGCAAAATAAACAATCTTATAATATTAATAAAAATGTTATTGGCGGAATACTTGTAAGTGACTTTTCTACTTCATACTCGGAATTTAATTATTTTAATAATTAACTACTATATTAGTAGAATGTTATAAACAACGGCGGTAATACAAAAAACTTGACCCGGCCGTGGATCGAACTCGGATCTCCCGGCTGAAAAGTCGGCACGCTTTGCACAGCGCTACGGAGCTCACCTATAATATCCTTCGGCGGAAACTAACATATATTAAATTCTATACTCCAAATAATAAATCCTAACTATAAAAAGGTAACTTCGTTACAACTGTAATAGTTTGAACAAATGCAATTCTTTTTATAGCTTATGTATAATATGTAGCTTATTCATGTTTTGCCTTTGGAAAGTACCGTCTCGATTGTGTCCGAGTAATCGTATTAAATCAATCAATATTCAGATAACTGCACATACATCATTGCAAAGTGAAATTGATTATACTAGTCTACTTGGAATTCAGATTTCGTATTGCAAGAGATCTATTTAGATAAGCTGAAATCTTTACAGGCAACTAGAACTAACGTCATTAGAATATCTTTTATACAGCATGTGCAGTAATACACATAAAGTTAGTATGTCTATGATTTTATTGTACAACTATTACGCCATATTGTTATGCAATAGAAGCATGTTTTCTAATTTGTAATGTTACATTTTATTTACTCAACTCCATCTTATGTAAAACCACGGATTGCGTATTTCTAATTAATTTTTGTTTTCTCTCTTGAACAGTAATATATGAGTAAATGTCTGTAACTTATTTGTGGTGCGTTTTCATGATTCATTGTAGTTTCTTTTGGGATTACACCACCTGTAAAATAACAAAAAACAGAAAACCAGAAGCATATAAATTAAATATTCAAACTGCAGTATCAAGGCAAACTTCTAAAGTTTACGCCAAAGTTTTTATGTTATTTTACAGGTGGTGTAGTCCCAAAAGAAACTACAATGAGTAATACATTTTTCATAGAGTTTTTAATCATAACCTGCTTGATTGCAGTTCTGATGTAAAATCTTATATTAATCTCAAAGGACAAGTTTTTATAATTAGATCATCAACATCCTAGTACATCATGATAATATAAAATTTACTATAGAGTTCAGAACTAAGTTCAGAAAATATCTTGCGTTCTATCTTCGTTCTCCGAACATAAATATATAGGGTAACACATTTATGTGCTAGGTATATGAGCCGGTAGCTCAGAGTTAGTACATACATCTTTAGATCTGGAGATAGCGGGTTCATTTCCAGGCGGATCCAAGAATTTTCTATTAAATCGAGCCTTGTATTTAATACATGGACCGTACATAGAAAAATGAGTTGGTATCCGACTCTGCATAATCCAGAATGCGAAATATAGGTACGTAGCAGGTCTGAATGTGAGTACTTAAATATGTCTTCAAACGAAATCGAAGTGTAGGCGATTGATTAAATTAATGTATATTACTTAATTATCTTAATCCTTACCAATTATACAGGAAATCCATTGAACGCAAAATACAGAAGGAGGTGAAAGAAGAACCGAAAACAGGACAAAACAAGACATAATATAAAAGATATTGTTACGGAAGCTCACCTACCTTGCTAGTGAATCTGCCTGTTTTGTTAATTCATTTCTTATTGTTTATAAATTAACATTTGTAAAATATTTAAGTTGACGATTCTAATCTAGAATTTTCATTTAAGTCATAGAATCGTTCCATTATGTTCCGGAATCCAAAAAGAGGCTCCCGAATATTCCAGAAGCTTGAAAAGTATATAAATACTCGTGATTTCAAGAGGACAGGGTTTTTTTTAGTCGAAAGCGTGAGCGCGTTAAACCGAAACGTCAAACTAAGGAATTTGTGTTGACAGTTGTGAAAAAGAGTTGAAGTTTGTATCTAGTGACAATAAAGATTTGTGTTGTTTTGTCGAACAAGCTGGTTTAATCTGTTTGGAGGTTAGACAAACGTTACAATATTTAAACTGAATGAAAATTTATTATAATGTTTAGGTACCGTGTGTTTTGTTTTACAGTCCTGGAATCAAGTCACAGTTAGATATAAAAATGAAAGATCTTTCAAACCAGTTTAATTTAGAAGTCAGCAGAAGAGTGGCTATATTGGATGCAGCACTGATAAGCTTCATATACCTATACGAATCTCATTAACTCATATTTCTATTGAATAAACTCACTTTGCCAACAGTTGGATATCCTTGATGATGGACTCTGCCGATATATAAAATCTCCCCTGCACTTGTCCTTCCACCTTCTACAGCACCTGGAGGTATAGCACCTTCTTGTGATGGCACCCAATCAAAGTGTTGTTGGCATAGGACCTACAAGGTCAAAACATATTTGTACATACATTTTCATTGAAGTGAATAAAGATATACAGGGTGCAAATTATCTATCTCTTTGCATGGCCAACTTTGTTAATATTGGAGATAGAGAATTGATTGAATTAGCAAAATTGGGCAAAATTACAAGAGGATTTCCTGAGTCTCCTTCAGATTTAATTTTAACTTTAACTTTTCGAGATATTTTGAAAAAACTGAAAATCGCCAAAATTTGTAAAGTCAAATATGTCGAAAACTATAAAAGATACAAATAATATAATAATACTGTGTGGTAGTGGTTTTTACGTGGAATTAAGCGATGATATTAAAAATTTCATGGGCATCTTAGTTTTTGAGAAAAAAAATAAAGTTATGTTTTTTTAAATGGCAACCATAGTTGGCTATGGTATCAATAGAAAGCTTATTTTTTTCTGATTTCAAAAATATAATATTTAATATACCTTTCTCTTTTCTTTTGTTTACTGTAACGAACAAATAATTTATTAACATAGGAAGCTATGAAAAACAAACGTAGATCAGTAAACAATAAAATAGAAATGTCAGATCACACTAAAGTCACATTATACACGTCAAAATTAAACGTTCATGTAAACAAACGAACAAAAAAACGATTTATTAAATATTATAATAAGTATATTATAAGTATACCTATATAAGTTAACTAAGAGATAAATTATTAATGAAATTATCAAATATTATGGTTCAATAGTTTTTTATTATCCTCGTTACCTATAATGCTAGGTACGCAAAAGAATAACCTTATTATTTTTAAAATATGTCGAAAACAAGAACTTTGCGTGCAATATGCAACCCCCAACATTGAATTACAACGACATATAAACTCAACTTCTTGTCTTTAATACATTTTTCTTTTTAATAGTGTTATCTATATAGGAAAATTAAAAACTATTGAGTCATAATATTTGGTAATTTCATTAATAATTTACCTCTAAACTTAATTGCTATATAATAAAGAAAGATATAAACAGTTAAATAAGCCATAAATAATATTAAAAATATGCATTAAAAAACTACCAGAATTATAGGACTGACTCATAATTAAGATAGATTATAGATTAGATAGGTGTATAGGAACTTAGGGAAATTCTATTTAAAAAACATCTAAGTTTTCTACAAACTGACGATTTTGACATTGAAATCATTTCAATTTTAAAATCAATTGAATTGTCATATATTTCTTGTAATTTTTAACAATTCTTAGATGTTAAACCTTCAGTCACACATGTGCCTGAAGACGCCGAAAGCAGAAATATACAGGGTGACCCATTAAGAATGGAAACACGCGTACAAAATTTGTTTATGGACCGATTTGAACTGGATTTTTTTCAAAAGATAGATCTCCAAAAGCTCTATATTGATGTTAAATTTGAAGACGAAATTTTGATTTTCAAGGCCTACTACGAATTTTTTTTATATGAAAAATAGCAAAATTTTGTTAGCGATTTTTTTATAAAAAATCTAACTACACCACTAAATTTAGGAACCACTCGAATGTATTTGTACCAATCTTTGCGAAAAAAAGTTTGTTCCTAAAAAAGTTATGACAATATCGGCATCACCAGTGTTTGCCTTTGTGAGTGAACCTATTCTTTTATAAAAATGGAATAGAACCCAAAGAGAAACAAAATTAAACAACTTAAACATTGGTGTAATTATTAATAAGACCCATAAAAACCAGTATACACAAAATAACCAACAATTACTCTAATATAAACAACAATTAATAAAAAAAAGTAATGATTAGAAAATTACATTTTTCAAAATGAAAAAGGAGTCTGTCAAATTGATTCAGAGTTTTTGAATAAAAAATTATAATGTAGTTATTTTTTATCTAAGAAGGTAATATTATAAGTTTTGGCATAATAACCACGAAATAATAATAATTTGACGAACTCACCTAGGTATCAATTGTTGTTTATATTAGAGTAATTGTTAGTTATTTTGTATATACTGGTTTTTATGGTTTTTATTAATAATTATCCTAGTGTTTAAGTTATTTAATTTTGTTTCTCTTTGGGTTCTATTTGATTTTTTATATAAGAATAGGTTCACCGACAAAGGCAAACACTGGTGATGCCGATATTGTCATAACTTTTTTAGCAACAACCTTTTTTTCGCAAAAATTGGTACAAATGCATTCGAGGGGTTCCTAAATCGAGTGGTGTAGTCAGAGTTTTTATAAAAAAAAATCGCTAACAGAATTTAGCTATCTTTCACATAAAAAAAAATCGTAGTAGACCTTGAAAATCAAAATTTCGTCTTCAAATTTTGCATCAACATAGAGCTTTTGGAGATCTATCTTTTGAAAAAATCCGGTTTAAATCGGTCCATAAATAAATTTTGTACGCGTGTGTTTCCATTCTTAATGGGTCACCCTGTATATCGTACTAAGGACGAACATTTCGTTTGCCTCACTTTTCGCACTAATTCTTATTATTTTAGTATTATTATACCTGAAACCGGGATTTAGCATATTCAAGTCCCCCGTGCGATACATATGCTGTTCCTTTTTCAGGAATTACTTTTGCTGGTATCCAATCACCTTGGTGATATGCCCTACCCACGTATATTTTGCACCCATCAATGTCACTACCTCCTTCGATAGCTGTTGGGGGAAGAATGGACCTCGATGCTGAATCGATCCAGTAATACGCTATAGGTAAACAAAAATATTACTAAATATAAATGGTATAATAATTATTTATATCCTTTCATTCGTCCCTAGGTGTTTTTGCAGGAAACGTTACAAAAAATGTATGTTTACAAAAAATTATTTACAGTTTTTTTTAATCATCTCCAGATAATCCAACTTGGTTGGCGAAACGTGATATAATATATCATTATATATGATAGGGTTATACCGGAAGTGACGGAAACGTAAAAAATATTTTAAAAAGGTAAGCCCCACTGACCTTTGTAACTAACCAAATTTTCAAAATCACCGTCTACGTACTTTTCCATATATATCGATCGCGGCCCTTCCCGGTGGAACACCGTGTATAGTGGATTTTAAGGTTACGGGTTTGTGACACATAAATCTAAATAGTAATTTGGTTAATAAAATAAAATATTTAATGTGTAGGTGGAACCATTTTTATTATTGTTTGCTTTAGCAACAGTTGGTAAAGTGACGTATACATTCTAAAAGATTTACTTGTATGTGTTGATATAATAATAATAATAATAATAATAAAGTGTCTTTATTTAACTTACAAGAAAAATATTCAAAAGAAATAATTAAACAGAAGTGGCGAGGATTCAACATAGTTGCTCTTCCACCTAACCACTTCACTTAACATAAAAATAAAAAAAAAGGAACATTATATAATATGAAACTACTATTGTTTCCATGTAGATGTGATCTCTATAATACACATAAATATGATTTCATTTGTTTTCTGAACGAACTTAAACTAGATGAACATTTCAAATTGGCAGGCAATGCATTATAAGTTGTAGCAGCGGTGTAACTGAAAGAACATTGACAGCGCGCGGTCCTATGCTGAGGAACAATGTATCGACCACAGTGTCTAGTAGGTTGAGAATGCACTTGACTTCCCTTTAATAACTTATCATAAAGATATTTGGGAGCTCTAAAATGCTCAACTTTGTATACAAGACTAGCTAAATGTAATTTATAACGCTGCTCAAGGTTCAGCCACTTAGAATGTGCTAAAGTTTGCGAAATATGATCAAATTTTTTTAAGTTGTAACTGAATCTTAAACAAGCATTCTGTATTCTTTGACGACTTAAAATAAGAGAATCAGTTAATTTTAGTTTAATGTCAGCAGTAAGAACATCTTTGTGAACAAATAAGGATTTCAATTTACAATATGACCTCTGAACAATATGGTTCATATGTTTGTGAAATCTGAGGCTACAATCAAAATAAATGACTAAATTCTTGCAGAAGTCAGAAGCATATAGACTTTTACCATTAAGTGTTATAGAAAATGCCTGATTATCTAATATGGCTTGTCTATGCTTACTAAAAACAAGCAATTATGTCTTCGACTCATTTAGAATGAGACCATGAGCGTTTGAAACTGAAGAAATTGTGGCCAAATCATAATTTATAGAACGAACAGCAGAACCAATATCTTGAATATGAAAGTGACAGTACAGTTGAAAATTGTCCGCGTACTGATGTGAAGTTGAGTTGGTTAAGAAGTTACAAAAATCAGCTGTATATAAAGAGAATAACAGAGGGCCTAACACACTACCTTGTGGAACCCCTCTGGTAACATCTATATATGTAGAATATTGATTATTTAACATAACTTTTTGTTGCCTATTTGACAAATAACTATTAATTAAATTTAATGAAATGTCGCTGAATCCAAAAAATTTTAACTTAGTGCTTAAGGTCGAGTGATCTAAGGTATCAAAGGCCTTGCTAAAGTCAAGGAGAATTAAGAAAGAGCTTTTATTGTTATCTTCTGCTCTAAGAAGATCATCAGTGACTTGTAACAAAGCAGTTGAAGTGCTATGGAGGATTCGAAAGCCAGACTGAGTTATAGGTAAAATGCTGGTACTATTAACAAAAAAGACAAGTTGCTCTTTCATAATTTTCTCGAGAATTTTAGAAATCGTAGGCAAGAGACTAATAGGACGAAATTCAGACAGGTTCGAAGGATTTGAATTTTTAGGTAGGGGTATGACTATGGCAGCTTTCCAAGCAGAAGGAAATATTCCGGCTTCAAGGCATTTGTTGATGATAAAAGTTAAGTGATTACTTAAATAGGGCATAACTAAAGACAATATTTTAAGGTTAATGTTAATAAATATACAATTATTATTATTATTAAGTATTACTTCTATTGGAAATTTTGCTTAGCCTTATCAATAAGAAGGTAATTCAGATATATGGATATATGATAACAGAAAATATTGTGTTGATCACTAATAGATTTTATAATTCAGAAAATTCTTCAAGTTACTCAAAGTACAAGGTATACTTTGGACTAAGTCTTATCACAGTTTTTATATTGCTTCTGCCACTTTGTTTGTTTGCACCTCTTAAATAGAATTACAGAAAAATAAGTACTGACAAAATTAAACTTACCTGCCATATTAATCAATTTCGCAATTAGTTGATCGACCAGGTGATACAATAATCATTATTTTACTAATAAATATAACGTATTTTTCAATATTTACATGAGACATGTCGTTATCTCCGTTATCTATATATAATATCCCAACCCAATTGTGAATCATGTTCAGTGCAATTCTCAAAATGCTTTTGATAATAGGTATTGTAAAAAATAAACTTTTATATAGATATAACTAACGATAAAGTAAACCCTTTGCTTAGAAAATTACAGTGAAACGTTTCAATGAATTTCCGAGAATATAAACAATGACAAATATCAAATAATCAAATAAATAGATTAGATATATTCTAAGGTCCAATTATTCAAGATAAGACACATTACTTTAATAGGCCTAATCATAAGCCTGAATAATAACTAGAAATCCTCTAATCTAATAGCAGTAAAACATGCATAATTTGGTTAGTGTGAGTAATTATAAGAGCATTATTGGCGTTATTACAATCTAAACAGAAAACCACGTATAGAAAACAGTTAACATGTTTTGGAAAAAAGAAACAACTCGCCATTTCTTAGTTAGAATCATAAATGTATAAAACTTACCCTTCTTACCAAGAGATAGTGCCTTGTCATAAATAGAACTACAAAGCACGCAGCGCCATCTCTTAGCGAGAAGCGTAAGCTTTATAAATTTGAACACAGCCCCCTAGATGGATAAGGGAGTCCATCTAGGCGGCGGTGAGAATAAACAGCACCTCCTAGATAAACTCGTTCGTCCAGATGGCGGCGAGTCTATAAAAAACTTACGCTTCTATAACAAAATAAGTGTTTTTTATAATATATCATCTGCCTAGAATGGCTAACTAATGCTGAAATATATAATTAGTCAATTGTTTATTACGACAGCAATTTTAAATAAAAGAATACAATCTTGAGGTATCTGTATCTACTGAGGTAGTCTAGTCATCAAAACATTTTATAAACCGTATTAATAGAGTTGTTACTGTTCGAATGTGTTTCAACTTCGAGGTATTACCATTTTGCCTGAAATTCATAAATGGAAAAACTGAAGTTACTTATTATCATTGTAAGCAAAAAGTTAATTGGAAGGCCACGATCTGTTTGAAATGACCTCAATGAAGAAATGGTAAGAAATGGCTGCTATCTCAAAAAGATATATCGTTGCTCATGCTGATCGGCCGTATAATAGAGGAATGCAAATATGACGGATAATATACCGATTTAAATTTTGTTGGAGTTGTATGGAATTTCGTATCAGTCACTGAGAAATTGAAAAGTATCTTCTTGTGGCTTTTGTATAGACCACTGGTGCAGTTATAACTGCTAATTGTAACGATGATCTAGCGACTGTTGATAGTCAAATTTTATATCCAAATTAATCAGTATTTATCTAAAGTCCACAGTGTCATAGACTCTACCATAGACATAATATTATATGTCTATGGACTCTGTACTACTTTATGAAAGGTTGTGCGATCTGGCGTTGAACTTCTGAGATATGATTTCTCTTATCCCACTTCTCATCAAGACCGTTGAGTGACCAAGTTGTATACTTACTTGGTCATTCAATGCCAACACAAAGGACTCTACCTAAAATGCCAATTAATTGATTTATTTTTAATGCACCAAGTGTTATGTAGATGGCATCAGAAAATCTAAAATCTGTCCAGTGTCCATATCATAATCATGTCCGAACTTAATAGGGATTCCCGATAAAAATTGTACTGAAAAAACGTACATGGTTTTGAGTTATTTTATTTGTTTCAATGCCGCTGCGCTCGGCAAGATATGTCGTCCATCTCTTTCTCTTTTATATTGCACTGAACCTCGAGAATTATTAGCTTCTTCCCTAAAGGTTCAGGGACATAGCTCCGGTTAGCTCTGGGCTCAAGGCGGGGATTGGATTTTACTGTTAAGCTTACTTATAAAAAATTGGGCACCAGGTAATTTAAATGAGAAAAAAATATATGAAATTGTGAATGCGTGAAAGTAAGAACAAACAAATTACGTTAAGATAAAAGTATATATTACAAGTTATATTTACAACTCAATTTATGTTAAATTGAAAAAAGACTCTACAGCCTGAAAGCGTTTATCAAAATTTTACAAAACAATTTTACTGGGCTGGGTTCACCAGTCTTCGGCCTACTTATGGATTGATCTCACCCACTAGCCTCTCCTAGATTAATCCGGAACTCCTGAACAGGTCCCCGTCTAGCTAGACTTGCTGGGGTTGCATGGATGGATGTAAGTAAATCCCACGTAGCTATGTTTCAGGTTTCAGGCTCCAAAGGTGGAAACAGGCACATGTAAAAGATTGTATGATTAGCCCAGTCCCAGAGTTGTACAAAAAAATGATCCAGGAATGGAATTTTGTAAACAATCAAACCGTAGAGCAACTATGTCTGAAGGACAGTATATAAAAATTGTAAAAGAAAAAAAATAACTTATGACCAGTACTATATACTACAATAAAAATTACCAAAATTGCAGTAACAAAATTCGTAACTGTGCTACACAAAAAAACTGGTTAGCATAAAGGTGAAAATTTCTAATTCATACATGAGATTTTAAATGCAAAATTAACAATATCAAGTACAATGAAATAGAATTAAATTGAAAAAAAAATTAATGTGAGACGGTCTAGAATACCAGCAAGTAATCAAAAATAAAATTCCTGGATATAATAGATTCTGTAATTAGCAGACAAAATTTATAGTATATCAAAAATAACCATATGGTTATATACAAACGCACTAACCAACCCAGGCTCTTCACAGAGAACAGACCTTTGCATACAGGGTACAATTTTCTTTAATCATATTCAATTTGTAAGAAATATTAAGAAAATGAAATGTACTCACCTGTATGCAAAGTGCAGTTCCAATCTCGTGCATCCACCTCAAATATGTCCTAAGACGTTCCACCTGGAATTGGATGGTTTACGAGAAAAGTAGATTCCTGGGAAGATTAACGTCTCAACAACTCTGCAAAAAAATAAAAAATTCGGCAGAAAATTTACACCACGTGTAAACTAAATTTATTATCACTTATCTCGTGACAACAACAAAAATATACGATAATATCAATTAATGAGCTTATTACAGATAATACTCTATTCAGTTTGATTTTATAAGAAAGTGGTTTACCAAGTCTATATCTAACCACTTGTCATTTAGTAACTATCATAACCACTGCTATAATCACTTTGCCTAGAATGGAATTTTGTAAGTACCAATTCTGACAACCTTGTTAAAACTTCAATGCTAGACACTCTGCAACTTCACACTAATGAAATATAACCTTAAAACATGCCTTAAAACGACTTGACACTCTTGACAGTTACATCTGGTTAGGTACATTAATTTTTCATAATTTTCCAAACGTAAGTAGTAAATTGATAATTTAAGTAAGGAATTAAGTTTTGATACATACTTTTAGAATGGCAGCAGCAAAAAGAAGTGGCAGAACAAGTTCTGAACAAATGGAAGCAATCTTAAACTTCATTGCAGACAACAGAGTTATGCTTTCTGGAAAATTACATCCTCAAGATACGAACAAAATTGATAATTTATGGCAAACGTTGACTGTGCAGTTAAATAGTTTGCGAGGGGCGCGCAAATCTTCTCAGGAATGGAAACGATTTTTTATCGAATGGAAATCAAAAACTAGAAAAAGCCCGCGAAATAAAAATGACTATACGGAGACAGGAGGAGGGCCACACAAAGGGAACTATTTAAGTGACTATGAAGAACGGTTAATGAATTTAATTGGGTGGATATCTGTTACTGGAAATGATGATTTACCTCCGGAAATAGAACCTGATTCATAGATAGCTCCTCATATAGAAACTATAAATGAAGTACCTAGTACATGATGTTCAAAACGAATTGGAAGCTTCTCCTCAAAAAGAAATTCAAGCAGGAGTTAAAGAAGTACAGCACGGAAAAAGTCTTAATGGTCAGTCACATCCAAAAAAGAAAGTGTATAAAACACAAAAGTCACATTCATCTGTAACCTCACAAAATATTACAACTAACACATTAAAAGCATATGCCGAAAGCGCAAATAATATGGCAAGGGCTGTTAATGAACTATCAGAAAGTATGAATAACGTGGCTTACTCTATAACTAAATATGCTACAGCAGTAGAGTTAAGTGCAATGGTAGAAGCAGCAAAACATGATATTAAAATAGATAGGGACGAAAATATGGATACATTTCCTATAATTAAATAAAATCAATTATATTTGTGTTATTTATTTTTATATGTTAAAATAAGACATACCTAAGTTGAGTTGTTACATTAGATTAAATAAATGAATTATTTTAAGTAAACGTAATTTTATTTTAAGTAAAAAATTCGTAGGTTTTAAAACTTAACAACAGCATTTCCAGCTGTTGCTAAAATTAGCTACTTTGTTAACCACTAGTTGCCAAAGATTAAGTAACTTGCTCTTATAAAATATGAATTTTGCTGACAGTGGTCAGCAAACAACTGACCTTGAAAATAACAACTCCACTCAGTGGTTAATTTCTTATAAAATCAGGTCGATTATATCAGAACACCGATCACTAACAATAGTGATAATAATTCAAGATTTAAATGAAAGTAAAATTTAAGAACATGTGCTTTCAATAAGCTTAAAATTGTCAACTTGCTTGTACTCTGTTGAAAACCAGACTCCTCGAATTTCTAAAAATGTCTTAATTTCCTATCTGTTTTGCGTCCCTACCTTTTCATAAAAGTGACCAATCAGAAACACTTTAGAGGTAGACAACACATTACAATGTAGAGAGCATTTTGGGTTGCGGGTATTCAGGGAAAAATTATACGTATTTTTGATATTATTTTTAATCGTCCTGAAATATACTGCTCGTCATATACAAAGGAACAAAATGATTAAAATTTTGTTACAATATTTACAGTTTCTGTCTAGCAATTGACGATTGAACCGGTTGAACTAAATTTGTACTAATTGTATTTGTTCTTTTGTACGTTTGTACGGGTTTGGGCTCACTCTCTTTATACTTCATGGTCCGTATAGTAAAGTAGTTGATAACAATGGAAACAGGTAAAATATGTTGAAAACTGACGTTCGAGTAATATGTTTACACTTTTCTTTGTAACATACTTACCATTATTTAATTTACAAATTAGACTGGGTTATGGAATTATTTTCCATGTCTCTTAATATCACTGACGTAATTTTCCACAATACGCCAAAAGATTATACTGCACTCGACTCGCGTTTCGCCAACCAAGTTTGCATCATCTGGAGATGATTAAAACTTATTTAATCATCTCCAGATGATGTCAACTTGATGGCGAAACGCGTGTCGAGTGCAGTATAGTGTTTCGGTGTTATGTGGAAAACTACGTCAGTGATATCTTCACACCAAAGGTTCCAACTCCCTTCAAGATCTCTTAATATAGTCCTCTAAAATTCTAGTCTGTTTCAGTGCCTCACCGAAAATACAGGTAGTGGGAGCTTTTTTAGTTAATTCTTTGTTTTTGGTAAATCCATAATTACTTCAATGTGGAAAATTCTATATCACATATTATTATAAAAAAACTAGGATCTGAACATTTTATTTTTGTTTTTTCGTTCTATGAACTCTATATTTTTGCATTATCTTGTGTAACTTAAAACATATTTATACAGTAATTTAAATTTTAAATTTCTATAGTCCTTACAGAAGCTGTAGGTAATTATATTTTCTATAGTGATGTAAAGTTTTCCTTTTCATTCCATGGATTAAATCATTATTGAATATAATTCAATAATAGAAAATAAAGACGTAATAATCGTATATTATACGGATTTTGTTTTATTATAAAGAAATATATTACAAGTACATTTATTATCATAATAAAAAGTAACAAAAATTATAGAAAAAATAGGCCAAAATACTTATTCTATACTATCTCTTGATTCTATAAACGACGTATCTGTTTCTTGAACAGCGTTGCTTGCGGACCAGTTTTCTTTTAGTGCGCTGAAACAAAAAAAATAGATAAATGACAAACAGACATAACTACTATTATTTAAATTTTTACTACATGGTATGAAATAGAAATGGATCATGTGGAATTTATAGTCTGTTTCAAGTTAGTTTGCATTTCACTTTGTCTGTGATAAACATATATTTCAATATTTCAATAAATACATATTGTCACATTATACTATCTTAAAATATCACCAGATTTTATTTAAAAGGGAATCATGGGTTCATTTAAATGGGAAAAATATATTTTCAGGATAAGAGAAAAACATAGTTTTTCAACAATTTTTTTAGAGAAAACCAATATGAAAGGTCTAAATTTGGTCTAATGGACTAAAAATTCTAAATATTGCGGCTCAAACACGAGGCATCATCTAACGAGGCATTTTGTTAGCGATACGCGCTAAGAATTGTATTGAGTAAATCATTTAGTGCGTTCTCACGTACGCTTAGGGGTCTAATTATCCCACCTAAAAATAATGACGCTTTATCTTTCTTACTGTAAAATACACTTTTTTTAAGCTAGTTACTGTTTCTCTTAATTTTCTTGAAAAAAATTAAATATCTCGAAAAGGTTAATTTTAGGAAAAGAGAAACTGATGAAAGTCCACCTAAAATTTTACGTGGAATCCAAAATTGCAGTAATATATATGGTGTTTATCGGCATTTAAAAATAAGCAAGTAGGGCATGCCCGAAAACCCGACATCCCAAATTTTTTAAATTCAAATCGAAGTAGTCTCTAAAATATTCCAATGGGTGGTCACCGTGAGACACCCTGTATATATATATTTATATTCTTATTTTACATGAAATATGTTGCTGTAAGACTTCAAAGAAAATTAACCCAGTTATAGTCGAAACACAAAAATATATTTTTTTACAAATTACACAAATAAATTAGAGATATCCACAGAAGTACAAGTCTGTGCATGGGTGATATTGGGTAAAGAAGCCTTGCAAAGCTTCTATCTCTTTGCTTTTTAAAGCAAAGTAAGATCCTTATTTGTAAGTTGTAAAATCCTTATTTTAGAATAAGGATTTTACAAGTTGTTTTGTATTACTTCCAACCGGAAGTAATCCAAAAGTATCACGAATTGTTTTCAAACAATTTCTAACCGTGTGCCTTTTACAGGTTAAGTTGGTTATATTTTTAATGCAAAATTATCATATAGAACAGGGGTGGCCAAGCTCCTTGATAGTTCGAGCCATTTTTCAAAATTTGAAATGTTTCGCGAGCCGCAATTAAATACGTATTTAAAAGATATGCAGAAAAGGTATTAAAAAAATTTTTTTTACAGAAATTATATTTATTGAAAACATATAAATAAAAGTACAAAATATGTGTATTGAATTTAAATACTAAAAATTACACACATTTATTTCACTTCTCTTGATAATTCTTTAAAATTTGGTGAATAATTGGCGATTACGACACTTTATGTTCGTTCGCGCAGTTTTCGATGAGTCATATCATTCTTAACTTGGACGGAAATGAAATTTGTTACAACATTGCACTTAGTCTTCTATATTTGTCGTCAGTAATTTCAAAGACATTTTGAAACACATACGGAACGATAGTAATTATTTAAAATATAATAACACAAAAATGAAAAGGGTACATTTATCGAGAGCCACAAATAATCCTTCAAAGACCCACATGTGGCTCGCGAGCCGCTGGTTGGCCACCCTTGATATAGAATAATAATTATTACTGTTGATAACTTACCTATTTCAACTTTGACTGACCTTTTTATAGCATTTGTGTCCACTAACGTCAGTTCTGTCAGGACTGTAGTATCTCTGCGATGATTCAAGTCCTGAATACTGAAAAAATATAGAAAATCTGCTTAGAATTTCTAATTTTCTACACTGCTTATTCATTATAATTAAACATAGACCGTATTTTGACGCAAGGTAAATGCAGTTACTGCCAACATCTATAATTTCTTGTTACATTATTTAGTTAAAAAACAAAACATTATACACACTTATAGTGAGCAAAATTGATTAAACTGGTTGAAATTTTAAAAATAAAATATCTAATTTTTAGTAAAAACTATGTTACATACATGCAAAGGCATATGTATTCTATACAAATTCTATACTACCTATTTATATAATAATAGTTAATTGCTGGACATACGAGAATTGCTCCAAAATAAAATTAGTACCACCGGAATAATTGCAGTGGCTTTCTATATAATTATTCATATATGTACGCATATAAATGTGACACCCTTTTGTAATTATTTCTGATTGCAGTCAATTTTAAAGGCCATTCTGCAAATGGAAAAATTTTATCCGTGCGGGTGGACCAACATAACAGAAATAATGTTTTGGGTTAAAAAAATATTGCTCTCTGCTCTGATGATAAACATGAACTGTCATTAAAACCAACCCCCTTCTAGCAGTTTGGTCACTTATACAGTGTAAATAAAACTTCCGTTCAACAGATCGATATGCAGTACCTATATAGTTAGCCAATTTAGGTTTTGATGACCTGTAGCTTGGCACCATCACAATTTATTGATTATTTTTATTCCTATTTGTTTACTCCACATTTGCGTTGCAACGTTCTGCTGTTTGTTTAATCCTGTTTTTTGTTTAGCCTGTTTGTTCCTGTCATAAAACCGAATTCATCCTGCGACCTATGGCGTGTTACACTTACGCAGGTGGAAACGGTTACCGTTTGGTACATGTGTTTCGCGTTGTCCGTTGCTGCGTAGTTATGTGAAAACTACCATTGGCTTACCAAATAAATAAGTTTTTATAGGAATTTACAGACCTAAAATATGATGAGGCAAAGATTATATGTGTAACGTGTGATAAACCTTTGTTGTGCTGAAACCAAGGGTCTGTAGAGCTCATGTCAATAGTCAATAGTGTCGGTATAGTCGAATTTATGTTTGATTAATTTTCATGTCAATTGCTTGTAATTTACCATTTACGTTACATAATCAACAACCTTTTCGGCACTTTAAGATTTTGGACGAAAAAACATGAAGTCCGCATTAGCAAATACAAAACTGGTTGTGTATTAACGAAATGATATGTAAAAATCGGTTGTTATAATTATAGGACGTAGAGGGTGTCCGAAATAAGATCCTGTATCTTCTTCTCTCAAGAAGTATAAGAGGTAAAGAAAACAAAATAAGTATCTTGTTTTTACAGTACAAGTACCTAGTAAAATTCTAAGTCGACCCTATAGGTACAATTCGTTTACCATTATAAACGTACCGGGATATCAAAAATTATCTTGGTCAAGGGTGGTTGTGGAATGTAAAACGTGTGTCTTACTTTAAATTTTTGAATATGTTTTGTTGTGTCAGAATCTGTCAAGTCATTGTGCTGAAATTTTCTAATCCAGTTTTTGAATCATGCCTCTTACCACACAGCACAAAATTTTCATGATTGAAGCCTATTTTCGAACGGGTGCGCTAGTTAATGGAAATTGGCAATACAGTCAACGTTTGTGTTTGGACAATTTTCGAGAGCACTTCCCAAACGTGGCAATATTACCGGACAATTTTTATGCATGCCTTACAAATTGCGTTGAAGTGTTTCGCGAAACTGGTTGTGTGACTCATAAAAAAAGTGCTGCTGTAGTCTAAGAGTTCGTACAGAAGAAGTTGTCAATGACGTTCGTCAACGTATGGAAGAGGAGCCTGCAAAACCTTTGAAACGTCTTTCTCAGGAAATTGGACTTTCTTATGGAACATGTCATAAGATTTTAAAGAAAGACTTGAACATGCATCCATATAAGATGCAAGCACATCAAGCTCTTCTGCCCGCAGACCACCCCAGACGCCTTGCTTAATGCCATTCGTTTGTCAATGACGATCTTCTGGACTTAACTTTTATTTCTGACGAAGCGTGGTTCCACCTTTCGGGATGCATCAATTCTCAAAACATGCGAATGTGGAGCAATGATAACCCTCATGTTTTTACTGAATCGCCACTACATGCTCAAAAAATTGGTGTTTGGATGGCAGTTTCTCGCAGAAGAATAATTGGGCCAATTTTTTTCGATTTCACCGCCAACGCAGAAAGGTACAGACACAACTTTTTGGCTGAATTTGTGCAACAGTTAAACGATGATGAACTTCGGTACGGTTATTTCCAGCATGACGGTACAACAGCACATACTACACGAGAAAATATTGCTTTCCTCCGCGAGTTTTTTGATGACCGGCTGATAAGTTTGCATACAGAAGTTGAGTTTCCTCCGAGATCACCTTGTTTGACAATTATGGACTATTTTATATTTCCTTACTTAAAAAACAAGATTTTCGCAACTCCGGTAAATAATTTGCAAGAACTGCAACAAAGAATTGTTCGGCAATGTGCAACCATAACGCCAGAAATGCTGCAAAACGCTTTTCACAGCATGAGGAGGCGCGTCAACTTGTGCATCGAACAAAACGGGGGACATTTCCAACAATTACTGTAATTTAGATTTTCTTGTTACTAAAACGTTATTTCATAATTTGTAGTTCATTACTGTTTTACAACTGAAATAAATAGGTATGAAATTTGCAGGTTATTGATGATGTCAGTGTGACAGTGACATAATTATTTCAAATTTAAAGTAAGACACACGTTTTACATTCCACAACCACCCTTGACCAAGATAATTTTTGATATCCCGGTATTAGCATTTAAAGAAAAAAAATTGCTAAAAAAATCTCAATAAAACAAAAAAGACAACCAAACTAGTGTAAATTTAAACAAGGGTTTATTCCGTAGACAATTAAACTCGATCGAGGTATCTATATTACTTAACTGGAAGTAGGGGTGTTTTTGAGGGTTGACTCAAAAGAACTACACTTAGTAACAGCAACATTTTGTGCTCTATCGAATGGCATTTGCAGCCGGGAATCCACCCAAACGTACGTAAACATCTTGAATTGATCTTCCTATCATTTCTAGCAATTTTAATATCGAGTTTAACTTCTGATTTTAGTTCATGAACTATTGGAGATGTATAAAAGATATGCCCATAAGAAAGTCAATGGGTGTTAAATCTGACGATCTATTCTATAAAGTTCTTCTATTTTACCCCTTTCTTCGCCCTTTCCATCTGTCAGTAAAATCGTTAAAACAGTGTCGGGCAGTTATACCAAACTATGGAGTTGCCCTACTCTGTGGAAACCAAATATTATCTCTTCATTGATCATCTTTGTTATTATTTGAATACAAAACTGTTAAAGCAGGTAACAGTTCCTCCAGTGAAAATTGAAGATAGCGTTCGGTAGTAAGATTATCTTCAAATAAGTACACTTTGAAATTCGATTAACCACAAAAGCGCATTTCTGGACGCTGAGTATGAGTTGACGTGTTGACGCGAATATTAACTAGAATTCTGACGATTGACATCGTACCATTTAAACAATAAGTACCCACTTCAAAGAAAATAGTTGACAAGAAATTTTTATAGTGATATCTTCATCACAACGCTTCGTTATTCATAAATTTCCAAATACCGATGATAGAGTTCCTCCGACTGTTTCATGAATGAGTTCCACCTGATAAGGACGTAAATTCTCCTTGGAAAATTAACGAATAACAAGGGGGATATTCCATCACGCTCGAGTGCTAGTCTTCTCGTAAACATACAAAGAATTTTTATTCTACGTAATGACTAAAATTTTGGATGGAATGCTTGAGTTTTGAAAATTTTACCATTTTGTTAAATAATAATTATACTTTGATCAAAACATGTGAACACAACAACAGATTGTAACAGAAATTTGGATAGAACAATAAAAATATTACCAAAGTAAAAAATGAAGTTAAAAAGTACATGCCAGCAACATACAAACAACCAATTTTTGAACATGCTGATATACTAATTAATTCATGAATTCATTTCTGATTACATCCATATTTCTCTGTGGAACAAATTGGAAATTGATCAAACTGAAACTGTTTTACTGTTATTCGACCAGCCCATGAACAAAAAAACACCTAATAATAATTCATAGTTGGTTTCTTTTGGGATTACACCACCTGTAAAATAACAAAAAGCAGAAAACCAGAAGTATACAAATTAATTATTCAAAGTGTAGTAACAAGGCAAACTTCTAAAGTTTGCCCCAAAAAACCACTGTATTAACGTGTGATAAAATAATATTTGATATATTGACTAAATTTTATCAGTGGTTTTTCAGTTTTATACAAAATTTTATAATATTACATGTCATATTCTAAAATATGTCCAAATAAAATAGTTATAATAAAAAATTAAAAGAAATTAAACACTTAACTAGCTTTCGTCTAGACGTTTCGAGTTGATCCTCAACTCTTCTTCTGTAGACTATTTTTATGTTGAGAACTCTTTATATGAACGAGAAGTAGTTCTTGTCAGATTGACATTTTTAATTTAAATTGTCATCACATGCACTGATCACTATGATATTATTAATTTTCCATTGGTAACATCTTTTTGGAGTAGAGGAAGCCATGTTTGATCTATGAATATTGTTTCCGACGAAATACAATTATCACCATTAAGTTTAATGAAAGCACTTTCTTTTAATTTTCTTTTAACCGATTTTTCTTCCTTTTGTAAAACTTTAGCCTGTGTCCAATCAACTCGGTGACCGTTATCCCATACATGTTTTACTAATGTAGACTTATCAACTTGGTAATCCCTAACATAATTTTTATGTTCGCGGATCCTTATTTGTAATGGTCTAGATGTTTCACCAATATAATATTTACCACATTCACAAGGAATCTGGTAAATACAATTTTTTGAATTTTGATCATTATTAATTGGTTTTGTTTTAGTAAGTATTGATCTTAAAGTATTTTTCGTTTTAAATGTCGTTCTTATGTTAAAATCATTACCAAGCCTTTTAAGTCTTTCAGAGATTTCTGCAATATAAGGAATTGTAATGGTTGTTATTGGATTTTCTCTATTTTCAATTTTTATAAATGTTTCCTCAACAAAATCATTAGGATAATTATTTTTCTCTAAGATATTCTTAATAACGTTTTTTTCTTTATTGAAAATATCTGAGGTTGATGATATTAATTTTGCTCTGTCATATAAACATTTAACAATACCTCTTTTGATACTTATGTGATGATTAGAATTAAAATTTAGATATCTATTTGTATTGGTCTTTTTTCTATATAAATTAGTTTCAAAATTTAATTGTGATTTTGTTATTAATACGTCTAAAAATGGTAGTTTATTATCATTTTCAATTTCTGTTGTAAATTTTATAGTTGTTTCTTTGCTGTTAAGAAAATTTAGAAAATTATTTAAACTATCATGGCTATGGGGCCATATTGAAAATATGTCATCTACATATCTCCACCATACTTTTGGTTTATTAACATAATTTTTAACATAAGTTTCTTCAAAATGTTAATAAACCAAAAGTATGGTGGAGATATGTAGATGACATATTTTCAATATGGCCCCATAGCCATGATAGTTTAAATAATTTTCTAAATTTTCTTAACAGCAAAGAAACAACTATAAAATTTACAACAGAAATTGAAAATGATAATAAACTACCATTTTTAGACGTATTAATAACAAAATCACAATTAAATTTTGAAACTAATTTATATAGAAAAAAGACCAATACAAATAGATATCTAAATTTTAATTCTAATCATCACATAAGTATCAAAAGAGGTATTGTTAAATGTTTATATGACAGAGCAAAATTAATATCATCAACCTCAGATATTTTCAATAAAGAAAAAAACGTTATTAAGAATATCTTAGAGAAAAATAATTATCCTAATGATTTTGTTGAGGAAACATTTATAAAAATTGAAAATAGAGAAAATCCAATAACAACCATTACAATTCCTTATATTGCAGAAATCTCTGAAAGACTTAAAAGGCTTGGTAATGATTTTAACATAAGAACGACATTTAAAACGAAAAATACTTTAAGATCAATACTTACTAAAACAAAACCAATTAATAATGATCAAAATTCAAAAAATTGTATTTACCAGATTCCTTGTGAATGTGGTAAATATTATATTGGTGAAACATCTAGACCATTACAAATAAGGATCCGCGAACATAAAAATTATGTTAGGGATTACCAAGTTGATAAGTCTACATTAGTAAAACATGTATGGGATAACGGTCACCGAGTTGATTGGACACAGGCTAAAGTTTTACAAAAGGAAGAAAAATCGGTTAAAAGAAAATTAAAAGAAAGTGCTTTCATTAAACTTAATGGTGATAATTGTATTTCGTCGGAAACAATATTCATAGATCAAACATGGCTTCCTCTACTCCAAAAAGATGTTACCAATGGAAAATTAATAATATCATAGTGATCAGTGCATGTGATGACAATTTAAATTAAAAATGTCAATCTGACAAGAACTACTTCTCGTTCATATAAAGAGTTCTCAACATAAAAATAGTCTACAGAAGAAGAGTTGAGGATCAACTCGAAACGTCTAGACGAAAGCTAGTTAAGTGTTTAATTTCTTTTAATTTTTTATTATAACTATTTTATTTGGACATATTTTAGAATATGACATGTAATATTATAAAATTTTGTATAAAACTGAAAAACCACTGATAAAATTTAGTCAATATATCAAATATTATTTTATCACACGTTAATACAGTGGTTTTTTGGGGCAAACTTTAGAAGTTTGCCTTGTTACTACACTTTGAATAATTAATTTGTATACTTCTGGTTTTCTGCTTTTTGTTATTTTACAGGTGGTGTAATCCCAAAAGAAACCAACTATGAATCGTCAAAATACACCACAAATAAGTTACAGACATTACCTAATAATAATTTTGTGATAGGTATTTCGTGTTAAATTATAAAGATAACGGCTATTAAACTTATATATCATAAAACACAGATATCTTTACCAAATAGGTGCTTCTCCTGAAATATCTATTTAAATATTTAAAAGAGCGATGTTATTATTTCAATTACTTTCGAAAAATGGAGGTATCTAAAAAATCTACTCTAGTTAGGATTGGCTTTAATAATCCACAAAATATGGGAATAGGCATGCAATTAGACTGCAGATGAAAAACAGCAAAAGCTCTAACGAATCCTAATCTAATCCCGTAACGATGGCTGTGGAAATAACAAACGAAAATGTAAGTACTTACTTTATTTCTTTTTCTTCGGGAGACTGCGTGTTCTGTTTGCAACACTGCATCCATTTAGAAGATTCTCCGCTGAAAATAAAATAAAGTGGAGTAACTCGACTGTAGAAAGAACTGATGATTATAACTAGTTCTAATGGAAAATGCGTCCCTTTCTGGAATTTTAAACAAGGTTTTCATTAGAACGAAATATTTCACTGGAGAAATATGTTTTGGGTGTAAGTACGAATTGGAAAGAAATACGAGCAAAACGCGGCAAATGCAAAGGATACCACGAGTAGTAGTAACACCTATTATGAAGATTTTGAGTAAATTCAAATAAAATAAATTAGAACGTATATATAAATAAATATACCTAGTAAAATACAATAATGAAAATTAACAAATTGAGAAGTAGACAAATAAAATAAAAAATAAACATCGATAAGCAGGGGTTTTTTGAAACAAAAATAGATGCATTACTAAAAAAGTACACATCACTAGTGCAGCTGAGGTTTCGGAAATGTCGGTATGCGTTAATAAAACACTTGAAGGCCATTTCCAATATGAAAAACTAGATAATGAGACAAATAATAAATATTTAGACAATAATGTTGGCTTGATCTGAAAATATTTTCGCAATTCTTGTGCTTGTAATTATACGGGAAGTTATTAAACAGTTGTTGAAAGTTGCTCAATCGCATACATTATTAACTTTAGTTATTAACTCTAAATAATTAAACACTTTTTCCTTGATGTAATATGTGTACCTATACATTTTTCGATACATAATTATTTTATATGTTTATGACTAAGCATCGCGAGTTGACCGTACATTTCCAATAATCCAGGAGCAGATCCAGGACATATTTTACTGGTGACTGGTACTAAGGATTGTTGACAAAAGTATCCTTGCGAGTATCGGTGCAAGTTGTTCCATGCCACCAGCCATATTTGATATTTATATATAATACATTTCTAAGTCTTTGTGTGCTGGCAGTGCCTGGAAGTTCTAGCCTAGCACTGATAACTTTTGCGATTTGACCGAAACCGAACATAGCATGTCACCAGATAGTGACTATGTAGTATGCTCATGAAAATGCAATGGTACCATAATTTCAAAAACAAAAATCCATAATCGTGGTACATTGTCCAATAATTAGCATTTTATTACCTGGCAACACTGGTACCATCGAACTCTAGTTCGGCAAAATCACTTTTCTACTGTAGGTTAGGTTAGGTTGAAAAGTGAGTGGGCCGAAAACCAGACCCTCCACCACGACCATGTGGTGGTCTATTGTGACTCTTTTCTACTGTAACAGGCGAAGTTTACGCGACATAATAATAAATAAATGATAATAAATAATAAATAAAAAAAAGTTATTATTAGAGATAATAATACCTTACCATACCATAAACCCTTATAGGACCGTATTCGTAAAAAAGAGTTCTTTCCAAATATGTAAAACAATATTAGGTGTTCCATTTAATATATTAAAGTTTATATCGACGTAACTTCATTGAGTCATTCTGAAAAAATTTAATACCTATATATGAAACAAGTGTAAAAAGAAAAGAAAATCGACGTGTCCGAGCGATTTTTCAAAGACTACCATTTTCAATATAATGAAAATTTATGCGGAACTTTATGGACTCACTGTATGATACCGATTTAAAATTCACATTAGAATTTTGGAACGTCCATTAAAATAATGAAAAACTATTCATCTCAGATGATTGATGATATTGAAAAATATTATGTATTATTTATTCCGATAAAAAGTGATGTTTTCGACTCACAGATTTGTATTGTACACAAACAACTGCTCGCCAGGGAAAATATCACATTTTATCCTGATAACACAATATGGGCGAGTTCGAGTCGACGGTCAGATTGGTTCGAATTCATTTATTGCGTTTTATAACCTCACTTTTGCTCTGTATTTGAAGAAAAGAGAAAGGTAGTGATCATATCATCTTGAAAAAACATTTCCACTGTAAACTGCAATACATAAAGCCGATTTAACTAAATACATTACGTATTACTGGTGACTGGTAAGTGGCGGCCACAAAAATAAATATCCGGGAATCCAGGACACTAATTAAATACTTTAAAATTACAGTATTTGACTATATACAGTCAACAGTGGCGGTTGGTGGTGTGTGCTAAGATCAGGATACGATAAATTCAAATTCACAAAACAAGTTATTTATGGATAAATTAACTCATTTCACCCGTATATCAAAAGAAATTACAAATTTGACACGAATTTATAAGATTGTGGTTATGATCACGGATCACTTTTGACAGGTGGCTATCTGCAGTAATCCTCACTTCCACACAGCGTTCGAGATAAATTGCTATCTCCGGAGCACTTTGCTCATGACGTCATAACCAACACTCCGCTCGCTCTGTCGAGTGTTGACTCGAACTAGGGTTGCCAACCGTCCCGAATTTTGCGGGATGTCCCGGTTTTACATGCTTTCGTCCCGCGTCCCGCTCGTACATCATGCGGGACGCCTTTAGTCCCGCATTTTTAGGATTTCCGAATTCAGTCTGATTTCAGTGGTCACGTCCTGCGGTCCATCTCGCCTTTAGCGCAATGTCTAGTCATCACAGACTAACACCTAGTCATCATGATAAAACAAGATCTGGCAAGATCCGATTTTCGTGGCATTATCGTTAAAACCACGTCCCCCATGCCATGAGCATTTTGAAGAAAGGAATCGGTTGTCCATGTACCATGTTAAAGAGGAACTCCAAATAAAGACAAATTTTAAATTCATTTTTGAGGAATTTTATAAATAAACACTTAATAATAAAAATATTTTAAAGGCTGCCAAAAAATCAGTCAAAATATTCTTTCAAGAAAGAAATAATTTAAAGAAAAACTTTAGGTTTTACGTATCTATAGTGCTGATAGAATGTAAATCTTTTCCTTTATTTTTCCGTTGAGCTGCTTTTTTTTGTGATTTTTAGTATCTAAATACCAATAAAAAATATTTATTTTAAGTGTTTTCTTATTTTTTTTTTTAGTTAAAAATATATTTTAAAAAATATTTTATAGTTTTTTTTATTTTTGCCCCGAGTCCCGAATTTTTTCATTATGTCCAGAATTTTCGGATGAAATGTCCCGATTTATAAAACGCTTGAGTTGGCAACCCTAACTCGAACTCACCCTATAGTACCTACTATTTTTATTGAAAAATTAATATTACCCTTACTTTGCAATTGTAGAGTCATCCTGAAGAATTGAAATTAGCGTGAAGTTCCTGCAGGGTACATAATCGTAATTTCTCTGCGACAGGTGGAGGTAGATACTATTCTTAATTGCTGTCTGAACCTGTAAATAAATGAATTGTAATATTATACCCATTCAGTTTACTAAATTTAAAAACGTATACATTTTTAATAACTAGAAATAATTCTATATTACAATATTCTGAAAAACGTTTAATTTATATCGAACGCAGTATTTATTTACTTCTTTAATCATTTTAAACCGACGGATTGAAATGAATTTATACAATACGTAATACGATATACAATAGAAGTAAATAGTTTTTTTGTTGTAATTAAAAATGCATTTGTATAACTAAGACCATCAATTTCTAAGTAAAAATGTGCACAGATGTCAGATCTCTATAAAGATAAAACATTTTCATTTTACTATGATTTTCAGTTATAAATACGAGAAGCAGACATTTATTTGCTGGATTTATTTTATTTTACAAAAGCAGTACAAAACCAATTACAGGGCAGGAATAGAGAACTCCTTAATATCTTATACAAATAATAATAACTTAATAAACTAATGAAGCATAAATGAATTTACAATACATTATTTAAATAATTAAAATTAGGATGTTTTATAGAAGTTACATGGCAGTGAAAAATCTAGGTTGTCTCGTACGTTATTATAATTATCACAAATCCGATATAGAGTGGCGAAAACTTTCTAATATTAGTTCTGGGAATTGACATATGAAACAAATAATTTTGCCTTGAACCAGGTCGAGGTACTCTAAATTTTAATAAATCCAATATTGTCCTGAAATTTATTAATTATATTATGCATTAGTTTATACAAACATATTCGCTGAGCCATTCTATGTGTAGCTAAGATAGGCAGTGAAAATCTTTTCAGTAAAGGAGAACTCAAAACCAGGATAGACACCATCTTTCTTAAAACACAAACACTTAAGTAAAGGCCTGTGTATACGCTCTCAACTTTGTGTACCGGGTTTCCCATTTCATTTGACTAATGGCAATTAACATGGGCTATTACATTTCATTGAATTTTATATTCCCAGGGCACACTATGAGAAATATTGCTAACGGAATCGATAGTACTTACTGTCAAACACTTCTGATTACCAAAATACGAAATGCTTTTTTAATTAAAATATCAATAAAAATTTCGTTTTAAGTTAATAGGTGTAGTTTACATAACTGTTTTAAGAGACATTATTAAACGTCATCCAGTGGACTAGTTGGTTGAGCGGCAGTGTTTCAAACTGAACCGCAAAATCTTGCAGGTTCGAATCCCGCCAGAGACAACTTTTTTTTACTTTTTCATTATTTACGAATTATTAGTGTTTACTTATTCGAATAAAATCCTCCTCTCCTCCTCCTCAAAAAAACCTATTACTAATTCACGACAGTTCCTCTGTAACTGTTTAACTCAATATCCAGATTGAGGTATAATATGTAGTAACTATTAGCAGAGATAAGTAAAAGCACAGTGCATGTAATAAATAAAAAATATGTTGCTTGTTGATTACTTATTTTATAAGATAGTAGCTTTAGCTAAAGATAATTAAAGGAAACGAACCAATTAAAACATGTTTTATTATTATTTTTTTTGATAAGCAAATATTGTGACTCAAAAGTAATAACTAGGTACTGATAATTAATGAACCCTACTTATTCGAATAAGTAAACAGTAATAATTCGTAATTAATGAAAAAGTAAAAAAAAAGTTGTCTCTGGCGGGATTCGAACCTGCAAAATCTTGCGGTTCAGTTTGAAACACTGCCGCTCAACCAACTAGTCCACCGGATGACGTTTAATAATTTCTCTTAAAACAGTTATGTAAACTACACCTATTAACTTAAAACGAATTTTTATTGATATTCTAATTAAAAAAACATTTCGCTTTCGTATTTTGGTAATCAGAAGTGTTTGACAGTCAGTACTATCGATTCCGTTAGCAATATTTCTCATAGTGTGCCCTGGGAATATAAAATTCAATGAAATGTAATAGCCCATGTCAATTGCCATTAGTCAAATGAAATGGGAAACCCGGTATGAACATTATAAGGTGGGGACCAAATGATTGTAGCATATTTAGGTTTTGTCCTAACGAAGGACTGATAAAGGAATTTTAAAGTGTAACTTGAGTTAAAATCACGTGAGTTACGAACAACGCACCCCAGTATTTTTAAGGCGTCATTGGTGATACTATTAATGTGATTAGTAAGAGATAATATAACTTGCTGTCAAACGTTACTCCAAGATCCCGAAATGTTTGTGTTCTTGTCAGAACTGAATCTCCCAAAGTATAATCAAATTTTAAACAGGTATACCATGTATACCATGTTTATATCTTATTAAGTGAGTTTTTAAGTTTGAAGCCACAATTAAGTTTGAAGTTTAAGTCATCAAGATCATCAATTTTCATATTTAAAAAAATTATATAATATTGAATCACTTATTACTTTGTTTTTCTATCACTTTTTAATGATTGGCGTATCATAAACAGACCCTATAAAATTCGTCATAACTTCACACTAAGTTTTGAAGAAGTTTTTTTGTAAATCCAAACAGTGGGAGGTTATTATTTTTTGTTCTGCACCCAATATCAATCATTCTTTTGAATATTAAGCGAAGACGAAACCTAATGTCTAATGAACCGTATGATCTGTTCTTTTCTAACAGCGGATATTACTTACAATTAATCATGTTTTGAGAATAATAAATTTACCAACAAACCTCAGAAATTCTAAAAGGGTAATTTTCCTAACTACTTCTGATGTAACTTATTTAGGTAACAATATTTAATTTATAATCTACTTACTTCTCCGTTGAGAAAGCAATAAAGTACTGCAACAAAAAATCCTTGAAACGTTCCTAAGAAGTAGGCGGTGTAGGACCAAAAGGCGAACTTCCAAGCCTCGTTAAATTTATAATAGAAAAATAGAATGTGGGAGATCCCCATCAGAGGCAGCAGGAAAATTGTTGCTCGGACAGCTTTCCTGAAACAACGACACACTGTCAACGGAAATTAAAAAGCAACAATTAGGGTATGGAAAATCTTAAGTTACTAATAATTCTAATTTCAAACTCGTATACACTATATTTAATATTTTATTACAGCCTAAAAAAATTTACTTATTTTTATAGTGTACTCATCTAATTACACATATTATTATTACAATTATCATGTATATTTTACGATCTAATTATTTAATAGTTTAATAATTATTTATAATTATTATTTTCTTCTTGGTAGGTACATGATATCGATATACCTATCGAGCGTTAAAGGAAGTAACTTCCTTAGTCATTTTTTTTTCAATCTAATTTTTTAAGTAAGTTCCATACTAACTCTTCTCATTAAAAGAAGGTACTATATTCAAGAAGTATTAATCATTTTTTCTTCAAATGTGTTCTGCGAAAATTGAAAAATCTGACTAAATGCGGAAATATTTGAACAGAAAAAAACAAATATTAATCTGAAAAAAAAAATTATAGAATGAGCAATAAATTTAATTAATTAATATTTAAACGATATTTAAATATATGTTTCATAATTTTTCATAAAATCTTATTCCCTATTAACCTTAAATATGAGGTATGTATAACACATTATATAACTATAAAACCAGATAAACCAAAATTAGGAAATCGAAAAGCCCACTACGAAAATTTCGAAAACCAACTTTTTCACCCACTGGCGTTTTCTTAGTTTTTAATTATTTTTTCAATATAAGTAGATAAGCTACGGGGATTCTGACTCAAATTGAGCGATGTTTCGGCACAAGGTCATCTTGAAGGGTGTTCTTTAATGGGAAAGTAATCAAATATATAGTGGCTAATCGTTGAATGGGTCAATCTGAAATAAGTAACCAAATTTCCCCAATATCGATTCCGGTACCGCAGAGGGTGTGCGATGTATTGCGATGATAACTGAACTGCACGATTTAGTGCAAAATTACGAATTTTCTAAATATTTACAACCCCCCTACGACCTCCTGGCACCCATTGGAAGTCCATGAAATTTTAACTGGAGATGTACAATTATACTACCAAGGATGGTCGGAGCACCCTGAAAGTGCAATTGTGCTCCGCGATTCAATTCGAAAGTTACGAATTTTCAAAATATTTACAACCACCTACAACCCCTGGCGCCCATTGGAAGTCGATGAAATTTTTACTGAATATTGAAAATTAAACTACCAACTATCCCTGAAAGTGCAATTGTGCTCCTCGATTTAATCCCAAAGTTACGATCCCCTGGCACCCATTGGAAGTCCATAAAATTGTAACTAAAGATGTAAAATTATTTCGACTAAGTATCCTAAATATCTTTTGGTTAATTTGATTTATCGAACTGTGATTATCGAGTCATGCGAACAAATTGGAATATGAAAGTAAGATCAAAATGACACAAGTACTCGCAAGAGGACGTTCACCTTATGTCATTTTCGCGTAGGATTTTATTCGTCAACCGCTGAATTTTTTATTTTGTTCAGTTACTTAGAGTTAGTTAGATAGACTCCTACATAACCTACAGATATTCTTATAGTCTTCATCTAGATACACAAAAAATTGTACTTGTACATATTACGTATGCAAGGTGGAATACATCAAAATATTAACCTACCAAATATTTTGCTTACATTTGTACCGAACACATAGGTAGAGGGTGGTAAAATAGCTTAAAGCTTAATATAAATATTGAAATACAAGCAATGAATGCCCAGCAGATATATTATGTAAACCCTTACCTGACTTGTTCGATTTCACTTGTGTGGCTTTCCCTTAACTTTACGATCAGCACTCTGATGATATTTAGTAAAAACAGCAGATTTACCTAAAATAGACAGGAATATATAATAACTACACAAAATAACAATGTATACATATTCATAAGTTTAGCTAAAATAGTAATATAGTCATGTTATCTATACATGAGAATACATTTCAATTTTCAACTTGTAGTTGCATACAGAGTAACTCTTTTTCCATACTTTTAAAACCTATAGCCTGCTAACTATACTGCGATTGAGAATTAAGCAAAGTGCAATGACCGGAAAAAGAGTAGATCTGTGTTGTCACATTTATTTCTAAAGTATTCTTATTTAAAACAGGAAACGTATTAATTACCTTATTTACCCATTTTTTTTACTTGTCTTTAACGTCCCTTATCCCTATTGTACTTTATTAGAGCAAACACAATGTTTAATTTGTCTTTTACTTAATAAATCATCGAACATAAACAAAGACTTTGTTTATGTTCGTTGATAATATCAAGGAATTTACAAGTATTTGGCAACTGCGAACGCCGTAAAGTTGACGACAAGCTGTTCATTCTTATTTAACATACATATTCTTGCATTTTCCCTTTCTTTTTTCTGAGCTTCAACGACGTTGATTGGTCGAATCAGGAACCAACAAGCGACTGCGCTCGACTACTGGGGAAGCAGTGGCGTGATATTGGGTTATTTCGCGCGCGTTTCTTAACGGTAAAAATTTGTGGTAAAATTATCAGTGTATTTATCCTTTGTGTCAGTGTTTATACTTATTTGTGTTAGTTAAAAAAGTGAAAATGCATATACTAGAAGTATTCTATAGAATAGTATACGAGTATATATTAACTGAAATGTGCCCAATGGTAAAACAGAATACGCGCGCCCATGCTTCACCGCATTTTACCAGATCGGCGAGGTCATTCCACTTTGCTTAATTGTGAATCTGACTATAGTAGTTATTGAGGAAAATATAAAGTATAATCGATATGTCTTTGACAATTTTAGATATACATATAACCAGGTATTTAAATTTTTTCTTTAGATTTGAGACTACCTTTAGAAAAATGTGGGAAAATACTGGTGAATTTTTAGTGGAAACCCTATTTTCCCCAGAAAGCTAGCGGAAATAATTCGACCTGTATATAGATACAGCCAAAATCATATTCTAAAAAAACTTGAATATATTCTATGTGACATTTCTAAAAGGAAGTGTTAGGAAACACTAACCATACGTTCTAGAATCAAAAATCGAAAGGTTTTGGATGTTGTGGTTCGATACTGAGGTCCCAATCTGCCCACTACCCAGGGCCCGAGAGTCGTGATAAAAGATTTATATGAAAAAATAACGTCAATATGACGTAGTTTGACAGATTTCTTGCAATAAATCTTGCCTCACTTTTACGTAATTTTCGCATATACGAATGTTTTCCCACGATTCGAGAATCGGGTTCCAGATCTCACCACCAATTGTCTCTGAAGCCTCAATCTACCTATTTCTAATCTTTCTGCATATCTGCAAATCTCAATAATGCGTTAAAATCGTTTTTATAACACGATATGTCGTAGATATAAGATATAGATTTCAAAAATGATTTTCCTTTAACAAATTCAATTCAATACATGCATTATAAATATTGTTTTATTTAATTTAAAATCGATATTTACTTAATATTTTCAGTTTTAAAATAATAAAATAATAGAAGAAAGACATACAGTACTGCCCTCTTTTGGTCTTTGCTACTATCCGTCTGACAATTATTGTCTAATTGACAGTCCGCGACCTGCTTTTCCGCAAGTGTCATTATAGCAGTGATCTCTATTGCTTTTGTGAAAGACAATCCTGCTTATTTATTTGAAGGAGATGCTGAAAACAAGTATTCCACGGGTAATGTGCCCCGACTGGCATTGCATTACTCCGGCATCTCCATAGGAGTCGTCACATTCTTCATCGAGACCAACCACAGACACTGACCGGTTTCGCACTTTTTCTGTGCTAATCAGAGTGCCATAGGTAGTGGACGGGATGAACGATGCTGCGACATGATTGCCTAAAGGCTAGTATTTATGCAGTTTCAAATTATGATTATAAAGACTATTCATGTCGACAAATCCCTGATCAAAATGTTCACACTCGAATTTTGATAATTTGACACACTCTGTATAAGTAATTTGATTCTAAGCACAAGCAATATTGCTGCTGATAATATTTCCAATTTTTAATAATAAAACTTCTGGTCAGACTCTTAGTGGTATGAACTTTGGCAAAGTTGGATGGACATGAGATATAATAAAACTCTCTTACCATTATAACAGTTGATCGAGGTCCCTCTAGAATCCAATAGTAGCTCAGAAAATAATAATATTCCCATGTTCTGAAACGAATAGATATTAAAGTTATAAAAGTTATTCTGAAGAGGAATATTTTCAGCACGCAGATATATAAAAGAAGTTTTATGTGGGTACCAAAGTGCCCACTGTAACTCGTGTAGTAAAATTGCTAAATACCAAGGTTAAGGTAAAATAAAAGAATCAGGATCAGGTAGGATGTTCCAAGGAATCCCAATTCGATTTTATATTTTTAAAAAGTTGAATAAAAAGTTATTTTAAAAACTCCATTTTTCTAAAAAAGTTGTACTGGTCGCTGAGCATAGTTTATTATATACGGTGCTTTTTAAACAATAATACACACTTCACTACTAGTTCGATAGAAAACAGATTAGATACATATTGTTTAAATTGAAAAAAAAAATTTTGTTTTGTTAGTATTTAGTTTTTTTATTTATTTTGCTGTTTTAAAAACATTGTTATAGGGCAAAATTAAATTTAAGTGATAACATTCAACTGTTTTGACATAATTCCGTGGCACACTTGACTCGTCTAGTGCCTTTCAAATTCGATATTTTGGTAACATTGATATTGTATAGAAAGAAACGGCTTGTATATTTTTTGTTCAAATTTTGCATATGTAGGTTTTGAGGGGTCCTATCGTATCAGATTTTAAATAAAAAAATCCCTAAATGGTTATATTGAATTTCGGTAGTATAAAAAAAATCGCAACGGGAACTGCATGTTTGTCTTAAAAGAAGTAGTAGGGTCGAAAGAAGCAGGTTTAAATGCCATTTGACAAAAAAAAGATCAGTCGATTGAAAAATAAAGGTTTTATGAATTTGTACATAATTAAAAGTAGACACCCTGTATAAGTATTAAAGAAAACTTCGACATTAATGTTTCAAAGGTATTGGACATAAGAATCAAATGGTAGCGACGAAATGAGTATGCATAAAACGTACATACATTGGTTTCATATAATTCTGGTACAAATATTGAAATACCCCGCAACGTTACTACCACCTACACACGTTTTAATATTTTTCACAAACAAGGGATTTTTTACCGACTTTTGTTAATGTTGCATTGTAAGCTTACATGACGGATGCGTTTTAAAATACCAGATTTAATATGTAACGTTAAGTCGCTTGCCCTATAAGATTAATGGAAGGCGTGACTGATTTGGCTTAAAAAATGTAGAAGGCGACGCAAAGAGACATCAACAAGATTTTCATACAACGTTTACAATCCCGTTCACAAAAAGCGTGATAAAAGCAATGAAAGAATCCCAGCCGAGATCGCCGGAATGTTAAAAAATATTTTTTTACGGTCTTCAGTGACAAAAATTGACAATGGCACGTCTATCTCAGTGTTTCGGATAAAGGAATGAGACACAAATCTGTTTTAAATAAATGTTTTTTATTATAATCTTGCTAATGGATGTATACAGGATGCAGGAGGTATACAGCAAACAATAATCATTAACAATAGATGCTCTATTGAGCAGAGGTGAGTATTAGAAACAGAGTAATGAAACTCGAAGGACGTGAACTAGCCACTTTGAATGATCCAAATAATTAAAGAGCCAAATTTTTCCTTTCTTTGCTTTTGAAAACTATTCACCAGATTCACCACCAACACCATGTGCCTCAAAAACTTAGTTTCCATGCTAAGTTCACTTATACATCGACAGTCTTGTAAAAATATTGGCTCGAAAACAAAGACGATAGATATAGGCCATTTTAGTTTTCAACATTAAGTTGATCACAAAAGAAGAGACCGAGGAGGGAAACTTCATTTCCTTATAACGAGCCTATTAAACATTCAAATTTTGCCACCCTGGACAGTAGGTTTTTTCTTGCTTCTGAATTGGAAATGTGAATCTCTCCTCAGGTAGATATGCTTGATTGACAGACAGGTACTGCGAAAAACACAAACAAATGCCTTATTATTGGCATATAGATTTTGTACTGAAAGCATATAGAATTAACTATAAACAGCCGTTGTTGATTGTGTTAACGGATTGGCTGGCAACTACAGGCGTCTTACTTCAATACTACTTTGAATTCAATAACGGTAAAGAGTGTACACAAAACCAGAGTTCTATTAAATACTTCCTAACCAATAATTAATGGACACATTACAAAATTGTATAATAAACCATGGTTACAGAAATAAACCGGATTCAGATGTTAACAAATTGAATTTATCAATATTTAGCCAAAATCTAAAAGTTCACCATTTTTCTAATCCACGGCGGATGGGTAGATTGTGACCAATCTGCTCCGTTGAATTTTTGTAGTATGATTTTTTTATTGTTTTGGGTGGGATACCGCGAGGTTTTAATTAGGATTGTTATTTAAGGGTGGTTTAGATTAGAGACAGATTTCTGAATTTTTTATTGTTATATGGTCTATATGAATATGGTCTATAGGATTGGTTTTTGGAGTTTTTGGGTTAGGGGCACCATCTTCCTCCCTCATGTCACCCCAGTTATCGTGGGATGCCCGGACTACTTCCTTTGGACGCAGAAGGATCTCCAACCCAAATAGCAATTTAAGACACATTTTTGCAAACGTTTCCTGTATTTCGTATAAGTTGCATTCCAAATATCTAGACGAGAATGTGTCAATAATTAAATTTCGAAAAATATATGTTATTAATTCATACAATTTATTGTATACCAGAAACAGGGAAACAAAATATATAAAATTAAAATGACACCAGCGAGACAAATATTAATAGCTATAGAAATCTTACAGTTAGAAAATTCGTAATGCATACTTTAAAAACTGAATTTTGCAAATACACAAATTAAAAATTCCAAACGATTATCATTTTATCAATTATTTTCTAGCTCGAAGCTCGAAGCTATAAGATAGCTAGATATTTTCGAAGAACATCGAATACCTCTCAATTTTCATTAAATTTTGTAATTAAGTAAATAAAAATTGTCACTTGGTTGCCATTTATTTTATAATAAATGTAGCAGTATTACTGAAACGGTCGATACACCAAAATCCTGACCGAACATTTGTTATACTTTGAAAGTTTATCCTCCCATACACAGGACTCATATAACAACTCGTACAACATACACCATATTATATAGTTTATAGTTACTCTGCGGTCCCTTGTTAAATTTTACATATTTTCCTAACATCTAGCGTTACACTACCGATTCCTTAACATTTCCAATGTTAAAATATTACATCAATTACTGACGCTACATTTAAAAGAAATTACATAGGTAGGTAATACAAGTTAATTTCTAAAACAGTCATGCATGTTCAAAGATCGGTACTACAAGAATTACACGCAGACTGTAGATCAATTTCTATTATGCATCCTCCTGGACACATCTTTACTATTAGGGGAATACCCTCCAAATGTTAAATCAACGCATTTTTAATATAAAGTTATCTCCAAGTATGTGAAAGTATACAGGGGACTCCAATTCATTCATTAATGAACACTAAAGGTAATATTGAACCATGTAAATTCGTATATTACATCCCGTATATTGAATATCTTACTAAATTGACCAAGTATCTACTAGTAATTTTTTCGTTTAAGAGTAATCAGTTTTGGCGAAGGCGCCGCTGTTAACCTAGATTGTAACTTTTCAGAGTGTATACGCGATTCTTGCTAAGCAATACGCTACCTACTGGCGGCACGCACATCTAACGCATGTGACTTTGGCTCAGTTTTGCATATGTATGTCTATTGTGAATTTTGAAATATCCGTTGTTATATTAGTTAATTGCTTTGATTAGATATGAATCATTATTGTTGTGAGCGTCATTGTTCCTCTTGGACAAAGAAAACCCCGAGAGCAGTTTCATACTTTTCCAAAAGTGGGAAAATCTGGAGCTATCGTGGAAACTATAAGTTGGGCATTAAAGAGTTACAGGAGACAATTATGGATAAAGAAGCTAAAGAACGCAAAGTAGAGTGTGTGCTCTTTACTTTTCCCTAAGAATGACAATTTCCATAAAGGTATGTATGCCGTATGTCCAATAAAGAATTTGACATATTTTGAGGTTAAGTTTCATTTTCAGATTGACCGCTCGAAAAATATTGAAATATATTTTAATTTTATATCACTACTTACCCCTTTCAAAATAGTTTTACACACTTTTTACCTGGTTTAAAGTTCTCAACAACAAATCTTTGATGAATACTATTTCAAACGTCAGTGTCAGGGACCGTAGGTTAGTATAGTATATCGTAGCGCCGTTTTGGCGCTACGATCTTAAAATGAATCGCGTATAGATTAATAATAATATACGCTTCGTTTCCGAGATTCAAGGCATTGGATCAAAATGTATATATTATTATACATTATCCAGCACTCAATTCAAATCCATTTTTATCAACAACGGTGTATTTCATGAACACGATTACCTTTAAAATGTCTATAAAAATGTTAAGGATATCATATATTTTTAAAAGAGGGCGAGCCATAACGGCCGTTGGCTTTTTGTGTTAAGCCGAAATGATACGTGTTGATATATAAGTTGATGGTACCATCATTCTAAATTATAAATAATTGATTTCCGAGAATTGGCTAAATCTATTTTTCTAACTTCTAATAGGCAGCCTCAGCCTACATATCTCAGAAACGAAGCGTAAATCAGCAGATTTTGTGTGAAGTACGCCTTAGTTTTCATCGCAAAATGAAGGTGAGGTCCATTATAAGATAATCTTAATGGAATACTTCATCTACACTACATATTACACCTAACCTTATCTTTTACCAAGAAAAATAATCACGTCAATCGAATAATTAACAAAAGAACCACCGATGAGTGGTTTTCGTGGGCTACCCGGTTTTGTAAATTTGTAGACGCTGATAATAAATTGGAATTTCCCCCTCATTCACATATATTCACAAATCAAATTTGATTTAAATCGATTGACACGGTTGGTTTTTGTTTCGAAGATTGGCAATTTTCTATCAAAATAAGTTCTTTGTCAATAAGGTGGTTTCATTAATTCATATTTTAAGTTCAGCATCTCATGATTAGTCGCTGATACATACAGTGTGTTCAGCCAGGAGCTTACACGATTTGTATCTCAGAAACTACTGACAGGATTTTTCTAAAATTTTGTACGTGTAATAAATACAGGACGTTCTCGGAATGTAAAATATTTTGATAGTTGTGTGACTTCCGGTTGTACCGTAAATAAATAACAACTTGT